>JAUCMS010000153.1:6660175-6701015 GCA_032357445.1 Enteromius radiatus | reverse complement strand
CGCTGAGAAACAGCCAATCAGAGCAGACCTCCTCATTACTATTCATGAACCTTCCAAATAAGGCAAAAACAGACTACGGTCAAATTCTAGGGTTGTAATGGACCTGTTTCTGAGCATTTTTTCCCCTTTACCTAAGCTACATACCTTCTATGTACATGTCAGACAACAATTTCAAATATTCTCTCAATGCATTCTATGGCACCTTTAATAATTTAATTTGGAACAGCGTCATTCTACTGCATTAATCTTAAGTTGATGTACCTGTAAGCGCTCAGCACTATTTTGTACACAGACTGAACCCATAAAACATTACTCTCAACATTAAAAAATATTATATATATATATATATATATATATATATATATATATATATATAGCATGCAGTCAAGTAATGCACATAACAATTAATAAAACCTAATCTAAAAAGTATCTAAATCAAGTACTAATGGTATATGTAAATATTTTTAATATAATATAATATTGTAAAATAACAAACTAAAAGTGATTGTTTATTTTTAAGAGCCATTTTGTGTTATACACTAACATTTTACTAACATATAACAGTGATGACTAACATATATGGTGTTTAAGATGCAGAGCGAGGCAGAACTCTTTGCTCCACTGGCTCCGTGACCTTACTCTCTCAAGGGGAAAGCCAGCACCCAGACGACACTTCAACATGCATTTGGGAATCAACTTATCAGCCTGAGCACTCGTTTAGTTTCCCTGGTGTGTGCTTCACTGTGTTTATTGCACTGAATGGAAAGCCGTTAGAGAGCACAAACACAGAGATGTTTGAGCAATGGCCCGTGACTTTCCACAGAGATTTTTCTTTAAATCCATTTGAATTTAAAAAGTATATTTTAGAAATTTTTCAAACCCTCCAGCCTCGTGTAAAACATCGATGCAGATGTGTCCCCTGTGTTTCCGAGTTAAAAAAGGTGTGATTGCTTTACGTGGCCCTGGTGGATATTTGACAGTTTGACATCAGAGAGTTGTATCCAACAAACATTTCATAAACATAAACAAACACGACCCTGCTGTTGATGTTTACTTCATTATTGACATTTGAGAACGGCACTGATGGAGTCCCGGAGTGTCTCTGTAATCTTCTGTCTCTGAATACAGCCTCCTCACAGTCTCTCGCAGCTAGGACGCATCAGGCGTTTGATTGGCTGTGAAGTTTTAGAAAGTAATGAAGAGCGAGAAGTGTAATCTCACTTACAGCTGCTCTGTTTATAGTCCAAAACTCTGAAGAGAATTAGCAGTTTTGAGTCATGTCTTCTCTTGGGAGCGTCTAATGGGTTTTTGGAGAAGCTGTTTTCTGTTTAGGAGTAAAATAAAGTCTGACAACTTTATTTTTACATTTTGTTGTACAACAAATTTTGAAGCCACTTTGTTTCTTTAGCAAAAGTTTCTACATAAAGACTACCAGATGTTTTTTATGAGTAGGGCAAAAATATTCATTACTCAGCAACGTCTGTTTCTAATGCTGAGCTGTCTTTTTAAAGTAATAGTTAACTCAAAAATAAAGTCTTTCATCACTGATTCACCCTCATGTTTTCCAAACCTGTATGACTTACTTTCTTCTGTGGAACATAAAATAAGTTGTGTTGTTTTGTCCATACGGTCTAGTGTTTTTATTGGGTGGACAACAAAATATTATTTTAAAATATATGCTTTCATGATGAAAGAAATCCATACAGGTTTTGATCAACATGGGGATGAGTAAATGATGACTAAATTTACCTTAGCATCTTAAATAACTATAACATATAACCTTAGCATCTTAAATAGCTATAACCTTAGCATCTTAAATAAAATTAAAAACTTTATGCTTAAGTTAAATCTAAAACTTCTAAAAAATATATATTTATGTTTAACACACACAGTTATGGTCACTTCAGAATATCATCACTGGGTTTAACATTTATATAAAAGGATAAGGGAATTTAATATTTTAAATGTTTTAAATAGTTTTGCTATCACAATTTAGTTTTAAGTAGTCTTGAATTTTTTAAAGTATGAATATTCCATGTATTAATTATTGTGAGTTTAAAATAGATGATGCATAGCTTGTCAAGCCACAGAACTTCCCTTAAGTATTGCATGGCAGCTACCCATATGCTTCATAAACAATGTAGGGCGTTCATTTTTCTCTGCTTTATCTTCATATCTGTGCTAGTTTTCTAAATGGTAAATACTTCTGGCTAAATGTTGTGAGCTGACATTTGGAGAAACAGGTTGCGTGGAGAAAATTCTCTGAAAGAAATGGAGACTGGAGTGGAGGTAATGATGTGTGAAAACATCATGCATCTGACTGAATGCATTATTGAGAGACATTAAATCATGTCTCCAGAAGTGCCTGTTTAATATGTATAAGGCAAAGCTCCTTCTCACTGTGAGAACGTGAGGAACAGAGAGGCTCAGTGTAAATGCAATAAATGAATAAGTTTTGCAAAGATGGCTTCGTTCACACCGTGAAAACAAACACTGCACATTTCTCACGGTTCGTAACAGAAGTTTGCTTTGTGTGCTCAGGGTCTTGCATCTTGCAGTAAAAAAAACTTGGTGCTCTTCTTGTCTCATAGGAATGGTCGGGTCTATGCTTTAAAGTCTTTTTATTCATATTTAATGCTTAGGCCGGCTCGTGTGCTTACCTCAGCACCCACATCTGGAGTTCCTCACATCATAGGAACAGACCATGGGGGGTATACTTAAATCACTTGATCTCACGTCTCATGATGTGAAGACATCATGCATGATTTTTCTACTTTCTTATTTAACAGACTTTTACTCTTTACCTTTCATTTTAATAAATACTAATCTGTACCTTTAAAACAGCTCATTCACATCAAGAGATAAATGTCATGATGCACATTTCATCAACATTAAAAGGAAAAGCTAGTGCAGTAAATTCCAATGGAGACTTCGTCCAATGAGCTGTTTTGCTCATTTTATGTTTATGTAGTTTGTGGTTTAAGTTTTTTTTTTTTTCAATTTGTGATTGTGTGAGTGAAACAGATTATAGACAAACAAAGAATGCAGAGCAGGTGCTTTGTTCTGTCCATCAGTTTTTAATTAAATGGAGGCAGATCTGAATTCAAGCTTGCAGCTGAGTTTAAGAAAAAGACAAGACTAAATCGAATTAAATGACTGAAGAAGTTCACTTTGAGAGAAGTCTGTCAGTTAACCAAAAGATTCAGTAGATACGTGTTTTAAAAATTACAAGGTTTAAAAAAAAGGTCACAAAAAATCTTGCATGCATTTTCAAAATACAAATTTCTGCAATATTGTCTTAATCTGGTGATTAGCTATCAAGTAATTATGAAATGTTCCTCAATATTCAGATTAAAGCTTGCCCTATATGAATTTTTCAGCAGCCAGTAGCTAATTATTTTACCCCTTCAATCTTGAACATATGGTCTAATCCTTCATTTCAGGTTGTTTATGTTCTGCATGATTCATTTGTGGTGTCAGAGAACTAGTGGGATTATTTGCTGAAGTATGGAAGAGATGGATGATTAATATAACAGGCTCTGAATGCTAATCATAGGACACATACTCCAAGCACACTGACTCCAATGATTCATAGTGATAGTGCTTTTCTTGCTGCCTTCACGCATTAAACGGTGTGTAAATTAAAGGACTCAAGTATGTGTTATTCTATAATTGCTTATCATGCTGATTTATTTCATTTTAGTGGAAACCCAGTCTTCAATTTGAAGTAATATTTAAATAATGCATGTAGGACGGTATTATGTTGTTTTTCTTCCAGAGACAAGGAAGATCTCAACATGCAGGCGAATTTGTGTTTGTGGATGTGTGTGCGTGTGTAGCCTGCGGGGTGTTTCCGGGGGCAGGAGTTTGCTGTGCTATAGCTGGTGGTATGTATGTGTGTGTTTGTGTTTACGGGTATGGCCTGAGGAACGGTGTTTGGCGCTGATGTTAGTCACACTCACAGCTTTGGCGTGATAGCCACTATTGATAGCTGGTTCTTCTCTGAACTGGTATGTTATCATGGTATCTTCAAAGATGTTAAACTGAGGTCCATCTGTCTGTAGAATTGGCAAGAAGCACTTTTTTCTCCCCTGAGAAACTTACATTTTATCTAGACTGATAAAACTGCAACACACACGCACGCATCTTAAATATTTATGCACATCCACATAAACTCCTACACTGGACAGTCGCTCATTCCACCCTTCCTCCTGATGGATTCCTGTCGTAGATCCATATACATAAAATGTGGGTTGTGAAGGCGGTTTATGTGATTCAGTTTCTCAGGAGGAAGCCAGCACTTATGTCAAGTTGGACGTACAGTATGAAGTTTCCTGGAGTAGGTTGTTTAAGGCGTTGCTCTGCGTTCATTAAGCTGTCCCTCTGTTCCACTAAATGAAACAGTGCCGGCAGGTTGATCCGAAGCCATATGGCGTCGATATTCATCTTCATCTTCAGTTAGTGCTCATGCTTTTTCTTAAATTAGAGTTTCTGTGTCTTCAAGTGCAATAGAGGAAAACTCCTCTAGCTGTGATTTCATCAGAAATCCAGAGCAGCGATGATGAAGGCACACGCAAACAGCATCACACTAGGGGCTGCAATTTGATTTTCTACAGTTTGAGCTCAACTTTATAAATCTTTTTACCTTTTAAAATTGGGCATTTAAATGTGAATTTTAGGGGTTGTTTTCCCCTCCCGTGATTGCGTTTGTGAATTTACGGCGCATGTGAAATGCAATAACATAACACATGTTCATTTGTGCCGATCTCAAGGGAGGCTGCCTAAACTTCTAATGTTGTGACACAATCTAATCTGTGTGGTAATACCAGTGGATGTGTCCTAATGGGACCATTCCCACTCCAGATTAATGAAGCAGTCAGATCTGGAATATGAACATTTTTTCATTAGTTTCTCAGCACAAACTGGCTGAGAAATGGAACAGGAACTGGATTTAGTGTTGCCCTACATAGAATACTTAACCGAAAGAGTTCACCTACACATGAACAGATATAAAACGCATACTGTTTCCACATGCTTTCAATACAGAATTGCAACAGATTGCCACAGTCAGAGCTGTGTGAGCGTACATGCTGATACATTAGCTCTGTTTGAAACCAAACTTGGTGAGCTTCCTACCAAGACAACATTTTAAGGCATCGTGCTGTTTCAGCATTGTTATTCTGCCTTCAAAGACATCATCTTCTGGCCAAATTGAAAGACGCTGTTGCCTGCAGTGTGTGTCCTTACTAGAGAACCCCACAATACATTGCATTGCAAATATACTTATTTTTTTATTTAATACTGCAAAATAATATTTGTTAGTTTGTGCAAAACAGCATATAATATTGTTAGCATACAGTAAATAACTATTTTTATAGAAGTAAACTGTGAGCATGTGTGTGAAAGATTTATTTATATAATAAAAATACAATTTTACTACTACTAAAATCTTGTTTTATTCAATGTGTTACTCATAATATTTTTAACTTTTTAATTGTTTCTAAAAATTTAAGTGAATATTTAAGTGAAAGTGTGTGTGTGTGTACATTATATACATGAGTATGTGTTTGTGATTTCCATATAATTAGAATATTAAATGTATACATTTAGAAAGTCCTTTTATTTTGGAAATAAATATTTGACACGTTAAATTGATTTAAAATTATAGTATCTAATCAATGTTGCAAATTTATTTTAGATAAATGTAAAAAATAATAATAATTATAATCAGTAAGTTACGGCAAGTTTTGTTTGTACATTATCTTAATTCATCAAACTAATTTGAGCTATTTTGATTTTTAAATAAGTTGAGCATAAACTTGATTTCTGTCTGCTAATTGCGTTAGCTAAATTTAAGCTTGACGGTCTTTTGAACTTTATATTCATCAAAGAATCCAGAAAAAAATTATAATATTAAACATCACAACTATTTTTAACCTTTCTAATAATAGGAAATGTTGAAATGAAATGTTATTTTCTAGTACCTTAATTTATATAAACATTTCACAAGAAAGTACTGAAAGATATATGGTAAGATTTAATATAATTATGGTTAGTTTTAGGATTTGTCATGTGACAATCAAGGCCCTGACACTGTTGATGTTTGATTGGGTTTTATCATGAAACATATGCACACAGCTAATTAGTTAACCCAACAATCTTTAACACACTGACAAACATGCTATTTACCTAAGGCCTTTGTAGTTATCGAAGCTTCATCTGCTGAGCAGTCTCAGTCTTCTTCCCTCTGTGTTACTCACGTCTCCCAGTAAACAGCCATGACTGAATCCAGCCAGCCAGTCTTACGGGAATATGTGTCACCAGACCTGAGGCTGTAGTCAGCTCAAAGCTTCCTCCTCCAGACACATCCTTACCTTCAGGATTATGCACGTGTAACAGAAAGAGAAGGCTGTGTTTTATGGCTCAGTCATCAGATTTTAAACAGCTTCCTCTCATCTTAGCTGCTCTAGCAAGTATTCCACAGTGCTTCCTTGCATTATCTTATTGTTTGATTGTCGATGCATGTTATTATCGTGAAAGCAAATCAAAAGGTTATAATTAACAAACAATCAATATTAGCTTCCTTCCCCTCTCTCTCTCATTCGCTCTTGTACCCGGTTCTGTTGAAACACTTTCTCATTAATACAGTGCTGTCCCAGAGGCCCTTGTTAAAGTGCTAAGTGTCTTTTACATAAATGGGTCCTGGCAGTGACGGATCAATGCTGTCCCACACCTGTCGTACCCAGTGGGCACAAGTCATCCTGGCCGCTGATGGCTCACACTATGCCTGTAATTGACGGCATCTGAATTGTCATGGAGAAGCGCTGTCTCTATGTCCTATGGATGGATCTCTGCTGTCCATCTTCATTAGGAGCAGTCATCCAGCATGCACCACAATCTCCCTCCAGGGCACCGAGGATTTATCAGCCTCTCTTTTTCACACACATTCTCCGTTCTCCTTTCTCGAGACCCTGTAGGTTAATGTTCTGCTTCGGTTTGCTTTGAACCTCCTTGTCCATCCCGCTCTACCCCACACAACCAAACTAGCCGTCCAGATGTGAACAGCACCTCCTGCTCTGAGAGGAGAACCACCACTTATGATCCACATTTTTAGGTTTCTATATTCACAGGCTGCATGGTGACACTCTTTGTGCCCAAAATGTGACCTTACAACGGTGGACCTCTCTGGAATGGAGTTTCATCGCCTGCGTAGTCTTCTGCAGTGTGGGATGTAGTGTAGCCATGTGAATCAGTGTCTTGTACCGCAGTTTTATTCCAAGTGCTAAAAGGAGAGCAGCAAGAAAATGAAGCCATCATCAAAAGGCGAGATATGATTTAGTTTGGCCTCCAAGTAGCATCTAGATGCTCAATTTCATGAAAGGAAGCAGCTTTTAAAGTGGCCAGCTTCTGACTCTGAAACAACAAGCGCCTCTAGGCAGATGGAGGAGGTTTTAAGATCAAATGCATTTATTTAGTAGCGATTTGTTTGAATTGAACTGCAAAGTGGCCATGTTAACACCTGTGTGTGTGTGTGTGTGTGTGTGTGTGTGTGTGTGAGAGTTTTTTTTCTCATGTTTCTCCTATGTTAATCATGACCTATACAATGCAAGTTGTAAGATTACTTTTATCAAGTAGGCTAACTAGTAAAGTGCATTACGTTTTAATTTACAAGAAAATATCGGAGTTATTTTTTTTTTCAAATAAGTAACGCCAGTTACTTTTTACCCATTTATTGACTGACATGTCACCTGCCCCCATGTTAAGAGAAATCAGGATGAAAGTAAAGAGGAGTTGTGTACGCTGTGTAAACGTGATGTTACTGTATTTCTAGACTATATGTGAACATGAATACATGAGTTAATTCACACACACACACACACACAAAATCAGTATTCCTCAAAATGAAAAAAAAACAAACAAAAAAACTAAAAATATTTAAACTCAGAATTAGATGCAAACCTGCAATAATTAAATGTTAAATAACACAGATATCCTTTGTGTTTAATTCAGTTTTATTATTCATTTTCTTTGCTGCTGACCTTTGATGATCCAATTCAACCATAATAAGCACACTTTACTTTAGACTAACCAACATTTGTGTTTCATATATTTTATCTGCAAAAGAGTGTTAAACTTTCTTCTCTTTCTTCTCATTCTAATGCACTTTTAATTTACTTTTTCTTCAGCCTGAGGCTCATTAATTTCACCTTTTGCTGTGAAAAGGCTTTTACATTTGCCAAAAATATAACTTTTCATATGGAAAAAACAAACAAACGATCAAGCCCTGCCCAGATTTAAAGTAATGCAAAAGTAACATAACACAGTTTTTTTAGGGACTAATCCAGTATTGTAATGCATTACACTGATCATGTCTGCATTTATCTGAAAAAGAGTAGCATTCAGAAATATTGACTGTAAACATGTTGTTTGTTTTCAATAATAGCTAAATATTTAGCATGCTACTCCTCTAGTTTTCTTCCAAAGATGTGCTACAGAGCTAGTCAAGAGGCTGATTTAGCTACTTCAGTTAGTCGGTAGTACTATCTGTACTTGCTTGTTCTGGTTTGATTAAAAGTGATACTTGGCCTGACAAATCTGAGAAGCACTGATCTACAGTATTCTCCAGACCGTATCCCAGGAGCCCTTATGTAGAGCACCTTATATTCCTAACAGAGCCCACAAGCTCTTTACTCCTAATTCAATCACTAGAGCTTTTTGTGCTCCCTTATTTTCCATCCCAGTGCCCAGGCAATAGACCTTACTCCATGACATTCACTGACACAATAGAAGATTGATGAAGCACATTTCTTTCTGAAGCATTCATATCCAAAACCATTTCATACGGGTTTGGTAATTAATTACTTCTGAAGTGATGCTCAAGGTCAAAATATAGGACACGGTCTCCCACCTGATTCACACAAACTCACTCCCACCTGCACTCTGGCTCTGTTCTAAAACCTTGTGAACTGCCTACACAGATAGCATTTTAAGCAGCTTAGGCTCATTGAAAACCTCCCTAAAGTTTTTTTTTTTACTTTAACAAAATGAACTACATACAATTCACTGAAGTGCCCAGCTAAATTGTGTCTTTTTAAATCTTTATTGGAGTATTGCATTGTTAGCTTAGCAACAAAATCTTGGTTATTGCATTGTTAGCTTAGCAACAAATTGGTGGTGGTCCAAATGTAATTTTGCATACCTTGAAAAAAATGATTTTCACTCTTGCGTTTTTGGACCACATTTAAATGTATGTCCTTGGTTATCGCCAGTGCTTCTTAAAGCTGTCTGTAATAATAACTACCTATTAGCATAACTATTAGCATATTAGCTCATTAAGGGAAATACATATAAATAATTATAATTAATTATGAGTAATTGCAATAATTTATATCAGTTATATCAGGGTCTGTGATTGTTACCTAATACAATGAAAAATTGTCTGTCTGATTGGTTTAAATGTTACATAACTCTCTCTTGCCTGTATCCATAAACACACTTCATAGCATTTTTAATCAAAGTCTCTCCGGATGTCACTAATTAAAAAAAAAGTCCTTACTCACTGAGCTCCCTAGCTAATATTACTTGACTTTATCACTCTTCAGTTCCTGTAATGTTTCATTCCTTTTTTACTTTTTGCATGAGTTGTTTTTGCTGATTATCATACATATGAGGCTCTGAGTGCAAAACGACAGAAAGGCCTGTGGGTAAAATGACAGCGTCATGACTGAAGAGCATTAAACAGATGCTATTCAGCTTCATTCCGGCCAAAAGAAAACACTGAATTTAGTTGAATGCGTCTCTCTCTTTGCATATAAACACATGCCACCAATGCCCACTCCAGCAGACCTCAGTCTTCTTACTGTATGCTTTCTGACAGCACACAGCAATCCCAGAGTTCCCTGATAACCACACAGAGCTGTTTTTGCTGCATCACAGACCAGAACCTGAACATATGTCATACGTTAAGGGAGGGGGGACACACGTCTCAACGCAAGTTGGAAAATTAAAGCAGGGAGGAGGCAGAGGACATACAGGGCTCATCTGTGGACTCCCTGCCCGAGCACAGATCCACATAATTACAATATTGCTCTAATTGCATTGTGGAAGACTGCTGGAAATCCTTCTGCAACACAAAGGAATCAGAGATGCATCGGCCTCATTAGCATAGATATTAGGCTCCTATTATGTTTTTGTAGCAGACGGAGGGCAGCAGTGCTCAAGCCCCATTCTTCGCTGTGCAAGGCGGATCTGCTTAAACTGCTCTCCTGAGGGAACGCAGCTTCCCACTCCTCAAAAAACACATGCAATCTGTTTCACTGGGATTAAGCACATTTCAGAACGTTAATATGACACATTTCAGGCTCTACTGCTTGGATTAACAGTTAGAAGAGCTCATGGAAGAGCAGTCAAGTTTGGAGCTCTAAGCCGGCCTTCAATGTGCTTGGGTTAGTGCTGCGTAAGAAAGAAACACATTTTTTGATGCGTTTTCAACTGAAAGTCACTTACTCCTCTTCACAGTCCACAGTTTCACCTGTCCTCTCATTTAACTTATCTCTGTTCTAAGTGAGCAGCACTTCTGCCTTTTTGCGATTTGACGATTACCTCTTAATATTACTGCACCGTTTGCTCACTCTCTGATTCTCTTTTTTCAACTTTCAAAAGTATGTTGCGCTTTTTTCCCCCTTCTTTCAGTTCTTCTATCCCTTTCAGGTACTCCTCTGTCTGCTCTTTCCATCTCTGATGATTATCCACCTCCACTTGTCATTGCTCCACTTAAAGCCACTTACATCTGCAAGGCAGTAAATGGATTTCCTCTCCCCTTTTTTTAAAAAAAAAAGCGCTCCAAAAAGTCTTTTATGTTTACAGGTACACCTCAACCATTTCTCAGTCTCCACTCGTGCTCGGGCAAATAGACATGCTTGTGGAACTCATAAATATGCATGAACTGAGATATTATTATGTTGTAAGTGATTGACAGTGATAAGGACTCTTCATCTGTCAGTGGGGGTTGAAATTAGCAGCTACCGATTAACTGTTCTTCTCTAATGACTGCTTGTGTTTTTGTGTCATCAACAGAACTCTTGAAAGATTGCTGTTTTAATAATGGAATAAGAAATATTTAGTGGCATAGATCCCATTCGCATGGCACGTCACACAAATGTTAGTTTTAGTCGTAGTTAAATCATATAATAGTTCACCCAAAAATGTAAATTAGCATGTGTTTTACTCACCCTCAAGACTTTCTTCTTTCAGGCGGAGTTATATTAAAAATTGCCCTGGCGTTTCTAACCCCTATCATTGCAGTGGGCGGGTGTTCCTGTAGTGAATCCATGTGTTTTTGTAAGATAAATATCCATATTTTAAATGTAATAAACACTTTTTGCTCACTTCTGCTGACTGTGGTAACCAGAAGGAGTCTCGGCAGATGTCATAAGACGTACACGTAATGCATGTGTCTCTGGGAAATATAGGCACAAAGGAAACAAAGTTTTCTTACTTTAGCAAAGGAAAACCAGTCTCTTCTTGGCTTATATTGAAATCTGTCTTTACAAATCCTTGTTTTTTGCTTCCAATTTGTCACAGACGTTTTGTTCTCTCTGTGCGTTCGTCACTAAGTTATTTATTACTAATTATTTATAGCGTTTAAAATATGGATATTTTTCTTTCAAAAACATTGATTTGCTACAGGAACACCCGCCCACTTCAGTTTCTGTGTACACTTTATTTAATGTGTTTTGAACTGTTAAAGGGACAGCTGCCCACTACAATGATAGAGCTTGTAAGTGCCCGGACAATTTTTTTTATATAACTCTGATTAGATTCGTCTCAAAGAAGAAAGTTATATACACCTACCGTAGGATGTCACTTCCCAGACATTTACAACCCCACAAGTGCTGATTCGGCATGTCCAATCAGCCAAAACAAGCTCCAACAGATGCCAAAAGACACGGACAAGGGTGAAACACTGATCTGACAAAACCTAATAAAGTGTCTGCCCTTTACTGTAGAGCCATTTTCTTGATGTGCATCATGTGTTTGCTCCACTGTGTATCAGTAATCAGCATTCAAACATGTGATATGTTGTTTCCTATGATTGGGATTCTAGTGTAAATACATTTTGAGTGCGTTACTGACCTTACTCAACTGCTGCTGTTTGTGCTAATGCATTTTTTACCTGCTCTGTCCTTCAATAACAGCCTTTTCTCAAATGCAAATTGCATTTGACATTCAGCTAACTATCTGTACTGTTGAGATCAGACTGTAATGATCAGGATGATGTTAAAATAATGCATTTAAAACAGAAGTGCAGAGTGGAAGGTGCTATACCCAGTCAAGAACAGCATATTTGTTTAAATTATATAGTATTTTTTTCTCATTAGTTCCTCCTCTTTCATTTCTAACTCACTGTGACTGAGTGGGCCACATTTATTCTCTCTGACAGAGTTCTGGCTGTGTGGCATTCATGCTGTGTGACTGCTCCTACAAGCTGTACATTCTGACTTTTACCCAAGATCTCACTTGGAACATATTGTTCACGCTTTAGTTTCAGTAAATGCTCTTTTTGGACTGGCAAGGACGTTTTGTTTGTTTGGAGTTATAGTATGTTTTGATAGCACAATAAACTTTAGTTTAGTTTTTTTATTCCTCATCATATGGCTATTTTAAAATCTTCAGTGCATTGGGGATGTCACCGGAATAAATGTTTTTTTAATGTAATAAATAAATGTTTTGTGCTTCTTGATGGGAAGGCTGCATTATCTTTGGAGATTGTGTCATCAATAAATAAACCAAATAAAAGCGTCTTTATCTCGGCAGCGCAGCGTGTTGGTAATTAACTGGGGCTAACAAATTGGACACACGCAGGAGGAGGGAACGCGGCTCGCTGTCTTCTTAGAAAATCACAAATGCACTCTAAACATTTTCACTGTTTGCTTTTTCCGCTGCCAACCTCCCCCTCCACACCTCCTCGCCCTCCGTCTGAGAGCCGTCACAAACTGCCTCTAATCAAGCTCTGAGCTGTTTAAAATGTGCTGCTTGATTTGCTTCATTTTTCAGCCTCTCTTACTCTCCCATCTTTCTTTTCTCTCTCTCGCTTTTCATACATTTATTGATTTTTCCTAATTCGATTATACAACAAAAATGAAATGGCTTGCAGTTTTGTCAAGAACAAATATCTTGTTTAATTAAATCGTTTAATCATGCCTGGTGGAGTCAGAGTCAGAGAGGATTCAGTCAGAATTTAATTGGCTGCCTTCCTTCATTAGGACACATAGAGGACACCCTTTGAAGGATTCAGACCTAGTAAGGGTAACCCTAAAAGCCAGTGAGTAATCGAAAACCCACGCAAGAGTACTTATCTGCTCTAAATGTTGGGAGCTAATGGAAGGATAGCTGCTCCTGTAGGACAGAAAGTACAAAGACCAATGGACCTCATTTCCGTCTTGTCAAAGGCTCCATGCTCTGCTCATTTTCGTTATTAGAAAACTGAATGGTGGAAAAGAGAGAGAGCCGAGCATCAATCCTCCAAGTCCACTTATGCATAACGCTGAAAGAAAAGCATTGACCAGAAGTGAGCTCGAAACAGAAGGCAAATGTTTTCAATCACATTTGCTGTATTGCTTTTCTGTTGCCCAGGAGACTAAACTCTGTCTCAACTGTAAGCTGATAACATTTATGTGATTTCAAAGCCTCTGTGAATAACCTTATGTAAATCTGAGCAATATTCTATGATTGTATTTAATTGTGCAGCAGTGCTAGAGTCAAACAACAGTGAAAATAGCACCGTGTTTGTAAACATGATTTTCTGAAAATCATATAATGCTGAATGCACCTGTGGTCGGTGATGTGATCAGCGACTAGCAGATTTAGTAAAGAACATTTGTAAAAGATTGATCTCGCAGGTACAGTATTAAGCCACTGGTGATAAGTGTAGTTTGCTTTTCTGTGCTCACTTTTTTCCTATGGAAAGAGGAAGCTTGAGTGTGGTGTATCATCATTTTAAGGTTAAAAAAGACATGTCGGTCATGAAAAATAACAGGAAATAAGCTGTACAGATGAATGGTATTGTAAATGCTAACCGCATATATCTGCTAAAAGTACATTTTCAGCATTGATGAGTACACTAGCACATAAATTGCTTCAAAGCTAAACTACATTAACTAAAAGCCACATAACTCTAATTTTGATTTCACGGGGTCTTTAATCCCTGACATCTCTTTTTCAGCCTTTGTTTCCTGTCAAAACCGGAGAAATTAGAAAGAAAACTAAGAAATCTGTTGTGTGGAAATCCCATCCATTGGTGGTTCTGCTTTAGAGGATTGAAGAGTCATTCTCCTGCGATTAGCTGCTAGCTCTGAAGGGTTCTGTAGAGATTCCCTATGCAATGACTGCCAGCACTTTGAGAGCATCTTTAGTGTGCACCCAACCAGTAATGTTTTATGTCTGAGGGCACACAAGATGCCATTTTGCATTTACAAGATAAATGCCTGCTAGCAGTTTAAAAAACTGTCAAAGTTGATGTACATTTTTGTCTATTTAAATTGGGCCCCACTGCAGATTCTAAATGTTGTCTTTATACGTTTCCTGTAAACTAAGTCAGCAACGTTATCAGCAGCCATTACTCTAGTTCTCTCTTAATGAGGAGCCATCTTGCTTTCAAGAGTTTTCTAACATTCATAACAGAAAATCTTCAAATCTCATAGTAATCTTTCTTTTGTTATTAAGTAACTTGATTTTTATTTAGGAGCTAAATTAGCAGTTAGTTAGCTGGCTTTATGCCAACAAGCAACTGATCTAGTGCAACTACCGTCAACAACTGAAGGCAGACAGATACTCATTCCTGTCAGTTTTGTTGGAGTCTTCTGTTTTAAAGCTGAACTGTGGGGAGATATTAACTCTGACAGCCCTGCAGGAGTGAATAAAGCTCATTTTGCAGTGTGACATTTTAATTTTAGAAGCTCTTGGCCTGATAGCATGTACAATAACAACAGTATGTCAGCAGATGCCGGTATTACTGCAAACACGCAGATGTCACATCAAATGTAATTGTGATTATTAATTATTTGCCATAGTTTTCTCAGCATTTTCTGGAGAGGTTTACAGTTTTGTGGATTTTAAGAATATGGAATAAAGCCTGTATATTTGGTAAGTTAAAAGCCTAAATCGAGGAACAATTCCTTGGTGGTTTTATTTTTTATAACTCTTAAAAAAAAACTTAGAGGAACTGTGTTAAATCGGTGAGATTTGACATTATACAATTGAGTTGAGGAGCTTTGCTGCAGGGATTGAGTTTCTGGCCTGCTGGTTAGAAGCATAAGAGTGTTCATGCCACTGTTATTCACGAAGAAGGTCCAGGCTTAGGGATGAATCAGGGGACTTTGCTAGAAGTGCAGAAATGCGTGATGGGGATTACTTGAGCCAAAGTGTCAGTGGAAAATTGGATTTTTAGCAAAGAGCCATTAAAGCAGGAAAAACAGAATGTGAAGTTTCACAGATGCTCATTAATTTGAGGTAATAAAAGATGTGAAAGAAACAATCATATGAAGTCCCACCAATTTTGTATTTTCTTTTTAAAATGCACTGGATGTGTGTGTGTGTTGAGGGAAACTGGGAGGAGTAATACAGTGGCATATGTTTAATGCGTTTGAAAGTGTGCCTGAACCGTTCGCGCGTTGTCATGCCAAATAACAGGACTGCACATGTAGGACATCTGCTCTCTTTACTTTAGAATGCTTCTCTGTTGCCCATATCTAATGATCTTCATTTGTAAGTATGTGAGACCTCCTATTTGCAGGTGTGAAAGTATCTCCCATCTTCACTGTGTCTTCCTGAGCTCTTCTGGTACTCATAAATCCACTCATGGTGTGAAATAGCAGCCATTGCCGATGGCGGTCACACCTGACGCACCTGTAGTAATCCAATATGTATGCCAAGGATCCCACAGCCCTGCTCCCTCAAAAATGTTTCTGGTGTCTTATTTCTTCCAGTTCCAGAAACAAGTGATTCCAGCACTCCCTAAGCAACAACAAATGTCCATTCTGATTAAAGGCCTATTCACATTAAAAAGAAACAGTGGATTCCTATGGATATTCTTTGGAAGTACACTTTTTTTTTTAATATGTGTTTCAAGAAACATGAAAGTGTACTTATTAAGTGGCCTATTATTTTATTAATATATTATCTTTAAAGTATGTAAGATGTTATTGGTCTAAACAATCTGGTAAATCTTGGTCTTCATTGTTCTAACGTTTCCCTTTTGTTTGCTTTCTCCTCTAGTGAGTAAACTGAAGGTGCACAAGGCCAACCAGAGTCTGCAGTTTCTGGAGGACAGTCGGGTGCGTGTCAACTGCTCCATCACCTCTCAAACCAGCCCAGACTCTCAGCATGCTGTGCTATGGTATGCACGTAAGGCCGAGGCAGGAGAGCCAGATGAGCTGCTGCTGAAGATCGAACACTCTGGAGCATTCGAGTATGGAGCATACGCAGAGGAGGAACGTCTCCGCAGTCGTGTGCAGTCAGAGAGGCTCTCTCCTCGGCTGTACGGCCTCACCCTGCATCGTGCAGAGACCAGCGACTCTGGAACATACTACTGTCTTGTGGAGGAGTGGCTCATGGACCCTGATGCACTCTGGTATCGCCTGGCACAAGACTCCTCCGGCTTCACACATGTGGTGGTGAGACAGCCAGGTAAGAACATTTATTAAACCACATGTTTTACTGCGTTTTTTAAAAGAAATTAATACTTTTATTAAGCAAGGATGCACAGTATTAAAGTGATCAAATGTGACAAAGACATTTTATAATGTAAAATAAAAAGTCAATTTTAAATAAATGAAGGTTTTTTTTTTTTTTCAACTTAGTTATCAAAGAATCTTGCAAAAATATGTCATGGCTTCCACAAAAGTACAACTGGCAACTGTTTTCAACATTGATAACAATAAGGGATTTTTCTATAAGAAATATTAGAATGATTTCTGAATGATCATGTGACACTGAAGAAAAATCTGCTTTGCAGTCACTAAAGCAAATTACATTTAAAATGTATTAAAGTGGAAAACAATTGTACAACTTCCAAGTTTTCTCATTTAAAAGTAATTTAAATGTATACATAAAGACATTTCAATTCCTGTAGTGTAATTGCAGCTTTAGTGAGCATAAAATTATTTTTCAAAAAATATCAAAATATCTTCTAAACCTCTGAACGATATGTTATGCTTTTGGTGTTTTGTAATTTTTTTCTTTTTGCATTTTCCCCATTTAGTTTTTAGTTTTTTTTGCTAGAAAATGAGAAAAATACACAAATTAATGTTTTTAAACTATATCTCTGGCGCTACAAATTAATAGACCACTCCACAACACTGCTTTTTTTTCATTATTTTGACCAGTTGTCATTTTATGCAATTAAATGCTCTAAATTACAATGTGTTTATGTGTTTACTAGTAGTTCATAGAAAAAAAACAAAATATTAATTGTACTCAAACACATACCAATAAATAGTTAAATCAGAGAAACTGATCATTTTGCATTATTTTTCTGGGGCTGTATATTTATTTTGGTAACAGGCTTTCAGAAATTCCTCAAATAAAATAAACAAAAGAAAACATCTCAGGCCCCCCTGAGATTAACGATCAACATTTTCTTAAGGTTTTTCTGAAAAATTCTCTTGTCCTTTTTTGTACAGTGTATCTTGTTCATGGAAAGTGCTGGACAGTATTTACAATGGCACCCAACTAGCCGAGTTGGCCTTTATTCCTATAGCAGACTCCGAAGCCTTTGAGATTCAGTTGTAGGTGTGTGTAGCAGTCCCATGGGCTTACCAGTCCATCTGGCATGAGAGGATCGGAAAGAGCAGCATGAAAACATTCTCCCCCTGAGACCACCGTGGAGCGCAGCCATCCTGAGCTCATGCCTGCCCAAACTGAATCATTCATAAGCATGTGTGCATTTATTAGAAGAAAGCCATAAAGAGAGACAGGGGCTTTGTATGTGTAACACCTCAAACGCAAGCGTGAAGCGTATCTGCCCCTCAGGGAGCCCCCCCCACATGTGCCACAGACCTTAGCACTCACAGTGCAGGCTCCAAGGAGGAGTCAGACCCTTATAACGGACAAAATCATGACTGCCGGAGCCCAGAGGCTTCACTCCTGATGCCCATCTGAGTGCCACACAGCTGCTGCTCCACTATTCACGCCGCACAGCCGCCTGTGAAGACCCCTGCTGCGAACCGCCTTAGCTATTCATCTGTCTCTCCCCTCTTTTTCCTTTAACATCATGACCTAGCTTCTGTTGGAAGGTCTAGTGTGGTTCAGGTGACTATGTCTGTGAGTTTTACATTAGTCGGATGCCATCTGGACTCTTTGACAGCATTGAATCAAAGCTTTGAGAAGCCGGAAGGACAGATCCCACCCCCACATCCCAACCTGACACAACACACTCTTCAATATTACTGCACTGTACATGGGTCATCGACGTACCGCTGTTACACAGACACGTTTTGTTGTGTAGTTTGTCCTCGGGTCCGTTGAGAAAGTAGCTTTAGGTGCACAGGTGGCCAAGACATCTGCTCCTCTGAAACAAATCAAGGTCAAGAAAAGTGAGTTGGGGCGCTTTTTTGTTGTTGGTTTTTAGTGGTCGAATAACTTCAGAAAGTAATAAATTATTATTAGAAATGAATAATGCAAATCTAGCATTCACATGTACATGCTGATCATCACGGAAGCCGTTATTTTGCACATGGTTGCATTTTCTATTCTTCAGCATGAATGCGTTTCCCCTATCATACAGTGTTTAATCTGTTTCTCAGCGCTGCTTTGGTCCAACTGTCTTTCATGAATTCTGTATTTTATACCTCTTTCTATTTTTCCTCTCGTCTGTGTATATACACAGTGTATATCTCTATAATATATCTAAATATGCACTTAAATTCCAGACATATTTCCCTGGGGATGCAAGTATGTGTCAGATCACCTCCCCATCGCACGATTGCTTGAAATAGCATCCATATAAATGTATTTACAAATAGATAGTTGATGAAAGGTTCAGCACCTCGTAATCTGCCATCTTCAAAGTTAAATTGCACGGCTTTTACATGAGCAGAAGATAAGAGGCGCCCCTTAAAGTGAGCCGGAAAATGCAGTCTTATTTTTAGCTGATCTCAGCTCAAGACCCTGCTGAAGGAGCTTGTGACTTCTCACACAAAATGTGATGATCCTCACCTTCATTTGAGAGTGACATACTGAACTGAAGGATGCTTGATGCCCTGCAGAAATTAGATTATTTGAGAATAGAGTTAATTTTAGGGTGTGTTGGAATATGTAAATCATTTTTGTACTTGTTAGGTGTAGTTACAGTATGTGGTTATTTGCTCACCCTAATGTCGACATTTCTTCTTTCTATTTTTGTGGTGTTTTTCAGGATGATTTAATGAATAGAACATCCAAACGTCTCCTTGTGTTTAACAAAAGAAAGGAAGAAATGGTTGAATAATTCCTTTAATTAAACCAGAATATGTGGCTCTGTATAATTGTAATGGTTAGTTTGTGACAGATGCTACCCCAGTCTTTGAAGAAGATTAAAAAATGTTGTCATGCACTTAATGATTTTTATTATCGCTTTTATTACAGTGGTGAAGTTGCAGGTGGAGGAGGCAGAATCTAATATCACAGTACCTGAAGATGGATCAATCCGGCTGGGATGCAGCATTCTATCTCAGTCCTCAAAGGATTCCCGCTTCTCTGTATCCTGGTATGTGTACCGTTTAGGACAAGAGGAGGAGGATGAGCAAGAGTGCGTCTTTTCCATCGGTCATGATGCAGTGTTTGGTAATGGAAACTGCAGCCCTACGGAGGAGCCTGGTCCAAACTCTCGGCTGCAGTTTGAACGCACCACCTCTGAACTGTACAGTCTGACCATCCAGAAAGCTCGGTCCAGAGATGCCGGCAATTACTACTGCCATGTGGAGGAGTGGCTGCTGAACCCACGCAATGCCTGGTACCGCCTGGCCACCAACAACTCTGGAGTCACCATTGTTAATGTTATGGAGCAGGGTGAGCTTTTGCACTTTATAAGCAATAAGCAAAAATTGTATTCTTTTCAATAATTAGGATTTTGAAAGTCTGATAGTAATTACTGTTAAGCACTACTGTAAGGTTGTCTCTACCTGATTTAAATGTTTGAAAATGATTAAGTAATAAATCAGTTACATTACTTTCTTAAAGTAATTGAAAGATTTACAGCACTTATTACATTTTGAAAAAGGTCATTTATAATCTGCATTTCCAAAGTAGCCTTCCCAACATCGGTTAGGACATAGTGTTGACAGCTTTTTTTTGTTGTTCTTATACATATTTTACTTCCATATGAAATTGTTCTAACTCATTCTGTCCCCCTCCAGACTCTACCCTACAGTCCGTGGTTTGTTCCAACGACTCCCTGTTCTACTTCGTGTTCTTCTACCCCTTCCCTATCTTTGGCATCCTCCTCATCGCGGTCCTGCTGGTGCGCTACAAGACCCGCAGCTCCAGCAAGAACCAGGAGGGCAAGAACGGAGCGCCGCTCTTGTGGATCAAAGAGCCTCATCTCAGCTATTCCCCAACATGTCTGGACCCCCCAGCCCTCAGCCTTCACCCTGGTTCTGTGGAGTAACAGTGACACGAACATGACCCTGTCTCGCTCAGAGACTTGCTACACTCTCTCTCTGACTCACTCTCTGTTTTTCTTCTCCTCCTCGTCCGTGATGAGGCCACCAGAAAGTAATCTGGGCTTCTAGCCTGGCCTGTCAATCCGTCCATATGACTGACTAAGACCTTCCTCAGTTGAAGTTGCCATGACTACGGTGGCTGCTGGCGCCGATGCCTAGACATTCGCTTTGCTTTCTTTTTCCTGATATATTTTATTTTATTTTTTTTTAAGTATGATTTAACTTTTCATTCATGCTCTTGTGTGAGAACCTTTTCTTTGAGGTGGCAGTATCCGTGAGCCTTGATGTATTTTCCCCGACTGATACCAATTCCTTTCCCCTTTGAGATTGGAAACAGCAGATTCTTTTTGCTTTTTTACTCCCGTCTATGAAGTCTGGTGGAAACCATTACATATTATTTGTTATTTTGTCTGTGCATATCTTTGCTTCAAAAGACTGGAAGGTCATTGATGGACTATGAACGTTTCTAGGGACAATGGTGTATGGATGAAGGAAGAGAAGGACAATATTTTCTCAGAAAAACTCGGAAAGCTGACAATGGATGTATATTGATTTTGTTTGTGTGCACATGCCACAGAACTGACCTGAGACCTGCCTTTGTTTAAATGGATAAAGACTATGGAGAGCCCTAATTGCCCACAGACTCAAGGATATACATAAACCCCAGCTCATCTTCACTGCCAAAGACCAAGACAACTTCAAAAGCCACAAATTCTAAGACACTAAATTGGATTAGATCTGTGTAACGTGATGTTGGAAAAGACAGTGAGCTTCCTACACTGACATGTTTCCTCATCGCTGGTGCTCAGATGTTTCTACATGCCCCTATATACATTTCATTTGACCTGTCCAATGTTAAGAAGATCCAGTACATACATACACAACTGAACACGCATTTGGTGAGCGTTGACCTTAGCGTCCACGTATTTCCATAATGCAAAGTTGAATGGAAACAAAAGGGGGCATGAAGGGCTTTTCTCTCCAAGTTTTTGAATTTCTTGAATAAAAAGTTGTTTTGAGGGAGACGGCAGACAGGACACTATAGACTCAAGGGACATTCTCAGTGCCAAGATCTTTTTATCATCATATGTGCCCTGTAATGATCCAGAAGGAAAGCAGTTATATAAGTTATGAAGGGATTTGACATTTTGTTTTATCTATATTCTAAGTCACATCAAGTGTTGTTGTTCTTCTCTTTATTGGTTTGTGTTTGAAATATGGTGCCCGAGCTTTGTGTTACTGCTGAAAAAATTGTGAAAACTTATTGCGCAGTGTCATAACCTGTAACCTGTGAAGACCTACTAGTGTGATTATATCTCTGAGGATTAATATAGCATCTAAATTTTCGTCGGTCTCCATGAACACTTCGAAAACACTGCCATATTGTACCATTGAAGATGCTAGGATCCTCACATTTGCTCTGCAGTCCACAGTAGTCTGGTTTCATTCAAGAAAGATTCAACCTCTATACTGAAAGCATTTAGAGCTTAGCTGTAGCGTGACTGAATTTTGTTAATTTCTTTTTTTTCTCCAACACGGACTATGAAACATAACATGTTGTGTAGTAACAGCGACCTGCGGGCTGACACCAAACTGGATGTGTCTCACTTACAGACACCACTGAAGGTCTTTCAACAGTGCAACATTTCCCACAGAGTATCATCTGGGTCGCTGCCGCCCTCATATGAACTTCGCAGCTTTTCTGTAAATGAAATTTAGATCCATTCAAAGCTTGTGATGGTCTCATTTATTGAATCATAAAACTCCTAGATAGAATACGTGAAGCTCATAAATCTGAACAGACAGAATGTGGCAGAAATAGCAGTGAACATTTAGGCAACTGTGACTTGGCTACTTGCGTGCAGTGGCCTAGAGGATTATGGGAAGTAATTCTGAACCAGTCTGAGAATCCTCATACAGATGACACGGTGATCTAGCGCTCTTTATCTACTAAACTTTGTTGAACTGTACAGTGCATGATGATGAGTAAGGGGGACATTTGATCAATGTCTGGAAGTTGCGTGTCGTGACATCATGTCAGATCAATGGCATCCTCATATCTCTACCTTAAAGAAGGCCTCGCTGATTTAAAGCACCTGTTCAGTCATTTTAACACAGCAAATCTCAAATGTAATGCAAACTTCTGTTTGTTCAATAGGTTGGCCTTCCTCAAGCAGGAGATGTGCAGTGTGACATTGGGTGTGATATTGCGGTTCTGCTGTCGATCAATCTGTACAGACTTATTCAGAACTCTAAATAGTGTTTTTGTAGTTCAACATGCCCAGCTGAATCATAATGTTCTCACAATGTTGTAAATGCATTTCGAGGGCTGCATGTCATGGCTGTGTACTGGCAGTATAGCTGCAGAAAAACAAAACAAATGAAAAAAAAAAATGTTGTGTTGATGTGCGTTCAGTTCAGCCAGTGCTGCTTTTTCAAGTGGTGATTTTTATGTTCTTTTTTTTTTTAAATAACCAAAATAGTGCACTGAATATTTAAAAAAAGAAGTTGCCATAGTTTTTTTATGCTTATGTGTTTTGTTGTACTCTGTTTAATTTTTGTTGTGTTTTTTATATCTATACTTATTTTATTAAATTGTAGCAATTGCTATTATGAAAAGGCACTTTGCTATTGTCAGTTAATTGCAATAAAACATTTAGTGCACCACAGATGTGTTTATATAATGTATCAATTGTATTGGACCAGTGTGCAAATGTTAAGAGATTCAAAGGGATAGTGCTCATCCTTTTCAAATCTGTAATTGTTAAATCCACCAACATTGGAGAGACCCCATTTACTCACTTTGTTTAAAAAAAAAACATTTTCCAATACATCTTTTGTGTTTCACAGAAGAATTGAAGTCTTGCAGGTTTGTAATGTGAATTAATTTGGACTTTTGCTGGAACTAGCCCATTAAGATATGCTTCAAAGGTTTAAAATTACAGTTATCAGTTACTTTCAGCTAAAGAATCAGGTTTTTGTAACAAGAGTTGTGAATCTTTCTCCAGGGCTTTGCAGAGAGTGACAAGTACTGTCTCTTAAGAAGGTGAGAATGGGATCTGACATATCTTGCGGTGTCTTATCTGCTCTGGTGAAGTCAAATGCTTTGGATTGTGGGCTGGATGAGTTGGGTGACTGTGGGCTGGTGTGTTATTATAGCAGGCCAGAGCTTGTTAACCTCCAGAGCAGGCAGAGGACTCACATTGTGAGCTGCTGTCCCTTCCAGCTGCTCACAAACCAAAATTAATGGTGGACAGTGGCCAGTCTGAGCATCTGTCTGTCTAAATTAGGAAGTCTGGATGGAGACATCCTTTTGTGCTATGTTTACCTAATGTTTATGATGTTCTGTAATTGCAAATTACAACAGTTAGTTACAGCCCCCTGATTTGGGATACAAGGAGTGCAGATATTTGATTCAAACACAATGAAGTATTTCACTTTGCTCGTTTATGCATGCTGCTTGATGATGACATGCAACATTTCACATAGGCTTCTGATGGAACCAGATTCAGAGTCTACTCTTTCTTTTGAGAGACAATAACTTTTATATAAGGTGCGCTTTCAGATTTAAAACTTACATAAACTAAAAGGTAATTTTCAAAAATGCATAATAGGGGCACTTTAATATTTTTGTAGAAACGGTAATAAAGTTGATTCAAATAACTGCTATAAAAAAAGACCAGCAAAAATACGACCTGATGGCTCTAATTAAAAATCGTTATGAGCTTGGCATTGTGAATTTAGTTAAGTAGACCTACTTGCTTTAATTTTAAACCTAAAAATCTTATGTAATGCACATAGCCATTACATAAGATTGTTTTGTACGTACTGTAGTACATAGCCTACCTGCTAAATGTGAATTGCATTTAGATGACATCAAAGCAAAAACACATGGAGCAAAAGCCACAAACGTCTCATTTTAATTTCACAGGGTCTTTAAGCTAAATCACGCATGCGGTCATGTGAGCTCTGTGGCTCATTATTTTAATTTGCATCGTTTGGGGTGGGTGTTTTTAAAACATATTTTGCTCAATTTGTGAAGCAGTGGTGTGTATGAATGATAATTAACGTGTCTGTTGTGTGTGTGTGTGTGTGTGTTTGTGATGGCCTGATGTGAGAAGCAAGAGGTTGTCATACAGGATAGATGGTCCTGTCCACTGTTTCTGTCCTGTCTGCTAACCGAGCATGGCGTGACCACCAGGGGCCAGGACCAAATCACATCACACCTATCATAACTCATCCTGACTTGCCGGCTAAAACTCCATTCACCTCATGAATATTAATACCTCTCTCACTCCATGATGTATGTTGGATTGTGTTTCCCATTTCTAGGTCTGCAGGAGAAACTGCTCTGAGAATTTGTAAATACAGTCTCCCCGCTACCCTTCATTACATTACCTGTCTGAACAGTGTCGAATCAATTTGCTGACACCACCGCCTGTGCTTTGTGTCACAGGACCTATGAAAGCCCTGAATGGAACGGGAATTACTTTCTGATGAAAGCAAACCTGTGCCACAGGTGTGTACCTTTGTGTCATTTGTAATATAACAAAAAAGTGTCAGAGAGGAGAACAGACAACATGCCTCTGTAGGATTGCAGTGAAACACGGTTCTGGGTGCTGGGATGCACTCTGCAATAACATCCAGAGCCGGGGTCATGATTCTGACAGACCGCATCAGAAATCAGGAAGATGGATTAAAGAAGAGCGAATAAAAATGGATAAAGAATGCAGACAGATGCTATTTGAAAATGCAGAGTGTGTTTGTTTACGGGTGATTCAAGTAGATATTTTGTTCACTTAAGATGCAAGGTCGAGTTGTCTCACAGGCTTAAATAAGATGCAAAACAAAGTATTAGTCTCTTTAATATCTTGTAGCTGAGCAGGAGAGGTGTGTTTTTCTTCTAAAGACTGTATAAATGTGGAAAAAAGGGCTAAGCCCAATAGACACCTGTGAAGTTCTTCAGACATGCTTCTATAATTATACTGTTGCATTTGTGTTTTATGAAAGCAATTAAATCATGTATTGATAACATAATGAGTAACATTTATGAATTTTTCCATTGATGTCAATCTAAAGGTTTTTATATTCTGAAGAAATAAACATTTCACAAACAGCTTATGTACAAAATAATACACACTCCGTCTGCCATTATTACAAAAATAAATAAAAATTATATTTTTTTAACTTAAAGTATTAGTTTTTATATAGCATGGATGCATTAAATAGATCAAAACGTACAGTAAAGACTCAAAAACTTAAATTAATGCTGTTTTTTTGGACAAGCACAACAACTTTGAAAATAGATAAATATGTTTCTAGAGCAGTTTCTTTTTTTTTTTAACTCTATTATCAACTAAACAAATATTTAATAATCTTACTGACCCCAAATGTTTAAACTCTAGTGTGAATTCATGTTGAATAACAGCATGTGGTGAAAATTAAAATTCAGAGCTGGATCTAAACATGTATAAACAAACGTTATAAACTATGCTATAGTTGCTGCTAAACATCACAGGAACCTCAAGCTACTGCTGTCTTTATGTTCTCTGATATTACTCGGTTGCTGAACACTCAACTCTCGCCACAATCTACAGCCATCCATAATAGATGAGCTTTAAAATGTGTGGTTTTCTTTGGGGGCCCAGCACCGCTTTAATGAGCTCTAGTTCCAGGCAATGTGAAATCTGAAGCATTTCAGGTGAGTATTGCTGTCTTATTCATTTGCCTCCGAGCAAGTGTTTAGTTTAGTTGTTATTGTTTACAGAGGGAATGTTTCTACCATCTCGTTTTGCTGCTTGACGTGTTTTAGATTGTGCCGAAGGGTTTCATTATTAACCTCCCCATTAAATCCAGTCTCCAGTTAGCTACTGTTGTGTTAAGTGTTATGTAAATGAAGGGTTTCATTAGAGGGAAAGCGAGGTCGTTTAGATTTGTTAACATTTTATTGATTTATGTGCATCACAGTGGTCTCCACTAACCTTAGCTTCAAGTACATGAGGATGCGAAGCATATCCACACAGACCCTTTGGAGAGTTCACAGTTGAAAAAAAAAATCGCTTTAAAAAAAGATTGATTTACATTCTCACGGATCCTAATTAGCAGGGTTTGCAAGAAAGAAATACCTTTCTTTAGCAAAATTGCTGTCATTAGGCAAATGCTACTTCAGCTATACCCTTTACAGGTATACTGCTAACCCTGTGATTTTCACCAGAGGAGGCCAAAGTAAGCAGCTGAAGAAAAGTATTACATGTATTAGAGACCAAAAACAGAAAACCCTTTCATGTGTTATAGTTTAATTTGCCTCTCTCTCCTGAAAAAAATGACTTAAGGCAGCCTACAGTAAGTGGTTAGCTGGTCTCCCAGCCCTAGCCAAGCTGATTTATAGAGCTATAGCCATTAACATCCACAGCATTTATTTTTCATAATAGAGGTCAACGGCTACTGACAACTGTTTGGTTACCAACAAACTTCCAATTTTAATGTTCAAAATAATGATGACAGAATGTTCCTTTTTGCACTACATGGCCAAAATGCTAAGTATTTTCAGACACTGATCAATCCATGACACATCAAAAGACTTAGTAGTAGTTTAGCTTTAACACAAGGCTGTTATGGCTAGCATGATGATTTCACACTCGCACTCACACAATATGAAGAAGCAGATGTATGGTGAGCGATGTTCAATCAGTGCATGTTTATCAGTTCTTCTGTAATGTTGTTTGCGGTTCATTTTACACTGCTGGCATAAGCCGAAGTTATGTTTCTACGTTAAATGTTGTCACAACAGCAAACTAATAAGCTGAGCTCTATTTACTTGCTCTTCTGGGAGTGGGTAATTTTGAATGAATGTGAGTAAGATAATGTGCTTACAATAAATCTACTGATCGCTTTTGCTAAGAGTGTTAATGATTTCTATAATACTACTATAAATATTTCTGAAGTCTGTACTTAGATTAAATGTCTTTATAATACATACCAAACTAGTTCCATAAGGCTAAAGGAATTACGGAGGCAAATACTGAAGCTACCACAGTTTGCGCCTCAGCTGTCTGAATACACAATCATCTGTTTATTTCATATTTTTGGAGCATATTCTAATTTCCTGGTTCTGTCAATAAAAACAAAAAATGATGAAGCTGAGCTGTCAACGGCGTTGCATCTCTTGAGTTTAATTTTTGTTTGTCTTCATATGAACATGTTTTCTCAGCTCAAATGGAAGCCAATAGCGGTTCAGCCTCAGCAACCTTCTAACATAGGTTGGCTTAGTATTCAATAGAATCATAAATATATGTTTAATCTTTATTTAAGAAGGTACAAACATGCCATAAATATCCCATTTAAACATGCACATGTAGCTTATTTGATGTGTTTTTAATTTTGGAAGCAAAGCAAAAACAGAAAGGTGTGTGAGTGTCAGATATGTAAATGAGGAAAAGTGCAGCAAAGTGGGTCAACATGCAAAATTCAGTAAAAAGTGTGAAATTGTATTATAACATGTAAATAATACACCGTATACAGAAAAGACTTCAACCTGGAGCTTGGGCAGCTGCTGTTTTAAGGGAATGTAATGCTTTAATATTCTGATTTACACACTTTCTTTTTGTCCTGTCTCTCATACACTCCACAGAGTCAAAGCCAGCATTTCATTTCAGCCTGCGCTCCTCCAGGGCAGTAGTACCCCAGGGAAGCAATGAGTGAGAAGCTAAGCACAGAGAAGCTGAGAGCACTTGCCACTCTCCCTAACAGGATTATCCCTCACTGACGGTTCTGTCTCTGCTCATGAGCGGATCACATTCTTAATAAACGTGTTACCTCACAGTCTGAGTGGCCGCAGGTGATGTATATGTGGATGTGGCAGTGTGGGGTGCTCGCTGTCACGGTTAGACATGGAAACTTGAATTTGTTTCACTCTCATTGAGAACCCGTAGCTGCAATCCCACATAATCAATAATTCATTGACTAGCATACACTTGGCTAAGTTCTGACAAACATTCTGTGACCAGCTCAAACTTCAGGGGACGTGTTTGGATTTAAAGAGTCAGTTGTTGTTGTGCTGCCGTGTTCCCGCAGTACAGTAGCTGTAAGCTAAACTGTGTTTTTGCACTTGTCACTTTTTCCTGGTCTTTCTGGGAGCATCTGACTCCCAAAGCGAAGCACAAACATTCTGTCTGCCTAAATACAACAATTTCGTCACTGTGTCATCATCAACATTTTAGCTACACAGTTCTGTTTATGTGTTTGTGTTGCCCTTGAGTACAGTCTCATGCTAGTAGGCCCATATTTAGTATCCATCAACGATACAGTTAGATATTTTTCATATAACAGCACTTATAATGTCAAAACATATCACATAATAACACTTAAAAGTCATATTCTAGGGACAGGACAGACACAGGTCTGTCTCACAGACAGGACTTATCCTAAGCCAGAACTAGGCCATAGTTCAATTAGGATATTTAAGGCATTTTTATAAACATGTTTTAGAAAGAAAAAAAAAACATTACTGATGTGTATCTTAAGACAAAACAAAGGGACTGACATGTTTTCAGATCAGTCATTGCAAGTTTCGTTCAGTTAAAACAGCTTAGATTTACATTTAGTCTAGGACTAGATTTAAGATTTGTCTGTGAAATGGGGGGTAGATGTCACTCTGTGCATGTATCTCTGTGTGTGGTTTTAGCAGTTAATAACTGTATTAATTTTCACTTCACTTTAGTCATCCTTGAGATAAGTAGCACTTGTCCTCATGTGTCCTTTTCATGAAGCTAAGAAATAGTATTGCTCCAGATGGCATTTTACATAATTTAACAAATCTTTCTTCACAGAGCAGGCAGAGACGATAGCAACCTGACTGGTTAGAAGATTCCAGCTTCAGACGAAGTGTAAGCTGAGCAGATGCTTAATTCGTATTGTCAGCATGTGCTTTTTCATCTGAGGCGTTTCTACACTCAAGAGAAAATGAGATTTTAGACACCTCCTTGTTTATACATACCAAAAGAAATGCTAGCTTGAAAATTACAAATACAGACAGTAAGACAGGAAGACACATGGATAACTGCAGTAATGTTAATGAACTAGATAAACTTAATAGATTCATAATCAGTGACATAAACAAACAAACAACTAAATAGATAAAATACTTGTAAATGAAAATGCTTTTATTTTATTTTTTAACAATTTTAAAGATAATATGTATTATGCTTTTTAATAGTATCTAATGAAAGAAAGAAAGAGTTACAAAATGGTGTGTAATGATGTGGGGGAGGGGTTATTAGGACTCAGCCTTTAATAAAAGGAGCTCTGTGTGAAAAGATTTTCTAAAGACATTTGCAATTTTGAATGAAGATAATTTGAAGATACCTTTTTTGGGTGGGTATTTTTTTTCTTCTAGAAGTGCACCGGGAGACGATTTTCTTTGAAGCAAAATATGATTGGACATATTTTTATGGAAAAAAAGTATGATTTTCCTGTGATTCATGGTCAGTATCTCATGGTAAAGATCCTATGAATCGTATGCAGAACAAAACCATTCACGTGATTATGGCGCCACCTGCTGGAATAGCTAGCTGAGGAACATTTGTAATTGATATATTTGGTTAGTTTAGGTCAGTCCAGAATTTACCGTTGTAAGAAAAGCTTTCTCATGAATACCATATTTACTACATTTATTGTTACTGATGTACAAATGTCAGTACAGTGGTCTCAGTAAGGCATTTATTGGCTACAGTGTAAATTACGTCATCAAAACCGCGACAGCGGCGGGTAATTGGGTTCAAAATGAAACTGAAGCCGGTGATTTAAATATAACAAGGCGCTGTCATAAAATGGAAAGGATTCTGTGCGAAATACACGGTAAGCATCGTTTTCTCGTTTATTACAGTGTAAAGGATCGCCATTGTGCAGTTTTACTCTGTACGTTAGTGTTGAAGCAATACAACGTTAGCTCCAGCTATAGGTAACGTTACGTTAGCTGACGACTTGCATAATGTGAAAGTACAGATCGAGTTTGTTTTTGTTTAGCAAGACAAAGCGCTAATTCAACTTGTGTTATTCAGGCAGTACATGCTTACTGAAGACTGGTGTAAAGGAAGGACCGAATAAGGGCAAAAGTTTTTATATTTGCACAGCGCGTGATGCAACACCCTGCAACTTTACACTGTCTACTGAGTGAGTGCACACACCTTTATTATATGTGCATTATAATAATATAACTAATAACTGATACTTATTTAATTTTGTACTGTATTTGTAGCCACAAATGTTCATTTAAATATAATGTGCTAGCTCTGAGTTCATGTATGCTTTTCAGGATCCCACCATCTCACTGCCTTCAGCATGAGGACTTCATGGTTGAACTTCAAACACTAATATACAATGAAAAACAGGACAAATACAAGTAAGGGTTAAACTGTATATCTGCTGTGAGGATGAAAATAGCGTTGGGAAAGCGGTGGTCCAATAGAGACCAGTATGGGAAATGAAGAACTGTTAATCATAATATTAATACATTTAAGCATTGTGGAGCAAGCAACAATCTTCTTAATGAAGTAACTGAAGCTTGAAAAGCAGAGTTCCAGATGTCAAAATAAGACTTTTTTTGTACAGCAAAGCCAAGATCACTTACTTGTGTGTACTTCTGTCATATTGTGGAAATCACCCAAAGTTCATTGGTACAATCGAATAGTCTGTATTATAAACATACATTATTATGTTTAGAGTTAAATAATGCAATATATTAATTTGTCATAATGTAGGTCCTTGTAAAGTAGAATTCAATCAAATATAATATAAGTAAAATATAAGGAACATTTTGGAATATTTAACATGTACATTTTTCTAGGCATAGTCCTTATAATTGACTATTAGATGAAACAATGAAAGGTAAATAGGAAAGGATTTTAAATCATATTTCCATTAATACTTTGTTTCTTTGATAATCAGGTTGTTTTATCGCTGTATTCTTGGAAAATCTGAAGGACAGAAGTGGTGTGGTTGTGTTCCGTGGAAAGAGGTACACATGTATTATCTAAAATTGTATCAATATTCCACAATATATTGTCCACTTTTTGTTTTAAAATTAGCACTTTACAATTCACTACTACCTTCTTGCAGAAAGACTCTGAGGAAAGGACTGATTTGTCAGAGAAGGATCTTCAATCCTCAAGTCTCACTCCTGTCAGAAACCCTTTCAAAGTCAAGACCAAACAGGACAAATCTTCAGAACGCAAGAGGGATCCAGATGCTGAAAATGCTAGGGGGGAGATCAATGGTGATAATAAACATTTGAACGGTAAAGATCATAGTAGTGCTAAAAAGAAAGGAGAGTGTTCCAAGACAACAGAGATAGAAAGGAATAACAAGAATGGGTCAGATAGTCAAAGCAGATTGGACAAAGAGGGGAAAGATTCAGAGTCTTGGAGGAGCAAGAAACTTCCTGCTGGGATGAAGATAAAGAAGAGAGTGTCTGATGATGAGAGGCTGAGGAACACAGAAGAGGACGAGGCATGTCCTGAGAGTCCCAACTCTGAGAACGAAAATATACCAGGACCGAGTAAATCTGAGACAAGCTTCAAACCCCAGCAGGAGAAGAAGGCTACAAAAACAGGTGGCTCAGCACAGAGCTCTTCATTTGGATGTGATAAGAAAGTTTCAGAAGAGAATGAAACAAAGGATGACCACTTAAAAAAGCAAAGCACTGCTAATTTAAAATCGGTTACAGATAAATCTCAAAGCCTGCAGAGCAAGAGCAGCTCACCCTCATGCTCCACATCACAGGATGTCCCAGTTTCTGAAAAATCCACAGCACTTAATGTTCAGAAGACCGTCCCAAACCAGAGTCAGGATAAGGACCCGAAAGGCATAGCACGGTTTGGTGAGTGGAGTGATGAGGAGGATGATGTTCAGTTAGTGTCGGTACAGCCTCCCACACAGCAGAGTGCTCTGACTTCAGCTGCACCTGTTCAGAAAACACTCACCTCTTATCCTGGTTTCCAGCCTGCTTCTAAAGTCCAGGGTCAGTCTGAAGACCCCCGGGCCCTCCACAGCCATCTCACAGCCCAGCTCAAGCAGAAGAAGGTTACTCATTTTCTTGTTACTAACAGTTAATGTTATGGCTATGATGTATTACAAATATGATTCATCTGGTTATGCTTAAGATTTAAGACTCACTTTTTGTCCCTCTGTATGTGCTCTATCTTTCCTAGGCCACTCTTTCAGTGGTGAATGTGTCAGCTCTGCCAGATAAAGGGGAGCGTTTGAAGAGTCAGGTGAAGGAGCTGGAAGAGGCTCTGGAGTCTCTGAGTCTGACCACAGTTTCTCTCTCTGGTGAGAGATAAATTATGTAGTATACATGATTTATACATGAGTTGAATGTATCTCTTTTATTATGGGTATGTTATGTCTTTTTACCAAATGAAAAATTATCTTGTATATATATATATATATACAAATCCACAATCTACTTCCATTCATTGTCAGCATGACATTTTTAACGAACATTATTTTGAACATAAAACATTTTTTGTGTGTTTTTTTCTTTACAAAATAATGTGGCCTAAATGGCAGAAAAACCATAACAGGAAGCAATGTTATATTGAGAAACCCTGCCGATCATTACTCATGAATTTTCCAGTATCAATACGTTTTTTTGTTTTTTTTTAGATAATCAGATAATTTGATCTTTGACAAAGTCAAGGTTTGTTCAGGCTGTAATATGCTCCCTAAAACATAATGCTTCCTAAAATAGATGTTAATCTATTAATGGCCTCATACTGAGGAAATAGTGAAGGAAATAAAGTAATCAAATGAATCATCTCACTGTTTAAATATAGAAACCCAGGATAAAGACAAACCAGAGGCTGAACATAAAGCAGTACACAGACATTTAAATCCATTCAGTCGTCCTGGAGGCACCATCCTCCTGTCCACAGCTTCAGCATCCATGATGAAGGAATCCTCTACTAACTCACTGGGTCTGAACCTGAGCCAAGGCTACTCCCAGATGTTTGGAGGTGAAATGTTTGATCTCATTCTTCTCCTGTAAATCGGTGCTTTCTGTGCCCATTTCATTAGTAAGTGTATTGATGTACTGATTTGGCCAGTTGTCTCTACAGTGAATCCTCAGAGCCAGGCTTTCTATGGTGGCAGGATGACTGAGAACAGACTGCTGGCAGTCCGCAATGCCACCACCGAGGCCATCGACCATCTGCACGACTCGCTGGAGTCCTGCCCTACAGAAGACACTGAGGCACCGGATCCTAAGGGAATCAAAGTAAGCCAGTTCAGGCTTTAAAGTTTAGAATATATTATAATGCCATCATAGTCAAATTTACATAAATTGAATTATACAGCTGTCCTGTAAAAGAGTAAAAGTAAAAACCTCATGATCAGAATTGCAAAATATTTGAATGCAGGACAGTATTTAAAAATTTGGTGATTGTCACAGTGATAACCATAGATCTTGGACTGTAAAATAAATGTGTAAATATATATGTAAGTGTAAATGCAAACTAGCAGACTTGACACTTTTTTTTTCATTAAATTGACGTTTTAAAAAATTCTAGAAAAAACTTGTTGAATAGTTAAAGTATACTGTTTTAGCTGGATTGTTTAAAATGTGTCAATAAAGTGACTGTAGCACTATGATTTTATTTCACTAGGTAGCGCTGTTGCCTCATCAGAGGAGAGCTTTGGCTTGGCTGCTGTGGAGAGAGACACAGAAACCATGTGGGGGAATTTTGGGTAATACTCATAATTTTGATTAAGGTTTTGATTGAATTTGATATTTTATGTATCAAATATGCATATACATTTAATGTATGTATGTTTATTATTATAAATTATATATATATTTTGTTTTGCATTTTTGACATCATACAGTACAGATCAACATCCCACTCCTCCTGTGAGCCATGGTTTGACTGTATGTGTATTCAAAGCCACTGAGCAACGGCCTTTCAAAATAATAATGAAAAAAAAAAAAAACTGCATCAATGTGCGACTAAAATAACTGCCAGCTTTAATTAATTAATGTAATAAGTACGCTTTAAATTACCCAGCCCTAATTTAAAACCTTGCCAGATTTACATTGTTAGTAATTGTGGAAACATGTCAATCTATGAAAAGGGTTCATTAACACTGTTTGAAATGAATCTTTTTATTTCTTTTTTTTTTTTTTCTTCATTAAGCTGATGACATGGGCCTGGGAAAGACTCTCACCATGATCTCCCTCATTCTGTCTCAGAAAAAGAAGGATGAAAAACTGGAGGAATGGATCTCTAAAAATGGTATCCATCACTAATTAATAGGTCACAATCTTAGATCTTGAATTTGTCTGTGTATGTTTATATATTTTTCTCTGATTAGAGCTTTCTGCCTTGTCTGCTGTTCTTTGGGCTGTTGTGAACGCTAAGAAATTCAAGATTTTGTGTCATGATTACAATCCTCAGATTCAACCATAGTGCCTTCTCAGGGGACGTTGATCATCTGTCCTGCTTCTCTGGTGCATCACTGGAAGAAAGAGATTGAAAAGCGTGTGAAGAGTAGCCGCCTTAGTGTGTATTTATACCATGGCCCCAACCGACAGAGAAGTTCAAGCGTGTAGGCCGCACACTAACACTGATATTTTTCCTTAATGCATTGGCAAACAAATGTTATGAAGTATCCAAATACCATTAAAGGTTTACTGTACATAATTGTTGGAATTGTTCACATAGTTTTTTGTCTTTTTGTGTCTCTCACTTTTTCTTTTTCTTTTTCTTTTACTTGTCATCTTTCCAATCTGTGCCTCCACCAGCCTTGCTGAGCACGATGTTGTGATCACTACATACAGTCTGGTGTCTAAAGAGATCCCAGTGCAGAAGGAGGATGCGGAAAAACCCTCTAAGGACTCTGATCATGTGGTATGAATAGTGACCTCAACATCTGAATGATTCATTTGAGGGCCTGGACTTGTTTTGTTGTCGAGAGGTTTTTTTAAGAAGTTATTTTCTTCTCATTTTAGGCCACAGACATGCCTCTGCTACGTGTTGCCTGGACACGGGTGATTCTCGATGAAGCTCACAACATTAAGAACCCAAAAGTCCAGACATCCATGGCAGTGTGTAAGCTGCGGGCCCGATCCCGCTGGGCTGTTACTGGAACCCCCATTCAGAACAACCTGCTGGATATGTATTCGCTCCTCAAGTATGATTGGCTTGCCACATAAGTCTTTCACATTGAACAATTTCTAGCTATTCAAGACATATTAGACCACAAATTTGCCAATAACAATGTCCCACAATCTTAATGAGGCAGCAAAAACATTTAGTTTTTATGTGTCTTGGAGAAAAACAAAACATGCCTTTCATTTTGCACATGCACTACAGGTTTCTGAGATGCTCCCCATTTGACGAGTATAAGCTGTGGAAGGCCCAGGTGGATAATGGCTCAAAGAGAGGAGGAGAGAGATTGAACATCCTCACCAGAGCTCTGCTGCTTCGCAGAACCAAAGATCAGCTGGACTCTACTGGAAAGCCACTGGTACACACACACACACACACACTTAATGTGTATTTCTCATAGATTTGACATGATTTAAAAACCTCAAGGATTGAAAAGCTGGAAAAAATCAGGGGCATTTTAAACTGTGACTTCCAGGTCTGTAAATTAATATGAAGGTTAGCAAATGACACACATTTATGGAAATGTATTGATAAAACCCCTGTGCTTTTGTTTCAGGTATCTCTGCCTGATCGGACATGTGAGGTTCACAGGTTGAAGCTGTCTGAAGATGAACAGGCTGTATATGATGTTGTGTTTGCACAATCCAGGTATATCATCTCACTGAACATCCATCTGTTTGTGTATTAAATAATTTCCATTTCTTGATGTTTTCTATGCATAGTGTGATGGTCTCGTCTTTTTTCTCCTCAGGTCCACACTGCAGAACTATCTTAAGAGACATGAGGAAGGAAACACTAAAAAGGGGGAAAGTAGTAATCCTTTTGAGAAAGGTAAGCAACCTCTTTGACGTCACCCCATACTTGTATTAATAAGCGTTTAAAGGCAATCATTTTTTCTATATTGAACTAGTCTCATGTTTTCAGTTCTTAAGGTTCAGTTGTATGTTCTAAAAGTGTGCGTTTAAATTCCTGTCTGTTCATTACAGTAGTCTGTGTTTATTGAACGTAAATCATTTTCTCACTGAAGCTGACATGTCCTACCAGTGTACATACACCTTTTATGGCAAGCCCCTAAGGGTCTTTACGTATACTTTACATATTCATTAAACCCTTTACAGGTCGTTGTGTGTGAAAACCTCAGTTAATCAGCAGTTTCTGTACTATTCAGATCAATCCAACAGACTTTCCATCTACAAAACCAGTTAAACCATATATTTCTTCCCCATTCTGATGAGTGAGATTCACAAACTGTACATAGTGTATTAGATAAGAGAAATATACATAATGTACAGAGCAGTGGGTTCCCTGTACTGAAGTTGAGAACCACTGTGCTAGACGGTCTGTTTTAACAAAGCTCAGTTTGACCTTTGCAGCCCTTGTAGTCGTGGCCCCAATTTTGCGTTTGTCAAATGGTGCAGCCTTCAAACTGACCTAATGCAGTGGCTAGTGAGTGTAGTTCAGGACTTGTGTGGGAATCAATACGGGGAAAGAAAGGTGATTAAGAGCTTGTTTGTGTCTCAGTTGCCCAAGAGTTCGGGATGTCTCAGCAGGAGCCACTGTCTTCCTCTCAGCAACCTCAGGCCTCCAGCACCATTCACATCCTATCACTGCTGCTGCGTCTCAGGCAGTGCTGCTGCCACCTGTCTCTGCTCAAGAAGGTGACATTTCCTCTCTTTTTTTTTTTCACACACTCTTATGACACACTTTCATGTACTGACACAGTGTGTATGATGTGTTTTTTTTTTTTTCAGACTCTGGATCAGTCAGAGCTGCAGGGAGATGGTGTAGCTCTATCTCTAGAAGAGCAGCTGTGTGCTCTGTCTCTGTCTGAACCCTCAGACGCTGACCCTAAAGATACTGTGTCCCTCAACGGCAGCCGCTTCTCCTCTAAGCTCTTCAAGGACACTCGTGAAAGCACTAAGGTGAACATATCCTTCTGCACCTTGCTGTGTGCATTTTATTTCCAATTTTTCTGCACCCTATGATGTTTTGAGAAAACTATTTCAGTAACTTCAGGGGGAGTGACCATTTTGTTTTAAAGTGCCATGCAAAAATCTGGGAAAGAAATATAAGTGATTTTAATTCAATATAAAAACCAGCACAGTTTTTAATGATTTCTTTCAGTCACTATGAATGTATATTCCCTAAACTGGAAATGGCACCCCCAGTTGTAAACAGAGTAGACTGACTCTTTCAGAAAAAGGTGAAAATGGGCTTATGTGTCATTTGTCACTATGCTCTTTGTGATTTTTTTTTTATTTTTTATTTATTTATTTCAGATTTCTGCCATTCTGACAGAGTTGAGAGAAATTAGGAAGAAAGATCAAAAAAGGTTTGTCAACTGGAGTTTCATTTTTGATCAATGATAAAACCTTTAAATATCTTTAGATCTACATCTGGGTCTTATCCACAGATCTAACCTAAGATCTATGGACCTAAATAATGTGTCTTTATTCTGAACATGGAGTTTTGGAAAAAGTACCTCTTGGTTCTATGATAAATATGAAAGTGTAAATGTAAACATTAACCATGCACTATATTGAGATTCCCAAAACCAGTTTATAAATGAGCTTTTTGTTAATTTTGAACCCTGCTTTGCAGTGTGATTGTGTCTCAGTGGACCAGCATGCTGAATATTGTTGCTGTTCACTTGGAGAAAATGGGTCTGAAGTTTGCAGTAATTGATGGCAGTGTCAACCCTAAACGCAGAATGGACCTAGTTGAGGAGTTCAACACTAACCCTAAAGGACCACAGGTATGTGGCATATTCCTTCACATTTATATCAGAGCGGGTCTGACTTTTCATTTATTGAATGATTTGTTAAAACGTCTGTAGTTTCACTGACTGCTTATGTTTTTAGTTGGTTTGTTTGTGAGGAATGACGAAGATGTTTATTGTTGGCTGATATTGCAGGTGATGCTGGTGTCTCTGTGTGCTGGAGGTGTGGGAATCAATCTGATTGGAGGGAATCATCTGTTTCTCATTGACATGCACTGGTGAGCCACTTCATTGGTTCTTTAGAAGTTTTAATAAATATGTATTGATAAAAATTGCAGTGTTACACAGAAGATCTATATATGAGTAATTCCAGTCTCTGTTTAAATGCTGGAATGCTGGGTACACCATCAGTCTGAAGACTATTTTATAAAATGCAAATGATAATTGCTTTGGTTTACCCTGGATTTGCAAGTGGACTGCTTCAGAGAGACTAAATGGATGTGTATAAGAACTCGGCATTGATTCACAGGAATCCAGCACTAGAGGACCAGGCCTGTGATCGGATCTACAGGGTGGGACAATCCCGGGATGTTACAATTCACAGGTGAGGATTTGACTGTATGAAGTTAAAGACCGATAGTTACACAAGTCAAGTAGTGGTTCTTAATGACAGGAAAAGACGGCTTCATAAATAAGACGAGCAAAAAAAACAACATTCTGTAAAATAAATTTGTGGTAATATGGCATGTGGAATATTTTTCTATCAAGCTAAGAAGCATGAGTAGCAGTAATTGCATGGTGTCATCTCCCCACAGGTTTGTGTGTGACGGGACAGTGGAAGACAAGATCTCTTCACTACAGGAGAAGAAAAAGGAACTGGCTCAGAAAGTCTTGTCCGGAACTGGATCCTCGTTCACTAAACTGTCTCTGGCAGATCTGAGGGTCATTTTCGGTGTGTGATATGCATTTTATTCTATAAAAGTAATATTAAAATACAAAACATCATTTTGTCATTTGGTTGTTATGAATCCTGTAGTGTATTTTTAGGAAGATGTCATGAAATCAAAGACTTTGTTTAATGTTTATATTTAATAAATTTAAAGTATGTCACTATACTAAGTGTTATGAAAATTAGTTTTTTTTTTTATCTCAGTTTCTTGCTGAACTTTATTTAACATGAGCACGCTCACCTAGTGAGGACAAGAGACAATGGGAACATGAGGGCCAAGCACATACAGAAGGCTTTGTACACACACGCACATACAGTGCCCTTTTTCAAAATTATTCAAATATGCCCCTCTCCGAATAATAGCAATGATACTGTGGCCAATGAAACAAAATGCATTTGAATTCTATATAACATGCCAATTTTTACAAAACAGTAACTATTTGCTCAAATGTCCTGTTTATTTTAAGATATGTGTCAGTCTGAGGTGTAGCTATCGATTGCGTGTGTTTTGCTCGAATGACTGCTTTTGCAGTCTGTTCAGAAACTATAGGCTCTAAAGGTATATGATTCTTTCAGCGCGTGCCTATGGGTCAACAGAAGGAAAAATAAACAATAAAATAAAAATTTTCATCAATAATTAAAGCTAGTGTGTACTTTTATACTATTTTAATAATTTGTTTCTGTGATTTAAAAGCTGAATTTTCAATATTACTTTATATTTAATATATATTTAATATTTTAGATTTAATATCATGTTTAAATGCAGATGAAACCATGCTGCTATTCTCAACAGCACTGATGCGGAAAACAGGAGAAATACTGCAGTTAAAATGCATATCAATCCTCAGGGCCTAATCCTCTTCTGTACCCCCTACCTGGAATTGTGGCCGTTTGATCATGTTTTTCTGCTTTTTCTTGTAATCCATTAAAAACTGTGAGGAATTTGTCTCATTTTAAAATACTACTATATGCCACTGGTATAAAAGTGCTAGATCACACAATTTTCAAAACTAGTACTAAAAAAGATCTTTTGCCAGCTCAAACAAGTGTTACAACTACAATACAATCCACAGAACACATTGAGATTAGATTTCATTACAGTTAAAAATTAAATATGCCATTTTACTTGTACCCAGAATGGTGCACACAGGCTACAGAAGTTAAACACAACTAACACACTGTTTTCATCATTTAAACACTACCATTCAAAATTGAAAACACATGTGTCATGTGTTCAGTGAACCCAATTTGTAAACAGTATATAAGCCTAGTCAAATGCAAATGGCATGAGTGGATCCAACAATGGAGC
>JAUCMS010000153.1:6621917-6651273 GCA_032357445.1 Enteromius radiatus | reverse complement strand
AGAATAAATATATAAATATATATTTCACCTTAAGCGTAACTTAAATATATTCAACATTCCCAAGCCCACAGAGAGTGTGTGATTTTTTATGTATAGTTACATATCACATCTCTTATATTGTCACCAATATAAATGCAAACTTATGGGATATTAAATATGACGTTCATTTGTTTTGCTTTATATATAGCTTTTTATCCAGCTTGAGAGGAAACAATAAATTTAAGATTTTAATACATTTAATGTATTGTAAGAACTGTAATTATATATCATATCCTCCTCAACACTGCAAGGCTTTCAAAAAAATGTATGTCCCACTGCAGCTAGATCTTCTAATCAGTTATCGTGATAACATGTGCTTAAGTTAGGAAATAGTTAACTGACGGCATATTACAAGGAGGAGGCGTCAGTCTTTAACAAATCTGTACTTTGCCTCAGTGTCCAGAAATAGACTTTTGAAATATTATTTCAAATAATGAATGTGTATTTCTAAAATGATTTTGCTCGTCTGAAAAGACTAGGTAGTTTCTACCTCATTAGATGCTATTATTTTAAACAAAACACTCTAAATGGTATGGGTTTTGGGGCTGGTTTGAGGTTTGAGCTCATGCATTTGCTGGCTATCCTTACAGTCCGTAACAATGACAAGGACTGAGGAACATCATGTGACAAAAAAAAAAAAAAAACTACATCACTGATCATTTTAGAGTGTGATTTGCATGCAAATTAGAGCTTACTTGTGACAATGGTTTTGGCTTCTTGGTTGCCATTCCTCCGATCATCACCATGTTAGGCATCAATGGCCGTGGAAATTCAAAGGCAAAGTCAAAGCGCATAAACCAGAGAGCCGCACGGCTCATGATCTCAATAATCGATGTTTTTTTCTGAAGTACACGTGAGGCGATCTCATCTGCTTCAGTATGCATGTATTTACAAGCCATGGGCTGCAGTAGAGTTCTCACCAGGTTGATAGACCTCTGCCACAAATTCATCTTCTCTGTAAAGTGGGTGTTACGCTGTGGAACATAAGAAGGTGGACTTGGGCATTGGCTTGCAAGAGTGTCGACACCACAAGGAAGGTTTATTTGCATATAAATAGCTGGAATGGAGAGATATTCACTAACAATAACCCCAACAGGCTCAAACGGGTCAGTGAGAATCGCATCAAAGTTGTAGTCTTGAAGCTTCTTCATCAAATCCTCTTTATAGAACAGACCGTCTGCATTCCTTATTATGAAGTTTCGAAGAATGTGCATTTGGTAGAAGAAAACCAGGAACTTGGACAGGTCAGAAGAGAGGTCCATATTCAGAATTTCAGTTAAATTGCCTTCTAATAGTGCATGTAGTTCAGCCTTGGTGTAGTTCACAGGATATGTCAGAGTGGTGGTATGCTCTGAAGGACCCATACTCAGACTCGCCTCTGGGACGACAACCACCACCTGGTTTCCTCTCCTCCCCAGCTCCTCCACTATAGGCTTCATCCCTAACCAGTGACTGCCATCTGATGGTATAACCAACAATTTCCCAGCTTCAGCTGAACCCAAGAAGAGACCCAGAAGCAACCACACGACAGTCATTTTATATTAAAAAAAAAAAATCTCTGACTTTGGCCTTTGCGAGCTGCAGCAGAGGTCGGCAAAATCAATTTGGTAATGTGCAACTTAAAGTACTACAATGTCTCACAATGATTCTGCTTTATGTTCAGTGGAGGTGGAGACCACTGCAGGTGGGTGGGACTTTATCTACAGTTTCTAAGGCTGTGAGGCAACCAATCGGGGTGAAAGTAAAAAAAAAAAAAAAAAAAAATGTAAAGTCATGCAAAGAAATTACAGGAACAAATAAATATTTTTAACACCATAGATGAAAGTGGGGGAGAATGAAAATAAAATTTTAAAACTAATTAATCTTGGAAACTGTGATGGGGATTGCACGAATGGCAAGTTTATACAACAAACATTTCAAAACCATGTATGGTTCACAGTTTTCACAAACAATCTAAAATTTAATACCTAGTGAGAACTTTTTATTCCAGCAGGGTATAGAGGTTTGTATTTGTTTATTTATACTATTAAAAAGGGCCTTTCTGAAGTGTCTAATGGCAAGATCTCTTGACGTTTGAGAATTATTATAGGCAACAGCACAGACAAAATCAGCAGTAGTTATCAGTTATAGTAGTGCAAAGTGCAGCTATGAGAAGACTTACCTGTGGCAAAGGTTCTGCTTTCCTGTTGTCCATTCCTCCGACTATGATCATATTAGGCATCAACGGACGTGGAAATTCTAGGGTAAAGTCAGAATGCATAAACCAGAGAGCTGCACGACTCATGATCTCCAGCACTGATGTTTTTCTCTGAAGTACTTGTGAGGCGATCTCATCTGCACGAGCAAAAAGGCGATCACAAGCCATGGGCTGAATCAGAGTCCTTACCAGGTTCACACTTCTTTGCCAGAGATTCATGCGGTCAGTAAAGTGAGTAAAACCTTGTGGAACATAAGAGGCTGGACCTGGACATTGACTGGCGAGAAAATCAGCATTACAAGGAAAGCCAGTTTTTACATAAATGGCAGGAATTGAGAGATATTCGCCAACAATAGGTCCAGTAGGTTCAAATGGATCTGTGAGAATAGCATCAAAGTTGTACTCTTGCAGCTTCTTCATTAAGTCCTTGTCGGAGAACAAACTCTCAACACTCCGGGTTATAAGAACATTAAGCAGATCCATAGTTTTGAGGAAATTCTGAAGCCTGGCCAGATCTGTAGATAAATCTACATTTGTCAGAGTAGTAACACCTGCGTTCACATGCTCCTGAAGCTGAGCCTTGGTGTAGGGTACTGAATAGGTCAGAGTGGTAGTATGCTGTGAAGGACCCATGCTCAAACTTGCTTTTGGGATGACGACCACCACTTGGTTTCCTCTCCGGCCGAGTTCCTCCACCAAAGGCTTCATGCCTGTCCAGTGGCTGCCATCTGAAGGAACTACTAATAGCTTCCCAGCCTCTGCTAATCCCATGCAAAAAAGACACCAAAAAAATACAGAAGCAGCCATTCTAGTCAGCAATACTAACAAGCATTTATGCTGGTAGTATTGGTAAGAAGTTGTTTTAAAGGTCTCCACCCCCGGCAGAGGCTTTTATCCTGAAAGGGGAGTTTCATCATGAAAAGAAAGGTTGGGCCTAAGAAAGATGAAACTCTTCATTCTTTATCTGCAAAGAATGTCCTTAGTAGCAGAGTGAGAAAAGTATCCAGATCTCATTCATGAATAAAGCTGAGTGATATCAAGCAAAGATGCAGCTGTCCACAGTGATGCAAACTTTATCTAATCAAGAAGATTATAAAGGCAAACTTTTTTTTTTTTTTTAAATAACATGCTCTGGTGAATCATTCACAGCAAGACCAGAACATGCTGGTTCTCTTCACATTTGCATTCAATGACAAGCAGCAACAGCAGCAAAATCACCGAAAGTGGAAAAATGACAGATATTAGAATTGAGTTGTTGTGACAGAGGTGTAAATATTTTAAAGCAAGGTTTTTGGTGTAACTGTATGCAGTTTTTTTTTTTTTTTTGAAAACGTAGATTTAATAGAAATTGTATGTTGAGATAGAGTGTACACTGAGTTTTGTCTTTGCATAGTTAGTATACATGTTATACTATTTTTGAAACCTAAAACTTTATCACAACAATTAATCTCTTTTCTCACCTATTTCTCATCCTTACAATCAAGACGTTATAATATATATATATAACAGAAAATACAGAGGAAAGACTTTGATCTAGTAACCTTTAGCAAACAAAGCACATCAACCAAGCTAATTTTTGCAAAGTATATCGACCAGTCAGGTTACTTATTATCTCTTAGAAAGTGTGCATGGCTGTGTCTACACTGCAGTGAGAACCCAAACTATGTGAAATGTTTTGGAATATGGTTATCTAACAAAAGGCATGTTCACTTCATGCTCTGTTAGCACAGGTACCAAACTAAAAATACCATGCTAAAGGAAAACTTAATCCTATGCTGGCTGTTTATTGCAATGTGTGATGAAATGTGATGAAAGCATACACCACTAGGTGGAGTAATGTAAATGCAGTCAACATACAGTGTTTCTTACAGTACACAGTCAGGAACAGAAATAGTGACTAAAAATATTGCTTTAAAAACTTCAAAAGTAAGATGTGAAACTGTCAACTGTCTTGATTACCAAATACAGTTCAATGTAGAAACATTTAATGCTTTCTTTTAAGTGAATTTTAGTCTAGAAAGAATATACAATGTTCAAAGGATCAATTAGGCTGCAATATTATGGCCATCTAAATCATTTTCTTTTTTTAAACACATGGTGGCACTATTTGACACATTTTTTGTAGGGCCAAGTTGCATTACACATGATGCATTCGCTCATCACGCACTGATACCAGGGACGGATTAGGTCGGGTGGGCCCCTTGGACAGCACAAAGTTTGCACAGCGTTTGCGTCGCCCCCTGAGCGAAACTTCCACGCAACGTTGCCACTCCCTGACCGACACCCCCAAGCACGCCCCAGTGGCCCGGTCGGTAATCCGTCCCTGACTGATACACCTCTCATTTGATAAACTGACTGCTTTGTTTAATCTACTTGTCCTCTGCATGTTTGTCTCTTAGGTCTTGTTTTGTATTACCAGTTTGTTATATTTGACTTATTTGTCTGTTCGTATTATCTCTTCTTTGTTACATTCATTGTAAAGTGTCCTTGAGCTCTGGAAAGGTGCTATATAAATACAAATTATTATTATCAGTCATTTTTCACGGTGTAGTTATAAAATTATATTTTAAATTGAGACAATATTTGGCAATAAATGTGTAAATATGCACTGTATGATCGCATTACAATAAGAAAGACTTACTTGTGGCAAAGGTTCTGCTTTCTTGCTGTCCAGTCCTCCAATTATGACCATGTTAGGCATCAATGGACGAGGTAATTCAAAAACAAAGTCAAAATGCATAAACCAGAGAGCTGCACGGCTCATAATCTCCACCATTGAAGTTTTTCTCTGAAGTACATGTGAGGCAATCTCATCTGCACGAGCAAACATACGTTCACAAGTCATGGGCTGAATCAGAGTCCTTACCAGGTTCACACTTCTTTGCCAGAGATTCATGCGGTCAGTAAAATGAGTTAAAGGCTGTGGAACATAAGATGATGGAGTTGGGCATTGGCTGGCAAGAGCATCAACACCACAGGGATGGCTGGTTTGCATATAAATGGCAGGAATTGAGAGATATTCAGCAGCAATGACTCCGACAGTCTCAAATGGATCTGTGAGAATTGCATCAAAGTTGTATTCTTGCAGCTTCTTCATTAAGTCCTTGTTGGAGAGCAGACTCTCTGCGTTCCGGGATACAATAATTTTAAGCATATCCATAGTGTTGATGAAACTCTGAAACCTGGCCAGATCTGTGGATACATCTACACTCAACAACTTCTCTAAGCCTGTTTTCGTACTCTCCTGTAGCTGGGCTTTGGTGTAGGGAACTGGATATGTCAGAGTGGTGGTATGTTGTGCTGGAGACATGTTCAGACTTTCCTCTGGGATGACGACTACCACCTGGTTTCCTCTCCGGCCGAGCTCCTCCACCAAAGGCTTCATGCCTGTCCAGTGGCTGCCAAATGCTGGAATCACCAATAGCTTCCCAGCCTCTGCTGATCCCAAGCAGAAAAGAAACAAGAGCAACATGGAAGCAACCATTTTAACAAACATATCATTCACCATCAGCAAAAAATACAAGTCTATGAGCTTGTAGAGTTGGCTGAAATCCTGCAAAGCACTTATGAATTTGAAGAGGTTTATATCCTTCAAGGGATGTTGTTCCAGCCAACAAAGAAGGCAGGGCCACAAATGTGCAATCAGCCTCCCACTTGACAGCGGAAAACCAAACCCTAAGTCCCGATATACTTCAAGCCAAATCAACTACACTATAACTTTGCGCCGGCTGATAAACAACCTCGAACTGCTATTGGTCAATAGTGATTACGCAATATGCGCTGGGGCTCCACCTCCTCATTCATTTTCCTATTGTCCGTCGAGGCTAGAACCAGACACAAGTAAAAACATGAATACAGTTTCTTCTTCCATCTATTCCGGTAGTGTACACATGAACGAAGAGCAAAAAGAAGTTAGCCGTGATAAAACAGTGTCGCGTGAGAGAAACAAACACAGGGGGACAGCCAAGCAGAAAAAAGCACCGGTTGCGATAAACGTCTGTAGAAACTATCTGACGTTTGCGAAAGATACCATTAATACATAAACCTGGATAATCTTAAGAAAATGATCAACTGTAGACTAATTTAGAGAGGGGAGAACTGAAAAACACAAAAAGGTGTGACTACTAACTTTGTATGTATAGATGAACTTTGGCAAGTTTTTTTTTAACTCGCCACTCATTTTTGAGTGTGGTGAGTCACCAATTTTAATTACATTTTAAATGATATTTTACAAAAACAAACAAACAACAAAACTAATAATTATCTTATTTATACTGTATAAATCATAATTTTACAGTAGCCTAGTTGTTGGGTTTGTAAATTTGTACAAATATAACTTGACAGAATATTTGTTTGTTATATTACTGATATATTTTGTGTGCAATATTTCTATAATTATATATTATATATATATATTGCCCCTTTTATGTTCCTTGTAAGTGCCTCACTTTTTTTTTCTGCTCAAATGCTTTAAAAAAATATTTACAGTTTCATTATAGACGTGATGAATCATGGTGAGATAAACCCTGTTTACAGTGGGTGCGGACCATCTAGAGCTAGTTTGCTTTATACACTACGCAAAATATTAAATATATGGTCATTATATACTGTATATCACCCCTTGTCCCCAAAGTCTTAGATAGACTGTATAATTACTAATGGAAAATAAGTAATAATAAAAATAAGTCTGCCTTGTAAGCAGAAGGTAAACTGTAATCTTATATGGCTACTCCCGTTAACTCTATACAGTACAAAGCCTCCTAAAACCTCTCACTCAATTTCAATCTACACTCATTTATCTATGACCTGCTTGACAAGTTTTTCAAAGCATATCAGTCACTTGTTGCCTACATACTATGCGTCTTGAATGTGCATGGTCATGCTTGCACTACAGATCCACACTGCTTGCAGTGTTTTGCGATGTGGTTATCTGACAAAATCTGGCATGTTGCCAAACCTGTATGGTAAAAGAAACAAAACAGAAAATGCATATTGTTAATTGTTTCAGTCAACGTGAAAAAGGTTATACATTTTTCATCCATTTCATGATTACTGGCAACTCTTGCTGTGTGTAAAGCTGCCTAGTGCTTAATTTATTTACATAAGGAAACTAGTGGGGCCTTCTTACTAAATAAGACAAATGCAGAGCTCAAAGTATAGGCTATGCTTATTTGTTAAAATTATCATTTGTTCAGTTCAGTTTTTGTTTAGTTCAGTTACCACCTGCTGGTATACACTGCTATGTCAGTGTATATATTTATTTATTGTTTAAATCTGGAATAGTTAGTAGGCTAGTTAACTGAAGTGGCTGAATTATTGTTGATACTAACAATGTGTGCTTCACAAATGGAAAGTAACAGGAAATGATATGAGGATTTTAACTGCAGTTGTCATCTGTTTTCTTTAGATAACCAGTGTATCAAGAAAATATTACTAACTAAACAGTAGTTTTATAAAATGTAGCATGTTTAATTTAATGAATGGGCTGCTGAGTAGGCTAAGCTAATTACAAATGAATGTGGAAACATTTCAGGTTCACTGTAATAAATTTGGTTAGATACTTTGGTAACACTTTACAATTAGGTTTATACAATGAGTTAAAAACATTATATGAACCAAGAATGAACAATACTTCTACAGAATTTATTTTAAAGTGAACAAAGTACACCTATTTTTAAAGTGTTACCGATGCTTTAAATACTACTACAACACCATTTACATTTCGTAAATATTTTAATTACTCCAAAGAATAGTTGATATTAAAAATTATACGTCATTAATAAAGCAATGTCAATAAGTCATTTTAAACACGCGGTGGCGCTATTGACACATTTATCCACGAGATCGGTGGGACTGAGTTCATTGAAGTTGCACTGCTCACAATTTAACTACACAGTAACTCCAAATGCAGTCAGAGGACACATTTTCAATTGTTTTGCAATGTCAACACTTTAATCTTACTGTGTGGGTGTAGCTGTAATGTTTCACGGTTGTTTTGCACTATATTTCAGCTTGGGTAAAACGCATCAGCAAGTCTGACTCAATCCTTTCACTGTCTACTTTTCTCTAACGCTATTAAAAGCTACTGTACAGCCCCCAGTAAACGTAGCTATTCATTAAATAACAAACCTATTAAATAAGACTACAAACTTTCTAATTACGTTATGAATGGTTTTATCTAGCTTACCTGAGCACCCTCGTAATAGTCTAAACCTTTTCGGAATTTAGACAACTTATAATTTATATGCGAGTGTATTAGATATGCTGTCGTTATGTTCATCTATCTGCCTTTATAAAACCCTCACTTCAGATAAAGACAAGAAAAAATAGACACGTGTCTACAATGGGTTAATCAGTTGACGTCTCTCAGTTGAGAGTCCCTCGCAGGCGCTAAATCTGAAGAGCACTTCAAAGAGGGATTCACATCACCACACACGTACACACTCACAAATCAAACTACAGACGGACAAACTAAGATATTGAGCTTTTGGTAAAAGATCGACTCCACTTTGGGGCTGTACAAAACTTTAATCAGAACAGACTGCCATAAACAAGAAGACGCACGGTGGACTGCGCGAGCGGAGAGTCGCATCAATCACGCAAAATGTTGCGAGGCTTCACACCTTCTCACTGATCGGACTCGGCGCGTTCAGTAAGTCATCGCTGCGTTCCGTCGATCTATTGAACAGTCACTCGGACACTACTTTCCAATATAAACCTATTTCAAAAACTGCCTTTCCTGTCCCGAGCACATTTATCAGTTTCGCTGACGCCTTCGGGACCTTCTCCAGCTGTGCCGTCACAAACCCCGCTGGTTACCGTCACTTTTCAACATGATCAACACCTTTTGCCAAGGGTAAGCAAACACTTTGCTTTATGGAGTCTGATGCCATTTAACTCTTCCGACAATAATTTTCTGATAAACGCATTCAATTTCGTGTCATTTTCTAATTCAGGTAGTTAAGAGCAATGGCACCGTCTTGTAAACCCTGTGAACTGGATATTTGCTTCTCCCACCTCAAGTAAGAGTCAAAAGGCAATTTCTGTAGTCAAGATGCAGATTATTTCAGCTGTTCTGCTGCTGTTCTGCTTGCACAAGGTGAGTACCATACCTTCCATTTTAATATCTGTGTAAACTGCATTGAATTATGTTTAAACTTTAAGCAATTTAAAGCACTGATGCAAATTTAGGGTAGAACACACGTCTATTTTAGTGAAACTACTAAATTGAAATAAAATATCAGTATACACTATGCATTATTCTGGTGAATCAATCAGTGATGCAAGTTTATTTTAAATGAATTTTTATTTGCGTTTCCTGGTAGAAAGCAGAAAGACATATTTATTTACTTTTTATTTTCCATGCATTCTCTCACAGTAAAATTCAAATATTGAAATTAAATAACAGCATACTTTTAATGATTTCAAAATAATTCATTATGTGGTGATATACCTTATTTATAATTTAATTTTTAATATGTGCAATAACATGCTGAATATATGGAAGCAAGGATTTCATTTTGACTGCATTAGATTTATGACTTTAGATATGCTGAATTCAGGACCACACCACTTTAAATGTTTGGGGTTTTTTTTCTGAAAAAAAAAAAAGCTCAGATATTGGAAGAAGTATTTTTTTATAAAAAAGATACAAGATACAAGTGTAGATGGATGGCAGATAGAAAACGAAGTATGTGTAATATTGCAGGTATCTTATTAACCATTGCAATTAAATATTATGCATGAAATGATGTGTATTATTCCATTTTTGCCATATGTCTTTTTAACAAATATATTTTAATTAGAGTGCATATGCATTTTTGGAGAAAAGTAATTTAGTTTTTTTTTTTTTTGTTGTTGGATAAAACTCTTACAGCCGTACAGAACATTTCCAAATCACTAGCGTCACAGAGCTGCATACAAATGTAATTTTCAGTTAGATGTATTTATGAAGCCCAACCTTGCACATTTTAAGATTTGCCTGTCCACTGCACTCTTGAGAAACAGTACCTGTGGGAATGGCTTCTGTCTATGAGTATCCACTTTTGGACAATCCTCCAAAGGCAGCCTCCCGATGGATTTGAGTCCCTACAGTCTCTCTCTCTCTCTCTCTCTCTCTCTAACACACACGCAAACAGTGATTCAAATACTGTAGAAGTAGCCCAGCATCTGTGCTGCTCCCTGGGGACAGATAAGAGGGTCAGAGCCTTCACACTAGTAACTATTCATTCCATGACATCTGCTGCAGTCAACCTCTGAGAGCAGGACGGAGAACAATGTGATCAGCACTAAATCCACTTGAGCACAACTCCACGACTCTATTGTTTAGACACATTTCCTTTCATTCCTTGTCTTTGTATAATGATTGTTCACTGCATGGCCGAAGTTCAGCACAGTTGGCCTTTGCTGCCAGAGTGCCGCTCTCTTTAACGCTCCCTCCTTTGCCCGTCATAGTTCTTTGCTCTTGTTCATGCATGAGAAGCATAACAGCCATCATTCTTTGCTCAAGTTTTTTACGGAGCACCGCTTTGTTGTTTGAAAGAAGGTGATTGAGGAAGGTAGTGTGTAATGTCCACATAACTGACTCCAGGAGCACACAGATGTTTGTTCATTATACAAAAGACTGAGAAACACTCACATGATGTTGGTCAATAAGAATGACGCATAATTTTGATGAAGTCCTCACAATTATTTCGTCAGACGAAATCTTAACTCAGAGGGCACATTTGAGTATGCAGACTTAAATGGTTTATGGAAAGCAAATTTAAATAACGATTCGCAGTGAATTCCCTATCGCGAGGTCGTCCAGCTCTTCCGCTGTCTTTGTGCGTAATTAGCTTTGATTTCATTATTTATTTACTGGAGGAAAACTAGCTGTGAAGAATTTTCTAAAAATTTACAGTGCTCGGATTAGGAGCCACGCTTTAATCTTATGCCTCTGATAATGCCGCATGGCCTGATTGATTAGTTTTTCAGGAAGCTTATGTCAGAAAAACTAATCCGTCTTTGGATTGTGCCAGCCGTGTAAGGTTCTCCGCTCTGGTGCTGTATCATGGAGGCGAATTACAGAGCTGCTGGGCTGTGATAAGGCCCTCGTCTCTTTCACACACCCGTCCCTCCGGACAATAAAAACGCTGTTTATATTCTTCAGAACCTGCTGCAGCCCGAGTCTTCACATCAAGCCCTTGCTGGATTTGCCATGTGAGGGGAGAACGTACATCGGGCTCTCAGAATTGGGCTGAGAACACCAAATAAGGGGAAAAAGGATGGAATGGAATGGTGGAATGTGTTTGTAGGTCCAGTAACCCAGAAATTCCTGCGAGAGAGATTACATGAGGATTTCAGCCAGTGCGTCTGTAAATATGAGCGTTTCGCACTAGATTGGCATTATCAGTGCTGGGCTTATATGCCACTGATGTGTATCTGTCTCTATATTGGGGTCATTGTTGCTTTCCAGATGCCTGCCTTAGTAATCCCTCATAAACAATGTTGTCTGTGACATTTACCGCTATAAGCAGTGATGTTTGGTGGTGTGTGGTTTCTCGTGTTTGCTAATTTCATATGGGGAAAAAAAAGGAAAAGAACGACAATTTACATTACCATCATTTTTGGTATGCTTTGTTGTTGTTTTTATAAGTTATCTCCTTTTTTCTATAATAAATAGATATGACAGGCATGTGGGCTTCAAATAGATTGGTGATATACATACAATATACATTGTGATTTCTCATTAACCCAATAAAAATAATAACGATAATAATAATTTCTTATTGTTTGCTACAGGATTGTGCAAATTAATATACAGTAAAATTTTTGGCCCCATGTTTAAAAAGAGTTCCATAATTACTGCATGAATCTAAAAATTAAAATGAATTACAAACAATTTTAAGGTGTTATTTTGGGTCATTAGTCACTTGAAGTACATTTAGTTTCGCTTGAAAGGTTTAATATTTACAAACTCAATCCTGAATATGTGCCTTACACATGCAGCAGACAGTTTATGTTGATGTCACTTCAAAGTTCTGCCTTTTATTTCTTGCCATGGATGTAATGTCATTGTCATCCATTACCTGAGATATAAAATCAATGCGTTTCCATTTATGGGCTGGAAACTGTGATTTGACGTGTTCCAGAGCCGAAGGACAGGCCTGTATATTTCAGGCTTTTTATCATGATAGATGTGTTGTGAAGCATCTCTGTGACCCAGTGTGCACACCAAAGGCTGGCATGTGTTTGTGTGTTATTTATTAGTATGGTCATGTACCCACAACCTGTGGTCATTTATTTACTTCACTAATTTTTTTGTTTAGACATCTTTGTTACACTCTGTCAGTATTAATGTCATTTTCAGACACAAAAACACACTTGAAGGTATAGTGTTAGTAGGACCCAAATATGAATATATGAAATATTTTGCAATCATTTACTTATCTTAATGTCATTCCAAACCTGTGTGACTTTATTTATGTTTCTGTGTCTGAAATGGAAATTAATAATGACAGAGTGTAACATTGATGTTTAAACAAAAAACAACAAAAAAATTAATTAGAACAAAGAAATAAAAAGAGGACAGAATTAAGTGTGCAGATTTAGTATTTGTTGATCATGTTATAAGTTTAAAACATTTAAGCCTTCATCTCTTCACTCTGATGTGGTGATGTCAGCGCTCTTCAATAAAGAGAACCTATCATATCTTTGAGAAACCAAAAAAGACTTCAAAAAGAGACGGGAATGTCTAAAAACAGTTAGGATACCTCCTGATCAAAGAACAAAGACATCTGTACTGTCAGTTCTAATGTTGCACTGACAGATAAGAAGGGCTGGCTGCATGTGCTTCACACGCAATGTGATGATTCTCACTATTTATATTTGTATGATCTAGGAAATTAAGAAGTGAACAAAGTACCTTTGGAAACAGAACATCTGAAGTGCTCCCAATCAGGAAGTTTTTTCCCCCCCGATTGTTACTCTCCAGTGCTGTTTTTGCATGTGAAACTTGTGATCATAGCTGTTATTCTTGCTGAGGAAATGTCAAACACATTTGTTGGAACAAAGATCAGACAGATGGGTATAATGGGATTGTAGAGGTGTTGATGGGATGATAGTTACACCAGCAGAGTGTGGAACAAAGAAACGACAGGTATTAAAGGGGAAAAGAACAAGAATCCCTCCTTGCCTAAATTATGATGTACAGCCTAACACAATAGCACCTTGTCTGACTCTGACATTGTATTGGCCCTTGATGCTTTTCACACATTTTCAGCAGCTTGATCCCACAGTTGTTGACTTAGAGCATGTTAATGCATGCAATTAATTAAACATGTTTAAAACATGTTTAATTTGTTATTCCAACTGTTTCATTCTGTTCATACTGCTGCATGCTCTGTCTCAAAAATGCTTCATACTAAATCTGGTGTCAGCAGACATAAAAGACAAAACATAATTGGTTAATAATAACAACTTAATTTCCTGTTAGTTGTCCTGTTATAATAATTTAATATGACTGACATGCAGAACACATTGACAAAATAAAGACAGGCTGCCTTCTATAGTAAAGGTGCTGAGATTTTTTATTATAGGTAGTATGGGCATTTCAATTTTGACCTACAAATGCAAAACTACATGTGATCAAGTTAGCTACAAAAAAAAACTGAAATGAACTACTAAATATTATAAGCAATGGACAACCCTATTATCCCTATTATACACAAACATATTTGAAGGCCCTTTTTTGAAGTTTTCTGGTACGTATTTTTTACATTTATAGAAGCCAGGGATGTAGGAATGTCCATAGACAAACAAAATGCTACTACAAAAATATTTCAGACTTTTTCTTACATTTCAATAAACGATTAATATAAATTTTACATGACTTTTCGAGTTGTTTGTAATTTGCTTATATATGCAGGTATTTATTATATACAAAATTCACAACCAATAAAATACTTTGGACTTAACTATAAACTAAAAAAAAAATATATATATATATATATATATAAAACATAAAATGATACTTACACTACCTCATACAGCATACTAGACCATGGTTCTTTAAGCTGTTTAGAGAGTAAATGTAGTAAGAAACATCTCGGTTTAGCTTATTTTATTGCTTGTTTTATTATATTGAGGACAGTTTGAGAGTTTTTCTGAGGCCCCCTAGTTGGCCCTGGACCCCTGGTTGTGAACCTCCATTCATTTACGGTTCGTTCGATGATATAGGTAAATAACCAGAAAAATAGCAACTGTTTGCACTACAAACCAGTGTGTTCATAATTAAGATAATACATTAAAATAACATGATAGCTGGACGCGGATGAGACCAAAAGCTTTATCCATAGAATTTACAATTTGCGGGGCCCATTTTTACATCCAAAAGTTTCCAAAAGATTCATGAGACACTTTTTAGTTATGCATTTATGATGCATAATCGCAATATGACCACAAAAATTAAGCAGAGAAAGTCAGAGATAGTACAGTCTTTTTTTACTTTATCATGAGTTTTGAACTGTTCTGAATTGTAAAATTTGAATGCAGAGATCCATACGAATCTTTAGGCATGCATTTCATTGGCCACACATCACTTTAATTGCAAGTCATTGAAAGCGACCGTACCTCTGATTGGCTACAGTTCTGACCGGATGATTTAAGGGTCCGGTGACTGAAGCAGCCATGCATGAGCGTTTGGCGCTGTAAGGGTCAGGTGCTAATGACAGGGGGGATTATATGGCATTAGACATGCAGCACAGCGTACAGTGCTACAGCGATCAGTCCCGGCTGAGGGTGAGGATTTCTCTCTTTGATCCTCTCCACTGAACACCTGCCATTTGTTAGCAGCCTGGCTCTTGATTAAGAGTGATGGGTTTCGGGTGTGAGGCTGTTTCACCCATCAGGGTAGCAATCTATTCTGCGGCTGTGTGTAGACTCAGGCCCCCACCTGCCTCCTCCAGACCTTTGGGGCCTTCTCTTGAAACTGCTCTTTGTGTGAATCATTACAAATGAAATGCCATGTAACACCACACAGGAGAAACAGTGGGGGAGACGAAGAGAGAGAGAGAGAAAAAGAGACAAAGGTAGGAGTAAAATGACAGACTTTGGGGAGGAACAGTGGGCTGGACAGGTATAATGGAGAGGCAGCTGTTGCCATGTTCAATACTGTTCAACAAGAAAATGCAGATTGCTTGAATTATGAGTGACTTGTCTAAAACAAATGCCCTTGTATGTGTTTAGTGTAATAGACAATTTGGCCTGGATGTTGGATGTTGTATATATGACGACAGTGTACTAAGATGTTTTTTTTTTTTTCAAAGAGTAGGTTTATGTGATCTCAGATGTCTGACCCTCTTAAATGTAGTGCACATGATAATGACACGCAAGAATCATTCAGGTCATTTCCTAATCCAAATCAAGCCTATAAAGCCTATAAATAAAATAGTTATTATTATATAACATAATATATATCTATATATCTATAACAATAACAGCTTAATTCACCTTCAAATTCATATTCTGTCATAATTTAATGATCCATAAATCATACAGCTGTTTTGTTTTGTTTTTTTCAGAATTTTTTTCACAGCTCTTTTAGTGATTCCTTTCAAGCTCACCCAAAAAAGACTGGCATGTATAAATTAATCCATAACAATAATAATAATGAAAAAAATTAATTAATGAGCAACTATAATCCACTTCTGAAGTCATTCAATGATGCAAGGAACAAAATCTGTTTTCATTTAGATTTAAAATAGCAACAGTTCTTTTCTTGACACAGACATTGATTTGAGTTCTGGTCGAGGTAACTGTTGTTGTTAACTTATTACAGTAAACTTCTGTTTTTCAAATATGACTACAAAAATATGAAATATCATGCATAATTCCTGTGGTGTTCATTGTGTTTCTGGTGTTTTTTGTCCTGTTTGGAACTCAACAGCTGTGACATTGAGTTGTACTATATATCATTCTTCAAACAAATTATCCAATTAGCAAAATAGCACCACACAGTTGGAATGAAATGACATAATACAGGTGAAAAGCTGAAATGCACTACAGGTCTTTTAAAATAACACTATGCATCATACACTTGCTACATTTAGAGAATAAATGGGCTTAATATAATAAGCAAATGAGGATTACACACTACCCAATGTCCAAATTGTCCCCAGGCTTAACCAACTTGTGCAGAAACATGCCTCGTTGAAAAGATTATGTTCTAAAAATCTGATATTTGGTGAAATCTATCAACTCCTGCTGTCCATATCCACAGATTTGCTTTGACTCGTGGCAACTAGTGTTGACTCATCCAGAGTACATATCCTAGCAAAGATCTATGCAAAAGTCAGAAAAACACAATGTATATCAGTCGTAAATAATGTCATAATTTTTAACTTTTGGGTGAACTGTCACTTTAAGCAAAGGCAGAATATAAAATTCAAGGAAGTAAATTCTCAAAATAAGGCACAAATCACAGCTGCACTATTATGCTGAACAAACAGTCTCTGGGGCTGAGAAATAGGGAGACAGCAAAAGAAAGAGAAATGGATGGAAAATGACAAGAAGGTGCAGGTCTGACATCCAAACAGATTCATGCCCCGGGGCTGGAGAGCCATCACCGCCATCAGAGGTGTGCTACAGCCAGACGAAGCAAATGCATTTTAACAGCATCCTCATCCATGATCTGCCACTGAGATGTCCCTGACTTCTTAATAACTTTCTAGAGGGCTAGTTCTGGTCACCACGGCAATTACCTTTATGTCAAGCCGTAAAAGATATGTCCACCCCAGGGACTGGCAGACAGCTTGCTCCATAATGCTCATTACAGATGAACGTCTAGACTGATTCTTCTCTCACTTTGTGGATGTCATATTATGGTGCTGTCGATAGGCCAGCTTTCGCTCTGGGTGACTGACACATTGTACAACACTTTTAATTCAAATTACAGATATTTATCCCATTTATAAGCCATTTAATTTCTTTGAAGGTATAGATTGGTTAGACTATAGTATTTATTCTTATATCTATGTATACATATATATATATACATACAGTATAAACATACACTACACTTAAAAAGGTTGAGGTCAGTAAGAATTGTCTTTAAAATAAATTAATTCTCATGCATTGACAGACTGACATTTATAATATTAACTGTTCTTGTGAACTTTTCTTTATCAAAGTAACATACAAGGTATCACAGTTTTAAAGAAATGCTAATTTTTTTTTTTAGCATTTGTAGTAAGAGCACCATAGCCTATTGGAATGACTTACTACATGTACTAATTAAAAAAAAAAAAAAAATATATATATATATATATATATATATATACAGTATATTTACTAAATACAAATTAAATACTTAATAATATTTTACTACTATTTACTAAAATAAATATTTGATTGCACATTGTAACAATATACTGTAATAATATTTTACAATAATAACGTTTTACTGTATTTTTTTATTAATAAATGAAACCTTAGTATAAGAGAGTTTCAAAAACATCTTTTAAAACAATCTTACAGATCTCAAACTTTTCACTGGTAGCATATATGCATTCTAATGTATGTATATATATATATATATATATATATATATATATAATTGTATGTTGATTAAAGGAAAATGGTTAGTTTTATAATCTGACTTGTATGCTATTAAAAATCACTCCAAAGAGTATCTGGAGAGTTTTAGGTTGTCAAACATTACCTGATCAGTTGAATATAATAAACTCTGGTAATTCTGATAAAAATCACTTGTGCGAACCTGATAGGAATTAAGCAACTGCTGTTTGTGTAAGCAGAAAATGTCCTGCAGGACAGTACTGAAGTTTAGTTAAAGTCTTAATTAACATCCTTAGATTTCCCCCTCAGCAAACCTTGTATGCCTTACCTCCAAAGTCACAGCTTCAGTCCTTCCCTTGAGTTAGACATCAAACATATTACCAAAATACGTGTAGAATTACTGCCACCCTACATGTAGGAGAGAGAGAGAGAGAGAGCATGAGGGAAAGGATTGGGACCGATTGTCAGCACAACCTTTTAAGTTTTTCTCTCAAGCGTTTTATTTTGCCTGTGATCCCTCTACTTGTCACAGCAATTTCCCCAGTTGTTCATCATCCTTTAACTGCTTCCACATTAGCATTATCATCTCCTTCCTGCTTCACCTGAAGTTGTCTCTCTCCACAGTTTCTCTAAATGTGAATGGAATTCATCTTCCCTTGTCAAGTCATTGAGGCCTGCGAAATGAAAAATGAAGCGACTCACAACCCAGAGCTAGAACAGAGATATGAGCGCTCCAGTTTAGTGAACATCTTACAAGACCAGGGGGACTCAAAAGAGAATAAATGTTTCATCAAAGACAAAAATCTCTATTTCTTTTTTTCTCATTTCCATTGAGAGTTATCTTCAATCTTTGTTCAGTGGACTTTTCAGGAAGTTCCACCTGCAGCCCATAAATTCATTACAGAAATGTACACTGCATTCTTTCTCTCTCTGTTCTTACGTGAACGTATTGTCTTAATTAAATTTTGTGAAGAATGATAGATGAACAGACCTCCCAATCCATGGGAGACACATTGATTTCACATTATACAGGGAACTTTCAAATTACTGGGCTATTACTGGCTGTTTGCATCATTTATAATGTTGTGCATGATGTTCTCAAGCTGTTGCATTATTTGACAACAACATTTTAAACCCATTTTAAAGTGCACATAGACACCCAGGAATGTTGTTTTGTTTGCATACGATTTTTAACCACATTCGATAGAACGCTGATACGCCCTGGACCATTTTAGATGGAAATGTCTTTATGAATGTAGTCCTTTGCTGACTGAGATTTCATATGCTGCTGTTAAGCTTACAGCAAAATTTGTAATTATAGAGAAAATACAGGGTTGCTCGTCTGTGCGATTTCAAACAGCCCTACTTTCACATCTGCTTCAGCAAATGATCCTCTCAGCCGTGCCTCAGGATGGCAGCCTGCGCTAATTACCAGCCAAACTAGTTTGGCTTATTTCTACAAATTATTAAGACTTTATCTTAAGTGGACCAGAACTCAATCCTGGAGCAAAAAGGTTATTTGGCACATAGGATCAGCACTGCTGTGTATTGCAGAATTAATTCCATGTTTACCCTTTGCAGATCATTTGGATGTTTTTTTATTTATTTTTACATTAAAATTACAAACATATAACCAAGACAGTCGTCATGTAGAACTATTCATGGTTCATCATTTTTGTTTACAAATTACAAGATTAACATCCGTTCTGTTTAATGCGACCTAAATTACAGCAAAGCGCTAATATTACAGCAGCATGGCTGTGACATTGCTTTTATAAAACAGCTGTAGAGAAAATCATGATACAGTTTAGACACAATTTTTCCTTCCAACAGAGAGAACAGCAGTGTTGTTTTGGTCCTGAATGAATCTGTGTTTTTGAACGAGTCATGAATGATTCAGTGACTCACTCTAATAGACAAACACTTGATTTATTAGGCTACTGAATCGTACAGTGTTCAGTGTGAATGAATTAGTTTAATGAATGCTTCATTGACTCACAAAGTACTATACTAGCAAGCTAATTAAGATCCCAATAAAAACAAAAATAGAGATTCAGTCAGACATTCCCGAAAGAATCAGTGTTTTGAATGAATTAGTTGATTAATTCATAAAGATAAACTGTAAGATACAGGTTTGCTAAATTATAGCATATGCATTTGTTGAAGCATTATTTAATTGCATTTAACATTTCTTTCTATAAAGAAATTTCCTCCAATCAGAAAATCGTGACTAGAATATCTGTTTAGTGTCTACCCACTCCCATGAAGTACTATGAATAATGCACAGTAGAGTCAGAATCAAAGTACTTCAATATTTCTGTGTTTAAAATGCATATTTTGTGATAAACATTCACCCTTATAGCTAGTTGTTTTATGTCATGGCTTATAATCTTTTTAAAAGATCATTATTAAAAAAAAAAATATTGGCAGAATAATTCTGGAACCAAGGTTAAGGCATGCACTATTGCACTTTACAGTTCCAGCCTCTTGTTCAGAACTGTACAGGCTATAGATTTTGCATCCAGTATTAAGGATCCTCATGTTTGTGCGTTTCTGCTTTTCACAGTGTTGTTGGAAGGTCACATGCCGAAGAGTCCATATTCCAGAGGTGGGGCTCATGGACTGGGGGGAGGCTGAAAACGAGGAGCACGCCTCCCTCAAAAGCGCCAGCCCCCGTGTTCTCAACCCCCTGCGCCTTTTCGCCCGCGGATCCCCTGGGTTCAAGAGCAACAGGAGGGAGATTACCTATTTGGAAAACATTGAGGACTCTTGGGACTGGTTATCTAACCAGACAGATGTCAGAGAGGCGCAGAGCAGGACTAAACGCAGACCCATCGTGAAAACGGGCAAGTTTAAAAAAATGTTCGGCTGGGGCGACTTCAACTCCAACATCAAAACTGTGAAACTCAATCTCCTCATTACAGGCAAGATAGTGGACCACGGCAACGGCACGTTCAGCGTTTATTTCCGCCACAACTCCACGGGCCTGGGGAACGTCTCCGTGAGCCTGGTGCCGCCTTCCAAGGTGGTGGAGTTTGAGATCGCCCAGCAGTCCACCATGGAGACGAAAGACTCCAAATCTTTCAACTGTCGTATCGAGTACCAGAAAACAGACCGCAGCAAAAAGACTTCACACTGCAGCTATGACCCGTCCAACACGTGTTACCAAGAATCCACCCAAAGCCACGTGTCCTGGCTCTGCTCGAAGCCCTTCAAAGTCATATGCATCTACATCGCCTTCTACAGCACTGACTATAAACTGGTACAGAAAATCTGCCCCGATTACAACTATCACAGCGACACGCCGTACGCATCCACTGGTTAAGATCCAGTCCGTCCTAGACAGTGAGAACGGTCAACCTCATTTCACCATGTGTTTCATCTGATTTAGAAGCAATTAAAATAAATCCAGATGTTTCGCATTAGGCTACACTACTGGCATTGCCCTATTGTGATGCAGGAGTCAGACGGCAAAAAACTGATCGGCGCTTTTGTTTTTCTCTTTAAACGTCTCTCATCTATCCCACAGTTTGAGTTCCACTGGGAATTTGTTTGATAATATTTCGCTACTTGTCAAGCTAATAAATCACAGACCCGCAGAGGATAGATTATACGTGAAACACCTTTTTATTGTGAGGTTTATGTGTGCGTGTATTTTATTGAGCAGCGTGGCCTCTTGTTCAGCACTAAATTGTTTGAAGCGTTTAAGCAGTTGTCAAGATAAGTGCGAATGGGTTAAATCACTCAGCAGAGACATCACTTACAAATTACTCTTAGTTATTTCGCATTTCACAAAAGATCTATGCGCGAATTGAGATTTGTGTATAATTTCAAAGAGTAATTTGCCATGTCTCACGAGAGCACAATTCATTGGACAGGTGGATTTAGTGAATCTGGCAGCTGGTTAACAATCCTTTGTCATGGTCTCGCCACAGAGATCCACATTTCCAGGCTCTAATTAACATTAATTATAGTGGGAAATTTCACTTACAAACCATGACAGAGGGGCCCGGAGCCAAAAACTGAAATTTAGCATGTCAGTCATGTAGCAAGCCTTTATTCAAGCCAGTGACTTTGGAGCAGAATCAGACTCTTTCGTGTCAAACTGAAAATGTGTCAGGAGTAAATACAGACATTTATGCAAACGCACATGAGGGTAATTTAATACAATATGCTAGTCTACCTTGCATTGAGTCTTTCATTATTTAAAAGTATATGGAGATCATTTGAAGGAATCGTTTTTGTTTGCACATTATAGTGTAAATGTCAGTGTGTCACAATGAACCAGTTGAAATGCCATAGTCTGATAATCAGAACTGGAATTCTCAGGTTCCATGTGTGTGTGTGTGTGTGTGTGTGTGCCAAACAGATTATGGTTGTTTATTTCATTTTTTTCCCATATCAAGGGTGACTGATCGCAGTTCTGCTCAAATTGAAGAATCAGATGGATAATTAATTGTACTGATACTCTAATTGTCTTGCCACATGAACATTTACATTAAGAACATGTTGATGCAAAGATAGCTGTTTATAATTGTATTTAGTTTATAATCCTGTGTGCAAATTTGTGAATAGTGTATAAATGTGACTATAAAAATATGTGTGTATTTTGCCTTTAAAGGATGAATTTGTTTCTTTAATCTATCAATCCAGCATCCACAAATTTCCTACTTTTGGTGTTTGACAGTTATATCAAGTAGATGTAGAGCTGAGCCATCTAGCTTGTCACAGCTATTTTTTTTTTTTAGCAAATTGTATATGCTTTATGTTTGTCTTCAGTATCTGTAAACTAAAAAAAACGCTCAAGGAAAATACTTGTGAGCTTCCAGCTTTTTTTTTTAACCCTCTATGGTAGGCTAAGCATTCACACTGAATTGCTATGAAACAAATTTCACTCAGAAATGACTAGTAGCACATTGAATTATTGATTAATAAATTCATGTTTCTTTTATAAATCATTGCACACCTTTATTATATATCCTTCAATATTTCTTTAAAAAAAACGTACAGCAATTTATAGATAATTTGATGCACCTCCCTATCTTTAAAAAATATATATACATATATTGCTGGTTCATTTTTAAAATGTCCTTTTATTTCAAACATTGCCAAAGCAATTTTTTCCAGTGAAAGAAAACTGCACCATAGAGGGTTAATTTATTGTTTTCATTCAGTATGAGTGTCACAGATTTAAACATGAAGCATATCCAGACAGTTTATGTGAGATTTGTCGTGAAACATCTGCAGTCAGGTTTTTTTTTTATGACCGCATAAAACACATTCTTCAGTCAGTAAAAATATCCTGCAAAATCACATTACCTCTGGATAAAAAACATTACATCCTGTGATATGTGTTTCATTTCATCAAGCTCTAATACATGACCATATTCAATAAAAAGCTTTTTGATGTATAGACCCTTGTTAGTTTATGTGCATATGAATGCGATGGACTCTTCCTCAAATGTGAACCTTTTGTTTCTTTCAGAATGGATTGTCATGTATTTGGCTTTCAACATAGACGGCCTCCTACCATCCGATTCACATAGAAGAAAAGAAAAGAACAAAAGACAAAACTGAATTGTCCTATGATGGAAAAAAGAACAACTGTATGAATCCGCAACGTCTCATTAGCTCAGTGGTGCACTTAAAAATTGTCTTCCAGATAGACAGGAGTGGGAGAGGGGTTTTCTAATAGTGAGATGTTATCACAGAGTTCCCTAGGAGCTGCAGAAAACGGTCGGCATGAAGCGGCATGTTGGCACGGGAAAAAGATGTGTGTTTGATAGCTCGGATTACGGACTGCATGCTGTTAGTTTTAATTAGCCATGATTTCCCCATCATGGAGAGTGCGAGAGCAATGCATTGCAACTGCTGCAGAGATCACAATGGTCGCGCTACCAACTTACGCTTCAGTTCTGAAGCTTCGCCAGGAACAATTTTACTGGTGCCGTTTAGTGTTTAGAATAACACTGCAATGTTTAATCAATCACAAAATGACTATTATGTTTAGCAAAATGCAATTTGCAGTTGAGCTTGATGGCCGGTTGTTCTTTTTTTGCCAATTTCATCACCTCTTTTCACCTTCTTGAAATGTGTTAAACACAAATAACCAACCCAAAATGTCAAAACATTAGTCATTTTGCCGGTGACATTTCACTTCCTGCTAAACGTAATAACTATAACAAACTCCTCAGGATGAGATCATGAAGTAAAACACTTTCTCTTACAGAAAAAAATACATGTACATTGATTTATACCATTAAAAATTTCAGAAAGATTTAAAAAATACTTTTAAATAGCAATGATGCACTAACCTGATAAAAAAAAAGAAGATAATAAAAACAATGCTACAAAAGATTTCTATTTCAAATTCTGAACATTTGATCTTGAATCCTGAAAAAGCAACTGCATTTAACATTATTAATATGAATTATTTGTTATTATCGATTTCTGAAGAATCATGACACTGAAATTGAAGCCTTATCCTCGCAGGAAATAATTACATTTCAAAATATATTAAAATATTTCATTAATTATATGACTGCTTTTTGAGCAAATAAAATTCAGTCTTCATGAACTGAACGGACTAAATTGTTTTTATGTTTTAATTTGACCACAAACTTGGGAAAGGAAGTGTGTTATATAAACCACACATAAAACACAACTCAATGCTGAAAAACTGTTTTAATGAGTTAATGCAGGCATTCTCGCAGACAATATTTTTTAAAAGACTGAATATATTCCAGAATCTTCACAAAACATGTCCTTTAACAGAACAAGTCAGTATAGCATGACACAATGTAGAGTCCTCTTCCAAATCACTGTCAGTTGGACTGTAACGCCACATCTCAAAACAACAAAACCGATAGACTGATGACAATCAATCTATCTGTACCTCCCAAACACACATTCATCAATCCATCCATATCCCACACTCTGATGCTCAGCATCCAAACATTTCCTGATCACAGAGGACAATGCGTTTAAAGATGGATTGTCTAGTTCAATCAGGTTACACAAATGCATTATGGGCCAGACAACTTCAAACTACTTGTCTGTACATGGCAGACCAATTGAAGGGAAGCAACACTACTGTGTCTAAAAATGTAGTCGCTTGTAAAATTGTGAATAGATGACACTTTGAATAGATGTTTTCACAGGTCAAGGGGCCGGACACAAACAATAATTCCTTGTCACACACATCAATACAAATATTTGAAATGCTTTTTTTCCCCCACAATATGGAATAGTACTAGTATTCTCTCCTCCCCTCCTGTGGTTAAACCGTGTCTTTACATAGAAATCGTGCCATCAATATGGGGCATAGCTATCTTTTCAAAAAGTGTAAAGAAATTACCTTGCACTCATTGTGTTAACATGTAATTAATGTCCAGTCGCACAACTAAACATTAGGAATACATACTATTTTCCTGTGGATCGTACTCCTGACGCATTCCTAGGAAGCGCCATAAAAAAACAGCGAGACTTTGGGAACTAGTGCAACAGGGAAGAGGCCTGGTCTCATGGGACAAGGCAGGCACAGAGTAGAACTGAGAGAATTCAAATACTCCACACAAGAGTCATGGCAGATAGTTTAAGGCTGTTTGAAGTGACAGAAAGATTCGCAAAATAAAGCTCAGATGCCGAACCCGTCGCTCAGGAAGGGTGTGAACAGCTTTCGCTGCCATTCAGAAGCCAGCCTGTCCGAGTCATGTGCTGTCAGATTGGATGACAATGGGATAGTCTCTAAACTCCGCAGTTTTCTGGCACAAGAGAGCAGCAGGAACGTCGTCACGACTGTTTTAGGCGCTTCCTGGGCAGACCTAAGTGGGGGCACTGTGCTGACGCAAGTGCACGGAAAGCCTCCGCCACTAAGTGAGGATGAGACTGGATCATTGACTTCCAGCCCGCGGTCTCCATTATGTCCATGGCCTGACTGTCAGGAGAGGGTGAAGACGTTTTAGTATTAACACAAGACACATTAAAAATCGATAACAGCAATGTGGATTAATCCAGTCTAACAGAGTAAAAAAAAAAATAAGGTAAGAGAGGCGCGATTCAATGGTGCATCTGGGAGATTCAAGCAACTGTCTATTTATACATAAGCCCATTTTCCTCCGAATAAGCATGCACTAATGCAGGAGTTATTGCCGTTGTGAAGAGTACGATCAGCAGGGTGCCAGGGATCTATAATAGCGACTTTGTGATATGTTTATAATGCAGAAATGTTCTCTTCCTTGACGTTTCAGACAGTCAGAGTCTATTAATAACCAGTATCAAGAGATATGCGGGCTGTGGGTACCAGCCAAGCAGCTCGGGCTGCCCAGAACCTAAAACAATGAATTCTAATGCATCTAAGAGAGCAGATAAGAGCTCTGTATTAATCTTGTGTCACACATATCAGCTAATTACATACTTGCTATTCCAGTTTTTCCCATCTTTACAGCCCAGCTGTCGGAGGACACTGCACCTATGGATAAGATAGAAGAAAAACACTCTCATTCTCAGGCTGGTAAACAGCCATGGCAGCAGGAATTTATCAAGCAGAGTTTCTCTGGCGGAGCTTGCCTGTTGATAAAATCTATGGCCTGTGCTTTGAGCTGCTCTGCGCTGTGCAAGTCGGCCAGGATGAGGGTGTCTGCCACATTCTCCACCGAGAGGCTGTTGCAAAGGGCTTCCTCACACATGACCTTTAAGCGCTCTAGAGCGTACTGAGAGAACGACACACATGACTTCACAGAACAACATTCAAAGGTTTGTGATGCCATTTAAAGCATTAGCTCACCCAAAAATGACAATTCTGTCAGCATTTGTTCACCTTCATGTTGTTCCAAACCTGTATGACTTTCTTTCCTCCATACAACACAAAATAAACCATTACTGATCAATTTTCTGAAGCTTTTAGTCTTCTAACAAGGAAAATGCACCATAAAAACATTACTGAAATAACCCATTTGACTATATTCTGTGACAAACAGCGCAAAATTAAAAGACTTGTTCAATTAAAATCTAGCTCAACCTGGTGCATTCATGAAACGGTAGCAACATCTAAATAATTTTTTTAATGAATCAGTTGACTTCAGGGAGAGGTACAAAATGTCTTTCCACACAAAGAAGAAAAAAAAACAAAACAAAAAAAATCAATACAGGTTTAAAACAACATAAGAGTGAGATTTTTTTTTTTAATTATGACAATTCCACTTCTAGGTTTACAAAATTACAACATTGGCTGCTAAAACAAAATACACTACCTTCAAAGGTTTGGAGTCATCAGGATTTAAGCAAATGTATTTTAACGAATTATCTTATGCTCACCAAGTAGGCATGTATTTAAATCAAATGCAATCAAATTGATAACTTTTTCAAATATTACAAATTAAAATAACATAATATATTTTTTAACTACTTTATTTCTGTAATAGGAAAACTGAATTTTCAGCAATCATTACTCCAGGCTTCAGTGTCATATAATCCTTCAGAAATTGTTCTAATATGCTGATTTGGTGATTAAGAAACATTTCTTACCAGTAATGAAAACAGCTGTGCTATTTCTGTGAAAGGTTTTTTTTTCGATTCTTTGATGAATAGAAAGAAAATAGATTTAAAACAGTTTATCCACCTTTTTCCTGATGTAAAAATATTAAAAATTAAAAGTATTAAAAACCGGTGTGCCTTATGTTATTTTAATGTATTATCTTAATTATGAACACACTGGTTTGTAAACAGTTTTACTGTTTACTGCACGTTGTTATTTTCCTCGTCATTTACCTATAGCTTCTAATGAACAGGAAGCCTCACCCATAGACTTACTTCAGCGTTCAACATCACAAATGTACGGTGTCACTTTTTATGAATTTAATTCATCCTTGCTGAATAAAAGAAATAATTTATCATTATGCCTTAAACCTTTGAATGGTAGTGGATTTCTCTTTAAAAAAACAAAACAGAAAAAAACAAAAAAACAACGAATGCTTAAAATAGGACTTCAGGATTTAAGATTTCATAAAACTTCAGACTTACTTTATCCGCTGCGGCTAATAAGCTATCAGCCATTTTCTCTAAATTTGGTGCTTTTCCTGTGTATATGAAGCCCATCATTTCTTTGAACACATCCGGTTCAACATCACTGATGTCAACTCGGTTCTACAAGAAAACAAAAACGTTTATGTTTATGAACTTGCATGCTGTATAACGGCAAACGTATCTAATCCAATATTGCAATATAAAGAGTATCAAATGCATACCTTTTTACTTTCCTCCATTTCATGTTCAAACATGGCATTAAAGACCGGTGATCTTGCTGTCAGAAAAGCAATAAATCTGTCAGTCACATTATATGAGCGTCTCTCTATACATGGTCAAAGTAAAAAAAATATAACACAAGTGTCCAGTTTTCATTAGAAAATTTCAGACCTGGAAGTCAATATACACAGGCAAAAAAGAAACAAAAACCAGAAGTCGCATTCATGAACCGAGTCGTCCTTTGAGGACATTAGCGGTGGATCACACTGTGGATTTTCAGTGATGAATCTAGATCTGTCATATTGAAGAATTACGACCTCAGAAAGTAAAAGAAAAAAAACACTACCGCCAAGGTTACACAAACTGTCTCCCCACACACAAACACAACCCCTCAGAAGGGTGGGTGCTGAGCTAGCGTCGCTGGGATGAGAGGAGGACATGGAGCTGATGTCGTCAGCAGGGCTGGGGGTCTGGATTAGACTCACCTGCCAGGATGGATTTGTGCGCTTTGAACTCCTGCCCTCCCACATATAGAGTGCAGTCCGTGAAACGTGAGCATTCCCACAAGTTACCCAGGTCGTCAGACAGCTGGCACTCCGGAACCTTCAACATGTTCATGTTGGACTGCCCGGAGATGTTCACAGAGTCCTGGACAACACTTACCTAATTAACAAAAATGACAAGTTCCATTAAACCACTTGGTGTGGCTATCCAATGCAATTCACTGAAAACTCATCACACTGTTGTTTATTATAGCTTTTTTTTAATTCATATATTATGAATGTTACCTTGCAGTTAGGGCTGCAAAAAAAAATAATCAATATTGCAGTTTGATTAAATAAATAAATATACAGGATGATTTACCGGTGTCAGAGTGAAGCATGGCATTTGCAGATTATGATATTGTACAGTGTTTTTAGCTTCTGAGAACAGCTTGGTTCATTTGCTGTGAATTGAGTTTTTTTTTTTTTATTATATATATATATACATACATACTTTTTCCCCCCATTATGATGCAGTCCTATATGCAGGATTGATTTAGTTCTCTGAACTGTGTAAAAGTGTGTTATGGTGAATTTGACTGCAAACAAAAGAAAGCAATGATGTCATCCATGACAAAACATGACCTCAAATGCTAGGCTGCTTTATGTGACTGCAGCAGAAATAGAGACCGGCCAGTGAAAATGCAGGTCTTATTAAGCAAGTACTAGTCTCAGCCTCAGACGTCACGCCCACGGAGCGTTGACTAAACGTCTGATGCATATGGTACACTTTTCTGGAAACACTTCAGCAGTGTCGAAGTCGTCATGTAATTGGTTGAAT
>JAUCMS010000153.1:6582789-6600262 GCA_032357445.1 Enteromius radiatus | reverse complement strand
GACACGTGACAACATCAATATGGCGGATGTAGTACGTCCGAATTCCATTCATACTACCCACATTCACACTATATAGAACCTACTGTTTTAACGGTCTGGTAGTACGTTCAATTTTAAATGTAGTACCTACTTAAGCAGTAGGCGATTTCGGACGCAGCACTAGCTTCATCCTGGCAACCACCCAGTTTGTGGCACAACTCAGAGAATACAATACAATACAATCTGCTGTTGTGAAGGATCTGACTGAGTGTGTATGTTAGTGTGAATGACTTAATGAGCCAGTTTGGACACATGTGACCTTACCTTCCTCCTCACTTCCTGAGATGGCTTCTGATAGACATTTAAGTGGTACTGAGTAATGAAAAAGGAAGTACAAGAAGCATATTCGCCAATCACATTTCAAATGCCACCAGAGATAATAAATTAAGCTGTAACTCTGAGGTTCTCATGAACAACAGGCCTGACATTATCGGCCAGCCCTTTCATGATTGGAAAGTTCAATGATTTGGTCAGCAGGTTAGAAGAGGAAACACAAAAATCAATACTCGTGCATCCTCGAAAGGTGCATCTATTATTTGGCACGCATGACTATCGTATGCGGAGACAGTTATTTTGTAAGCTATTTCGTAAGGCGAAGAAGGCAGACAAACAAAATTATTCTGACCCATCATCCCCCCACCTGTCTCTATAATAGCTTTTCATATCTCCCATTCTGGAGCGAGGAATGTAAACCACACTCTCCTGTCCGCTGGACCATTACTGGGATTTCAAGCATGAGAGAAATCATGCAGCCAGCTTAAAGTGATAGTTCCCCCAAAATGAAAATCCTGCCATTATTTACTCACCCTCATGACTTCAAAACTACATGCTGGAATTTTTCCGCTGAGCATAAATTGCGGGATCTTTATGCTATTTTCTGTATAATGACACAATAGATAGGTTTTTAAATACGAGCTGTATTGTCTTTTAGTGTTTTTAAAGTCCTGTAATCTGTATAATAACATATGTTTTACAAAAAATAAAATGGACAATTTATGTTGTAAATGATGGAATCCTTTGATACAAAACAACAACAGCAAAAATGATATCTGTCAAATACAAATATACAGATGTGTTAAATAAATTTAATGGCAGTGAAGACTGATCACATTTATTCATTTCATTATTTAATATTCTATGAATCTAAAAAAAGTTTGCAAATATTTCTAGTGTACATCTCTAGAGTTGCACTATGCAAACCACTTCATTTAAGATGCTGTAAATACATTAAAAATGTTTGTGTCAGTGTTTATGTAAACATATGTGTGGTAGAAACAATTTTCTTGTACACATATCTACAATTAATGAGATGACATTTGCAAAAAATAACAGCATATAGGTTTATCTGTGTGCTGAATGACTTGAGGGTGAAGAAATAATGACTACATTTTAGTTTGTTTTTGCCAATATTAACGGGAGCAAAGACACATGTGACTGAAAGAGAGGCAAGATGCAACAGAGAGAAAATAAAATGAGTGCCACAGAAGAGGTAAAAGATTAAAGAGCGTTTGGATAGAAACGAACCGAGTTTAAAAGAGAGAGAAAAAAGATATGGTCAAGCGAGAGTGGCCAGAGGGATGCGGGAGAGAGAAAATAAGCCGTTCTGCTTCATTTGTGCCAGCATTACCTGAGCAGCACACGAGGAACGGATACCAAGAAAAAGAGATCTGTGAAGACCAAAAGCCACATATAGATAAAGTGACTGAGTGAGGGATAGAAAGAGAGAGAGGGAGATGAGGAGACAGATATAGGTGGGATACAAAGTGGTTGTGAGTGAGTCCAAACAGGTCACTCCCTTTCCTGTCTTTTTATTAGCAGCCCAGTCACAGTGACTCAGTGAAGCGGATCTTTTCAGGGGCCCGTGGGGACCGTGAGCGGCTCTGACAGGGAGAGATCACAGGTGGACCCTGAGCAGACCTGCCAGAGATTAGCATGTCTCTGGCAGAGGGAGGAGAGGCTCCTCTGGTCCATTTGTCCTCAACTGATGAGATAATTTTTCTAATTAACCTTAAGAGCAACACTTGATGTCCAGTTCTGTTGTTCAAGAGCAGAGAGAAACTCATCTCACGGCTTGCTGAAAACAACAACAGTTTTCTCCATAGATCAGCCTGAGGAAGCGGATGGCTCTGGATAACGGATGTTTGCCGGAGAAGCTCAGAGAGGGCTGATGTTTGGACGAGTTCCATGTTTCAGCTCAAACACACCATCCTTCAAAATAGCAAGAAAAAGAGAAGTATTGATTTAACACTAGATCTATGCTCTCTGCGCGGAGCGGTTACTAGTTGTATCAACAAAAGTTTCCAATAAGGAATTTTATCAGAACTCTGTGGCGCAAAACGGCATGTATTTTAGACTGTTATGGAATATTTCGTATTATTTCCATATCTATATCTAATCTGCTCATGAAAGTAGAAAAGTGATGGATTTAAGTGGACTAAATGATAAATGAGTAAATGCATTATACAGTGTTTTATGCTTTGACCTGTTGACCAAAGCTCTACCATACAATAAAAACGAAAAGTACGCAAGAATAAGTATAGCTATTTAACACTATTGTTTTATAATGCTTCTTGTCTGCATATTAATAATCCCGTCACACTACTGTAGCATTGACAGACAACACAAAGTTCAGAGATGATGAGGACATCCCGGGCACATTTTATGTGTGCCCTCTTATGCTATATTTCCAGAACATCCGACCCTGAGGCTAGCAGTACATACGTAGCAGCAAATAAATCCAGAATCAAAATTCCAAGAAGATTTCCCCAAGCCAGAAGAGGTTCATGGTTTCGATTAACAGTGTTCAGCTCTGTAGGCATCTGGCTGGAGAGCAGGAATTTAAGAATTTAATGCCAGTTCTGTTCCTCTTCTTGCAGGGGGTTACTGCTTTCCAAACAGCTTCAGGCTACGGGTTCTCCATGTATTTGTCGAATGGCTTTAACTTGTTTCTCAAGTTTAAACATAATCTTGACTCCAAGCTGGCTGATATGATAACAAATCTGAACTGGGTCAAGGACTAAAGTCATTCTGTCATAATTACTGCACTTGTTGATGCCACCAATAAACAAGAGCTTTTGAGCTCACTGATACTGAGTCAGGATTTTCAAAATGCAACTTCTCACTTCAGTGTCCTCGTTCAAATAAGACTGACCGGATTTTAACTAATTCACTTTGCCTGAAAGGTTGTTCACCTTTCTGTGTGGTTTTTAGGCAGATAAAATCTGGCTCACATTTCATGCCACCAGTCAAATTTCTACAATGTGAAAAAAATCCTGTAGAAATTATTACTAGAAGTAGAAGTATTACTGGCAGCTGGATGCCAAAAATAAATGAAATAACAGCCTCGTGCAAAGCATTTCTGGAAACCAATATCAGAAAAAAACAGAAAAAGGTTGACGAGGATTTCTGGTTTTAATAGGTTTATTCTGTAAAGATAAAGACTTTTTAATGTTTAATGTTCATTTATCTTTGAATAAACTGTTGCCAATAAATTTGATAAATATAAATTTACAGTAAGTTACTGGCATCCAGCTGCATAATTACAGCAACTCTTTTTACAGTGTCTTGTGTGCCAGACTTAAAATACCTAGTTTAATTAGAACATAACATTAAAATGAAAGACTATTGATAGATTTCTCCTATGCATATCACGGATCAAATATTTGCAGCAATGTAGAAATAAAGGTCACCACTAATTGCAATATTTGTTCAATTATATGGCCTGGTTTAATAATGACAGTTTCTACTTTTAAAGAAACTATACTAATACATAAAATCCCCACCTACATATTAAAGGACAGAGTATCATAACAACTCTGTAAAACCTTGCAGAAGCCTTCTGCAGGTTTTTGACCTCCGATTAGCGTTGTTTTGGAACAGTATGTACAGCCCAGAGCTCTTTCAAAGAGAAACCGATTTTAATGCTGATGTGCGATGTTGGGTTCTCTCTAGTGAACATATTGGCTCATGCATCACCTGCTCTCTGCCGCTGACAAGCCTCACTGATAGTGGAGAGTGAGAACCGAGCAATTCCTTTAATAAATAAACAAATTTACCAGCGTTACTATCACCTCCAAATGCTTCAGGCATCACAGTGCATGGCAACATATGCCATTAGCATTAAAATTTGATGTAGTTCAATCAACTTTACTGCCACCCCACTGATTTCATGATTATCTTTCCCTAAAATATACTAGTATAATTAGAACTTCAAATTAAGATTTATATAAAATAAAAAAAACGCCTCATATCATAATGTTGGTAGCCTTCAGCAATAAGCCACTCAGTATTCAGCAGTTTTGCCACCTACAAGCACTTCCTATTCATCAATTCATTTCCTACTAATGTTTATTAATTTAGACGTCATACACAAATAAATGTGGGGTTTAAAAATAAAAATACATGAATACTAGTGTGCATTTAGCTGATCAGAAGTGACAGTAAATCTTTTAAAACATGGTTCTTTGCTAAACCTTTGATTAATTGCCACCACAAAACATTGATAATAAGAATAAATATTTCTTGAACACAAAATCATCCAATTAAAGATGAGATCACACTGAAAACTGGAGTAATGTCTGCTGAAAATTCAGCTGTGCCAAAATTTCTGAATTACATAAATGCATAATAAAATAGCTTTCCTTTTTGTAGCCTTTGAATAATATTTTACAGTATTATTTTACTGCATAGTAAACTAAATGCTGCTTTCAAAATACATTTTAAGAAATCTTACCACCTACTTTTGAATTGAAGTGCAATTCATGAAATATGTATGTTCTCACAGTTGGATGCAGGAACCAACTTAAAGTAAAGATCAGAATGAACAAAATGAATGAAAGGTGAACAGTCAGCCAATCGCATTCTAGAGATGAACATCTGACTGTAAGTTAAGACATAGTTTTCAGACAGAATCTATAGTGTAAAGCCTTGCATTAAAATGAAGAGTTGCATTATGCATGTTTCAAGCTAATGTGATGTTTTCACTGTAGAATAAAAAAATTAAATAAGACATCTGGTTAAAGATGTATTTCAGAATAAAATATCATTACACCTCATAGAATATTAGCCATCCTTTACTTTTAATATTGCAGTACTGCTGGCATTCACATTTTGAATATTAATGATACAGTACATTTGCATAATGTGCTGTGTAGGTATAATATAAGCATGGTCTGTACATTTCTATAATTCTACTAAGGCAGAGGATTCCTGTCCACACTACAGACGTCCAGTTTTGAGCTACGGCTGCTGAAAAGCCAAAGAAATTGTGCTTTATTGAACTGGGGCTTGTCAGCATTTTCGGAGAGCTAGTAAAGTATAATTGTGTCATCCTTTACAAAGCAGTGTTGGGTTGACAGCAGCCACAGAAGCCTCATTACTCTGTGTTTTATAGGGCTGTTTGAGGATGGCAAGATCGTTTGGTGATGAATAATGTCTTTCTCACTGGAAGCTACAGTAAAACATACAACAGCATCGGCTCTGCCAGAGATACATGGATCATCTCGAATGAGATCAGGTCTATGGAGGAATTACACATGGTTTTCGTGACACCCCTCGACATGCATACGGGCAGGAGAGGGTGGATGAACAGAAAATATTTCGAGCCGCATGTCAACAGACATTTCACGAAGAAATTAAATACAGCAACACCTGGAAAAAATGAATTGTTGTTTTCCTATACTTAAGGGAATAAAACACCAGAATATATTTGTACTGTTTATCACAGCTATCTTGACTAATGGCAAGTATTAGTCAAATCGTTTCAGTAATACAATAATATCTAAAAACAAAGTAATAAACAACAAATAATAATAGCTACTCATAATATCATGAACTATTTGTGCATTGTCATTATGTGATTACCATTTAACAATCCTAGCAAATAAGACAGTAAAAGATTGTTGGGTCGTGTAAAAACGTTTTTGCTGTGTCTCAGACCTCAGTGGAGTTGTAAACAGGTCATATAAATCCAAAACAGGCTCATTTGACAATTTAATGGAAGTCTTCATTAATTTTCTCTTGGAAACACATAGCGGGCTGAATCAAAAACGAAGAGCAGTGAAACTTTATTAGATGTTATTAAGGCAGGGAGCCACTCCTGAGACCCCCGACTTCAAATAATGTATTAAGTTTGAAACTTAATTTTGTATGCACAATTGAACGGGGGGTCCCAAGAGGAAGAAAAGATTTAAGATCCACAGAATGGATATATGATGGGAATGGTTTTTAATATTACCGAAGTTAAAACACGATACGATTAAAAGAATGAAGCAGATCTTCCATTAATTTGCTGAAGGAATGGAACCCTGGTTATAAGATCCTTTTAAACTGATTTGCCCTAAAGTTTGCCTGAATAGACTGGTTTTGATAGACAGGCGATGCCAATGAATTAGAGTATAATGAAACCTGAAGTCAAAATGAAAATGTCATTTCACAAGAAAAACGATCCAGTGAACATTATTTTGAAGCATCATCAGAACAAGGTCTTTTTTACAAGACATGATTTTGGGGGGAAAAGGATCAACGGAGCATTGTTAAGGAGGCCTGCAGCGTTATATATTGACTATACGAACATCTGACGGTGAGTCTTAATTAAGCCAACACACACAGGTCTGCCTTAAGAGGTGCCTTATGGCTTCTGTTAATTAACTCCAGCAATGTTCCATCGCTCAGCCCTTAAACGTGCACAAAAACCTGCAAAAGTTTCCATGCAAATCATTCATTCACACAGTCAGTAAAATAACAAATTGTGCCAGCGATTTTCAACAATATTTATCTCTGACAGAAATCAAAAGATAAATTGGGTTAATTAATAAAATGCACATAATGATTCCATTTAAACTGTCCGATTAATAACGTTTTATATCCATGATGCATTATTAACAAATCGTAAATCATTGCAGTCTGAGTTAATCTCCCCCATTCATTCAAGCCATGCTGAAATAAATGTTTTTTTTTCTTTTATGCTCCCACAGACTTGTACGAGATTAATGAGCTAACTGAATCTAATCTTGATTACGGTGCTACGAACTCCCATAATTCCTGCCTCGATTTCCTCTTTCACAGTCGGGAAAACTTATTTTGACTCTTCAATCTCCTGCAGCATTTCTCAGTGCCTGGCTGGTTCATGAACCCAACTGCACTGGAGTTACAAAGAGAGTCTGGAAGCACTGGCCCATCAGTGTGTGATTTCACTGGCGTCCTCCAATAGGTAATAGAGGCAGAAGGCAGAAATCATCAATCAAAAGGTGGGTCACCATTCATAGCCATCTCAGGACGGGCACTATATAACCGCAGCTGCTAAACAGCACTAATTTCCCAGAATGAAATACGCTGCGGCCACAGTGGCCATTTGCAGGATTTGTATCGGAGGCCATATTTCAAGGTCATGCTTCGGCTTCTGCCTATTAAAGCCTGTTTGAAACATTGAAGGGGCAGTTTATGTCTCGCTGGTTTCTCGCTGAGGTCTATGCACCGGCGCGATGGCTGATGTAAAGAGCGCTGAGTGATGAAAGAGGAGGGAGAGGGGAGGGAAAGGGAGGAAAAGAAATGATCGAAGGAAAAAGGAGGAGGAGGGAAGGAGTTCCAGTTAAATGTGGATTAATGGACAACGGCCTGTTTTCACTGTCAATGAGATTCGAGCATCGCTGCGATGTGAGCGTTAGTCACAGAACAGCCGGATCGATGCAGTGTAATACTTAAAACTCAATGTGAGTTCAAAAGATGTCATCAAAAAAATAAACAAATATTTATGAATGTTCCCTCTTCCAATAGTCTATATCAGGAGCCTTCAATAATTAGTTTCAAGCCTTAAACAGCTACAAAATGTAGGCTATATATAAATATATATTTTAGAATTATGTAATATAGTATTTATCATTATGTATTGTACATTATATAGCTATTAGTACATTAAACTTACATGTAGGCTACTCATCATTCAGACACTCAAATATTTAGCTGGATTCACGTCCTTAGGAAATTGAGTGCAACAGAGATAGGCTACAGGTCAAGGTAAATTTAATGCTTTGGATTAGTGGATCTTGTTGAGTTCAACATTTAACATGTCAAATTTATGACACATGCATTTAGTCCAAAGCAACTTACAAATGAGGACAATGGAAGCAATGCAGATGATCTACAAAAGAGTAATGATGCGCAAGTGTTATAATAAGTTAGACATGTAGCAAGGTTCTTTTCTAAGATTTCCCAGCACTGTTTCATCAGCGTTGTCACATTTCTCAAAACGTGTCAGCAGTTGCACGCACACTGAGGTAAATACAAATTAGGGTGACTATCTTTCTGGGGACAGGTGTGTATTATAATGTTAGGGAACAATTAATGCAGTCTAGCTTTTAAAATTCTTTGCGTTTGGATACTCAATCCACCGCACACATGCACACACTTATTAATCTGCGTCATGCTGCGAACTTCTTAACTCTACTGTTGTTTTCAGTTGTGTTCATTACTTACTCTGATTCAATCTGTGAGGCACTGGGGACACTCGGCCGAACTAGTGGCAGGTGTTGTTCTTATTGGAAAATGACTGTCTAATTCTTCACATAATTTCTCCTAATGCGTCCGTGGTTTTGGGTGAAGGCATGATATCACAATGAGCATCCTCCCATGTTTACCCTTGTATACCGACTACAAATGGGACATGAATGCTCGGCCTCACTTGAGGAAATCGTGTCGGTTTAACGTTTAGAAAAACTGCAGCGCCACCTGCTGGATAACTTCATAATCTTGCCTCTGCCAGACCACTGCCATATGCAAACATATGGACAAGTTACACTCCACTCATTACAGAACAACTGTGCTCGTTCATCCGTACCTCAGAGCTGAAGTGTTTAGTCCCTGCCGGCAGAATGACCCCTGCACTTCTGTGAAAACTTGATCACGGTCAGCTTTTGGCTGCAATAGGAAAACAAACCTCTGCATAGCAGACTAAGATCAAAAGGAAAAGATAAACAAGTCATGGCACATTAAATGCACTAAAATGAGTCTGTTCTCTATTTACTTGTATCTTCACATTAGACTGTACAATATTACATGCCTTCTGCACCACCAGTACAGCCAGATGGTGGTTTATACAACTGAACATTTTAGCTTTATAGTAGCATTTACTGCTACTGCTTTAAGACTATATTTTATTGCGTGAAAGATCTATTTTTCTGTTAAACACTAAGCACTGTGTGCAACACCTATTAGTAACATTTAACAGATACATGAAAATACATTTAAATATTAGTCACAAACATGTTACTTTTAATGATTTTCAGGTGCATGGGTATTGATGTTTTTATTTTTTATAAATTTTACAGACTACACAATGGTGCTTTATTAATCTATGACACTTTGCAAATTTAAGTTAGTGTGGATTTACTCTGATGGACTTCTTTTGTCTCCACTGAAGAAGCATTGCCAGTAGATGGAGACAAGATGCATTGTCTCTGGGCACTTAAAATGCAAAGTACTTTCCTTCTGCTGTCCTGTTCAGAGAAGTGCAAACTGCACAGAAATGATCAAAACTGCATGAGGTCATTGATGCTGCAGTACACTGTCTCTCGGGTAATAAACTAATCTGCAAGATGTCTGTTAAAGATCACTCGATCTGGAATGCATCTGCCGTGTAAAAATGTCTGACCCTGATAGCAAGAAACGATTGAATCAATGTAAAAAAAAAAAAAATTGTTAGTGTTAATTGCGCTCATCACTTTTGCACCCACAATTAATGAGTAAAAAATGTTAAAAATTTAAACAATCCACCATTATTGTGATCAGTGTTTGCTGTATTTGGGCTCTTGACTCTTTGTACTTGAATCTGAAGTTTTTATTGTCACTTGTTTGTGATAAAATAAATTTGTTAGGGCCATGAAAAGTAAGATCCGTTGGGATCCGGGGATGGTGATCATGTGTGTAATCATTGCAGGGTTATTTAATGAATTGCTCACAAGTGTGTTGTGTTTTTATGTGTGAATAATGTGTGATTAAAGTGTGAGATTAAAGCAGTACAAATACAAATAATAATAATAATAATTAGACATCAAGAATCAGCATATGAAACTTTACAATGGTGAAGTTATCTGATGACTGTCACCATTGCTGGCATTTGTATAAGTTTGCATGTTTAAATCTTTCTATATATTTTGCCACAGTATATTTGCATTTCTGAAACATTGAGAACATTTAGATTAGTAATGAAAGATCAACTTCACTGAAAGGAATCTACTCCAAAAAAAAATCTATTTCTTTATTAATTTATTTATAGTACTGAAACACTGTAAGCACCAAAAGATAATTAATGTGAAAAGAAGGAATCGAGAGCCCAGCTAAACACTGATCACAATAATGTTGGGTTGCTGAAATTTCAATATTTTTTCTACATTAATTGCATGTACAAAAGTAATAATAATTCAACAAATCAACTCTTGATTAAATGGTTTGGCTCTCTTGCTGTCCAGGAAATCATAAACATCTAACTTATACAATCCTATAATCCTATAAAACTAAACATAAAGGCCTACTCACTATCATGTTGTTCTAGACCAACAGTTTTTTTCTTTGAATAAAACTTCACCATGATTCACATGATTCATAAAGCACGCACAAGTGTCAGCAAAAAAATCGACGTGGATTGTGGTTCAATTTCTAAGTGCTCTGGTAGTTTTAAGTAAAAAAAAAAAAAAACAACAAAAAACAATGGACTGGGATGAAAAATCGTCCCTGGCATTTTTTGGTCCAGCCAGCACACCACCACATACAGTATAGGCCTAACCATATATATAGCCTAAAAAAAAGGGAACACTTAAACAACACAATATAACTCCAAGTCCCTCACTCTTCTGTGAAATCAAAATGCCCACTTAGGAAGCAACACCGATTGACAATCTATTTCACATGCTGTTGTACAAATGGAATAGACAACAGAGACAAGCAGAGCATGGAGGCAATACCAGTAGATAGGCCAGTACATCAGGAGACGTGAAGGAGGCCGTAGGAGGGCAACAACCCAGCAGCAGGACCGCTACCTCCGCCAAGGAGGAACAGGAGGAGCACTGCCAGAGCCCTGCAAAATTTCCTTTCGCAGGCCACAAATGTGCATGTGCTCAAACGGTCAGAAACAGACTCCATGAGGGTAGTATGAGGGCCCGAGGACCACAGGTGGGGGTTATGCTTACAGCCCAGCATCATGCAGGACGTTTGGAATTTGCCAGAGAGCACCAAGACTGGCAAATTCGCCACTGGCGCCCTGTGCTCTTCACAGATGAAAACAGGTTCACACTAAACATGTGACAGACGTGACAGAGTCAGGAAATGCTGTGGAGAATGAAGGTAGCCAGATTGCTATTAGGTACCAAGATGGGATCCTCAAACCCCTTGTGAGACCATATGCCAGTGCGGTTGGCCTTGGTTTCCTCCTAATGCAAGACAATGCTAGACCTTGTGGCGCATGCACGCATTAGGACAGGTAAGATTCCTCTGTTTCCTCTTCATGCGAGCTTCTGTTATCAAGCTCCTTTCCGATTAAACATCTTTCTCCTCCTGCTTATCTCTTTGGCTCATCACTCACAGCAGAGAAAGCCTGTTCTTGATAACGCTGCTGTGTACATTTCGGAATTGCCGAGGCACATTTTGCAGCATCTGCCTCTAAAATTTAATGTTACTTTCCTCTGAGCCTTTCAGCTCCTCTGTTTCTCTTGGTCTGTCCATTTTGAGGGACTGAGAGAAAGGTGGAAGAGAGGTGAAGCGATATGTAAATAGGCGGAGCTAGATCACTCTGTCTATAAAATGCTTTGTGATGTGGAAGTAGCAATCAGAAAAAGCTCAAAGATGCTCGATTAATACTAAGGGGGCTAAAATATGGGGCCGTGTGCCAAGAAAAAAATCCCACCCCACACCATTACACCACCAGCAGCCTGAACCATTGAGACAAGGCAGGATGGATCCATCCTTTCACGTTCTTTAAGGAAAAATTCTGACACTACCATCTAAATATTGCAGCAGAAATCGAGACCCATCAGACCAGGCAACATTTTTCCAATCTTCTCTTTTCTCATTTTTGTGAGCCTGTGTGAATTGTAAGCTTGTTTCCTGTTCTTAGCTGACAGGAGGGGCACCTGGTGTGATCTTCTGCTGCTATATAACTGCTTCAGGGTTCGATGTGTTGTGCATTCATAGATGGTATTCTGCATACCTTGGTTGTAACAAGGGGTTATTTGAGTTACTGCTGCCTTTCTATTCTATCATCTCTAAGCAATCTGCCCATTCTTAAGGCATTTTTGTCCACACAACTGCCGCTCACTGGTTATTTTCTCTTTTTTGGACCATTGTTTGTAAACCCTAGAGGTGGTTGTGTGTAAAAATCCCAGTAGATCAGCAGTGAAATACTCTGACCAGCCCGTCTGGCACCAACAGCCATTCCACATTCAAAGTCACTTAAATCCGCTTTCTTCCCCATTCTGATGCTTGGTTAGAATTTCAGCAAGTCGTCTTTACCACATAGATGCCTGAATGCATTGACGGTAGAAGATGACAATTTCAAATTGTTCTGATCATTCTGTATATAATGGTTATGATAGTAAGATCGATTTACCATTCATAATTTTTCAGTCTAGAAACAAATAATAAATTCCAGACAGTCCCTGATAATTCTCTGGCTGAGCCTTAGCTGATGAAGGTGAGAGCTGGAATATAAAGTAAGTCAAGCTGGTTTAATTCAGTCTTTCTGCAGTCAACAAAGACCTCTGTGTCAATGTCCTCCAGATTCAGTGCTGTCTTATTCTGACATTTTCAAGACAGGCTTGTCTTAACTTACTCCTTTTGAATTATAGCATGGCTAAATTTCACCAAGCTGCTTCATTATGCAAACCAAATGTCCTTTCAGAGACACAAATGACGTTGATTGTGCAGTGTGATGTTTTTTACAGGATGTGCGGTGCAGTATAGCTTCTATGGCTCAAAAGACACTCAAGCAAGTTAATCATGTCAGGTTAATGTTTTGTTTTATTGTCATGTGGGACAGATATAAAGATATGTTTATGGAAACAAGACAATTTTCAAGTTACTTTTCAATACTACTGTAAACTAACACAAAGTGACCCAGATAGCACACGTACAGTATGTACAGTAGCCTGCCTATGCAAGATGTCCATTTAAGAATATTGATCTGGAAAGCATCTACTATGTACAAACATCTGACAGATGTCTTTAAGAAGTCAGTTCTACAAACATTCTAAATCATAAACATCTTAAAGACATCTAATAAATGTCTATTTGACATCTGATAAGAAACATTCTATAAACATTCCAAAAATAAAATTGACGTCTCCATAATGTGCTATCAGGGGAAGGCCGTGGTATTAACAAGCCCTCTACACTCCGCAATCAAATGAAGTGTATCTATTTTTAACCTTGAAATGTATCTTTACAACCTTTGTCCTGTCTGGTTAGGCATTACACATCTCTCCAAAACTAAATGAGGTATAAGGTCACAACAACACAACCAGTCACCAAACAATACAATCTCTTTCTTTATAAAATCATAAACTTTGTGACCGTACAAGCTCCTAAGTCAATATACAAAGTTGTACTTTGCTGCTTAGACAATTTTCACAAAGTATGTGCAGAGTTACTCATACTGGAAATTGTGCTGCAAGGTCTCTTCATGGCCTGTCACCTACACAGGCCTTCATTAAAATAGTTTTGTTTGATGTTGATGCAATGTAAACTGAGCATTGTTCTCTATGGTCTTCGTTTTCCTGTTTGTTCACATATGACAACATCATGTTATAATATTAAATTCTTTAGAACAATTACTTTGTAAAAGGAGGCAAAATTTTAAGGCTCTTGAATGTTTCGGAACATTTCTTATTATGTGAAAATACAAATATTCTGTATTTTCTTAACCCTTTTCTCAATCAGGAGACCAAAATACAAGTAATATATTTCTTAATTTAATTTACTACCTCAGTTTCAATTTTTTACAACTATTTTGTTAGAGGGCTTGAAAAAATATATGTCTGATTTTTAAAGTGTGATTTCTATCTTAGAAATGTTATATTAATTAATAAAACTCCATGGATAAATGAATACACATCTGTGTTGTTTTAAAAGCTTTAAATGCAGAAATTGCAGAGAATTTTTAAGATTATCAGTAAATCATGAACATGCTTTAAAAGTCATGGTGTCTTTCAGTGTTATTGAATACGTGGACAATGAGGGGCTTTTGGAAAGGTGGAGAACTACTGTATATTCATTTACAGGGGAGATATAAAGAAGTCTTGGAGCTACGGCTCAACCACTAAGACTCCCAGGTTGTTGTTGAATATGATCCTTCCATCTACTTCTTTGCTGCAGTCAGGATGTCTCAGCAAGTCCAGCACTCCTTTCTTCAGGTGTTCAGGAGCATTCTTACTGAACTCCATGACCTCGGTAAGGAAATCCAGCAGCAGTTCTCCCACCTGGTCTCCCTCAGTGAAGCACTCTGTGATGTCCATCTGGGACAGAAGCTGATAGTTTTGGTAGGGGATGCCCTCAGTATCTAGGAAGGTCTGTATTTCTCCTGTAGTAACACACTGACTGATCTCAGCATTACAGAGCTGTTCTCTGAAGGTTGTCCATAATTTTCCCCATCCACTCTCACCTACAGTAAATGGAAGCAGAACTGAGGTCAGTTTTTCATAAAACAGAACAGAAGCATTAAAAACAAAACCCACTGCCCAACGAATGTAAAAAAAAAAAAATTTTTAAATTGATTTTACACTTAATTTCTTGGAGACTGAGCATAGCTAAACCTGTTAAACAAGGTCCACTTAAGCAAAAAAATAGAATTACTTAAAAGGTACACAATTTAGATTACAAAGTTTTGAGTGTACCTGACACCAGAATGATTAAGAGTTTCCCATCTTTGTGCAGAAGACTCCGAAAAAATGAGACAGTGGCCTCTGGATCGTTGACATAGTACAGCATCTGTTAAACAGACTGATATTAATATTCTGCAAATAGAACAAAACATGTTTGATATCGTACAGACCTCAATAATATCACTTTAATTGACTAAAATCAATTGAAGTTGAAATAAATAAAAATGTCATGTGAAATAAAATGCATCTTTTTTATGCATGTTACTATGAACATATTGTGAATGATTCATTCAAGCACACGTTTCATTTTGTGTGGTCTAGTAATTCTAAATTACAATAGCATAACTCATACTTAGGACCCATCACTTTTTTTTTTTTTTTACAATTGGCTACATTTAGATCTGCCTCCACCCAATCAACAAATAATTAATAGAATTATGATTTTTTTTTTTTTTTAATAATCCAATAATCTTGAAAGTATGTCAGAAAATGGAAGTAAACATCTGTCACTTCTTCATGCTGTGACTTTAAAACAATAATTTGTTGGACAATCAAAACCTGTATCATGTGAATGAAGTCCATTTTTTTCCCAGGGTTGTTTTCTCGCCAGTGTTTCTCAAATTCAGATGCCTTCATCTTATTCCACGTAAAGTTTATATGATCAAGATCTGGAGTTGTTGACACTCGAACTAAACCGAAAGAAAACAGTATAAATAGCCATTAGATGGTAGAATTAGCAAAAGCCATATAGTCAATGTGAGCATATGTTCGGTACCTTTATATTTGTGTAGCATTTCATTGCTTGGTTCCACCACTTCATTGTCGATTTTTGCACGTGGATGTTTCAGGTGTAGTTGAGCTAGCATCTCTAGATCAATCTCACCTGGAAATTAGAAATTAAATGCATGTAGAGAAGTAAGAACTCTGTAAGTTATTAAAATCTGATATACTGCGTGAAATGATTATATAAACAGAATCTTAATAATTCAGTCGTTATGAAAAGTATACCTGCTCCACTCCCTACTCCCATTACATTGAAAACGGATCTCCCCCCTCCAATGCTGAAAAGAGAGCAAGGGAGAACATAATAAAGGCAAGATAATATTATAATATCTTGTCATTGTTAAATCTGCTGGCACATTCTGTATTACAAATCTAGGACAGGCTAAATGAATAAAATATGACATTCATCAAGAACGATAAAGCACCTTGCCAGTATGTCTGGTAGCGTATTATGAATGAAGTCCTGCATGCACTGGTGCTCTGATGAGCGCTCCAGAAAAAGCTCAAAAGATTTGAGGTATCTTGGATAATCTTCCACAAGTGATCTGAATGGAGCTGCCATGCTTTGCACCTGCTGAAACTGGTATTTTTAGAATAATACAATGAATTATGAATATACCCAAAATGAAACAAACAAAGAAGATATTTTGAGAAATGTCTCAGTGGTTATTATACATTCATTTTTCTTAATTCAGAAGTCGATGTTCACCAAAACTGTTTGGTTAATATCATCTTTTATTTTCCACAGAAGAAAAACGTCACACAGGTTTGGAAATGACATGAGGGTGAGCAAAATATCAGTAATAATTTTAAAGAACATTTCCTATTAACCAATCCCCAATCTGATGCGAATCAAACTGATTTGGGGCGGATTTAGGGTTATGGAAGAAGACTTTAAAGACACGGTCGCAGTTTTTGGAGTTGGGTTAGGGCCGTGGACACAATCTTTTTACTAACAAAACAAAAAAACAATGCTGATTAAACAAAAGGAAACATACAAACTATCAAAACATAAAAAGGACATTAATGATCATTCAAATCTCATTATTATGTTTAATACAATTTGTAATTAAACATTCATATTTCACGTTCATATTAATATAAAAAAAGCTATTTAGTAAAACGTGTTGCATTTAATCATTAGGTAGCCTAAGTGTCTAACATTAACAGCAGTAATATGACGTCCTGTGTTACATGATAAGATCATATTCATCAACAGGTTCTCTGAGAGCCTGACATACTGACTCGCTCCCATTTGTAGAATGGTATCATTATTTCTAACTCTCTGTAACTGACACTGCGTGTGAGCCGCCGCCTCTTTACATCAGCTCCCTGATAATAACATAGAGAAACCAGAAGCGTGCCGCGGCTTACCTTCTCTTCACTCTGTTTTTACACTGCCAGTGAGACGCCGCTGGGCCGCTAACGTTATACATCCACAGAGACGAGCCCCGCCCATCACCACAAGGTCCCGCCCACATCTTAAAGACGCAGTGTTGTACAAGCCAATGCAAGAATCAATAAGGACCACTTAAAATAGATGCTCTTTCATCTGATATATATATCAAAATGTATAAAGTGAATAATCATGGCTCTCTACTACTTAAAATTGCATGTTAGAACGAGGCTGTTCACCAGCACAAATATTTTTTTTATTAGAAGCCTAAACATATTTACAAATATAGCTGCAAGCAGCAATTACCAGGGTTTGAGCATTTGAAGGGGTTTGAGGTTGTTTAGGGCAACCTGGATGCATGTCTGTTTGACCAAAGGTCAAATTTCTAATT
>JAUCMS010000153.1:6534479-6549652 GCA_032357445.1 Enteromius radiatus | reverse complement strand
ACTATCAGTCGACTATTGGCAAGATTCGAAAATTCCGATTCGACTATGAAAATCCTTAGTCGGGGACACCCCTACTGTTTTTAGCACTGATAATAATACGAAATACAAAGAAATGTTAAATGATTTCTGAAGGATCATGTGATTCTGAGAATTCAGCTTTGCATCACAGGAATAAATTAAATTTTAAAATTATATTAAAATAGAAAACAGCTATTTAAAACTACTGTCATACTGTATTTAAAAAAAATGATCAAAAAAGATTTCTTTCAAAATCAGTTTACAAAAAGTTTGTATCAACTCCAAACCTTTAAACAGTAGTGCATACATTATTTCACAACAACAAGAATAGTGCCTTTAAAACCCCCAGCTGGCAGCCAATGACAAGACATGAAAATGAAAAACTCCTTAAGATGCTTAAGCAGAATGAGGAAATGCCATCATCGTCTGGCAGGCGCATATTTAAATAAATCTCCACATGATCCATAATCACGTAATCTTTTTGTCATAAGGGTCTGTAACTAAATGAGGGTGAGTAATGATGAACGATTCCTTTAAACTCCACTGAATGATCAGATACAAACAAAATTTGTCTTGACAGGAATCATTCCAGTGTTGCAGATTATTCACAACCGCAGTGTCAATTCTTTCCCGTTCCCAATGCAATAAACGCTCCAAAACTGTGGAGGAGATTTTATAAATGCACAATTTTACATCCAATTCAATCATTTCAATGACTCCGCACATACACACACAGTTTTAAGCGACGATTAATACCTCTCATACCTCTATGTTAGTCCTTGATTCATTGCAAATTCAAATGCTAAGCAGCTATTCATTCTAATACAAAGAGCTTTCATTGGATTAATGCTAAGAGTTAGAATTTTGACCTCTTTTTCCAACAAGGGGATTTCATTGCTATCAGATGACAAGTGAGCATTTATTATTTATATCATCACGCAGTTCTCATTTCGTTATTGTAATTAGTTGATAAAGTGATGGCTAACCTTTGTAACGTAGCTAAACACTTCAGGCCATCTGGACTACAGGAGGACTTTCACAAAGCTGGAAAGACTCCAAAAGCAAATTGAGCACCACACCACCAGGGACCAAACAATATGCATATTCAGAACGACTCTGTGTTGCAGAAGATTATCAGAGAAGGAACAAGAGTGCAAACACAGACCACATGGGTTTTACAACTTTTACTCATCTTCTCAACCTGCTATAGTTTGGAGAGGTTACTGGTAACTATATTAATAGATCATTCACAAATATTTTCTAAATTGTTCAGTTTCACACCATTTTACACTGAGGTCACATGACTCCAGAGGTTTGACGTCATTGCTGCGCCCTCATCGAATCGCTTTACACAAACTACTGAGGCTGTCTGGATTGCTTTTACAGTACCACTGAGAAGACAGAAATGCATGAATAAATCACGCTATTCACACGTAGTTGGATGCTTGAACACTTTAAGTTTACTCGCTTCATTCGCGTGCGAAATTCGCTTCACAACAAACGCGAATTCGCATCATGGGAGGGGCTTCTGCCAGGTGGTTCCAGTCCCTGTAGTGGTTAAACATGAGGTAAAATTTGTTTTGGTTATATCTAATAGGCAAACTTTGGTTTCAATTAATGTAGTATTTATTTCCGTTTTATTCCTGTTTCTATTAAAGTACAAAGATGTATCATACAGCGACGATGATTTTGTCCTCCATAGTTTTCGTAATTCTGCCTCTGCTTGCTAGTAATCACGTCACACACTCCTGATTGGTTAACGGCCGCAGGATGTCTAATCGCATCTTTGCATTGCATGTAAATCACTCATGCTTAGTGCTTCATTCATGGCTGGTGTGAATGCACCTTGAAGCTCCTTCATGCGAAAAATCACAGAAACAAATTCCACCTGACTTGGCTGTGTGGCGATAAATAAAGATAGGCTGACGCTAATCTAATGCTAGCATTGTCACTGCAAGCAAGGAATCTTTCACCCTTTTACGCCTCCTCTTGTTGAAATGTTCTCTGATTATAAATGAGTCCAAGCGCAATTCAAGCTCATAGGATAAATAACAGCTCCTCTGGCATCAAACACATTTGAGCGAGTGTGTGAGAGATCTGGAGAAACGCTGTGGGCCGCTCATTAATGAAGTGAAGCAGCTTTTGCCCAAATCAAAACATCAATCTCCAAAGACCTCTCTGCTAAACAAACCTCCAAGTCAACAATTTGACAGGGAGTATCAAAGCATAACATCTCTTTCGCCTAGTCGCTCAGCACAAATACAGTACATTTTCCCACAGCTGGAAATGCCAGATATACAGGCAAAGCCTAAATGAAAAACATTGATTTTGTTGTATTCAATAAAGGAAGCTGTGATTGTTTCAGCATGGGGGCAAAGCACCGTAGTTATGGTCATAACCGGCGAGCAGCAACATATTTTGCCCGAAATGCACTTGAAAACTGTGACACATATCATCATCTGTAAGTGGCTGAACTCTGCACCAATTATGGAGGCAGCAGTGAGGGGGAGAGCAGCTTTCGTCTGCGTATTTCCACTCTTGTTTCAGGTTAACAAAAGAAAATGTCACACAATTTAATCGGTCAGTCTCGAGAGCCTTCCTTTATATGAACCCCGGATCACCCCAAGGGTAAACAGACTCCAGAAGAGTCACCATAACAGACCTAAGATTCACCGTAATGCTACAGTACACACCTTGTCAGATGTTTTACACAAAACTCTACTTAGGAGATGATTTCTATCAGCTTGGATGAAATTCAGATTTTAAAGACTGGCTTGTAATTCATAAGCATGAATTTGAATACAATTGGCTACAAAAGACAGGATGCTGAGTATTAAAATGGACACAGAAAGATGAATTTACTGAATTGTAACTCAAGCTAATTGAACAGTTCAAAAAAGAGGGATTTCATTAGTCCAATAAGTTCTGCAGCACGCCATAATTACATTATTAATTCATTGACAAATTAGGCCCATTTATTCCCATTTATACAGACTGTACATTTTCTTATTTCTGTACATAAAGTTTAATACTAAAAAAAGCTTTAATTATGAATTGAATAGCCTTAATAGTAAATGTCTATTATAATATACTGAGTTCAATATTAAACAATTTATCATCTACACTACTGTTCAAAAGTTTTTGTTTTAAAGACTCTTTTGTTCACCAAGGATGTTTTATGAGATCTATATATATGTGTGTGTATATATATATATATATATATATATATATATCTCTTTAATGTTCCATAATATTTAAGAGGAAAATGGAGAAACATTCTTCTTTTATATTAATAACCTCTGTAAAATTCAAGTTTCAATTACACTTTATTTTGACAGTCCACTTTAGACATTCTAATAACTATAACTTTGCAAGTACATGTCAATTAATTCCCATTAATTTGCAACTTCATGTCTATTAACTCTCTGAGTAAACTATTAGGGTAGTTTTAGGGTTAGTAAAATAAGTTCACATACATTTGCAAAGATTCTTATAGTCAGTATGTTGTAAGTTCAGGACCCAACAAATAAGGTTAGAAGATATTACGCAGATAGTCTACTAAAACTAATGAATGCTAGTTGACATGTAGTTTCAAAATTCATTACTGTTAGTAGAATGTCTATAGTGTACTATCGAATTAAAGTGTTACACAAATACTATTTATACTATTTATTTGTATTGTAAATTAGAGCGAATAAAAACACACAGATGGTTATTAGCAGCACAATTTAAAATATTAAGAATATGAATGTTAAGCACCGTACCTGATGGCCAACAATAGGTAGCTTTGTAAACAAATCCAATTCTAATTGTAACATGTTGTAATACAGAAAAGAAATCTGTGCACAGAAGTATCATTTCTTTTAACAACAGGTTTAACAACAGCCTTTCATCATATTTCCCTGCGCTGCAGTGCATGTAATCTTGCAGAGCAGTCAGAGCATACAAAAGCATGACAAGATGGTTTCTAAAAGTCTACTTCTGAGCTAAAGACGTGCTTCATTTAGAAGCTGTGGGAGAGTCAGAAATGCTTTATAGGGAGATTGGTTTCTAAGCACAGATTTACAGAGGTTGTTAAATTATGCAAGCCTGCTGAACACAGGCTCATCTCATCAGCAGAACAGTCTGCCTCAGCGCACATGATGGCTACCATATGGCACCCGGCACTGGAGGTGGGCAAGAAGAATGTTCTTTACACAGCGAATAGCACCGAGCCCTCCACTGCGGGTAAAACAGACTTCAAACTGCGGCGGAGACTGCACCAACCCTGAGGAGGACTGCATCTGTTGCATCTGATAGGAACATCACTATTTCCCACACATAGTAATGATGATCCTACTCATTACAGCAAGAGCCAGAAAATGACATGTCACGAGCGATTCAGAAACACGGACTATTACACACAAATGAGTACAAGTCATATTTGCGATGTTCATCCTGCTATGCACGGTACTGTAATGAAGTACAAGGAGTTATTTAGAAGAGGAGCAAGGAAATATAAATGTTACAAATCTTGTTTGAGTGTTCAAACAAACTGATGAAAATGCTGTTCAAAACCAAAGACAGCTGTCTTGCTGCATTAGTCAACCAACGACTAAACAGAGAGTGTTTGAGTACTAAGGCTCCCAAATAGGCTTCCAGAACCACTTCATGTGATAATCTACAATAAATTCAAGACACAACCAGCTAAATATCTCTCCATCAATTCCTTCTAAGAGCTCATGTTCAAAAGTCTATCTACTTTCATTATTTTAAAAAGAGAAGGCTGTGCATTTTGTGTTCAATGTAAAGAATGTGTTTAAAGTGACAGTTCACCTAAAATTCTCTTATGAGTTACTCTCCCTCATGTTGTTACAAACTTGTATGTTCTTAGTTCATCTTTAGAACACAAATTAAGATATTTTTGATGATATCTGGGAGCTTTCTGACCTTGCATAGACAGCAATGTAACCAAAATGTTTTCAGGAGACAGAAAGGTCATTAAAATAGTAAATTAGAAAGCTACAAGAATACTTTTTGTGTGCAAAGAAAACAAAAATAAAAACTTTATTCAACAATTCTACTTCTTTGCATCACCGTCTATTTGTGAGAGTACCATGATGCATGCCATCTCATAAACTAATGTGAGATGGACTATTTTAACATATCTTAATTTGCGTTTGGAAGATGAACAAAGCTCTTTGGAACGGCATGGGGGTGAGAGATTAATGACAGAATTTTCATTTTTGGGTGAGCTATGCCTTTAACACATGATGGCATTCTTATAAAACAATAGCTAAACCCATCAGACTCTTGTTTATGCTGTTTTTTTTTTTTTGTGGCACTAATGTAGCCAGTTCCTGCAAAGTTCAATTTACAGATCAGTAGTAAGACACAGCATAGGGGTGACATCCCTTCATGCACAACATCCTCCCGCTTCCGTCACAGTGGCTGATCATCTGTACAGCACGAGGAGGCGAGATAAGAATATCAATCTCATCTCTGTCGAGTGACTCACTGTGGGGAACGGTGCAAGAGGAAACATCTGGAGAAGGTCGCGCATCATCCCGTCTCCCATTTGGCGCGGCTGACGGCAGACAATCACAGGGCAAAGACGGTCAGAATCATCAGCATTTATCGGCATAATGAGATGGAATGCTCTTCGACTGATGTGTGGTAAGCTGTAACACTTAAACAAGTTGTCCTCTAAGGAAGAGAGCTGCGCTCTCGCTATGACCGACAGGAAGAAGGCGCTGCAGTCCTACACCTCTGTTATGTCCTCATAGGGCGAGCATGCCAGACAGCTGATCAATAGATAAGTGGTGGAAAGACAGGTCTGGTCAGCTGCTTGCTAGTCCGAAAGGGAGCTGGAACAATTTAGTGATTGTGACAGGCCTCTCCGCTCCTGTAATACCTGAAAGCCTAAATAATGAATAAATGCAGAGCACTGCCCTGCTCTTTGACTCACAGCAGAAAGCAGCACTGGGGAAAGTGAGGATTGCTTGTTAAAGGTAGCGGCCAGACTGCCAGAGACAGATTATCAAAGACACATAACAAGCCAAAGCTCACAAGGAACGTGGCGTGTTAACAAAGTTTTCCTTACCTAGTCCTGTTCCAAACAATTTACTTAAAGAGGATCCGACATCAAAGCCCACTGTAGACATGTGATCTGCTCTGCTGCAAATGATGAGAATTTGATGTGACAATACTGAAATGTCAATTTAAAGCGTTGATAGCGCACAACCTGATTTTTTAGGAAAATGTTTGCCGGCCTTGAATTACACTTTGAATGCTTTGAGCATGCCGCTACGAACCATAAACTGCACTAATAAGGTTTTCGATTGTTCTTGGACCAGTAGTTTCAACACAAAGACATTCACTCTGCTTTTCTTACTCTCCAGCCCTTAGAATAGAAAAATCCCTACGATTTAGAGAATAAAATAAACGTATGACACATAAACTGATAATAAATGTTAACATAAATTGTTTGTCTTTGATATCAAGCAAAAATGTGATCATCGCATTTGGATGTTAAAAAGTCTGTCAGCCAATGTTCTAAACAGATATACAATATTTTATCCACTGCTGGAGATGGACCATGGGCTGAAGGCCTGGAAGGAAAAACTGCTATTTTAAGATCTTATTAAAAAAACAAAAACAGACATGAAACAATGGCAGTTTAATTAATTTGAATGTATACACACAATTTTGATAGATGATATATGATGGCAAAAGAGGTGATGTATGCAGCTTCTAAGATGTGCACTTTACTAAGCCTTGTAGATAAATCATCTAGAGTCTAGAGCAGTGTTGGGGGTAACACATTACAAGTAAATCGAGTTACATAATAATATGACTTTTTCCGAGTTACTAGTAAAGTAACGCATTACTTTTTCAATTTACGGTAAAATTGCACTTTATTTATTTATTTTTTTTGCTGAAGAGTATTGAACTTTCTTCTGTATTCTACTTTACAGATGTCAATTTACTTTTTCTTCAGCCTGAGGTTTATTCTGTATACTTTTTGGTGTGCTTTTACATTTGCTATAAATAGAAGTTCTTATATTAAAAACAAACACTCAAGCTCTGCCAACATTTGAAAAGTTATGCAATAGTAACTTTCCCCAACACTGGTCTAGAAAAGCTTAATTAAAGCTTCCCAGTTGTGCATTAAAACGATCACATTAATACTGATCCATTTATAATGATAATAAAAAGTTTGTGCACATACAGCATGTGGATGCCACAAAAAATTGTTTAAAAAGGCATGTTTAAAATGATTTAAATGAAGTTTCAAATTTGGGCAAATTTTCCTTTTGATGCATCACTTTTCAGATAAAGAGCAAATGGAGATATGTGCTAGAGTCATGGGTTCAATTCCCAAGGAATGCATTAATGTATAAAATGCTATATTAAATGCTGTGTCACTTTGCATAAAAGTTTCGGCCAAATGCACAAAAACATGAAGAAAAAAAAATATAGTCTTCTCTAAAGTTTCACAATCGGAATAGATCCAACCAACGAATGTGCTCAGATATACCAAGATACCAAAGACTGCATTCAAAATTCAGAGATTTCAATATAAACTCCAACAGTTTCCATCAAACCCTTCTGAGAACTCCATTAAGTCGTCTGAGCTATAAAAAGGCATCCTCAGAGTGATACAATTTTCATCAGGGCCTCTCTCAACCACATTCACACACACACAAATCCACTGTGGATTTGGTGGTGACTTTCTACTATACTTATGAAGAAATCTCAATCTCCACACCTTTACAGAGCGGCCCGCTTCAAAGACCACCAGCTGCACAGACTCTCTGCCAAGACCACAGAGCAACCGTTTGCAAAATGTTAGCAGTGAGAGTTCATCTCCCCAAAAGATTTGAGGGGGCATCAGCCAAGGCAAACTCTGCCTTTAGTGAAGGGGTGTTTGGAGTCCTGTTAAACAGTGGGTCCATAAAAGTTGTTAGTAGGCACTTAACCATCTGTACACACAGCAGCAAAAGAATGCATTTGAATATTTTTCACGCACACTGCCTCATCTGCATACTGACCTCTAGAAACCAGCATGTCCTCTGCAGCCCATTCCAGCAGACACAGCACATTTATAATATCATTTCCCTTTAAAGCGAGGCCCATCTGGGAGCAAGCTGTCGCAAATGTACTCATAGACAAATGTGCCTTTATGCTATTCTTTCATTTTTTACAGATGCGGTTACGTCTAATTCAGACTCAAATATTGCCCTTGCTCATGCATAAAGCACATCATTATTGACCAAATAAGCATTTCTATCAACGAGATTGAACAATACACGAGCCATACGTGTACTTTAGCGAGATAAGGACTGGCGGTGTTGCACATGCTCAAGCAATGGCGTTCAACATAACACTTGTACAAACTGTCTTAACTAGCTGACAGCAAAAGGAGGAGAGGAGAGGTCACAAAAAGACAGTCTGCGCTAATGGGCATGCTTTTCTGCAAAGAGTACAAATCTACAGCAATCAAGAAGAGTATTTACAGGGACACTTGTTAGCACCTTTGTGCTGTCTCGCTGTGAGAGACAAACTATTTAAAGGATGAGGAGATTGTGTTTGTTCATATTTTTGCTTCGAGGCTGAAGTGCGTTCAGTAAACTGCACTTAATGAAGAGGCATGCATTAACCGGTGAAATGGTAATGAGTTGAATGTTAACCATGCTGAAAATGCAAAATGTATCTCTAGGCGGCTTAAATATATTCCGGTGGGGATATTTCAGGCATTCAATAAAAATGGATGTGTTAAAGGGCCTAAATGAAACAGTTTACATGAGCGATTATCTGAATCATGATGCCTGCGATCATAGACACTAATGATTCTCATTACTCGCTTCTCACTGATGATCCACCATATGGCGGTGGAAGCCCACAGAGATACTATTTCCCCATTGAGGCCGCACATCTCACCTGATTCTTTAGGTCTAGTTTGGGGCAGGGCCGCCCGCTATTGAACGGCTTCTCCCGTAGCCATTTGGACCTGATTTTCAGCCCGCTGCCACAGGAGGCGCTGCAGGCAGACCAAGGCGACCAGTCACTCAGCTTGCAGTCCAGAGGGCAGGGTATGTGGCAGACCTCTTCCACCAGACCTGTGAAAGAGCATGTCGAGCAATCAGAGCAGCCAAGCCCCTGCCATTCAGCATCACGCTAACAACGTTAGCGGAAACACCTGGCGCCGATGCTGAGACCTCCGTCTAATTTACACTGACAGTTCAGGGCACCCCACAGCTTCCTATTTGACTAATGGCTGCTTGCTTTCCCAGTGGAGGAAAAATTACTTGGCTCTTTACTGAGAGGGAGAAATTGAGAAAAAGGAGATGAAAATGAGTAGACGAACCTGATTCACTGCAGAGGTCTGGGCTAACCAAGTGAGCTTCGTGGTCCAGACAGGCCACAGCGCGGTAACGCAATCCGTGGCCGCAGTCGCGTGCCTCCCGCCGACCCCTCCATCCCTGGAGGGATCCTTGAGCCGGGATTGCCGATAGGATACAAGATGACCAATTACCATATGGCTGAGAAACAAACTCCTCACAGGGACAGGGCTCAGATTCCACCAGAGGGTACAGGTCTTCCCGTTGACAGCGGTCTTGTTTCCGGCTCCGACCTGAAAATGGATGGAGAGCCAGAAAGAAAGATGGAAAAAGAGAGGGGAAGCAATAAATAACAGAGACTAGTCATTTGAATTTTAGGTGCCATTTGGATGAAACATTCAGACAGCACTCATGTGTGTAATATACTTATCTGTCTTTGAAAATTATTAAAACATTAATGATGTCTGGATAACTGGACCATTATTCATTCTGCTGTCAACTGTGGACTGCTAAGTGCCACTGCAAACATCCCCAGGGAACGATTAGAGGACTATTCTGAGTAGACTGAAATGGAAACGCTTAGTGACGAGAGCAGGAGTCACAGCAGAACTTCAAGCAAACATGCAGCTCTTTCAGAACACTTTATGATAGAGCAGACGTGGCCAATCCTGCAGAGATCAGCTCCAACTTTAATCAAACACACCCATAGCAGCTAATCAAGGTCTTCAGGGTTACCAGAAACTTCCAGACATGTATTGGAGCTAGGACGCTACAGGATTATTGGTACTGTATGTATTTTGTCCTCAAAGATACCTTGCTTAAAATCTTACTTTTAAATGACTCTTTTGAAATGGTTTCTTTAACAACTAAATGAAAATACAGCACACACTTTTATCCAAAGCAACATACAAAAAGGGAACACAAGCAATTTGTCAAAAAACAACAATAATCATACACTCTAAAAACCCAGGTGCTGGGTTAGTTTTTAAACCCATATTCTTGGTTCAGCTTATTGGGTCATTTTATTGGGTAATTTATATATATATTTATTACCCAGGTGCTGGGTAGATTTTCTGTAACTTTTTTTTGTTTGTTTTTTAAGTTGAGCCTGTCTCAAAAAACAACAAAACAACAAGCACAGTCCTCTACAGGAAAGAGCAGTTTTCAGTGCCACCGAATTGGTACACTTCTTTTTATACATTTTAGTTGATTTATAAAGTCTTTACTGCTCTGTAAATCATATTAGTTTACGCAACACAATATACAAGGACAAGATGTCAGTCAGGTGCATCAGCAGCAGTTGCTTCACATGATGGAAACCATTTGCCTTGCAGTCAAGGCATGTTTCAGCTATGAGTGAAATGTGAGGCTGCAGTCTGAAGCTCACAGTTCCTCTGGAGAAGAGCAGCCCATCACCAGCTCAGATTTCATTGACACCGGCACAAAAAACGATTACAGAGAATTACCTTTGTGCTAAACATTTATAACACACGAGCGGTATGGAACAAATGTTGTCATTTACTCTTCCTCATATTGTTCCAAACCCATGAGATTTTCTTTCATCTGAGCTTCAGCAAGAACCACTGAGGTTTGTTCTTAAGCATCAAGCAATTAAGCTTTAGCTTCTGTTTAACATATTTGATGAGCTTTATGTACCATATGCGCCTTGATCAGTGGAAATGTAATGTGACCGTTTTTGGTGAATGGACTTTCGATGGAGAGACATAAATCTCTCAAGCTTCATTAAAACTATCTTTGTTTTGAAGATGAACCTAGGTCTTGTGGAGTCTTGTGTTAATTCTAGTAATTATGTTTGTCTAATACACCCAGCATGATATATTACATAATAATACTGGGTTAAAAACAACCCAATTTGGGTCATTTGGCAACCCAGAACTTGGTAAATATTGGACAGAACACATGCTGGGTTATTTTGACCCATCTAGTTAGGTTAAATATTTTTATCCAACATGCTGGGATGTTTTATTTAAGTCAACTATTGTTTAAAAATGATTATATTGCTGACTCAAAAGGAAGGGAAAGGACATGCCATGTGGATTGACTGAAAATTAAACACACACACACACACACTGGATTACAAGAGGCAACAGCAATAATCAAAAGATGAGCATTTATTATTAATCAAGAACACAGACAAAATACAAGACAAACTGAATTCAAGACAACGAAAATAAATGTGAAAATTAGAATGGTGCCAGTCTCATTCTAGACTAATTAGAAAACATGTAATATCTGCTGGCTCTTGGAGACCTGGGTTAAGTCCAAATCAAACCTCACTTCCTGTTTACACTTGTGTGTGTTTCACGGATGAAACGTAAAAATACATAAATAAGAAATAAAAAATTCAACAATCATTTGACAGAGTGTGGTCCTGAAAACTAGAAGCGTCTTCCTTTCTCTCTCCAACATTCTTTATTTTTAAATATACAAACATAGACCCGCAGCACTCTCATGTTCAGCGGACCATATACATCTAATTTATCTAATGAGGAGAGAAATGAATAGATTTCACATCATAAAGGCTTCTGTTTAAGAGGCTATTAGTTCCTCTTTCCACACTTCACTTCCTGGAACATTTCAAATTAGTCATGTCCATTAGACATGATGAATATTATTAGGTTATATAAATAAAAGGATCTGTTCATGAGGAGAGATGCTCCTTTCTGGACATGCTTTCACTAACACCACAAGACCAGCGTTCAACAGGGTCCTCAAACCTGTCAAGCATAATTACATCAGCCTGTCAAACCTGTGGCCTGCACTGGACAATTAAACATGGTCAAACTGAAGAGCTGTGAAATAGGACGGTTTGATATACTGGATTCAGAAGCTTTTTGCGTTTTGTTCTTTGATTGAAGGATGCTGCTGGGTTGCATGAATGAGATTGGGGTGGTTTTGCTGACAGATAAAGCTATTTTATGATAAAGCTGATGAAAGATCACCATCAGTTATGATGCAATAATGAGGTGGATTCAGTGAATGTAGTCAAGTCAAAAGCTAAATTAAGACCGTCTCTGAGAATATATAATATAGACAGCTTTGCTCTTGTGCTTTTCAAATAAGCTGCTTTTGTCCTGGTCTCGTCCATAACGCATGAATTTGCCAAATCTGAAACACATTGATAGACGGATATGTTCTGATGTCTATACTATGTTTGAGATTTTGAAAAACACAAAAAGACATATTGGTAATTAAAATACTGATAATGAAGGAATTCTGTGAGAATTTATATTTGAGTTTTTGACTGTGACCCTGGAATTGGCCAATAATGAAACTAAAAATGATTAGTTCCTGGTACAGTCATTGCTGTAATGTATTTTTACATTTGTAGAGTCAAAATAACTACAGCGTTGCGTTCAATTTAAACATTAAAAATAGTACAAAGCAGCAGTTTTTGTCTCCAAATTCACTGGTTAATGTTAGGGTCAGGTGTAGTAGGGTAGGTTTAGGGATTAGCATAGTGTACAAAGTTAACACGGTGATTGACACAACCAATAACATCTTTAGAACCATCTGTGGGGCGGAGTTTGCGCTGAAGTTGATTAGAAAAAAAATTGTGTCACTGGGAGGAAGCCAATGGAAGTTCCCGCCCTCATTTGCAGATCTCCAGGCTGCAGTTATACCCTTCTCTTTTGGTTGATCATATCTGTATTGTAAATGAACAATGTCTACACTTCCTCCATGTTACTGGCACTCACATATCCAAGCTTATTTGTCAGCAAAAGTTTGACAGCTCCAGGGCTTTTGGTAAAAGTACAGATTGAACGTCTGGATTTTTGTATACCCACCAATAGACAGTTGGATCCAAAATTAAAAGAGCATTATATGTGTTGAATTTTGTTGGTAAATGAATGTCACAGTTTTTTTCTCAGTTTTCTAGCACTGATGTATTTGCACTGCATAGATATCCAGTTTGCCAGCAGTGAATTTGGGGGGGGATTGAAGGAAAACAGCTCCAAATGAATCCAAAGTAGAAATGTTGAATGCACTGGTGGATAGCAACAAAGTATTTTAAAGTTTACTGAAGTATCTGTGAAAGTATTTTCATTTATTTTTTACTTGCATGAATACTTACTTTTAATAGGAAGATTAACAATAAATAACAAATACTTCTGCACTTTTACTGGATTGACGTTTCATTGGGCTAGCTGCACTTTAACTCAAGTTCTTAACATGTGTACTTCATCCACCTCTCTTTGAGTATCCCTCAGCAACACACCAAATATGAACCAGAATAAATCTATATAGAATAAATGTTGTTTATGAATGAATTGTTTGTATAAATTATTCAACAACTCAGTTAGTTGTTTTGTTTCTGGGCGAATCATATGGTTTAAACAAATCTGTCGAGTGAATGATTCTTTGACTTCCAAAACTTTCTAACTGTCAGTATCTGTCTATCTATGAGGAGGCCTCTATTTACAGTATACAGAGAGAGCGTGAGATGGACACAGAGACGGTGTTAAGAGGCGAAGAGAAGCTCACACTCTCACTGGTGTCCAGAAGTTTCCTGAAAGTGTTAGCCAGCCTAAATCTGTTTTTGGTGTACAGAGGTGGTCAGTGTTTTATAACACACACACACATAGTGGGGATTCATTACTGATGATGCCTCCAGAAACCAACACCTGCTGGACATTGTGCATTCAATTAAACAAGAAGCACAAACGTAGCGTGCTATTTTTAAGGCTTTATTTCTGTGTTCCTTTTTTTATGCCCTTGAATTTTTAGGTTGAAATCTGACATTTTAGCCTGTGATGCCTTTGATGTGGGATTTCCTAAAAGTATGAGGTAAAGAAAGCCTTTGAAAGTTTATCTGACACAGTGAACACGTCACACTGTGAGACATGCAGGATCTTAATGAGAGCCAATCACGATATTTATGCGAGCAAACTAACTAAAGGAGAAAGCACTGCAGTAATTCTCTAACAGACAGCTCCAAATCTGCCACTAGAGCAGTTCACAGCAGGTCTCTGATCTCTGATGATAGACAGGACTGTCAAAATATGTTGGATACGTGCAGTAATGCTAAAGAAAAGAGGAGGATACTTAATGAAATAATTAATGTCAATTCTCTGACTGGAGCACTGAATTCAAAGTTCACCTTAAATGGCTTCCTCTTTTTTCTTTCTTTCTAGCTTTAGCTGATTATGCTCAGCTAAGGAATATGCTAAAGCTGACTTGTTTGTCAGCTTATTCCCTTTGTTAAAATGATATTCCTCAAGTGATACTACAACTGTGACACTCGAGAATCCATTGTACATCTTGGCACTAGCTCTCAAAGGATTTTACAAATACGCCACTAATTTGTACCCGACCTTGTCAGGATATAAACAAGCTTATCGACTTGCCACGGTATAAGGATTTAGCTTATTCACTGTCGCAGTATTTGTTTTGTTGTGTGACTTTTCCATTCTAAACACTAAACAAACATCCCGCTGACTCTACGAAATGAATATAATTAACCTTGTTCTTATATTTCTGGAGGGAAGCGACAACTATTTGTTAAAACATTCCAGAGCATTTAAAGTACTTTTTTTCTTCTTTATATATTTGCATATTTAGGAAAAAATAAACAGATTCAAATCTTTAGTATTGTACAACACTAAAATGTTTACTTAAAATGTGTTGTTCAAACATTTTCAGATCAGATATATTAACATTACAAATATTACCCAGTATTTTCCAGTGAAACAAACGGTAACACTTTATAATAACTACACACTATAAATCATTAGTTAAGCATTAGTAAATAGTCAGTTCATCCTTTATAAACCATTGTTCCAACATTATCATGCATTAGTAAACAGTTTA
>JAUCMS010000153.1:6473916-6518280 GCA_032357445.1 Enteromius radiatus | reverse complement strand
TTATGTCCATGTACTGAACTGTTATTATTCAACCATGCCAAGGTCAATTCAGTTTTCCATTCTATGGCACCTTTAAAAGTCCCTTTTAAAAAAAGGCTGATCACTCATAGTTGCTTGATTCTTATTCCCAAATGGACTCATCCTAATGTCTTTTAAAAGTTATTTATTTATGTATTTGTACATTTTCTGTGGAAAAAAAGTTAATACAAGTCTTTCCATCCTATAGTTTACAATAGGGGTCATCAGACTTGATCCTGGAGGGCCGAAGGGCCTCCTGCAGAGTTTAGCTCCAATTTGCCTCAGCACACCTGCCTGAAAGTTTTAAGTATGCCTACTAAGACCTTGTCAGATGACAGGAAACATTGTTCACAAGTCTTATGAGCATTTACAATACATTTGAGGTGCTTTTTATCATTTACTGAGCTAGATATACAGTACTGTGCAAAAGTTTAAAGTCTGTGAGATGTTTTTTTTTAGAGTAATCAATACTTGTATTCAGAACTAGCCAGAAGGGTTGCTCTGAAGCAGCAGACAACGTCATCTTTATTTGCAGCATTTACAAACATAAACAACCGTTGGATGAAAGATGCAGTGATTGTGTGCTGTGGGTTTTATGATAATGAAGACAGAATATAAACACAAAATTTATGTGATTGTACGAGCATGAAAATCTGACTAAATCTCGTTTGACAACTTTTAGTGTTACATATCTTCAAAGTTGAGAAAAGAACACAACGCTGCAGGCACAAATGCTGTTATTGCTGTTTTCCATGTTAGGCAAAATATATATTTTTACATAGGTTTTTAAAAATGCCGGGTAGCCTCTGTTTTGTATGTGTTTGGCCAATCAGCTTACATTTACATCACTGGTAGCTTCTACAGAACAGTTTACTCTGAAATTGCTTATTTGGTTCCCTCAAACAGAGCACCTAGAACTAAATACATTCATAGCTCTTGTGATGCGAACACAAGAAGCCCCTTTAGTGAGAGTGAAAACATGTATAATGTTACAAAAGATTGTTATTTCCATTAGATGTTTAAAATTCTTTTGAACTTTCTAGTCACTAAAAATGTATGGTCTCTGCAAAGATATTATGCAGAACAACTGTTTTCATCATTGATAATTATCAGAAATGTTTTTTCAACAACAAATCAGCATATTAGAATGATTTCTGAAGGATTGTGTGACATTACAGTATGTGGAAAAATCATTTAGCTTTCAAAGAAATAAATAATATATTTTTTTTAAATATTCAAACTGAATATTTTTCAAATGTAAAATTATTTATGTTATTACTTTATTATTAAACTAATATTTATATAACCTAATATAATGAGCAATAATAAGCATGTTTGGCGTTCTGTCCGGAGAGCAGGCAGGGAGTCTGATAGACTAGGGGATTAACCCCTAGGAGGCGAGGGCTAGGTAGGGCTCAGAGTCCGGTCTGATCGCTGCGTGCCCCCCGGAATGAGGGTGGGATGGCTAAAGGAATAATGAGCTGTTTTGGTGTTAATCCTGGAAACTGGGTGTGTCCCTGACTAAGCAAGCCTGAGGCGACGGTGGCAAGGAACAAAAACTCCTAGAGGGAGAAAAAAAACCTGGCTTAGCAGGGGCCAGTTCTCCTCTGGCCAGGGCCCCAACAACCTGGCTTCCTTTAAAGAGGTGAGAGGGGCAGCGGAGGGATGCAAAGAACCAGGATACTAGTGAGAGGAAGTAGGCGGAATTTTAAGGGAGGCTTTCGCTCTGATAGGGTAATTATGTAATAGGGAGATCGGCGGAAGCTGGTTAATAATTTGTGCGTGTTCCTCCCGAAATTTGTTAGTAAAACTTCATTTAAAGCCCAGCTCACACTGTGTGATTTTAGCCACGATTTGACCATTTGAGACGGTTTTGAAAATCCTAAAAGATTCCTATAATCCTAGGCTAAAACTGTACCTAAATTCTGGCAGTGTTAGAAAATTTTGCACATAGTCCTTTAGTGTACTCGTGATCATTTAATGTGTGGGTTGATGTAAAACTGTAAAAAGATTTTTTTTCCGCACACCAATTTTAACATGTCGTACAGTCTGACATTAAGAACAACTGAGATCCCACAGTGTGACATCATGTCTGACAAGTACAATCTTTAGAAAATCTGACAGTGTGAGCCCGGCTTTAGTTAACTGTCCCTTTATTATCCTTTTTTTTTATATATATATATATATATATAAAATGACATACCTCAATCTTTTGACAGTATTGTTGTATAGTATAAGCTAAGTCAAAAAAAAAAAAATGTTATGCACTCCACGGTAAAAACAAAAGCATGCCATTTTGGAAGGACATAAGTGTGAGTAAATAAATACACTTTTTATTTTCAGATGGACTTTCCTCGTAAGTGATGTACCACTGAAATGTCACAGCTAAAGGTTGTGAGAAGAGATTGTATCAATACCTGGCAGGCATGTGGTAGGGCAGGCTGTCCATTCACTGAAAGGAGTCACAATGCAATCTTTCTTACAGGGCAGTAAACAGGGTTGAATAGTGTCTGGTCGGGCAGATTCTGGACACCTATGACACACACACAAACAGAAAACAAGAGAAGGAACATTTTTTTCATGATCAGTGATAAGCTGTCTTGATTCACACTACAGTCCCTCTGTCCTTGACCTTCCAGCCATGAGTGCAGATATCATCTGTGCTGACTGTAAGTACGGCTTGATTTACTTTACCCCACAAACCCAGACATTATCATGTACAGATACAACGCAGTTACAATGACACTATCTGAGTAACAGAAGATCACGACCACATTGTAGGGGAAGTTGATCTAATATTTATTGCGTCTTACCAGCAGAGGCTGCAGCTGATCGTATCTGAGCGAGTATACAGTAAAGGTGAGTTATTTTGGAATGAGTGACAAGAAGCGAGAGGTTATGTGAGCCTTTATATCTCCTAAGAGAAAGAGAGAACACCCACATAGCTCTCTAGACTGTACTCTCTCATCTAATGGAAAGTGTTTATCATTTGGCTCTGTACAATTCTCCGTATTTGTCAACCAATATTCATCACACAATTCTGCAAAAAAAAATAGTAGTTGTTTCTTCCCAACATACAGTACCATCCAAAACCTTTTAGTTAATAATAAGTTATTTATTTATGTTTTCGGAAGACATCTCTCATGCTCACCCAAGCATTTATTTTCCATGGGGTGTACTTACTTTTTCACAGAAGTATATCTGCTTCATATCTCTCCTAGCACTCTGTTATTAGCATTTTACTTAAATCAATATTTCATGGACATCGATTTATTTGGTAAAGCCATGTCGCAGGAGGGATAATGACATTCTCCCCGTTGAATATATGAGGGATAATGTACAGGCAGCCGGTCATTTTCACAAAACAAACCCCTTCAGGGTGAAACAAGAACCATTATTTTGCTATAATGACCGTGCATGATCCCGCACATAGGCACCAGGGTGTTTGTCCTGCTGAGGAGTCTGCCTCATGTGTGTCTTTGTAATTGTGAGTATGCATGCTTTTGTTTGAGAGCATGTTGCCCCCACAGAGAACGTCCAACCCAAAGAGCTGGATTCTGGACATTTCATTTCCAGGCTTGGTTCAATTCCCAGCATGCAGCAGCTCTAAAGAGAGGCAGCAGGGCTCAGCAGGGCTCAACCAACTACAAGCTTTGGAGACCAGCAAACAGGACACATCAAAGCAGGGGACAAGAAAGAACAGAGGTATGAATCATCTGCTTCTCTCTCACTTTTGTGCTCTGTGGAGCAGAATGTCATTACAGAGGGCAATCACCCAAAGGCAATGATGCTACAGAGCTTTAGGAAAGGAACAAAAGAGTGGGTGGAGGATAAATACAAGAAATCAGTAGAAAGAAAGACAGAACAAAGGAGACATCACAGATGACAAAAGGTTGACTCTGTCTTTGGCTCTATATGGAAAAAAAGCATGAATAAAGTGTGGAGTATGAAAAGATAAAAACAACATTTAATTGGATGAGGCATGTTTGTAGCCATTGCAAAAGCTAGGATTAAGAGTGAGTCAAAATAAATTGAGACAAGATTTTGTTTTCATTTCAACACAGCAAAGCAAATCAAATCAAATCAGATCAGTGGCATAGATTTGTTCTGATTAATTCCAAAATTGTAATTTGTAAAGGCAAGTGGTGCAGAAATTAGACATTTCTGCTTAACAATATTAATGTTAATATATTAATTACAATAATAATAATCTGATTCATTTCTGTTGTAAAAAAACCAAAAAAAAAAAAAAAAAAAAAAACATGAATAGTATTAAATATTAGTATTAATAATATATATTCGTTAACTGTTTTATTATATTGTTGTTGCCAGTGCAGAATCACACAATACACATTTTCACTATTATATATAAATATATATAATATTTATTTTTTCTTTTTTTATATTTCATTATTCTGTCTTTTTGCAAATTACATTTATTATGATTATAATTAATTGTAAATACAAACACTTTAAAAAAAAAAACACTATTTTATCATATGGTTGTTTCTGTAGTTTTAGAAAATCAATAATTCCTCCAAGACTTGGATTAAAGTGATTCCATTTATTACAAGACAAGGCAGGAAATTATGTGGCAATGGAGAGAGTGTTGAGTGCAGCGGTGGAAGGGGAAAACAGGAAATGATGTGGAATTAGGGGAAATAGGATCTGAAAAAATCCTAAAGCTTAAACTCGCATCAACCACATTTCATTGGTCAAAATAAAATAATAATAATCCTGTTCCATATAACTATACTTAACATTCTTAACATTAAATATCCTCTGATTGGCTGGCATCATGTAGCACTTCTCATTTTCACAACAGACATGCTGTATTACATCTATATAGAACCTGGTGTGTTTTCGTCTTTATGCAGGCATATCAAGGACAGAGTATTAATAAAGAAGCAGTCTAGCAGCAGTAAGATAAACAAACATCTCCCTGTTGGGTCATTTCATATATCAGGGTGTTTAAAAAGCTCAGGCCTGCTGTTTTAAATAAAGTGGAGATCTGAACACACTCCACCTACGTATGAAACATCAGCTGCTTCCCCATAATGACAGAACACGCGCTACATAACCGATGCTTGCTTCTCGCTGCCTCCAGCACATGCGGCAGGGCACAAGGGATATGATATGTGTGTGACACAAACACATAAATTTACTCACTCCATCAAACACATACATGCACAGGACATCCATCTGTGATTTATGCACTTGTGTGTATGTGTGTCAACCGATCACTATAAACCAGAATGTGATTTGTCCTCTACTGACTGTAAATAAGCCTAGATTACCAATTCATTTGTGAACACAGCGGTATTTGACACCTCCTTCTCTTTAAGAAACACTATGAATATCAAGCTCTTAGAAACGCTCTCCCACTGTCAAGTCAATGCAGGGTTTCTACTGCATAAAAAAAAACTTATTAATCAGTATGTTTGCCTTGTTTCTCAGGAAAACAATATCACGAAAAACAAAATACATTTACTTGAGAAGTAAAAGAGTGTGATACATTACAATTTTAGGTAACAATTTCGAATAGATAATACTTTTTAACAAACTACGACTTCAGTAAATTCATAATTTGCTGCTTATTAATAGTTAGTAAGGCAGGTGTTAAGTTTAGGTATTTGGTAGGATTAGGAAGGTAGAATAAGGTTATGTAGAATAATGCATTAATATATGCTTAATTAGCACTAAAAATGGCTAATATTCTAGTAATATGCATGCTAATAAGCAACTAATAGGTGCAACCATAAAATAAAGTGATACTAAACAGAGCTACTCTTAAAAATCGTTTTGCTTCTCAGGTAAATGCGTCTTGCTTCAAGTATGTTTAGACATTTTTACTGATATGAGAAAAACTTCCAAACAGCTTCCCTCTCAGAACTGAGGTCAAGCCCGAAACCTATAACCAGGCCAGTGAAATACACCAGGCCATAAACTCACTTTTACGTTGGAGTCATTAATATAAAAGAAAGAAATGGATAAACGGCTGCATTATTTATGAGTCCTTTTTCCTGATGCACAACACATCTTCTCCATGCAACGCACTAGAACATTTTATCTTACCCAAAGCGCCATTACAAAACTCCCACAGGAAACATTTATCAAGGAAAGACCTGGGGCAACACAAACCTCCACCCCTCTCATACAGGAAACAGAGAGAATCAGTCAAGCCTGCATTCAGAGTCACTCACATCACAAGACTGAGAATATTGATGGACTCAATGTAAAAGATACGGTTTCAGCACAAGTAAACCAAGCACTCTTCTCTTGAGAAAGGTCAGAGAAATGTGAAACTCTTGAGAATGACTTTCAGTTTTTACTGTCCATTTCATTCACGCTGTGTAGAAGTAGCACAACCTGCAGCAAACACCAACAATATTATTGAATCTCAGCTTTTGCTGCGTGAGTGAAGATGCATCACAGAGGGCTTTCAGGATTGTGAGAAAACATGGCAAAAATACACGAAACACTAATTTCCAATTTTGCTTTTCACAGATGCATCCCAGAGAAGCAGAGTCTAATAATATCTGCTTTATTTACTGCTCTGATCAAATAAAACGTACATATATTTACAAAAGCTAGCAGAGGGAACTGTTTCCATGTGGTGTGTTCATTATTGACCAAATATGTGTATGTAATAATAAAAAAAAAATCTATCTAGGAGAGAAAATGCTGACAATGTTTTAAAGACGAAGCTATAAAAATGGATGATCCCATAAAGGAAATAGGCTGGATTCAGGAACATTGTGAAACTTTTATGCCAGCACGTATTTGATGAGGTATTTGTATACATTTCACAAAGGGGCTGGCCAAAAGAATTGCATAAGCAATTAAAGGCATTAACGCATTTTGCTCATTCATACATACTGTACGGGGTGTCCAAAACCAGTCCCTTATTTTGTTCATTTATACATAGTGAATGCCACATATGCATGTAAATGAGATAAAGTGCAGTAGTGCCTACATCTACGACTAAATTGTGTATGATGTTAGTCACACCGGATCCCGAATGATGAAGAAACAAAATGAGAGCGCACTTCCAAAATCTAATTTTAATCGGATTTAAAATTACAAAAGGATAGATTTTCAATACGTTCAAAACAAAACGATTTAAGCCAGATTTGACAAAAAATAATATGATTTTGCTGTCTGTTTGAACAAAGCCTTATTGCCTTTATATACAAGTACAGTAAGCCCTGCTATTTCTAATCACCAAAGAATAATAAAAAGTCACGCCATAAGCATTGGTGGAAAATCTGTGTGCAGTAATAATCTAGCCTTCACAAAACGCCACTGTGAACATTTTGAGTGTGGTGTGGAAATCTACAAATCCGCAGATTATAAATTTCATACATAAAAATAAGGCACCTTTTGGGAATAACTGGCCCGGCGCCCATTTTCATGCAGACCACTTTACGAATCTGCACCCCGACTGCGCAGCTGGCCGTTCCGTTCCAGTAGCTGGTCCCATTTAGATTCATGGAGGAGTCCTCAATGCATGGTCCCCATGGCGACGCTTCCCAGTAGAAAGTGATGCATGGATGATCATTACAAGTTCTCCACTCCTCCAGAGCAGGAGCAGCTGGACATGCCTTAGCTGGGAATGGGAAAGATCATTAACTGCATTACAGATGGAAAAGCCTCTCTTAAGTTTGCTTTAATGCTCCATAAAATGTTAACGAGCTACATGAGCACAAAGATGCATGAAACAGAAACCTGTTGGGACATGTGAAGGCATGTACTATAGATATATGAAAGGAAAATTAGGCTGAGCTTGGTTACTTGGGACATAAAATGTGCAAAACGAATTAAAAAGCTGTTCTTGATGCAAATTCTGAACCACTAGCTGCTTCAAATACAATTTAATTAAAACAATTCAAAAAAATATATTTTCTCTTTGGTCAGACAATCAAAGTTTAACTGCCTCAAACTCAGGCCACTGGTTGAGACAATGTTGTTGTGCTCAACACAATGTTATAAGAGATAATAATTCAAACTATTAAAAACATTTTTGTTCATGGAAATAAAAAAAATAAATATTAGATGAAAAAATGAATGAATCTGAAATGTCTTCTGGTTTTCTGTTCATAAAAAAAATTATTCAATATTTAATACTAAAACAACCCTATTGTTTACACTTTTCTTTTTATAATTACCCTTGATGGTTTGTATCAAATTAATAAATTGGCAGTAGAAAATATACTAATATTTGGTCACGCTTTATTTTAATGTCCAATTCTCACTATTAACACTAGGTACAACTTTTGTCTCATTAAAACCCATGACTTGCTGCTTATTAATAGTTAGTAAGATAGCTGTTTAGTAAGTTTAGGTATTAGGTAGGATTAGGAATATAGAATGCATATATAGTATAGTATACTGTATGCTATAATAACAGGCATACTGCTCCTTATATTAAAGTGTTACCTAATATTTTAGAAGATTTTTGCTGTTGTTTGTTTACATTCTGTAACACAGCAACAACAGCTCAACCAATGGCTTGAGTTTCCCTCTTTGTCCAAACAATGTAGAACTGTCTGAGAAAACAGTGATATTTTAAAAGAGTAGTTTACTTAAAAGATGCTATTATGAGAAATGTCTTTTTTGACTATATAATTGAAGTCAAAGGTCACCAAAACCATTTGGTTAGCAACATTCCAAATATATATTTTTGTGTGTTCTGCAGAAGAGAAGTCATACCAGTTGGACATGAGAGTAAATTCAAAATGACTTTTCTTAAAAACCACACAAAATCTAAATCTAAATAAATATCAGCTCATCTGTATCAGCCAGAGATTGAAGCAAAAACATTCTTGTACTTCAAATAAACTGAACTTACTACACTTGACTCAGGAAACTGAATGTGTATTCTACACGAGATGCAGGAACACCTGTGACAAGTTCTCTGGGTTCAGCCTCCAAAATTACTCCTGCACTTTTTATAATTAAAAGTAATTCCTACACCATCTGCCCTTGAAGCTAATGACATTGTATTGACATTCAGCCTTTTTCCATAACACAGGGACTCATTATGAGTGTAACGTAGACCGGCTGAATATTAATAAGGGCTTGTCTGATTAATGACACTCGGTAGATGGTGCGTAGAGGCTGGGGCTTTATTTCCAATTTCCAGATGCATGGAGAGAAGTGTATGTAAGAGCTGTTACTCATGTGTGTGCGGCGGCAGAGGGGGAGGGAGTAGTCTCCAGACTAAGGTATATTTAAGTCTTAATTACACAGCTCTTTCTGTCATTCCAGAAGGACTGTGTGTGATTGGAAAAGCCCACAGCTGTACGTAGGCAGACAGAAAAATGAGACCTTGTGAGCACATTTTTATCACTGCTCCTCTGAAACAAATATACAGAATGCAAAATTGCTCCTCTGCTCACAAAAACAAACTGATTAATGGTGTCATGTCACCATCAGAGTGATATTAAGAGTAAATTGCTTCCCTTGTCAAATCAATATCACGGCATTAAATTATCTGTCTGTTTGTTTTTTTCATTTCATAAGCATTTTTTATGGTAATGGATAGGGAGGTGCAGAGAGAATGAAAAGACACATGTGGGCCAGGCTCCAACACCATGTCATATTATAAATTTGCACGCTTTAATTCAAATTAATTGCTCAGACATTTGTAAAAACATTATTATCTAATTTCTGTGGAAGATGAAAGTCAACTGACCTTCTCCCGGTAAGCCTAATATGGTCCGTGTGCGGCTTTGTCTGCCCTCTGAGTTTTTACTGGAGCAGCTGTGGGAGCAGGACGACCAATCAGACCAGGAGCTGAGCACACAGTCACCTGAACATGCCATCACACAGGACACCTCTTTAGGGGGTGGCTCATCTTCACAGAGCTCCTCAGGAACAAGCTGCCCTGTTCAGAGGAACATGACACGAGTTGTAATGTCACCATCATTACTTGCTGTTCAAAGATAGAAAACGCTATAGCTGTTTTTTCAAAGCATGTTCACTGAGAAGAATGAAAACCATTCAATATCATATCATACAGAATATTGTATTGTGTACACATAACAGTTGTTATAAACTAATATTATTTCACATTTTTCTGTAGTTTTGCTTAAATTAATACATCATTGATAATCATACAGTATTGTACTTAAATATTGGTAACACTTTATAATAACTACACACTATGAATCATTAGTTAAGCATTAGTAAATACTCAATTCATCCTTTATAAAGCATTGTTCCACCATTATTATGCATTAGTAAACAGTTTACAAGTGCATCTATAAATGCCTTGTGCTTGAGCATATATATATATATATATATATATATAATGCTTAATAATTGTATTACTTTATTAATGATCAGTTTAATTTTTTTAATTATTATGTTATATTCATTTAGAAATCATTTAGGTAATTTAGAAGTAAATGATTAATAAATTATTTAAATTTACATTAATAAATCATGATAAGAGTTGCTCAGTGTGTGAATAAATGCTTTATTTATTGTAGTTGGCAGACGTCTGTTTTTGTGAGCTCATCTAAAATGAGGACTATTTATAGCTTGTAAAGCATTTCTAAAGCAGATGTAAAGACTCATTTATCTTCCAAACAGAAAAGTTAAACAAACAAAACACAGAGGGACACAGAACACAGAAATATTTTTTGATGTAAAAAATGTAATCGTCAAATCTTCAATTTCTAGAGAGTTGTACAGTACATATTTTTTTGCATCTTGAAATGAATAGTTCTGCATCTCTGTGTGTTGTGTTTGTTTATTTGTTCTGTTAGGAAGATAACTGAGCTTTTAAATCTCCGTTGTACATTTAGATATATAGATACATTTATAGCTGTATTTATAAACTGCTTACTAATGGCTATTAATGTTGGAACAATGCTTTATTAAGGATGAACTGACTATTTATTAATGCTTAACTAATGATTCATAGCATGTAGTTATTATAAAGTGTTACCCACACACACACACACTTTGTGTGACCCAAATGTTCTCCAGATATCAATACAGGCCTTGAAAACCCATCTTACTCAAGCACAGACCCATGGTACCTTTACAAGACAGAAACTCAATGCGCTTTTGAATAAGCCATTCAATGAAATAGCCACATAACTCAGCGTTACGAAAGAAAATCATGATTATTGTGAGGCTCCCATTATAAATGTGCTCATATTCACTGCTTTCATCTTTTCAATGCAACTTAGATGAAGACAAAGTGGTTTTTATCTCCAAATAAGAGATCAACAGTTGTGATTCATCAGGCTTTTTGTGTTCAATCACTGAAATGGGAAACAAGAAAATAAAGGGGGCAATTTAGATTTCATTATGATGAACATAACCAAGTCTCGAACACTAATATTCTGAAGATGCTCCAAACTCTCCAAATCAAGCCTGTCAAAGCTACAGCTGCACATCACATTGCAATAATGCCATCAATTTCTCTACAAAAAAAAGGTCTGCTCTTCAATCTTCAAACAAATTAACCAACGGGAAATATTTGCTTTGTGCGCTGCCACTGATTTTACTAATGACTGCTTGATAAGATGGGCAGAATTTGTTTCCTTTCGCCTACAGAAAGGAAGATTTGAACAGGAAACGGTATTTGAGAGGATGAACCAAAGGCCATTTAATTTATTGGATGCCAGTGAGCTATCAAAAGACAGAAGAGAAAGAGAGCTGGGCTGTCTGCTGAGGTTGGTGAGAGGAAAACTCTCATTTCATGCATGAAAGAGAGACATTAATCCTTCCATTCACTTCTCTAGGATTACACAAAACTTTCCTATAATGATTAAATCCTAAAAAACATACCCAACAAACAGGCGCACCCCCTTCTTATGCGCCACCATAACAGATCGATTTCCGAAAAAGTTGAATAAGCGAAGAACGTCAGCGCTCAAGACGTGGCATCGTTATTTCTGTCAAACCTTGTCATTCACTTTCAGACACACAGTTAAGCGATAACAACCCAGAGGCAGATTTGTTATCTATTTACTTTTCCCCTTGCTGTAACTGCATCCATGTCAAGAGGCTAAGAACGTGAGATGGGTGATGTTCTTGATCCAATGAGGCAGAGATGGAAGATATTCCCCAAGGCGAGTCTCCAGCCCTCCGCCTCCAACTTTTAGCACCGGGATTCTTGAGTCATCAAAGCAGAGAGGCTGGCGAAGAGGGGCTGTAGGAATGTTCTTGGCAATCAAACTGCTATTGCCAAACTCTGCTGGCGGCCACGTGACCCGGACGTCAATGAGTTTTAAGATAACTGCTGTGTGCATGAGGTGGAGGACCCCTGAGCGAAATTTAAACCGCAGACGAAACCAAAAACCTTCATTCATCCACCAGGAGGTATTTGGCCTATTCTTGATGCTGATATCAGGGATCCAAGATATTGAGGAGATTTATTGACCACCTAAAATGAGTGCATTAGCATTTCTACTTGATCCTGCAATGCAAAGAAATATCAACAAAAGAAAGACAAAGTACCTGCATTAAAGTGTGAGATATTATTTAAACTACCTTTCAAAAATTTAGGACCGGTAAGATTTTTTAAATAGTTTTTGAAAGAAGTCTCTTATGCTCACAAAGACTGCATTTATTTTAATCAATAAAACAGACTAATTGAATATGTTTTTAAATGTAATTTATTCCTGTGACGATCAGCTTTTTTTCAGCAGAGTCACATGATCTTTCAGAAATCATTCTGATATGCTGATTTGGTGCTCAAGAAATATTTTTTTATAATAAAAAATATTGGGTAACACTTTAGAATAGGGAATACTTATACACTATTAACAATGACTATTGCCTCAATAATTTGCTGCCTAATAGTTATTAAAGTAGATGTTGAGTTTAGATATTGGGTAGGACTGAGATGCAGAATAACATCATGTAGAATAAGGCATTAATATGTACTTAATTACTATTAATAAATGGCTAATATTCTAGTAATATGCATGCTAATAAGCAACTAGTTAGGAGACTCATAGGACATGGTCCAATTTTTATTTATCAACTACCTATATATTGCAGAAGTTGGAACATCAACACACAGCAGAATAAATGGAGTTGAGCAACAGTAAATTCACAAAAAATCTCAAGAGGAAGAAAATAACAGGAATTATACTGGAAAAATTACAGTTCAAGAGTCAAGAAATAAAAAAAACCAAGCAGCGAATGTTTTCATTTTAACCAACGCCGGGCTGTTATTCTCTTCTTCTGAATAATGCACAAACTGTAACACCATAACAGCTGCTTGGCAATTTAAACACCTAACTGTTAGTTAAATTGCAGAAAGAATAATGCCAGAGCTCCAAATAACAGTACTGACTTATGGGTCACATCGCTGGCATCAAATAATTCCAGCTTCCCACCTCCCTAAATCAATCCACTTCCCCGCTCTAATACAATATATCAGAAATAATTGTGAAAGTTTGAAAGGAACACTTTGCCCCAGGAAAGCCCGGATGAAAATGTGCATGCAGATTGGGGAAATTAACCTTAACAGCCCACACAGAGAGCAAAAAAGCACTAGAAGGGCCACATCTTCCTGGCTGAAATCTCTTTGGTTCACTTGCATTTAAAAGGAGAGAAAAGAATAAATAAATAAAATAGTGCTGCTTGTGAGCACCCCTTAATCTGTGCACCATTTCATGCAACGCTGTTCACAAAGTACACAACCCTCCACACAAAAATAAAAAGGGTAGGAGGAAGAGAGATCAAGAGAGTAACCCTTGATTTCCCTGCAAGCAGACATAAAACTAGTTTGTGAAAAAAAGAGAATTTAATCCAGAATTAAATCTGAACAGAGTTGAGACAATGTACATAACTGGATCTCTTTTTAGTCAACACCTCCGTGCAAATGAAAGATGGACTGATTTATCATTCATTTTAGATGCAGTCAAGGACAAACTCATTCATTTAATAGCTTCCAAGAGATTGCAGATGTAATATTTTTTTAAATCTGAGAGAGATCAAATTTTTACTAAAAATATAATTCAAGCAACACTAACAATTAAAAAAACCTCTCACAAAAGCAAGGTTGAAATATAATTGTCATTTTTAAATCTGCTGTGTATAATTTGTGCACCATTAGCAGCACCAACAGAGGCGTGGCTAAAACCGTCCACACAATATAAGATGAGTACAGTCCATTTGAGCTTAGATTAGACATTCCTTAATTGGCTACTGGAATGAAACTTTAACAATCAGAGCAGCATAACATGGCTCAGAGCAATTTCAGACAAACGAGCCAGGCTGTGCCGCTTGTTTTAAAAACTACCAATATAATTTGCATAGTTATCTTGCTGAATGAAAAACGTACCTTAAAAACCAGATAAAAACACAAACACATTTCAGGTGAGCGCACTGCTTTTTGTCACTGCCAATTTTGTCCCCATCACTTAATAAGAGTCTTTCTTGTGTTAAAAATTGAAAAAAAAAACTTGCGGCAGGGATTTGTGTAATACAAAGGAATTGTTGAGCAGGAGTTTTTATTTCATTACAGTGTTAGTCTGATGAGTTGCCATGTCAGCGTTGGAATTTCAAATTATTCTCTGTCTATGCTGTGGTAGTAATTAGTGGTGGAACCTAATATATAGAAATGTCCCTTCATGCACAGCCTTTAACCACAGTCTCCACAAGAGTACAAAATCAAATGCACTTACTATAGATGTACCTCCACTCTTGATATAAAACTACTGATGTAAAACAACTGACATTGTTAGTTAAAGATTTTACATATACTTTTATATTGCAATAATTTCTCATTCAATCTTAAAATGAATATTGAAACAACAAAAATAGTATTACTATTAATAGTATTTATGACTGAAGGTTCATTTGTTCTTTTTTTTTCCTAAAATATTTGGTTCTTATACCGTGTTTTATTCTTCTTGATCTTTACAAATGAACACGATCTTGAATTTTGAAGCATAAAAACTATTGCAAAGAGTAAAAAGTAGGCCATAAAAAAGTTGCATCGCTCAGGTAAACACAGAAGTGGAAAGCATCATAGTGTTTTGTTATTTCACTGTTGTCTTTGCACAGTAAGTAGAAAGTATTTTAATATCAAAGAAATGACCTTACCTTTAGAGATTAAATTAATTTGCCGAGGGATTTAGTGCATTACATTTCAATACAATTTAGAATTAAGTGACAAGATCTGACTACGCTGTTTAAAATGAACAATTTTATTTTCTGTTCCAGCTCAGCCACTCATACCACTTAGTATTCATTGACACATCAAGAAAACATAAATATTAATGCTGAAAGGTCCATGTAAACACTGAATCCTCATTATCAACAGAGGTGTGTACAAACAGCGGCTGCTTATGCGCTGCAGCATACCAGAGAGAATCATGAAGATCAACGTGAATGAAGAACAGGAAACCCACCTGTCAGACCTCCATATGGGGTAGGCCTTACTCTGAATCTAGTCTGTCGAATTAGATTAACAATGATATCGGTAACAACTAATGATACTCATAAAGGGACGGTGTACATGTAATGCAAATCAAATCAATGGTGTAAACAAATACAAAGAGAGGAAATAATGTTCAGACATGCAGGAGGGAAATGTCAAATGTGATCATCACTCTAGAACAGACTGAAGATTAAATGTTACCCTAAGAGATATCACAACTGTGACCTTTAGAGAATGGGAATAAAAAATAACCCTGGAAGGCATCAGACTGGTGGAACGTGTCACCTCACACAACCTTCTTCTGAGTAAAGTCACAGCACAAAGGTCAGGGAGACAGAGGACAGCTGTCATTAAAATACAAACAACAACCTATGTTTGAAATGAAAAGTGACATGTCGGTTTTTCTCAATGCTTGAATGTGACGAGGGCCAATGAAGAAAACTCATGAATAAATATTGAGGTGACACATATGTACACCTATCTACATGCATATATACACTCTCAGAAATAAAGGTACAAAAGTTGTCACTGGGGTGGTACCTTTTCCAACATTTTTGTACCTATTAGGTTTAAATATGCATGAATACCTGTATGCACCTTTAAGGTACCAAAATGGACCCTTTAGGTAGAAACATGTCCCTTTTGAAAAGGTACCACCCCTGTGACAGCTTTTATGCCGTTATTCCTGAGAGTGTACAAATATATATATACACATATATATATGAACACACACACGCGCGCACGCATATCCTTCCATTGTAGAAAAATTAAGTCAAAATGGCCACGGTCATATTGCACTTAACACGTCATTTGGAGCCAGAGTCTGAGCAATTGTGATAATGAGGTGAAGCTCTAGTAACAAGGTACCATCTAAATCCCAGCAGACTCAATAGCAAGTGCATTATTATGTTTTTATGGCATAAAATCATTAAACTAAAACCAAACTTATCATATGTCAACATGATACAAACTTGCTCACACTTATTTGGTTTCATGGTTTATGATCTATGCTGCTCCACCTGGGTTAAATTATAGAACAATTTACAGTTTCCTAAATTTAAAGGTCAGTGCTTTGTCCTATTTAAAGTTATATTTGTGTAAGTAGAAGACCTAGAAGGAGTAGGAAGAGTAGAGAATGGTTTTCATCCTTTAAATATATTCTGCACAGTACAAAATATAAAATATAAAACTAAAAATCAGTTTTTATACCTTCCAGTTATCGGTATTAATCTGACACCTGATGCTGACTTCCTTAATTATCTGACAAACCTTATTCAACTAGCAGCATTTCTGTACGTCAGAGTAACTTTCCAGTTGCTCTTCAGTTCAGTGCTGAACAGAGCAGGGATCCGTCTCTGCATTCAGTGTCTTTCTGTTTACGAGAAGAGAACTGAAAGCTCACTCTGCATTGAACAGGCTTCTCATCAGCAGAAAGAAACAAAAGCTTGTTGTGTGGATAGAGAAAAACTGGTCCAGATTTCACTTTGGTAATGAGATCGAGTTTAATTTATTTGGACCCGATGGGGAATGCTGGTGGAAGAAGTGTCATGTTTGAGAGATGATTTCTGCAGCAGGAAACGTGCCTCTACACAGCTACGTGGCAGAATGAATGCAAATGTTTATCAGAATCTCCTTCAGCAACATGTCGTTCCTTCCCTGTAAGCATCTCCAAATCAGCCAAAATCATGCAAGACAATGTCCACTGTCACACTGCAAAACAGCTAAAGCAGTTCCCTGAAGCTGAAAACATTGAAATAATGAAAAGATCAGCTAAGAATCCTGATCTACACCCAAAAGCAACCAGAATTTCTCGGATTCGAGTCAGAGTATGGGACACTTTTACTAATAAAATGTTAAATTGGCATTCAAAAAACTCTTACTCAAGTCTCTCCCCTCAAAATACTGTATCTACATTTGATTTCTAATGATGATGTAAGTGGTAAAATACACTTAATATATGTAGAAAGCAAGCGTTCAGAAAATTGTTCTTTGCTTCTTTTACAAATAGCACATCATCTCAGTCTGTCATTTCTTTAACCATTAAGAGCTTTAGGGTTTAAAGCCAGAACCAGGACACCACCTGTCAGCAAGAGATGATTTTGAGAACTGATCAGAATTAGTTCACCTCAGTCCAGATATTGACAACCCTGACATGAAGGCAGAAGGTCATTTACCAGATTAGTGTCACCTGCATTGATCAGACACACTGATAACTGGCACTTTGACTGATCACACAGTCAGAGAGAAAACCGATAGCCCACGAATTCCAACCCTCTCCTCTGATCCATTTCAAATAGCAGCACAAACTCCATCTGGAGTTATCCAGGCTTATCGTCTCATATGGATTTAAAGACACTTATAATCTTTCCAATCATAATTCCGCCTTAAGACTCCTTTAAGGTAAGGTTAAGTCATTCAACTATTTTAAGCACAAAGCTCTGCGGTGCAGGATCCTTTCTTAAAGGCTTCTTCAAACGCTTGGAGACAGCAACATGAATTTCCTGAAAGAAATGTAAGACTTGACAACACTCTACATTAGTGCGGGAGCAGCTCTTGTACTGCCTAAAGGCTGTCTGAGGTCCACGACGTGAAACAACACTGGACCAGTTGGGCGGCTGTCGGCCTCATTCTAACATAATAGAGGCACTGATGAAAACCCATCTGTGTCCCACACATGCTTTACTGGGGGCTCATGCCATACCCACAAAACTGCCAAAACTGCTTTTTGATCAAACCGTATTAAAAAACTAAACCAAATTAGAAAATGTAATGATAAGCAATGGCATCTAAGCGTGCTCAACAAACGGTTTAAGGTTTAGTTCTCACAATTCATTAACTATGACCTTTGCCTACAAAAACATCTTAATTGCTGCTTATTAATAGTTAATAAGGTAGCTGTTCAGTTTATTAAAGATGTAGACTATGGTCATACAGAATATGTGCTTTAGTAGGTGTTAATAAACAATGACTATGCTAGTAATATGCATGTTAAAGGAATAGTTCACCAGAAAATGAAAATTCTGTCATCCCTCACCCTTAAGTAGTTCCAGATCTGTATGAATTTCTGGCTGGCCAAAACAGCCTGGTTACAAACTTTCTTCAAAATATCTTCCTTTGTGTTCAGCAGTAAAGAGAAATTCATACAGGTTTGGAACTACTTGACGACAGAATTTTCATTTTTGGGTGAACTATTTCTTTAATAAGCAACTATTTAAAAGTGAGAACTGGTGCCTACACTAAAGTGTTACCATAAATTCATGTTTATTCACTTCTGATTTAAAATTGTGCTTCTCTGTAAACCTATTAGTGGATATTTAGATATTTGTTTTACTGAAAAACAGGATGGTTCAGTGAAATGTTGTAATCTCAGAATGATGCCTTGTGTTAAACAGACTGCTTTTCAATAATCCACAAGGTAGCTCTTGTTGATTTACCTCATATAATCTTCATAGAGAAGCACTAAACTAAAAGTGGTCATTAACTATAGAGTTGAAGCTCTAAACCACATTATTATCTATCATAACAATGAAGAAAACTGAATAACTAGTCATAGAACAGGCACTCCTTTCTGTATAAACGGATTTAGCAAAGAGCAACTGTAATTTTCTCTGCTCAACCACCCAAACACAGCTGCCAGTCATACTCGTATCATAAAAAGTTAAGTGGAAAAATGTGGGGTGTGCGTCTACCCTGCATTAGAACAGACTGAGAGAGGAATGCCTGAAAAGCAGAAAGCACCTGCCGGAGAAACTGTAAATGGATCTCAGCTCCAGGTCCTTGCTGAATTATTAATATATGGGTGTTTATCGCTGGAACCTAGTTCTCAAAAATATAATAATATCACAATAGCATGCAAGTCCATTGTGTTTCCCTTCTGCTTCTCTAGACTGCCGAGTGTTATCATACGATGTGGATTGCCCTTTCAGAGTTGAAATTTTAAGCTTACCCTTTATTTGAAAGCTTGAACGTTTTCTATTTTGAAATGGAATTAAGGTCAGAGCACAGAAACCATCAGTGTGATACAGTGTTTTCTGGTCACCCACAGTGAAATTGCATCGATGCACTCAATCATGTCAGCTAACTCGCAACACTCATAATTTAGAGGCGCGCAACACTGGCCTGACACATCACTTACTAAGTGACAGCCAAGAAGCTTTACAAAGTAAAACTGTGCGCACCGTCTTCTCCACTAAAAGACCAATCAGTGGCAGCTTGCCCACGGGCACATGTCGACATCTGTGATGCAGATGACTCTTACTGATGCTGCAAGGGTCAGTGCTGCAGTAAGTCAAACAGAGCTGTTATTTTAACTAATGTGCTTCCTGCCGAAAGGAAAAGCCTACTGTAGCTGGTCGCTGAAACGTGTTTTGGACAAATTCCCAAACAAGTGTTTTAACTTGCTAAATTTCTTTAAACCCTATTTAAATGGGATTTGTTTTAGGAAATGTCTGTAAATGGTGTTTGTATGTTTTCACATGATAAGCAATGTCTGTTAAAATTGCACAGGATGGCACCCAGGAGCTTTTGTATATTGCAGCCACACATATCTAAGCTACTGTATTAGAAAATGCATTTTCTGGGCCCCCTGAACAGCATATTGATACAGGCCCCCTGTGACCGGTTCCCTCTCGTGTTCCAGACCCCCTCTCCCTGGTTGGGTCCTTAGAATCGTCCATTAAGGTATTAATTTAGGTACTAACTGTAGGTGCTTATTTTTATCTTAAAGGTACATAAATGCACCCTTTAATGATAAATAAAGTACAAATATTTATTTTTTGAAAATTTGTATATTTTTGTACAGCCCCAGTGACAGCTGATCTTTTTTTTCTTCAATTATATTCAAGCATATGTCATGCATCAATTTAAGATTGATGTAATGTTTTAAAAATCATTTGCTTATATTCACCAAGGCCGTGTTTAATTTGATTTTCAGCATAATTACTCCACTGTACTCCAGTCTCACAGTACTTCAGTTTATATCTTGTACATTTTATTTCTTTATTTCCTGCAACTGCAAGTTAAATACCACCATTCTGAGTTATGAATTTATAATTTAAAATTTGAAGTTTATATCATTCACAACAATTCTGATAAAAAAGTCAGTTTCCAGTTTATATCTTGCATCTCTGACTTTATAACTCACAATTGTTAGTATGTATAATTTTTTTTTCTACATTTGAAACAAAAAACAGTCAAAATATAAAAAATGTCTTTTTTATATTTTTAATGCATCCTTGCTGAATAGAGTTTAGTATTCATTTCCTTCAAAAAAGTGTCTATGATTATTTAGAGGAACATATAAAACAATGTATGTCTTTAGCTTTGACTCTTCTGGAAAATGTGCTCTAAAAAGCAAGTAAGGTAAGCAAGTAAGGTAAGTCTGAACAAACACACACACACACACACACACACACACACGTAAACCTTAACTCTTGAACCTTCACCATCGTTCTGCTCACAGATCATGTAATCACTAAATTACATACTTATGTAGGCTACTTTTCTCATTTTCCAAACTAAAAGAAATCAGAATCCTTTCTTCTTTCTTCACATGGGTAACAAATGTCCTGTGCATTAAAGAACAATATGAAATGAATTTCACTTCTTTCCTTTTGCAAGTGTCAAGGTTGTACAGTCTACCATCTTCTCAAAAAACCCTTAAGTCCATTCGGTAAAAGCAAGCGTTATCTCCAAGAAAAAGTCATGAACGTGTCTTTTCACTGACAAATGTCTACTTAATACATTTAAATGCTGGGTTTGGGCTGCTGAGAGCAAATTTAAAAGCTTTAATTAGCATGTCCTTACAACTGCTATTATTTTTGCTTACGTTTCCAGATTGTTTCACAGAAGGTAAAAGAAGCTATAATCGACTGAAAAGTTCAGTCTGTAAAAAGTACAGATGAAAATTGAAATCAGAGAGAAAGAAGCTCTTATAATTAGTACACCGCCTTCCCATGTAAAAACTAAAAATGTGTCCAAATGGGGACTTAGTTAACCAAATTTGTATTACAAACAGCTTCAGCAGTTCGAGACCAGCACAGAACTAGCATGCGTCTAAACTGGTCTTCTCTGAAAGAAGCACAAAGCTCAGCACTCATCCATGAAGTGCCACGTGTTTTTCTCCAGCTCTGAGCAGAGAAGGGCAAGATGTTGTGAAATCCATCAAACTCACTCTGATTACACCACGCTCAGAGGAGATAAATGGCCTTATTGGGACAGACCACACAGCGGCAGACCTCTAATCTGCTGCATAGATTACAGTTCTCATTGATCAGCACATCATCCTGTCACTACACATGGCAACCTGGCAAATGTTATTAGCATCTGAATGGCAGAAATGACTAAAACATGTGTGATGGGCCAGATAAAGAATAAAAAAACTAATCCCAGGGGTTACTTTAAAACACCACAGTATGATGGTGCATGTGTGCTGTAGTATGTTAGCGTGTTGTCAATTCACATATGTAACTCTTAAATATCAAAATATTAGATTTCAGGTCAGTAATATTATTTTTGAATCCACTCAGCAAGGATGCATTAAATTAATCAAAAGAGACAGTTAAGACATGCAGTATGTAATGTTAAAAAAGATTTCAATTTCAAATAAATGCTGGTCTTTTGAACTTTTATTCATTAAAGAATCCTGAAAAAGTGTATCATGATTTCTACACTTCAGTAAGCAGCACACCTGTTTTCAGCATTGATAATAAGCAGAGCTTTCAAATGAATAATTGTGATTAATCGCATCTGGAATAAAAAAAAAAAATGTTTACATAATGGGTGTGCACTGTGTATATTTATTATGTATGCATAAATACACACAGTATATATTTCAGAAAAATACATTATGTTTATTTATTAAATATATTTACAATAAATAATAAGAATATAAAGATATACATGTAAATATTTACTAAATATATACTGTATGTGTGTATATACTTAATAAAAATACACAGAACATATATATAATGTAATTTTGTTGTTATGCCCCATGTGCTCTGTTTGACCTAGTTTCTGTCGATTGTTGATTGCATTCAGGTGTGTCTTGCTTGTTTGTGTTAATTGCCTTCCCTATTTAAGTTCTGTTCAGTTTTGTCTCTGTGTCCGGTTATTAATGTTGTTGTACAGTACGTGTGGATTACTGTACCCTGCCTGTCTGTTTGCCCGTTTTGGATTAAAGGATATATTAGTGAACTAAAGATCTCTGTTCGATCTCTTTCCCGCACCCGCAGCATGACACATATATATAATGAAACATTACTTTTTAAGAAGTAATATTAATAATATACGCACTTTTCAAGGGACTCTTCAAAAGTCTTACCAATCCTAAATCTCCTAACTAGGGTACATTACTATGGGCAATATTTAACTTTTTTTGCCATACAAAGCATGCAGCTTTTATTAAATGGCACATCTTGGCTTGATTTAAAAATTAACTAAATTATCTAAACACTTATACATATAACATTTATGGTGAACTCACTATCCAGTTGCAATGTAAACATTATATAATATAAAATATAGATAAAAATATATAATACATTAAACATTTAATAAACTGCATGCATTAGTATGTGAAATTTCACAGCACTATAATAACCTATGTACATTTGAAATGCAAAAAATATGAACAATTTCATTAATATTAAGACTTCAGCTAGAAGATAATAGCTAACTTGTTGTGCATTTCAGATGTATTTTGTAATTGATTTTCTCACATCTATCTGCCAGTGGCCGATTAAATCGATTAAAGCTATGTCGGATTTGACATAAGCTAAAATTAAACTGAGATTCTGCTGTTGATTAGCTGGAGGTCACAACGATTTTAGCCTGCTGTAAATTTAAGGAAGGAAAAGTAGAAAATAACATATAATATCAGGACCCAAGGTCACCTTCTTTCTATCGACACTCTCGTGTGGTCTGTGAATTTGCTGGAGGACTACAATGCTGAGGTCATAAACCAGCATAAAATTACAACCACTACTAGAGGATTCAATGAATCTGAGTAACATGCTGACACAAAGCTAAATGACTGACTTCCTCAATATGTCGCCTTAGAGATAGGCCTCGGCTGAAGCGCTCTGACTGACACACGAGCTCTAATGCCGCAGAACTTCAGATGTGGTATCACACCACACCGCCGATAAGTGACACAGACCTCATCGTGCTGTCAGCACTGCGAAGCTAGAGGTATGAAAATGTTAAGGAAAGTGAAAAATAAATAAAAGCATTTTCTAATAGGATGCGGTAAAACATTCGCAGCTGCCAGAGGAATTGCTTTATTTATGATTTTTTCACTTCACATCCCGGTGTAATAGAGCTTCTGTCATCAGAGTAAATGAACACGGGGGCTGCACACTGAACCTGAAGTGCTGTGAAAATAATGAACAAATTCTGTTTCTCGGAGGAGTTCGCTAGTCTATTTGAATTCCTTTAAGGAAATGCGGAATTGCTACAGAGTCCAGAGATGGAAACTGCCACTCCTCATTTGCCCGACGGAGTTGAACACTTAAGAGAAACTGGCAAGCAGAAACACCTGGAGCTGAGGATCCTCACTGACAAGAGCCCTTATTAGACTGCCCACAGCGTGGGTTAGCTGCTGGAGAACTAAGGGTCTGGACATACGAAAGAAGTTCACCCAGGGAGGTTACTGCAGCACCAGGATCAGAAACATTATTTAATTCCACTGAAACAGGAGATTCTTTGACTTTGATAGAATGCTTTGCAGTAGCCATTATAAAAGTGCTGTCTTCTTTATTTTGTTCCCTGGAGTCATTCCATGCTGCTGTGCATCTAAGAGATCGACATCCTGGACAATTCAAGCTGTTCATTCGTCAAATTGAATACCCCATGTTGGTGAACAATTTTCTGTATTTTCTTACACATAAATTGCTTTAAAAACGTTATATCTATACACTCATATATCAATATCAAATCAATCAATCAATCAGTTCGCCGAGAAAAAATAAGATGTCCATGGGCAGCTGATTATTCCAGTTTTTTTAAAGCATTATCTATAAACACCCCTAAACATCACATAAACAAAAGCAACCAGATTTCGATCACTTGACACACCAACCCTTTGCCTTTCTGTTTAAACAGGCAGTTCTTGGACAAAATGATTTGCAGTGTTGACCATACTTTATGCAAATAGTCCAGTAGTCCAGAGCCTACACACTCTAGAGATAAGGCTTTCAAGGCTGTAGATTTCATGCATTACAGGTGTCTCTTAAGACTGTAAAAAGAGTTCTGTCCTGCCCTTGAATCCAAAAAAAGGGATATAGATCACTATGCAATGAACGTTAACTGGCCAGTAAACAGGAGCAGTCAGAACATCAGTGTAGTGAAAAATGCCTCTTCTTATGGTCAGAGAGGAACAGACCCCATATCGATGCATCAATATGCTCATTCTTGGGAAATAAAGCAGAAACAGAAGAAATGCCTAGTCCTCCAGAGCCCAATTAACTCTGGCAAAAGGAAGTCAAGAAAGCTACAATGAAAATAGCACGTGCCCAAAAATCCTTCATTACTCTGTCAGTCTTTTTCTTAGGTTTGGGCTAAAAGGTTAAACAACTGAGCAATGGAGACACTTGACGCTTAATTTAACCAGATTCCTCTTCAACATAATTATCAAAATCAAGAGAGCCATTTTGATGTTGTTAGCTATGATTACTCACTTCTTTGCTACACATTCTTTTTTACCTATAAATACTGGGTAATTAAATTTCACATAGCAGCATTGTATTCAAATGAGAAAGCTGCTCTTTTTAAAATGAGGTCAAACCAAATTTGTATAATAACATCAAGGCCCTTTATAGTCATTGAGTCTGAAATAATGAATTCACAAATTAAAAACTAATAAGACACTCTTTCTCATCCCCCAAAACACCTGACTGTGTCAAATTGAACCAATTAACTTATCAGTTGAGGTGTGGAGAAGATCAAATAGAGCATTTGACACTGCTGTTAACTTAACACCACACATCTGATGTGTTTTTAAGAATTAAGAGAAAAATATCTGGTTCTAACTACGGCAGTTTCAGACACCCGCACCTTTCAGACCTTTATGTCGAATCTCCTCAGGAACATTAATTAGTTAAAATCCCAGCCTCCTTAATGTATCCACCAATAATCCATTATAACACAATAATAGAACACGCAAAAAGGCTGCAATCAGTTTCACAGGTTGCAAAGATGCTAAGGCTTCATCAAGTTCACACTACTAAATTCCTCATCTTCAAGGCATCTCTCATAAATGACAAAGCTTGGTTAAAATGGGGCGGACTAACTGAACTCCAAAGCATGCTGCTGAGAGTAACACATTCAGACAGCTCTACAGCCACATATCAGCTCGTGTAATGCTAAACTGATAAAACAGTGTGACACTGACATGACGTGAACCAATGTGTAAGGCTGCTCTTAAAAGCCTTTATTAGATCCCTCTCAATAACAGAATGCTTTATAGGTTTATCTTTTTGCCACCGGTGGATATTAGAATCCTTCTGATATGACAATTTATTAGTGGTGCTGTCTAAAACATGGTGTGTAACTTGGCCTGCATAATAAATGTGTACTCCTTCATTTAAAATATTTTTCCTGTGTACCTTGCGAGTTGAGACAAGCCAAAGTTTGAGTCCTGGTTCCATTCCCACAATTGCCTTCGGTGGGCACACAAGTGCCCTCGGACTGCACCTGCCACAGGAAGCACACTGGATCCTCACAGGGTATTGACTCCAGTAGATGGGCACAGCTTTCGGTTTCTGATCCTTCCTCCAGCACCTCTCTTCTCCTCTGCCTGTAGCCTATGAGCAGAGCGAGAGACAGGTGGATTAGGGGTATTGTGAAGGAAAATGAGTGCCAGTTCTGGCCAGAGAGTTCTGAACTGAAATTCTAGCGGTGGCTAAATAAGCCTGTAATAGAAACTCATTTGAAAAGGCTTTCTGTCACAGCTTTTGTTAGCCGAATAAATTCCTACTCCTGCTCTGCTGTAATTTGCCTGAATACACTCATTTCATTTACTCATTTGTAAAAGGTATGAGCTATGACTGCAAACTGAGATAAATGAAATAGCACTGGAATATGACCATTTAACACCTAAAAATACTACTTAAACATGAAGTCAAAACATTGGTCTCATTAAAAAAATATGCAGTGTGCTGCTAAAATGATCATCATCGCTTTTTAATTCAAGTCATTCAGTAAGAAAAAAAAAAAAACTCTTAGGCCAGCATTAATTAATATTTCATAAATTGGCATACGTTTTTAAAGCCAGCTCTGGCTGACATCAATATGCATTACAGTACAGTGAATAAGCGGGAAAAAGATGAATCGGGCATTGCTCCAAGCATAATTTATCAAACAAGATGATCTGATGACTAACATGAGGGTGGGATGCTAGCTGTCTGGATACCATCTGATCCTGTTTACGGTCTGTAATGAGTAGATACTAACTCCTCATATCTTTGCTCCTTGAGTATGTACATGCCAGTACTGAGATTTGGTTCATCTCACACCCCTGCAGGGTGCTTGACTCGGCAGTCCTGGGAAAAGCATAGTGTCAGCCAAGCCTTTGAAATAATAAAAACACCCTACAGCTCTCAACATCGCTTTGACACAAAAACTGTAAATTCTATAAAAATAGTATATTGTGTGATGAGAGATCTGAATGTATCACATATATAATTCAAAACTTTGGGTATTAACAGTTTGCTTTGCTTATAAAATAACTGAAAAGACAAATTACAATCTACAGTATATCTAAAATCTTATTTCTGTTCTAAAAATCCCACAAAACTTCCATAAACATATTCACAACAATCACATTTTCTGCAAAAAAACATGTCCACGTCTGTTTGGGGTCAGTGAACATGAATCTGTTTCATAACTTTTATAAACCACTAACATTTGCTTCCACAAATAATAAACCAATAGGAACAGTCCTTTAGGAGAGTGTTGTTACATATTTGGTTCCAAAATCGGTGTAAATAAATATGCATTTTAAACTTTGATATAAAATCCCCAGTCTGCTAGAAATAAAAGAATATTAAAAATGTGATATTGTTCACCAAATTGTATAAATTAATGTCATGTATAAAGAGTGCTGTTGATGTAACCGTGCCTGCTTCTGGGGTAATTGGTTGTATTTTTACAGGAACTTATTGCGCTTGTGAAATTAATTTGTTCAAAATTATCTTTATGCTATCCATCATCCATAAAGCCTTCATAATTGTCATACAGACACATAACTTTTACTGTCATCTCAGAAGGGTGTCATATATTGGAAAGGGAACAGCTCTAAAATAAAGTTGGACAAATAAAATCTCAAAATAGATATAAATAAAATTAAACAATTAAAATACAAAAGGTCTATCAATATTTTTATACATACTTCAGCTCATGCACTAAAATGCATGTTTTGTTCACTGAAGACACAACACGACAGACTGAAGGTGTAACAAACAACTTCCTGCACCTCTGAGCTCCAAAAGCAGCATTCCTCATCTGTATATGACAACAGCTCAACCCCAGGACAATAAAAGAACAAATTACAACTACACATCATTCTGAAACTACACCTGAGCAGCACTGTGGAGAACATACTCCCACGGAGAACATGCATGCAGACAGAGTTCACACACCAACAGCCCTGTTTCTGGACCAAAAGAAACTCCTGGATGGCCAATGCCCTCCTCCAAACTGTGAAAAACAATTTGGTGGAGACACATCCCTGTGGATATTAATAATTGAAAGGTTCACGGGAGCTATCGGATTTATTCATGGGAAAGACTGGTGGGCTGCAGGCAGCGTTTCACTTCCAATACTTCAGAACCTTATCAGTCCCACTTCAATGCTCCCTACTCACATTAATGCTGGATAGAATTTGCCACTTACAATCATTACCAAGCCGGTGTTCGATTCATTCATCCACATACGCTTACGTTCACACAAGATGACACAAAGAGGATAAAAAAAATAAAAAATAAATGACTGTGGGCTATTGTAGATTTGTAATGCACTAGAAATCTTAATAAAGCAACTAAAAAAAAAATCCACGAGGTCCCTCTGATGAATTCTGTTTGTATGTGTAGGAAAGTTGTTCATTTTTCAATTTATGCAAGCTCTAGGCTCTGGAGTTCTGCATTGTTCATCCAATATCAAAGATCAAACGATACACTGAAACAACAGTGAGGTGAAGGGCTTGAAAACAGTAAACACACTCTAACAAGGTGCAGTCTAAGCAACAAAGAAAAGAGAATCTAGACACTCTAACTATCAGACAGTCCCACTGAGACAACACATCACAAAATATTCAAGACAGCAATCAGTTTACATGAAAAGCAAATCCTTTTCCAATCTAGAGTTAGACATTTCAGTATCTTTTTTCATTATGTAGCTCACTCTAACTTATGTTTATTATTTAATAATGAAATAATTTAATACACAAAAATGTAAAATAAATAAATAAATAAACCACTTTACACATACTTTAAAATGTTTTTTATAATTTATAACTTATAATCTATGATGCAATATACAGTATTTGTCATTTATTCTGTCATTCAATCTTCAATCTTCAGTGTCACATGATCCTTCAGAAATAATATGTTGATTTGGTGCATAAGATTTTTAGAAAGAATAGCATTTATTTGAAACAGAAGGCTTGTACCATTATAAATGTCTATACTGCCACTTACAATTATTGCATCACATTGTATCATATTATTTTCCCATTTTTAACCTTATCATTTAGATATTCATACTTCTAGTCTAGAATGTTCATCTTGTTTCAGTAAAGCATTTGAATGATAGAAGTGCACCACTGTTTTAAAGCTGGGATTATTTCTACAATTCCTCCCCAGAATGAGTCATTTCTGACTGAAAGCACCACTTATGTATGACTGATTCGTGTGACATCAGTCTGCCCTCTGCTAAATTCTCTCATTATAGGGCAGTACTCTGGCAGCTCGCTTCAGTGACAGATGTTATCACCTCTCACCAGAAGTGGTGTCAGTTTTAGATACTCCGTTACCTCTGGGTTCAGCTCAGTGGAGAGGTGTACCAATCATCAATTTTAGTTGATTTGAAAACGTGGATTTTATAGCTTCTACTAATTAAAGGGGCGGGATGTTTTTTTTTCTATACTGATGACATTTCATTCCCATGTTGGCCCACCTTTTCGTCCATGAGTTTCCATGCAGTTGTCGTGGAGACAGGCACCCCAAGAGGACCAGGATGAGAGCAGGCACAGCTGTGGGCACGGTATGGAGCAGGGCTGCACCGCAGAAGGCAATTCTCCTGTACACAGACGCCCACTTACTGGCCTGGACACTATAGAGGTATAAAGAGAAAGAATCCATATGTCAGGCAAATTTACTTTTCTAGGCAAAATATAATTCAGCTTAATAAGTATAATTTTCTGATCTTTCCTGCTGAGCACCAACTCCCACACAGAATGATTTTCATTTTAAACCTATATAAACCAATGCAAGCATTTAGTGTAAGAAAGACATATTATCGAATACGAAAAAAAAAAAAAAAAAAGTAGGGATGGGAGTTGGTTTTATCTATCATTTCAAATCTGAATGAGAGCGTGCAGTGGATTGTAAGACAAAATGGTTGAAGAAATCTGACCTAAGACTGTCATTTCACAGGAAGAACAAGTTTACAAAGTTAAAAAGAAATGCAACATGCATAGAGAAATTATTTACAATAAGACCAATATTTTGCATTCCGAAATTTGTTTCATGTCAACGTAACATGAATTGTGGTTTCCAAAACACATTTTAATTCTGAAATTTAAAAATAATATATGACATTTTTTAATGAAATTTATACACTTATGTATGTGTATTTATATATGCATACTGTAATAAATATACACAGTAACACATTATGTAAACAAAAACTTTTATTTTGGATGAGAATAATCGCAATAAATTGCTTATTTGGCTAACATTATCCAGTAGCCTGCATGGTCTAGAGACATCAATGCTTAAGTAAAGTTGGTTCAGAGTACTGTAAGGATAATACAGTTTGTTTCCGTTCTAGAATGAAATGTACTGGATAAATAGTTCCCAATAAAACCAGGAACATGCAGTAAGTTTTAAGTAAAACGATTTTGCTCTGACTTTGAATTGCATTGATTCTCAATGTGACTTTTGTCAAACAAGTGTTCAAAAGTTTAGGCAAACCTTCTGAAAGTCTCTTACTTTAGCTGTGCTCTGTTAACATTAGTGTGAGAGTCCTCTGGGTCAGGTGGAAAGCAAACACCACTGTTGATTTTCATTGATCTATATCCCCAAACAACATTGATTGAAAGCAGTCATCTTCATCTGTATGCCTTTCTCAGCTCAGCATGCCTCGAATCCACCCAAACGCTGCATTCACTGGCTAGTGCCGCTCCTCAAAATTAATTTCAGAGCAAGGTGACTCCCTTTAACTACCCCTAATCTTAGAAAGAGGCATGGTTACACACAACCAACGCAAATGGCTAACTAAAAGACTTTTCAATAAGGATTTTTTAAACCAAAATGAATTAACTGAGGAAAATGAACATATCTACAGCCAGAATTCGTTTAGCCACACCACTGAGCTTACTGATCCTTACCCTCTTTTCTGTGGTAAGGGGTGGAGTTGTCTGGGACCTGGATGCAGTACAGCTGCCTGGTCTGAATCCCTCCACCGCAGAGAACGCTTACATTGTTAAGCCGTCTGTCCTGCTGGCTGAGAAGAGGGGCCACTTGACAGTCCCCCCAATCTGTGCTCTTCCACACATACCTGGAGAACAAAAGCATACGCCCGCTGTGGTGAAACACACTTTTTTAGTTTTGGCCCTATAGTCTCATTATATCGTGCTGGGCTCCTCTCAAAAGTTGCATTGGATAAATGGACACAGTGAGCTGCCGCTGAAAGATACTAATAGGCTTAGCTTCCTGTTTTCCGGTAGGAAACCAACTACTAATGAAAATGCATTGATTAAGCAAAGTGTTATGATGCATAAAGCAGCAGTTTTAATGAAAGAACAGTCTGCTGCTATTGATCAAAAACCTAATCTCATTAATTAGCTTCTTCTAATCTTTGCTATGCTCGGATGCAACAGGGGTTCATTAAATAAATACTTGAACACAATACTTTTTTTTTTTTTTTTTACACTTTCACATACAGTAGGAAATTAATTATTGTTTTGGAGGCTAAAACACAAACCTAGGGCAGTTTGGAAGTAAGTCTCCGATGATGTTGCAAGCTTCCTTTTCTTCAAGAGCGACACATTCTTTGCCTAGTCCAATAGGAGTCTGCGTTATGCTTCGAGCCCTGATCCGAAAACCAGGCGACATATCGGATGCCCTACACGTCTTTGAACACGGACTCCAAACGGACCAATCAGAGGTCTCGCAGTCTCTGGGCATAATGCACGACTGAAAGGTTCCAGGGCCGTTGTCAAGGGTACAAAGACTGAGAACAAGAAAACAAATAAATTAGGAATGAGAGGCGCAAAGAAAACATATTCAAACATTTCAAATCTGCCAAAAAGAACAGATGAAAGTCTATGTCATTTAGAGTTGAAAGCACACAGCGAGAATATGTTTTATGAGATAAATGCCATCAATTGTTCCTCCACTGCAACTATTTAATAGGGCATAATGAATGCAATTTGTGGTTCAGTTAAAACAAACTTACAAAAACCCCACAAAAGATTCTGAATCCATAGCAACATAGCCAACTTTTCAGTCCACAATTTGCATATTTAATCATATGAGTAGAGTATTTGTGGCAAGAGGAGACAAAATTAATAATTAGACAGAGATTTTCTTAATATACTGCAATGCTTGAGTGATGGTACACCAAACGAGTGCATCTGATTTATCTATTTTTTTTTTTTTTTTGGCATAGCAAACCAGACAGTGTAATGAATGTAAAGTGAAAAATATTTAAATGAGTCATTCACCTTTGTGTCCTACGAAGCAACGTCTGCAGTATAAAATATGAATAAATGCACAACAAATTGGATATCTAATTAGCGCTTCATCCATATAAGTCACCCGATTCAATTACTTGTGTATACCCTAATCCGTTTGTGTAGCATTCATTTTCACTTCATTTTAAATGATAATTAGACTATAATTGGAAAAACTGCAGAAATTGAACTCAGGTGGGAAATATTCAAATCACTACATTTCATTAAGCATGCACGTAGGATTCACAAATGAATATGTTAATTAGAGCGAATGCTCCGACTCACTGTAAAATAACACAGCGGCCTCTCTCTTGTTATGCTACACCTGTAGTAAACCTGTCAGACCCAATTCTGCTCTACATACCCCACAACACCCTCCTCCACTTTGAACTGTGAATGAGGATGCTTGAGAATCCATATTAAACAAACATGGAATGAGAGAAGAAAAAAAAAAAAAACGAACATCTGCTTTTTCCACAGACAAAAGATATTTCAGTCACTGAACCAACTAAGATTCATATATTAAACATACACATGCAGACAGAATACAGGCAGGTCTTGCTGCTAGAAATAGATTTGCTCTCAGCAGAAATAATCACAGATGCCACAACAACCAAAGAATGTAAAGTTGCACTACGTCAACTCTAATTTCATAAGCTTTTGTCTTCATAAGCCAATGACAGGTGACAATGCCAAAAGCGTGAGTAATGAAGATATTTGTATGTCAAGGCATAGCAGCCTCTTTTCACCTGACATGAGGATTAACAAGGGATGATCCCCATTTTACAGTCTGTTTAAACTGACACATCAAAAACTGTTGCTTTACACTTTTATAGTTACATGGCTCTTGCACTTCATTTAAGGCTGTAAACCACCCATACTTCAGATAAAACATATTTACTGTATGTCATTACACAATTTTACATACAATTTCATCCAAAATTACATATGTAATTATATTGCATTTCAGCAATATATTTCATAGGAATCGCTTTAAACATTTTTATAACTGCAAATGATTATACCCATAATAATAAATGATTCATTAAATTTGTCTTCATTTAATGTAAAATAATTCCAGATAATGTGTGTCTGTAAGTAGACTATCCGCTCTCTCTTTTTGATTGAAAGCTCCTAGTGCATAGTAAGTCATTTGGGAGAATATATTTTAATCATATTAAACAGATGAAACAGAGAAATCAATGTGTGTGTATATATTAGTAGACATAAACTATCTTGAACAGCAAGCGGCAGCAGACAGTAGGGCTGTGCAATTAATTGAAATCGTATCGAAATCGCCCCACAGCACGATTTTTTGCGCACTCCCTCTTCCCGCAGTATTTAAACCAATCATAACGCAGCGCACATAAACAGAGCGAAGATATACTGTATGCAAAGATATGATGCCCGCAAATGTGGTCAGTAAAGCAGAGTCAATTGTGCGCTACGTGCTTTCATGTGTGTTTTCGGTAACTTACAGTAAAAGAGAAATAAGCTGTTTTATCTCATCAGTTTTCCACCGGATGCGCTCCCCCTTTCGAGTATTCAAATGCTCCGCTCTCCACCCAAATGTAGAAGCTGTTGTCGGTTAATGAAGATTTGAATAAAGAACTCGCGGCTAAATTGGACTCTTGTCATGTCAAACAGTGATAAAACTTTCAGTTTTGTGGACCTCGTCATCTTTGATATTAGTTCAGGCACGGTTGCTATGGTTACTGGTAAGGAATACGGGCTTGCCAAAAGATGTTGATCCAGGATCATGTCTTGGCAAAATCACGGTGACCCACACGGGTAAAGAAAATATGGCTGTCAATCCCAAATACAGGATTGACAACCGTACTATTTTTTAATCGTGATTAAAATCGAAATCGCAATATTGTTCAAGAAAATCGTGATTGGTTTCTTTTGTACATATCGCACAGCCCTAGCAGACAGCACAGTGACACAGGTAAAATACAGCAAAGACATGAAAGTCTACATTTGAGACTTAAAACCTTTATCAGGAATGCCTGCCTGCAAATCAATATTTTGCAACGAAGACATCTTTAAAGTCATGTTCAAAGCCTGCCTTAGTTCCAGCATTCATTATCCTCAGGTTGTGGGAAATCTATACTCTTTGTGAGAGGAGGATGAGCTACATCTCAGCGACTTCTAATACTACCAAGAGGTAAATGAGAATAAAGCACAAACTACAGCGTAACAGTGATTGACCGTCTTTCCAAACTCATGCTATGGATGCTGAGATTGCAGCAAAAGAGTAAATTCAATCCTTTCCACCACGGCATAGCGTGTTCTGCTCAGAGGCCCAGCTCTCTCTTGCTGCCTTTCTCGGCTGCCAGAGGCATGTTTCTAGCCTCACCTTGTATAGTACAGCAGCAGGAAGGAGATTAATGAAGGACTAACCGATTTAGCTAGGCCCACTTCACAGAGCTGCTTCAAAAATCCAGCTGCACAGCAATTCCTTTCACACAAACAGCAGCAGCACCTTGCTTTCAAGAGCATAATCTGGGATTTAGACCTTAAAAGGGTTTATGTTCTCAGAGGGTTTGTCTCTCAGGCATGCATTGCTTGTACACAGATTATTGTAAATTAAATAGACACGCCAGATGCGTCTGCATACTTTCAAGGCTTCTTACCTCAGCATGGCATTCTTGCCGTCGCTTCGCACACAACGAATTTGGCGCGTCTGGTAGCCGATCTCCACTTCCAAGCCCTTCAGGCTGTGGTGGTGGTGGTGGAGGTGGTGATGGTGGTGCTGGGAGCTCTGGATGTGTCGTTTGACGGTGTTCCTCTCCGTATCTCCTGCAGTGAAGTCCAACATGGTCCTTCCGCTCATCCAGAGCCCTTTGTGTTGCGGCTGCCTGCACTCGCTCCAGGGACCGACTTTAAGGCTGTAGTGATGCTCGCTTTCCCCAACCGGACAGGGCAAAAGGTTTGCACAACTTCTTGTTTGGGTGAGGTTGGGGCAGTTGGCGCCTCCGTACATCGGTGCAGCTAAAACATTTCGGGTCCGATGCTGGAGACCCATTCCACATGTTCGACTGCAGCCGGACCAGGAGGAGAAATCAGATACAATGCAGTCGTGAGGGCAGGGGATCAAGCAGGCCTGTTCAAAAGCCGGCCGCGGGGAAAAGAACTCGCATATCCTCTCCGTAACTGATGTGCGGTTTGAGGTGCGCACGCAGTGGACCTTCCGCCTCTGAATGCCATGCTGGGCCGTGACGCACTCCGTCATCCTCGGTTTGAGCTTGGAATGGAATGAAGCTAGAACACACGGTCCCCATTCTGAAACCTCCCATTCGAAGAGGTCTTGGTGCCATTCACACACTTTAAAGCAAGGCCTCTGGCTCTCGGGTTTGTCAGAGTGCCGGCAGTTGGAGTGGTGCGTGGTCCAGCCTTCTGAGTGGATGCACCACACTGTCCTGGATTGAACCCCGCCTGTTCCACATTCTTCTCCCATACACCTGCCCCACTGACCTGGAAAAGGGGAGATGAAAGAATAAAAATGAGCTCTTTAATGTTAAGGATAATTGATTCATTGAGAAAAATAAAGTTGTATAACTCATAATTATGAGCTGCACATCAGTGAGCAGACATCAGCAGGATATCTGTGGTAGAGCTCATCACCTGGAAAGTGTTCTATTTTAAAGGATTAGTTCACCCAAAAATAAATGTCTGTCATTTATTCACCTTTATGTCTTTCCAAACCAACATTCATTTCTTTAAAGAAACAGCAACATTTTCAGACAATAACTTCAGACCATAAACTTTGTTTTATCGCATAATGCTATTATAGATGTCTGACTTCAGCGTTGTCATTCCATAAACATGACAGACCTTGCTCTCAGATTTTTGGAGTGTTTTTAAAAGAGGTCTTTTATTCTGCAAAAAAAAAACCAAAAACCTGTATTTAGTTGATCAAAATACTCTATAAATATTCTGAAATATTACAATTAAAATGACTGTTTAAATATAATTTATACTTGTGAAGACAAAGCTGAATCTTTAGTTATTACTCATTACATATTAACACAGTAGAAACAACATTGCAAAACTTCTGTGTAATGTTACATGGGAAATCTTGGTTGATTCATAAAACATAAAACTTACACAAAACTGTCATATGGCATTAGATGTTAAATGACAGAAGTGAGATGAGATCACAAACACTGCTAAAACATCTACATCTATAAAACATCTTATTCTAACACCAGAAGGGAAATGTTTTATTAATACATTATACAGTATATGCTTAATGTAATGCCCAATAATTAACAAACACATTGAACAGACATCTGGTACTACACGTGTTTTATATGGGACTGCTTATAATAAAAATGATATTATTTTTTGTTTCATTTTAAATTGATGGCCACATTAAAAGCTCATCTATGCAAACTGAAAATAAAAGGTAAAAAATCCATGCTAGCTTGAAAGCAGCATACTCAGCTACAACATCCTAAACTGCTGAATAGCATTGTAGCTCACTGGAGCACATCATTAAGTTTTTTCATGAGACTGCAACACTGCCACAGGTTTAACTCGTCACCATGTTTATGCATTTAACTGAAGGAATTACATGTCTCGCGCACACTTTCCTATTCCAAAGTGTGCAAGACAGCTAATAACATGTAAACACCATCATTTCACATTCATTCCCCTAAAGAAGTCAAGCAAATATTAACATTTAAAGGCATTTCAATGCCTCCCACAGACTCCTTCCACTGAATCTACAGACTGACTACACATGCACAAATGGATCAAAATTGATTTTTCCTCTCTTATTGTACCTGCATATAAAGCTTCAGGGTAAAACCCTCAAGATTCAGTTAGCGAATGCAGCTGTTGTGCTCCTTTAAATTCCCACTTGAAGCTGAAGTGTGTCATTTCTGCGTCAGTAGCCTTAAAGAACATAACTGCAAAAATAATGAAAAATAATAGTTTTGCCCCAAACACATGACTGATTAAATCAATGTTGCTCTATTTAACTAGTCAGGATGCTAAAAGAAAGCTTATTTCTAAGCGTGCAAGTTAAACAGCCTACTGTACAAATGGCTGAAATGTACAATAACATGCATCTATAAAAGCTTTTTTAAACATAAAACAATTTGAGGCCAAACATCACCTTTAAATTCAGAAAGCAAATATTATATTGCACAGAGCACAGATGAATAACCCTCTCAGTGCAGACACTCTCAACCTCAGAATCATATTCATAGACATTAGAGTGTGAACTACAGCTTGTGGGGCTGTACAGAAACGAGCAGGCACAGACTCAGCACGGTAGTTTGTAACGCTGAGCACCCATTTCAGAGTAAAGGATCAAGAGTGGAGCAAATATCTACAATACAGACACTACAAACCCACTCCATGTGGTGAGAGGTGAATATATCCTATATGGACAGCCAAACATAACACTAGCATGGAAAAGTGCTTAGCTCAGAGCTGTGGTCTTACAGCTTGCAAAATATTACACGAACACACAACATAATTACTGCTTAATCACTTGTTTAGTGTTGTTGATTCACATTTCTCCCGTTTTAGCATTGTTACATTGGCTTCCTGGAAAGTTTAGAATTGATTTTAAAATAGCTGTCTTTGTAGCCTGGCTTCCGCGACTTTAAAGCTCATAGGAGCTTAGTCTGGCCAAGCTACCTTCTGGGAGGCGGGCTATACCTGCATCCATCAGATGCCTCTGTATACTACTGGACGAATCTACAACCGATCAGACCTCGTTTCTCATTGGGAACAGAAATGCTCTAAAACAGCAGCTTGGCCAGACTAACTTTGCTCGCGAAATGAATGTAGCATCAAAGGAAGTATGGGCGGGCCCAGGCTAATGTCTTTGTGTATAAGGCTTTATCTGGATTTGCACCTAAATATATTTCTGACCTTCATACACTCCTCAAAGGGCACTCAGGTTGAGTAGTCAGCTTCTCTTAACTGTCCCACGTTGTCGCTGTAAAACAAAGGGTGGTCATATCTGTATGTTGTTGTTTTTAAATGTGCTATAGAAATAAATTTTGACTTGACTTGTCAACACAGTTATAATTCAGTTGCAGGTAATCAACACTGTGTTGCTATTCAGACCACTGATTTAACAACACAGTTCAATAGGCAGGTAGATAATAATGAGTAACTTGCATGTTAGGTTCATATAACTAAGTATGGCCTTGCTGAATGAATCCGTGTTTGAATAAGTAATTTTCAGCTAGTGATATACTGACTTGCTAAGCGTTTTCAAAGACTCACTCAAAGACTGAATTAAAATTTTTGAATGGCTTTACTGAGTGAATGTTCAATAACATTTCAATTCCTAAATAGATGGAAAAAAAGGAAGCTCATACGCAGCATGAAGCAATCAACTTGGGCCAAGTCGTTTAACTTTCTGGTGCATAATATGCATCTCATATATATTTTTACCTTATTTGTTCAACGACTCACAAATATTCATATGCAGTTTTCATTTCATAGCCAATATAATTAGCAAAAAGGACTGGATATTATTTAGATCCAAAGTCTGGCTATGCAAAACTAACGCACCTTCATTCCACTGGTGCTTTGGGTTAAAGCGTTCAGTTTGCAGAACTGACATGAAATATCCTCAACATGTGTACACACCTGCACAGCTGCTGATTGTTGATGATCCAGCCATCTCATAAAATCAGTGAATCACTGATCTCTAACAAGCCACTCGCCTCTCTCAATCCACTGCACCTGGTCAGCACAAGGTGTTTCCGCACAAACTCATCCTAGCCACTGCGGCTGTTCCAGCACCAGCTGTGCTGTGCGGGTGATTTATAGCAGCGTGATTCAGAGTGATTACACTGACAGAGCAGCAGCAAACACAACAAACCGTTTCTTTTCAGAGATCTACACCTCCAGGCCTGAATAATCACACAGTCCATCACTGGCCAGGCTCTTCTCATCACACTGCCCCTCTTTTGGGCTCACCTACAGCTTGTGGCATCGCCCCATTCATTACAGCTTTTGTAACTACATCAAGAGACCGGCAGGGTGCTTGACACCACGAGCCCTATCTGGCCCATTCCTTTCACTCACAGCCTGAACTTTACATATATATGTAAAATAATATTCCACTTACATGTCAAAAGAATAATTTACCCACAAAAGCGTTTTATTCAAATAAACCATTCACTCATTTTCATCTTTCAAGTGCAAAATATACAAAATACACCAAAAAATGTGTGTTCCAGGGACCAAAATAAAAAACATGAGTGCAAATAAATAACTACAGAAATTTGGCAGATACTATTGCTTAAGATATTCAATGTATTTTAACACTGTTCCAAATGTTTTGGTTACTGAACATTACAGAAAACCCCCGAAAACCCCAGATGCTGCTAAACATAACATTTTGCTTAATCACAACGTTTAATTGCGATTGTTATGTTTAATTGCAACATAATCATTTGCAGTTAAATAGTCTTCAGCGTCTGTTTGATTACATGCATTTTGTAACTGTTTTACTGTACATTTCTGCCATAGTCACCACTAATAAACTACCCAAATATAATTTAGAAACTTAAAAATGTCTTTACAATTTCTGTAAAGCTGCTTATAAAACACATTTATATTGTGAAATGTGCTACACAAATAAACCTTACAGATAAACACCATCAGATAGATTTATAATGACATGGTTTGTTGCATTTATATTTATGCATTTGGCAGACACTTTCATATTTAAGATATACATGTCACTGTGCATTCTCTGGGACTTGAACCTATGACCCTGGTGCTGTAAGTGCCATGCTCTACCAGTTGAGGTACAGGAACATTAAATGAACATTGAATTCGATAAGGACTTTATTTAAACTTGTTCGCTATGCCTTGATTTTTATTACCAGCTGTTTAGAAGAATTCCCCACTATTCTCGCATGCCTAAAATAAACACAAAACTTTCCAAAAAAGAAATTTCCATCAATATGCAAATGATTCTGAGGCTTGAAATTAACTGTTATGCGACGTACTAAATTATTCATGAATATATCTCCACTCTGAATCCTGTCGCATTTAATTTATTCAGTCTAGCGAGTGCTTAATTATTGAATTCGTATATACGGCGCCTCATGTGGCTTTAAACTTGTAGTCCATCCATCTTTTACTGCTCTTAATTTCATACAGGTGTCTGTTTGGACTGATGAGAAGTATTGATGACTGATGTTTAATTGCTCAATAATTGAGTGGAGTTCAGTCAGCTGCACTCAGGGATGCTCTCATTTGCCGAACATAAACATCTCAGGCTCATCTAGCCAGATGGAGCTACAGTAACCACTCCAGATGTTGAAGGTGAGGTGCATGCGAAAATTGTTAACAGTAACATCTCTTAAATTGGCCTTTTTTTCTCTCCCTCTGTCATGTCTGTCAGAAGGTTCAAGTATAGTGTTGAAATTTAACTCCGGTGTTAACGTACGTTCACAAAATCAGCAGGTTCCTGTCTGAGTGACAGCTTGTGATAACAACACAAACCTGCCGTGCTAAAATGGAATTCAAAGAAGGATGGAAAGATCACATTTAGAATTCTAATATTCAGGATTTAAGCGTAATATATTACAATTACTCAGTAGCTTAAAAGGATGAATAAACCATTTACAATTAGCCAAGAATAAATTAAACATTTTATGAGAGAATTAAAATAATATCTGATTTTAGTAAACTGAAACACACCTAAAATATCATAATTATCAATAATAAACTTAAAATAAGCAGATATTCAATCACACGTTGTAACTTTGTAATTTATAACTACACCATCACTTGAATCCTGTTCCTCTGAAATATATCCATCACTAAAGGCATGTTGGCTGCAATTAAGACATGAAGCTAAATGTTATGTTCACCATTTGGGCATATTAACTCCACTGAATGAGTGTAATCTCATACAACAACTTGAACACAGACAGTTCACGAGGTGAATGAAAATCAGCTTTCCCCCAAACAGTTATTGCTGACTTGTTTAATGGGTTTCTTTTCAGCGTTCCGAGTCAAATCCAACAGCCACTCTCAGAGAACTGAAAGATTTGATGCAAATATGAAAGCAAACACATGAGCACTTCTGTTTGTCTGTTTTGTTTCACTCTGCCAAGCTGCTAAAAAGACAGGACAGTTGCATGGATGATGAATATTAATCACAGTATTGACGGAGATGTTTCTTTTGAAATGGAGAGCGATACCAGCTGTTGCATCAGACCCTGTTTGACATGCAGTCAAACGATGAAGCTTCCTACTTATTCCACTGCAGAGCCACTGGAGAGTTACTGATTCATTTCTCCAATCAGTGGAAATTTGGAGACAGCATTAAAACCGGCAGCTACAATCATAAGTTATAATCTTTTTTTTTTGTGTATATGTATACAACATTATATATATAGCCATGGCCAAAAATATTGGCACCCTTGGCAGATATGATCAAAGGAAGCTGTGAATCCTTTTGATATTTTATTTAAAATAAGACTGGGGATAATATTGTTATGACATAAATGTTTTCTTCAAATACACGTTAGACATAATTATTTGCACCCCTAGAAATTCTTCTGAGTAAAATATATAGTAGCTATATTTCCATTCATATTCACAATTTAGGCGTGATAATACCTGTAGAAAATGAATTAGGTGAACAAGCACCATCGTGGAGCTGGGAATCTAAAGGGTCTGGAGTGATCCTGGATGAAGGAACGGTCTCTGATCTCTTAGTCAGGTGTTCTCTAACCTCATCAGGCATTATAGGAAACAATTTTGAGCTGTTAAACTGGAAAATGGATGTTCAAAAAACTATTGGACAAAAGGGTTCCGTTAACTGTTGCCAATGTGTAGTAGAGAAAAACATTTAATATTTCATAATAATATTTCCCCCATTTTAAATTCTTATTATCCAATGAAAGGTTAGACTTATGAATTAAAAAAAAAAAAGATCATTCACTAACCATGCATTACAACACACAGTGGTGCAATCAAACACCTCCACATCTACAAAAAAATGGCATGCTAAATTTTCTTTTTGCACAGAGAACAGAGCAAATCGGGCTCACTGCTGCGATGACTGACAAGTTCAGTCAAACTCATATTACCCCTCAGGTGTAATTGCATGTCTTCTGTAGTGTAAACGACTCTTGACACAAGAGAACTGCGAGCTGAGGGCTAATTGAGTGAGGATACACTCTCACCTCTCTAAAGCTATCAGAAGCACCAGTACCAAACGTCACTAAAGGACGAAGAGGCAGCGCAAAAGAAAAAAACGCAAGGAAAAGTGATGAGAAGGAAACAATAGAGAAAGTAGGCACGGAAGACCAAGGACACAAATCCTACATGTAACATTTAAATGGCCCAAACTGTACTCTCAAGATAACAACATGCTTTTGTTCATTTTCACTGCCACTGAGCCTCCTCAGTTCTATAGAAAATGTATCCAGAGAGGGTGAGCATCTATCAGCTTCCAAATGTGGAAAATTACAAGCACATTTTGACTGAGAGAAAGGACTTCATCAAGCCGAAATGTAAGTGGGCAGATTTCCATGACAGCAGTGAGATTAAGATGAAGATTGTCTGTCACGCTGATGTGTTTTCATCTAAATACTCACAATTTAAATCTCTGTCAGACAGCAAAAAGTAACTGTGACAACACTGGCAATTCAAGAGATCCTAATATGACCTTGTTTAAATTGAGTGTTTTAAAGATTAAATGACACTAAAAGATTTTCTACATAAACTTTTATGAACATCTCATAATCAGTATAAAGCTGAGTAACATGAAAAGGAGAGTGTGTGTGTGTTTAAATAATAATGGGATTTGAAAAATTAGGTAGGGAAAAAAAACAAGGAAACTTTTTGTTAATGTGGTGTACCTGTTAAGTGTTTTCACTCCTGAATCTAGCCTTTTTTTCGATTTGAAAAAAAAAAAATAAAAAATATAAATAATAAATAAAACTCTCAAACTCCATGCTGAATGCAGAACTGAATGGATTCCAGGTGAACATACACACACTGATAAATATGATGACTGAACCGTCAATACTGCTTCCTGCAACTGTGATAATCATTCCTTTGACTTCCTCTTTCCCGTTGCCTCTTTCTTATGGGGAAAAAGCAGAAGTGTCAGCTTCTGCTGGAGCCAGGTGTTATCTCCAGAGCCATTAGACAGGGACAGACGCTGCACTGGCGCTCTACAGTGGTTGGGAGAGGAAGATAAATAGAGTTCTTCACAGCTTCCATGCATCAGATGGGACGCACACCTTCATCTTGCTCTAAATAAGATTTGTGGCACCACAACAGCAAAAGTGCACCAGGAGACAGATACAGTCCAGAGGGGGAAAAAAATGTACATCTTAGGGAAAGGAAGAGGGAATGTTATGTCATGGAGAGAACAAAAACTATATACAGACTCAGAGTGAGCAAAATGCTCTTAAACCACCTTCAGAGGTGGTCAGATTGCTCTGATCTCACAAGTGTCTGGAGGGCATTTACACTTGGTCTGTTCATGATCAGATCAGACAATCCAATCGGTACAAATGCAGGAAGTCATCCCTTTCTCTGCTATTTGAGACATATATTCAGCGGTTCAATCTCTAATGTGGAGAAATTTCACATTTAACGCACCCTGCCACGGCCCAGATGTGTACATTGCATGCAGTTACTTAGTGAAAAACATGATACAGGACATCTGACTGCATGATCTAGCTTATTAGGGGCCATTCACACAAGGATGTGGTTTTTGCTTCTGAAAAATTTAAATCATTGAGATGTTTGTTTTTTCCCCAAGTTGAACTTGACACATTCTGATGCATGAGACACTGCAAAAGATGCAAGAGCAATGGTCTTGCATAGAAAATGAATGAAAAAATAGTCCAGTGGATGGAAGGCTATTCTGTATGAATTAGGGTTGCGCGATAATGCCCATTGTCATATCGTCCTATCGTCAGCCTGTAAGATCGCCGATACACGATAGTATCGG
>JAUCMS010000153.1:6446290-6470925 GCA_032357445.1 Enteromius radiatus | reverse complement strand
GTATAACACTTACTTGTGTGACCAAAGTCAGCAGAGTTATATTAGTGTCTTTTGCACTGATAAGAAAAAAAAAAAACCCAAATCACGCCGGCGTGACGGCCGACTTCAGAGGGTTAACAGTGAAGTTTCAGGAGGATACTTTGTGACTCTATTTAATTTAATTAAAGACTGACTATGAATAAAGTTGCATTACAATAAATACAATAAATCTCACAAGACTTCTGTAATTGTTTACACTGTGAAACCTGAGTGACTTTCTTTTTCAGACTAATCTTAAGGGAAAATAGGAATTCATTTCAAAATTACTCATACATGCATCATTGGGGTCTCAAGGACCTCAGATATAAAAGAAATAAAAAATCAGTAAAGCCAGTCAGAGCAGAATATGTCTGGGAATTTCAAGACTTCAGGCTTTTTAAATATATCCGTGGGGATATGAGACCTTGCAAAATCAGAAAAAGGGAACGTTTTAAAAGACATGACTTCATTTCCTCTACATGCATTACAATAAGTAAAGTAACAAGTACTTTACTAAAACCAGACAGTCTGTTCCTGCCTCAGACCACAAGGAAAATTTCTGATTGGATCAATTGGATGTAATATACATTTTGGATTGATATCATTTAAAGTAGATAAAACTGAGAAAGCTGCTGGGTGGTGAATTCCATCAGCCAACAAAAGCAAACTAACTGCAAATTGAGCAGCGCAAGAAATATAATCCAGATATAGATTCACACTAAGTGGATTCTCTACAGTCGCCACATGCTTGTGATCAGAAACTACGTGTAAAAACGTGTCAACCGCACAAACAAAATCCTCACGTGCAGCTTCTATGATTAGGTTCTAATGAGGCTGTTTTAGAGGAAAAGACTCCCTGGACTAGCAACTAACAGAGACAGAGAGAGAGATAAATGTCAAAAGTGCATGACTTCAGCAAATGCATTACACTTAGACATTGAGTGACAAAAAACTCACTATATGGTGTGAATTCTTTCACTTCATGTGTCAGAAAAGATATATTCAGGCCCACATAGAATCTGTAGAAAAGGTTGTAGAAAAGGTTGTAGAAAAGGTTCTGCAGATTTCCACAGAATCTGAATGCATATAATAGGAATTATATATATATATATATATATAAAATACAAGCACGAAAGCACATGTGTTTTACAATACCAAAGCAAAGAAAATGGCACTATTTCTAATTCTGTTCATCTCACGCTGTTTTTGCAGAATGGAAACCCACTTGGATGTATTTATAGACTGCATATTACAAAGTGTAGATTTTCATTTCTGCTAAACTATATACAAAACAGCTGGATGAAAATCGGGGGCTAAAGAAACTATTTAAACAGAGAAGGAGGTGGCCCCACTATAAAGCTTGCGAAATTACTTTTCTGACATGACAGCAGCCCAGCAGTCCTACGTATGTTGAGAAATAAAGAACAACAAAGGTAAGAAGACGGTACCCATGTACTGTTTTATGAAGGCATAAGCTACTTCCATGTGTAATCAAAACCAAACATGCATTTTTTTATAGTAAAATGTATTCACAATATAAAACTACTGACTAAACAAAAACAATATATTTTACGCTTATTACCACCTATTCATAATAACAGACACATAGATGTACACCCCCACACATATGCACATAATGTAGATATCAGTGGTGGTGATACCATACAGATCATGTGCACTTTTTTTTTTTACAAGCAATGTATTTCAGGTTGCTTGTAATTAGATGATTGAAGGAAATGACAATTATAAAATGAAAACACATTCTCTTTTACATCAAATTAATTACATACAACAGTCCTTTTGCAGTTGAACATAAACATGTCACCAAAGATTGCATTAAAGCCCTTGTTTTCCTCTATATAGTGCGCAACCAGTGCAGAACATTTCAGCATCCTATTTTTATGGTCATAAAATCTTTACATCCACTGCTTATAATCCAGTGGTCTCACATCATTTTGATCCCAATAAGCATTAATCTTTTTATTATAAAGAGAAAACTGATTCTCAGAAAACTGATTTTCAGAATTCTTTTGACAAAATACCACAAGTATAATCACATTAGGGTAACGTGCATTAGATTTACAATTAGCATCATTAGCATTATGCTTAGCATCATAACTCACCCACCATCAAGCAGGGATGGGCGACACACCGGTAGACATGATTAACCAGTAGAGATTTTGGTCTATCGTCTCAAACAGGCACAGGTGATCTTGCTGCCATGTAGTCATGAAAACAAATCATTTGCACATTTTTTTAAGCAGTTTAACCAAGTGATTTTAAGCTGTTACAATGCAATCAGCCTGTTGAAAACAGAACTCATTCAGTTATATGCACGCCCTGTCAGAGAGACGCTGTCAGAGAGGCTTGTACATGTGGAGATGGTGCTCACAGGGCACATATTGAATAGAGTTATTTTTGCTGCTTTTTAGGCCTTGAACAGTTAAGTACGCACACTTGTATGTGTCAAAAGGGCTGTCTCTGCAAGTGAAAGCAAACAGCTGAGAAAGGGAAAAAAAACAAAAGTATATTGGATCTGGGCAACTCTTAAAGTAACAGAAGTATCTGTCATTCATGTTAAACAACAAAAGAAAGAAAATCTCTCACTGATCTTGACTTTTGAAACTTAATAAACATATACACCTAATTTACACTGTGATGAATATACAGTACAGTGTTTTTAGTCAATTAATTACTTTATGATCATACCATTTGGCTATATGGGGGTGCTCAATGTCTGATTTCACATAGAATTACCGTTTTTGTTTTTTTGTTTTTAAGTTAATATACATCCTATTAAAATAATTCTGTAAATAAGAATCTGAAAAGAAAGAAGCTTTAAATAAATATTTTAACCTTGGTGAATAAGTTCAACCATCCTTATAGATATACATTTAGTTTGAGTTTCCATAATCTGTGACACAGAGGGGCATCTTGGCATCAGGAATTTAAATCTTTAACAAGACTCAAACTGAGGCAGCGTGAAAGACTGGATTTTTTTTCGATCAGGTAGGGTACAAGTGATTTCAAAACATTTCATCTGGTTTATAAATATAGTGTATACTATGTTGTATAAGATTTGGTTAGGTTATGTTGCAGTAAAGCCCTTAACTCTTTCACACATAGTGCAAGCAGGACAAACAATGAAGAATAGAAATTACGACTGGGACTGCCATACACATAACATTATGCTGAGCACGCTATTATAATGAAACGCTGTGAATTTTTAGAGTCTAGCTGTCGTGTTTCTGCACGTTGTCGCTTGAAGAACCCGTCCATAAAAAGGAGTTCATTCAGAGCCGCACAGACATGTTCAATTCTGCATACTGTAAAAAAAAAAAGTGCTAATTCTGAGGGTTTTCCATGAAGTTTAAAGCTAATTATCTTTAAATGGAGCATTTACCCTTTGTATCTGCGAGGCGTCACATTTTCCCTGTGTGTTAACCTCAGTAATGATGACTGTCGCATAACTGACATGACTTTTTGCCCCGTCCCGAACATATGATTCGACTATCAGTTGAATATAAAGTAAAGTGAAAAAGTGAAGTGACTTGTGGCCAGGTATGGTGACCCATACTTGGAATTTGTTCTCTGCATTTAACCCATCCAACGTGAACACACACCCGGAGCAGTGGGCAGCCATTGCTACAGCGCCCGGGAAGCAGTTGGGGGTCTTGAGCAGTTTGCCCAAGGGTCTCACCATGGTATTGAAGTTGAAGAGAGCGCTGGGAATTCACTCCCACCACCCACAATCCCTGCCGGACCCGCGAGTTGGGTTGCAAGTCCAACTCCCTATCCATTAGGCCAGAATTTTTTTTCCTAGCTATTGCCTGTAATTAGTTTCCTATTCTTTCTTATTTAGTCATTTTGCAGATGCTTTTATCCTAAGCAAATTACAATTGGAGTCATTACCATGAAATCAAATGTATTGAAACAGATATTGGTCATATCACCCACACCTTCCATCAAGCTTTTTTAATAACTTAAAATTTTAACATCATGTGGTTTTTGTTCATAAAATCATGAATGAAACATGCTATCATGTTTATTAGCTTCATGTTTGTAAAGGCAAAAACATAATTTCTAAAGAAATGTAAAGTAAACGTGTACAGAAATCCATATTTCTCCAGATATGTGCACTTCCACACACACATCTGTTTTTTTTACAGCTTCAGAATCTACAGTCATAATAATGGATATACAGTATATTGACAACTTGCTACAGAGAAAACAATCAAATTTAATACCAGCATGTCTCTTCCAACACCACTCGCTCAGCGTGAGGCATTTCCTTCAATATCTAAACACACCGAGTACATGACCCTTTCATTTCTGAAAACAAACCAGCTCTGTTTGAAGGAGAAATTCCCTGATAGAGTATAAAAGCAAAAGCCCAGCAGCAGCTTTGGCTCTGTTTATCATTACAGCTGTGTGCTCTCTCTCAGCTCATTGAGATGCAACCTCAGGAGCGTCTCATTTAGGCTCCCCGCGCCTCCACCTGAGATCTGCATTCCCAGCAGAATAGCACACACAGCTAAAAGAAACCTGCAAACTTATAGATCTGTGACTGGTTAAGAAAAAGGGGGAAAGGTGTATACTATTGCAGACTATTTGAAAAGAATCAGCAAGTGACACCTAAGAAATGCTGGCAACTTGTACAGCACAAACAAATTTGTCAGATAACCTAACCATAACATCTAAATTAACTGGTTAAACTTCAGAGAAAAATATTATTTAATAAGACTAAATCCATACTGCCGCAGGTAATCACAGGCATGCTAAACCATGCAGTTTGTCTACATTCAGGGACAGAACAACGACGGATGGTCTGACTTGACATCTTACTGTCACAGCAGTACCGTTCTTGTGATTGATGGACTGACATGAGCTGTTAAGAGCACACCATCCTGAAATGCATGTTATCCCAATAGAAAATCCCAATAACATGACTGGTGTGATTTCAAATCCTGCCATTTGAGAGTAGTAGAAACGCAAAATATTATAGTTTTACCTGAGGAGTTATTTTAAGGTACGAAACTTTCATTGTGTGTTTATAGTAGTATGTATGTACATTAAGCTCGGATCATTTTACAGACTCTGACCTTTGAGTCTCGTTCAGCAAAATGAATGAATCTTTTCATCTCGTTAATTTAGTTCTTTTTAGCAAAATATAATAAAAATGTTACCTGTTACCTCCCTAACACATCTACTGCTTACACACTACAAATAAGACAAAACTATAATGCTATAAGAAACAGAAAATATTCATTCATTGTTTACCTGGGTCTTTAATGTATGATTGACCTATGCAGCCTGAGCCAGAAACAGAATTGATAAGTTCATCTCTCGAGTCATTCTAGTCGTTCATTCTTATGTTATGTGATGTGATAGCACTGGATATAGAAAGTAGTACTTATTCAAAAGACTTATTATTAGTTAGTATTAGTCATATGACTATTTTTAAATATGATCCAACAAAACTCGAAACAGGTGAATCAATAATTCCAATACAGAAACGCGCGACTGAACAAATCACTCCTGCGAGACGACTCGTTCTTCCAGAGACACATTAAAGATTTGTTCATAATGAACGAATCGTTTAAGAACGACCCATCACTAATATACATACAATATTAAGGAATATTTATATATCCATTTCATGCCCCCTTAGATACTTTCATTTACATTTTAGATACAAATGTGGGCCATTAACTCACTCTCCTGTCACTGAGCTCACACACAAACAAAACAACATATTTGGTAAATGAAAATCAAAACAATTATCCTTTTAAAATAAAATGAGAACAGAATAGAATTTTTTTGAGTCAGATATCTCTTTAACTCTTCACAATGTAAGAGCACTTTGATTTCACTGAACATTTTTGTGTTTTTTTTCCTTAATTAAATGTCTCTACGCAGATGAAAGCAAATGACATTTACAGGTGACTTAAATTCCCTTGTAACTAGGGAAAGATGGCATATCTAGAGCAGAATGTGTCTACCTGTAAAAACACGTTCTGTGTGAACTGGACATTTACCTTGTCTGTTTATGATCCAGTTAGTTCCAAACAAAGTATTAACACAGAGCGTCTGCGAGGAAAACCCACCAGACACCTGATTTAATGGTGGATAATTTGGTGTGTTTAAACAAATCTGTTCAGTGAATGATTCGTTCACTCGCTCATGAAGACCCACCTACTGGCGGGATAATTTAACATGTAAAATAAGTCACAATACACATTTATTCCATTTAGTTTCCCTTGCATCTACAGCTGCTCACTGCTCCACATGTTCAGACAACTAATGATGCCTGAAATTCTGGTTCTTGAATATGGTGACTGCACATCAGGCAGGTCTCATTAAGAAGCCAGAAACATCACAATCTGCCTTTGATGAAACAGAAGTTATTTAAACAAACACTAAAATACACAGCCATTGACATTTGTAAATTAAGACATTTTATTGCAGTCAAAAAAATAAGTGGCTGGACTAGCTGTGCAGTAGGGTAAAAATAGAAAGAGGATTTCCATGAGCTGAAGGCACATCGGGGAGCTTCCAGAGTAGACAGCTCTGTTGACTGTAATGGGCGAGAGAGATCTAGTTTTGTTGCACCACACATCCGGTGTAGACACGCATAAATACACCTCCTTGATGGATGCATGCTGACTTGTTTGTTGTCACCTGGCCTGCAACTTTTACCAGAAATTTACATTTGTGTTTTAGACCTGTAATGCTCATTATATTTTACATAGAAAAATATATACAATGGTGTCCAAAAAGTATCTGTACTTTTAAGTTTCAATGAAAAACGTCTTAATCGCATTACATTAGAAATTAAATAATCACTTCCACTGAAAATCTTATTAAGACTATATGCTTAAAGTTCAAGGTTTTTTTAAGAGCGACTTTATTGCACAAGCGATTCATTTTTGAGCCTAGTATAAGCTACCTTTTAACAACGCTTACGAGAACTTCAGGCTGAAGTTAAAAGGTCATACCAAAAACTAGGTGGTGAAAATTGATTTGTGGGAAGGATTTAAGGATAATACTTAAATCGAATGAAACTATCTTTAGCAGTTTGAGAGCCCAGGGTCACAACAATGAAAGTCGTCTTCAAGGGTCAGATCAGGTAAAAGTACATCCTTAAAGGTATGCTTCAAAAAATGAAAATGTTGCCATATTCGACTTATGTTTTTCACTGAATTTTTAGGGGGTAAAAATAAAGTTTTGCACAATGCGTTCTTTTTTTCTATTAAATTGAAGTTAATAAGTTCCAATGTTGTTTTTCATTGCGTAAAAAAAAAATCTGCTGAGGAGAAGTCTACTTTCTGAGGAGAATTTTTGGAAAATTATAGAATTTTTCACCTAAGCTCATTTTGCCATGTAGGAAATTTTGCACAACATTCTTGTCTTTCCTTCTAATTAAACATCTGTCCTGCTACGCTATGATTCTGTACTACTGATTCAAGACTCCTCATACACAGTCAGTATCAGGTCTTAATTAATACAAACGACATTTACAGGTGACTTAAACTCCCTACTAACAAGGAAACAATGGCATATATCTAGGGCACTGAATCCATTTTAGTCCTTCAGACCGAATTCCCTGTGAATGCATTGTTAAATGGGCGAATGTGGAGTAAAATACAGAACGGTGAGCATTACCATAGTCTTGAGTTCCAGACAGCAGTATGACAGGAGGACAATGACATCCACTGCAGCTTAGCTACGGCTCTCGCAAGGGCCCCTGGAGTGGCCCTGAGGCCATGTAATACCATGTTAATTACCGCACACACGGTATAGACTTTCAAACAGGACTCTGTGGGAGAGAGGAGAAAATCTAATCACAGGGGAACCAATTTCACTGAATCTGTTGCTGCACTGGCTGGGTGGGTAATTTGTGATGACACAGAGAAAACATTACTGCCACAACAGTTGCTGAGCTGTAAATTCCTACCTGATGGAAAGTGATGGGTTTTTGACAATGTTTTCGTGTCAGTCCCATAACTTAGGCAGTTTTTCTGTCAGCGCTGTCACAGTTACACCAGCTGTCGTATTAATTTTCAGAAGACGTTGTCAAGTTCCTTAAACCTTCAGTTTGTCATCGCTGGTTATTATCGTCACATTCAGTTTATCAAGACCAAAGGGCCATTTTTAGTACAAAAAAGGTTTTCTAAAAAGAGAAGAGGACATTGAAGAGAGTCCAATCAATTCTACAACATTCATCAGTCACTTGGTGGAACCGCCCAATGACCAAAACCATTAACAGAAATATGAACATACTCTACAACTAATTTAATTAGGGGGAAAAAACTCCTAGCCACAATTGTTATGGGTGTGTGTAGTTTGTATAATAAAATAACATTCTAATATTATATTGGTTTTAAGGACAATTTTCCGTGTCACCTATAATGTAGTCTCATCCTCAGGTATCACACCCATGGAACGTTGACTAAACGTCTGATGCATATGACATATGACTTATCTGGAAGCACTTCAGTAGTTAAATGTCATCATTGGATTGGTTGAATTATACTGGATTTCCGGGAGATGGGTGTGTCACGTTCTTTAACGCTCTGCCTGGAAACAAAGATTCTGTGACGCCAAAGTCCCTCCTGAAAGATGAAAGTCGTTTACAACTGTGACGATGAGCACTTATCAGGGTCAACTAAATGCTGGATTTTCAAAAGCAAGTGAAATATTTAGATTTTGTGGCATAGAATCTTTAAAATACATCTGAGAGCTTTACACACCAATATTTTATATAAAGTTTCATATGACAAACCGCTTCCAGGAAGAGCATATGGGCACATCTCCTGTGCCTTCCTGTTAGACAACACACAGCTCTTGGCCTTTAACCAAAAGCACCAGATAGTTTGGTAGGCATGCCAGCACCTACAGAGTGTGTCTGTCACAACCCTTTTGGCATTCTTCTCACACTTTTACCTGTAAGAGCTATAACTGACCCTGCACATATTTTTTGTGTTGTGAAAACATGTTATTTGCTCAGTGTGCACAGTTTATGACAAATGTTTTCCTACTCACAGACATGAAAGCATTCTGATTTAATGGCTTTTTGTCAGAGAAAACATATAGTGATTTATCATGTGTGAGAATATGGTAATAAGAGTCCCACAAGGCCATACTTGCTCACTGAAGACTTACTATAATATTACTAAAGCTTACGGTTTGGAAGCTCACATCTGCTTCTCTGCAGACTTTTTCTGAAAACTAGCAAACAGAGTGAAGATATGTAACAGAAGAACACTAATACTGAGTTCTATATTTAAACAAGAGACAAAACAGTTACTCTACTGTATATTTAAGATACATACATAAAGATTACTCACATACATACAAACAAATACACAAACACAAATAACGAATTAAACATTTAAAATGTTAATACATATCTTAGAAACATAAAAAAAGTCAAGAAAATAAACTTTGTATGCGGTTGATGAAATAACCTTCACAGCGTCGAGGAACAGAGGCAGAAGGCTTTCTGAAATCTGTATCTTGGCAAGGAATGTTCTGTTGGGAATGAAAACGGCTTGGAAAATTGCTGCCTGGTGGTTCTAGGAAGGCTGAATGTAAAGCTTTAAAGACAACCTCAATCAGCTCCCTCTGCTCATGAAGATAGCACACACCGGCTACAACTCCCAATCACGTTATCGCGTAATGCAAGGAGTTGTAAACATGCATCTACAACTGTGTTCTGAGGTTAGTATAACAAACATACATGACAGTCACAGCAACAATGTGGTTTGCTAAAGTTGTTTTGGTAAGAAAGTGTCTTAAGAATATACATGTTTGTCGTCTCTTTGTCAAAATTATTTATTTAGGGAAACTGCATAAAAAGGGCAAATACCTTCTTAAGCAGTTTACTTTTACTTTTTTTTTTTATACTTATCCTAAAAACCATGAACGAACCACCGCAAGGTAAAATACAACCCAGACTGCATTAAATACAGGTTCACTAGCAGTAAGGATAAATGTGTGCTGACCACAATTTATTTTGAGCAGTCAATTACTGACAGCCCTGAGCGTGAAACCATTGAAATTTAAGAGACATTTAAAAACGGCTCAAGGTTACGAACACAACGCCACACTTCCGGCATCCCTGCCTGTGCTCGCTTCTTGACAGGATCTGGAGCTGGAAGCAATCCACGTGCTTTTATGCTTCCTGGCCTGTGACGTCACCCACCTATGACATCCCAATATTTCATTGGCTGATTTCACACATGATTCAGAGCAGTCACGCTGGAGGCGTTCCCTATAGCGTCTTGTCGACACGGCTCGAGTTACTGAAGAACTTGCCAAAATCCTGAAGCAAAAACAGTTGATATAAAGGAAATGTATTCTGTCTTTCTTCTTTTAAAATATAAATATTATATTAATTTCAGCCTTGGCAAATGAAACCCAAATGGCTTCTCATTTCCAGCTCATATCCTCAAGATGCTCATTACCAGTGAGTTACGTGAGGTTACCGTGAGTCTGCTGGTAATACTGTAACACCTCACCTCTTTCCTTTCATCTTCATTTACTTATCCTTGTGATCGACAGCGGCCACTGAATGCTGAATGATGAATGGCAAAAGGGCCGTGATGAACCCTCCCTTCCTTAATGAAACCCTTATTGATTTCTCATTGCAGAGAATCATTGCCTCTGCTCTCAACCTCAAGTTCCCACATTTAATCTGGATGCACATCATCTGGAAACACTACCGTTAAGACCTCCAGAGAATCTACATGAGTGTAATACAGATGGCCACAACCCCTTTTACCTCCAAAAACGGCTTTAATTTAAACAGAATACACTCTTACAAATAAAGGTGTTTCAAAAGATTCTTCAGAGCGATGCCATAGAAGAACCATTTTTGGTTGCACAAAGAACCACTCAGTCAAAGGTTCTTAAAAGAACCACCTCTTTCTTACCTTTTTACAATCTGAAGAACCTTCTTTCTCCAAAAAGGAAAGAAAGACGAAACAAAAGAACGGTTCTTCAGATGTTAAAGGTTCTGTATGGAACCATTTAGACAAAAAGGTTCCTTTATAGTATTGTGAAGCACCTTTATTTTTATGTACAAAACGCAAGCAGACTTCAAATGTGCTTCCACTTCCATAAGTTGCATGCATTTCCATGCATTTTTAGAATGGAAAATATAAATGCATAATAATTCATTGAATATTTAATTAAATATGGGATCAGTAAGATCAAGGGCACATTAAGTTGATCAAAAGTGACAGTAAAGACATTGCTCATGCTTTTTGTTTTGTTTTGTTTTTTTTATGTAAAAGCTGTAAAAGTTTTGTGGCTTCTGTATAATCTTCATATCATTTTATTGAAATATTATGTTTACAAAAATAGGATTTCTGAAAGATCTTGTGACACTGAAGACTAGAGAAACGACTCCTAAAAAAATCAGCTTTGCCATCACAAAAAATGTATATATTCAAACAGAGAACAGATACAACAACATTTGACAATATTACTAATTTTACTGTATTTATAAGCAAATAAATTCAGCCTTGATGAGTGTAAGAGACTTTTTTTTGCTAAACATCTTCATAAAAATCAAACTGACACGAAAAGTTAAATAATTATTTAATCATTTTTTTATATCTAAGTTTTACTCATATTATATACAGGTAGATGTGTTCAGAGGTATAGAACAGACATGTGTAATTAGCTCAGCATGTTCAAAACAATGTCTAGATTTGAGAATGATTTGGATAAATGTGCTAAAAATGTCTGTGAAAGAAATGAAGTGGTAATTGGAGTGAGTGTCACTTGCAGTGATTTACACTAGAGCTAGTTGTAGTTGTGTTCTGAGAGGGAATAAAGCTGCTGGCCACAAAGAAAGAGACCCACAGCATTATTCTGCCTGTTCAAATGCCAGTCCATTTCTCAAAGAAAAATAACACAATGCCATACCGTGCTGTACTTGATATTTGTCAGAGGGAAATATTCCAAATGTCAATCTGCCACGTCTGACCAAAAGGATTTTTTTCCCTTTTACTTTCACCTTTGAGATAGCTCTGCAAAATAATAATCGAATACAACAACTGCATTTGATAAAACTTTATTGCAATGACCTCTTTCAAAGAAAATCAGTTTGCAGCCTTTCTATTAAATCTTTAAAGATTTATAACAGATCCAAAATAGCTGTACATGCCTTTAAGAAAACAAAACGCTTTGAGGCACATCTCTAATTTGCGCCTACTAGGTTATGACTAAAGCGTAAAGATATAAAAACATGAAAAAATCCAGAACAAATTTGAGCCCCCGTCTTTGAGATAAGCGTGTGGGAATGAGATGAGACATTTGCTAATAATGTAAATCCAGACCTCAAGAAAATCTGTTAACATCCGTGAGGAGGATATAACTGATATGCTAATAGACAGTGTACTGCCATGTGTGTTTAATTGCTTATTCTCATTGATGGAGAAATGTAGCCCAACCGGATGCTCTGTTTTAGAAGATAAGCCTTATCACAAGAGCAAATAAACAGGACTTTGAAGAACAGGAGATATGGTGATATTTACTTACTGTTAACCAGATACCTAAAAAGTAACTTTCCATATTGAATGTCATCTTCTTTACTTAATACTAACCAACCCTCGCAAACATTTCTATATGATACAATTTTATCTTAATCTGGAAGTCTTGGTCTTGGTCATTCTAACAACCCTTTAATGCTCATTCCATATTCTATTTAAATTAGAAACTGCACAATTGTAATGGTGTAACAAATCAAACCAAGCCTCATCAGATTTAAGATCACACATGACTCCAGCAATAAAACCTTTCATGGCGTGTTATAGCTACTTATCTGAGAGTGAATCAATCAGACTCCACTAGGGCCAGTGTAATAAAGCAACTGCTGACATATTTGGATCATATATAACAATTGATATGCTAGAAAGACAAAACAAGGAGCACTGCAAAAGATGAATACAGAGAAATTTTTTGTCCATTTTCGTGTTATCATTTAAACTGATTTTTTGGGGAAAACATTACTTGGATGAACCTTCACAAGTCAATTATTTCTAAGTGTGATTTCTAATATGTCTATACAGAGGTCTGAAGTATGCATTTGTAAATGTATGCATGAATATAATACTATTCGTTGGGGGAGACTAAATTATTTGTAGATTTCTGCACAAAGAAAGTGTATTCAATCAGATCCTTTATAAATGATAAGAGTATGTATGTAATCTATAGACTTCAATGTCAAACTAAACGTATGTTGCAAGATTATGGGATCACAAAACGCAATTCTTACAAGAAATTATCCTATGGCAGTGCATTATGTATATGTTCATGACTCTAATCCCTCTACTTTAAAAATGATTGGTTAGAAAAAGTGACTGAAGATCAGTTGAGAGCTACCATTTTTCGTGCATTGAATGAAGAATTAAAATTGATGCCATTTTTGTGTCCATATTTTGTAATGGCTAATAAGGCTGTATTAAGTAAGTATTAGGTCATCTGGGCACTTTTAACCTAATGTTTTATGATTACTCACACATCAAGGAAATAGGGCTGCTGGAAAATATTTTATGATAAAATCACCACATAAAGTGAGCATTCATTAAAAACAGACCATCTGGACTTCCACCAAGAGGAAAAAACAAAACAAAAAAAAAGCAATATTTAGACAGTTAATGAAGCATTTGCACAGCACTTTCTTCTTCTGCATAGATAATAGTACGCTGATGAGTAGTACACTCGTTTCTCAGGAGCTAGAAACTAAAACATTATACTATAAAAAAAAAACAGATAAGCTATAAAAACTATTCAAATTCACAAATAAATATAATAAAAAACATATGCTTTAACAACATACACTGTATTGCTCTTCATCCACTATTTTTGCAAGCAAAACCGGATACAATCTCCTTCATTTCTCCATACCTTTCCAAAAAAACTATCATTCCAGAAACCATTTAACACAATATTCTTACTGTGCATGAGGGTTGACAATGCTACCTACACCTGCCATTATTTACAGCTTGTTAAAAGCCCATTCAGATGGCTCAATGTGAAATAACACTCACATTTTCAGCAGGCTCCTTTGATTTGAGATGAAAATCACATGCAGAAACCCTGCATATAGTCAGATCACTGATGACTCTCATTCTCTCTCTCTTCGGGCAGTCACTGCTGAAAAATGGAGCAGAAGGGATTGTTCCTCACAGGCCCTAATGAGAGTGCTTTGTTTAAGGAGCTAAATGATCATCCCATTACCCACAGCCTTGGGTACCCCCCGTTTCTCAGACAATGATGAAGGTCAAGCCTAAAGCACACATCAGCTCTCCATAACGTGAAGAGTCACACTGCTCTGCCAACTATGAGGAAGCATTTTCACCTATAACAGTTGAGCACTCATTTGAACTCAGCTCTGCCTGTGGTTAAACGCCTAGAAGAATTATAGGACACCAATTACCACAGATGTACAGACATATGAAACGACAAAGAGGCAATGAAATGTTTTCCAGAGATGCTGACTAGCTAGCGACTGGTGCTAGAAGAGCAGTCAACAACCACAGAAAGTAACCTAATAATTCAAACTAAGCTAAGTGGAACTGAGTTGACTTTATAATAAGTGTAAGTATATCTAAGTCATTAATAATTTACACCAGCAATCTCTCATGCTCTGCAAGGCACTGATAATTGGTCCAACCGTATGGTAATCCTTTCTATAAAAATTTGATGTCAATCCTTACAGCCATTAACATATCAGATGCACGTACAATGCTTGTCGTCAGTCGTATTCACCAAAAAAAGCGTTAAAATGTATTCAGCGATATGATTTCTCATTTTTCCAAGCGATATATATCAGCCGTCACTGCTCGGTAGAGATGTCACAGCCTCGCTCGCGATGATCTGATTAGATTCTTTCTGCACACAAGCTTTTTCAAGTGTAGTTCATCAATCTCTTTATCTTTTGAGTAGTACCATCGTCACAGTGAGAGGAAGCACATGAAAGTGCCGATCATAAAGCCAATGAAGCCTTTGTGTACAAAAAAGGTTGAAACCACACTCACAGGGACAGAGAAAACATCTGAGGCAGTGAGTTTAAATTCATTACTTAATTTTCCACACTGCTGATCTGAGAGCGATGCTCTGCGTTTGTTACTCTAAGGGCTTTTTGCTTCATTCTGCAGGTCTGCTTCTTGGAGGCAAAGCTAGGACAACAATCAGGCTTAAATTGAATCACCTTTGGGTGTTTTAAATCATTTATGGAATGCAAATGACTTCGCGTTTCATTCATCAAATATTTTGAAGTGAACAGCTGCAGAAAGTCACACGCGCCGAGGGTAAAAGTCCTCATCTGGAATCAATCATTGCAGCGAGGAGAAAAATCAGACCTGTTCTGACAGAAGCAGAGAGATTAAGGGTCGGAATCAGATTTTCCTTGTTTGTGAAACTGAGCACAACATGTAGAAAATCCTGCCTTACTTCAGAATGCCTTGGCAAAGCCCATAAATCTCGAACAAGGCATAACGGTAGGTAATTACTCCAGCTTTGAGGACTAGGAATAGATTACTATATACATCATTATATGTGATTACGTTCTCTGCAGCAGGGCCTGTCATTGTTCGGCAAGAGATGGATAATCTTTCTCAGAGCATATATTATGCTAACAGACCCACATCCACACAGGATCCCTTGATCAAACTCGGCAGAGTTTTTCATTCCAGCATAAGATGTCAGTGTCGTTGTGATGTTGGGAGCTGTGTGAATGAGGGATTCTCAGTGGGGGAAAAAAAAAAGGAATAGATGAAAGACTGTTTTCCACAAAGACACAAGCAAACAGAGAGCAGAGTCAATACAATGCAATTAAAGGGATCTCACCCAAAAGTGAAAATTCTGTCATCATTTATTCGCCTCCATGTTGCTCCAAATCAGCCATGAAAGTTCCTTTCATCAGTTTGACACAAAAATAGAAATTCAGCAGAATGACCACAGTGATTAAGATGAAAGTTAAAGGAGTCAAGATCAGCTGTGGTTTCCTTTCACTTTCATCCTACAGAAAAAACAACCTAGTCATTTTTACCAAATCATATTGCGTTGCTTCTTCCAGTGAGTGCCACTAAAAGCATGTTCAGTTTGAACTAAAACAGATTAATTGGTCACATTTTATTTTAAGGTTTTAGTTCTTACTATAAACAAACCATTAACTATGCCTAAAAAAACTCCTTATTTGCTGCTGCTTAATAGTTAGAAAGGCAGTTGTTAAAGTTTAGGTTTTGGGTAGGATTAGGGATGCAGAATATGGTCATGCTGCTTTAGTGAAGTGAAGTGACTTGTGGCCATGTATGGTGACCCATACTAGGAATTTGTGCTCTGCATTTAACCCATCCAACGTGCGCACACACACAGCAGTGAGAAGTGAACAACCACACACACACACCGCGAACACACACCCGGAGCAGTGGGCAACCATTGCTGCGGTGCCCGGGGAGCAGTTGGGGGAACGGTGCCTTGCTCAAGGGTCTCACCTCATTCGTGGTATTGAAGGTGAAGAGAGCGCTGGGAATTCACTCCCACCACCCACAAACAAAAAAAAAGTTGTTGGTTTTACTGCCATTTATGTTCATTGCACCTGGAAACTAAAGCGAACTGCAGCCAGTTTTGCAAAAAAAGTAGGCAGAGGCTAGTTTTTTTTTCAATGACCCCAGGTTGAGAAAAGAGCATGCTGAGGATTCTGTGAAACCTTTCCTTTTGTGCTCCATACAACAGGTTTACAACAACAAAAAGATGAGTAAATAGTAAACAGAGCACACTAACTGCTAGGCCACATCTCAGACAGCAAAGTAATAATTAAGCATGAGAAAGAAGAAAGCGGCGTGAAATGTTGAAGTGGCAAAGAGGAATTTGTTAAGCTAGTTCCTGATAAACACTGTATTGCTTGGAGCTAGAGTGAGATAAAATCCTGAATGGACGGATGGATGCTGTGTAATGCTAACAGGAGAGCGAAACATCAAAGCAGAGCCATTAAAAAGAGATCTATCGTAGAAATCTCCATATCACAGAAATAGACACGCGCTTACCCGTTTTCCATGCATAGTGTCTGTCTTTTGGAAATTCCAGGTCCGACCTCACTTGCATTCCAATTAGAGACATAGAGAGCAGCAGGTAGTTCCCAACACGCCATGTCCAGCCCGTTACACCCGAGTCATCTTTTAGAATCATAGTCCAGCCCATTGACGTCCTGTCCACTTTTAGTCCTGCAAAAACAAAAGCAAACAATGGTGTTTATGCTCTCTCTTACCTGCTAGGGAGGGAATACACCAGCCAAGTGTGATAAACAACTCTAGGGAATCATTACATTAATCACCAGCATGTGTTTGACTACTCATTTAATCCTTGAGGACATGAAATCGAGCACACGAGCCATTCACGATCACTGAACGATCAGGATCATTCTGTTTTAAAGCCGCACGCATTGATGCGGTAACGACCACGGCAAACACAGGCAGAGCCCTGGGTCTTTCAGCCCTGAAGTAATTGAGGGTATTAACACCTTTTTATTGCAACTCATTTAATTCTGTCCCCCGCCGCTGTAATTCACATCCTTGGGGTGAAGGATTAGTTCTGAAATCACTGACTTTCCAAGCATGTGCATAGGTGAGAGCGAATTTCAGAGCATATCTGATTTACGATGGACTTTTTAGCAAACGTTTCAAGATGGCAGTTGTACGCTATTGTATTTGTACTATTCACTTTTTAAAACAGCCGATCTTGAACTGTGAACGTCTTTTGCCATATCTGTCCACACGCAAGCTTTGTTTCATGTCACGCGCTGACTGATGGAAACCTGCACAGCATTCAAACGGCAAATATGCAATGGACCACATCCACGTTATGCCTCTCACATGTAATAAACTTCTCCATTGACAACCGAAATGGGAATGTAACTCATTTAAACAGCTCAGCAGCACAAACCAAGGTTATTCATTCGCACCAGTCCTGCGGCGAAAAATGGGGATCTCTATATTTTATAGCATCTTTGATTCATATATGGCACACGGCTCTGCATAGACCAGTGTATTACAGTATTATCTGAATTAAAATTTTGATTGATTTTGCTCTTACGGAGACGGCATACAATGCATTACCTGCGGACGATCTGTTCGAGGTGGCTAGACAGAATCGGTGTATTGATGGATGAATTGCTATCAGACTAAAATATGTGTTTGGAATGTGGAATTATTCTGATGTGATTTCTCAGGGAAAGCTTGCAGCTCCCAATTGGTTTTTGGTTGATTTCATTTGGGAAAATTAGATTCTTATTTCATTGCTTCAGCAGTGTTGCAGGAAAATCTGATTTGAGAGGAATATGGTGAGAGGCCTTGACGGAGTGAAAAAAGATCTCTTATCCTTTAACAGCTCCCACAAGTAAATGTCTTGATAGAATTAGGTATTTTCAAAAGGGTATACACAGATATCCTCTTAAAGAGGCTAGAGCTGGTTGCTTGGGACTTTGGAGCTTGGCCCATTCAATTTTTGATAGCATATTTCAGTTTAACGTTTCTAAGTGAATACATAAGTGATGTTGACCTGTAGGTCAGCTTTCATTCGGAATCGACACTCAACATCGGTCTCTCAAAACCTGCTAAAAAATACCTCAGAGGCTAAGTAGCACTTAATAATGTCTGAACTAATATTAATTAGATAAGCTTTAGATAAGCTGCACTTCAGTAAAACACTGCAATACCAAAAGACTCAATACTGTAGAAACGTACAAAAATACATTCCTAAAAATGGTCAAATTACCAATTATTGAAACCGATGGACAAAAATGTCATCTCTAATAAATATGATTGGTGCTCACTTGTGGAAATTACATTTTGTATAATTGTGAAGTAAGTCTCTTAACCAAGGCTGCATTTATATGATCAAAGCATAGGGGGAAAAAATGTAAAAAAAAAAAAAAATAATAATAATGTATTCCTGTGATTTCAAAGCTGATTTTTCAGCAGTCACTACCAGAATCTTTAATGTCATATGACCCATAAGAAATCAATACTAATGCTCATTTGGTGCTCAAAAAACATTTTTTACATATAATTATTAATGCAGTAAACAGTTGCTGCTCGATATTTTTTTTCAGGATTTTTAGATGAATAGAAAGCTCAAAAGAACAGAGTTAAGCTAAAATAAAATAAAAAATGTGATGTGTACATTAAGATTATATATAACATATTATAATTACTGCTTTTTTTAAGTAAATATAATGTTTATTGTAAATAAAATATTAATTGTTTTTGTATCATTTGTTACTTGTTACAGTGCAATTATACATTTAAATACTGAGTAATATTTGTCAACTACATGTACTCACTATAGGTTTAGGGATTGGCTTAGAACATGTAATTATATACTGTATAATTTATTGTTATTATAACAGTAAGTGCATGTAACTTGTAACAAGAAGACCTTAGAATATAGAGTTATCCTTTTATCCTCTAACATCCTTATACAGGCACACCATGTATACTTTCCAAGAACTAAAAGAGACCTATAAATGATTGTATAGGTATGTACACCACAGACCCCCAAAAACATACATTTCAGTATTTACAGTAAAGATTTACAAAAGGTTACATATTGCTAAGCAAACATTCGTAGACTGAGAGTGAAAAAGCTCGGCATGATGGACGTGGCCTTTTCCCAGTGACCTGTCAGCCGTAGGGAGGATGTGAATACTGACACACATTCCTGCATGTGCCTGTCACCCGCCGTACCAGCCACAGCCATCCTGGAAATCGAAGTCCTGCGCTGCTTTTTAGAATAACTAGGTCAAACAAAGCTTGTGGGCTCAGACTGGAACACAGTGTGCAGCTTTAAGAACCTGAGAGAGCTTCTGCGCTTCAGGATTCATGACACTTCAGTCGAGATTTTCTCAAGCAGCACACAAGTTAACTCTTTCAGACAGAGGCACTGACTCCCATTCAGATTTTCACTTATACTGCCACGAATGGGCAAAAAAAAACATCACATTTAAATATGCATGGGTTTTAATTCTATAGGGTTATTGGGGAGGTCTATTTAAAATATATTTTTCTGATTGCATATCAGATTGTTGTGAAAAGTCACATGCTCATATATATGTTCAAAGAAGCACATGGGAATTAATTTCAGTTCTAGGCAGTGAATTTCACATCAAAAACAGGCAGCTTTTTAAATCACTCTTGTGATATAGTGTTAACAACCACATTTTATGTATATACATAGTGCTTACTTTTACTACATTCATTATTTTCAAAATAAAAATAAGTAAATGAATAAATGAAATGACCATTTTAAAGATAAATTTAGCATTAATTACTCTAAAATGTCATGTGGTGTAACCAAGTAAAAATGTTACTTTCACTTATTATTTATTAAATATTTATGTAACACATTGTTACATTTTCATTATGTTACGAATTCATAAATATCATCACGATTTTAGTGGCATTTAAAACAAACCTTAACTAACAAGGGATGCATGGATACCATTTTCTTCAGAACTAAACCAATTCCAATAAAATAAATTTAAAGCATCACATAAATTATATAAAAAAAATAATAAATAACAAAAATAACAAAAGCAATACTTAAATTATGCAGAATTATTTAAATTCAAGTGATAAAGTGGTTTTCTGTTCAAGTCCATTTTTATATTCTTATATCATTACATGAGTACAGATGTACCACACTGCCATTTTTGGCAACATGAATGTGTTTTTAAATAAATTAAAAGATGTGGACAACAAAATAGTGTCACTGACAGGATTTTGTGCAACACAGTCTAGCTGGTAAGCAGTTTTCCAAAAGCACCATCAGCAAGCGTGTCCACCCAACCTGCTGTGAGCTATTTTTCTCACCTGTCCAAATAATATTAAATATAAAGATTCCATCTTCCAGCTCTAAAGCAAAATAAGAATAAGCAGCATTTCCCACTGACCACTGTGCCTGAAAAGCTTCATCAAATGTGCGGTACTTCCCCAAATCTTCACATGGGAAAGGGCATCTGAGCTGATCTGTCTGTAAACAGGTGGGCCTGCTAATTAACGTTTGATTACAACTCCCACAACAGACACTAAAGCACAGTCTGTAACAGGTCTAAAGCAGCCTCAGCCAGACTCGTTCCATTAGATCTCTCTCTACAGGACACCACCAGCTCTGACAGCAAAGGAAACAAAAGCTCCTAATCCTGTTTACTGTATCACAGACGCCTTCCCTTCCCCTCGTTTGAATTTCCATACAGTAATGTGTCCAATTGGCTTGTGTTCGACAAGCCGAGCAAACCTTTGGACACCACCTGTCATTTCCGCCTGCCTTATTTGTCCTTAAAATCACAGAAGCACACAACTTGATAATAAGCCTCTACCTGCACTGTATTAGCAAGCTGGCATTAAAGAAAGGAAGGGAAAAAAGTCTTTTAAAGGTAAACTTAGTACCTTTTCCCTCATTAAAAAGTTTCACTACAAAATAAAAAAAGCCCAGTTACATGAGATGAAGTAGCCAAATATATCAGTAGCTCAATACTTTTATTTTATACAGAGAATGGTGGTTAAGTAGAACGCTACACACTTTATCTCATTGACCTCCATTATTGTAAATTCGTTTACAGAATAATTGAATCATGAGTGACCTCTGCTAATAGCAGTGCTAGCCAAAAAAAAAAACATGCATTTGTGTAACACTGAATCTAGACTGCTATTTGTTGCTTTTAGTAAGTTGTTTTGAGCTAAACGCCTGAATTGTAAAACCCTTGTGACTACTCCCACACAAAAATGTATTTAGTTTTTATAACTAAACTAAACTTAAGTTATTTAATTACATTTAAAAACTAAATAATAAAATAAAATGAAACATCATTTAAAAACTATACTACCAATTAAATGTTTAGCTGACTTTTATGCCCACTAATGCTTAATTAAATATATTTGATCAAATATACTGTACAAGCAGTAATATTGTGAAATAGTACAAATATTTTCTGAATATGATAAAAAAATACATTATATATTTAAAAAAAAAAATAATAATAATATATATATATATATATATATATATATATATATAGACATTTATAAATATCCACTTATAACATAATATATAAATATAAAATATGTGTGTGTGTGTGTGTGTGTGTGTACCTGGTACTTTTCACCTTATGGGGACCAATTTGTTAGGTTACAAAAAAATATATATATACAGTACTGTGTGTATGTGTATATATATTAGTATTAAGATTTATTATTAATAATAGTTATTCAAACCTTTTGACTGGTAATGTATATCAGAATAACATTCAGGTTAACATTTGTAACAAATTTTCCCAAGTGAAGCATTTTTTAAAATCCATTTCAGAATAAAATTGATTCTCTGAAGAGCAGTCCCGTACAATATGAGCCATACAAAAATAGAACTATGACTGATCAGCTGATTGGTTGAGGGCAACGTAAAAGCACACAGGCTCATGCACAGTCACACGCACAGCGTCATGCTAACCTGCCAAACCCTGACCCCTAAACAGCACTCCAGTATATGGGTTAAAAGCTAAATTATATCGATAACATTCTCAGTTGTACTGGTAAAGTGCTTTTTAAAGCACTGTTCATACTTTACGCAATGAGAAGCCTCTGCTGAGCCACCTTGTCAGACCACTCTTATAATTGAATGAATAGATGTCTCCTCTAAGTGACATGCAGTGAGCACAGGGACCCAAAATGGCAGCTATTTCTCTTCATTAGTTCTAGTTGCACAGGGAAAGGAGGAAGCAAAGCCTGGCAGAGACCTCTCACGTAACACTGTACTTCCACCTATTACAGACTCCAAGACGGTGGAGCCCAGACCAGGGAATTGGGCTAGCGGGGCAATTACAGCGAGGAAACGGTGGTATCTACCTGAAAGGGAAGGCTGGGACTCATCACTTTAGCTGTGGCAGTGAGGTGAATAGCTGGATGGCTGAGGCCCGCTGATGCCGCTGGCAGCTGAATGCTCCTCAGAAGCTCTCTGTGACACAGGGACAGCAGATAAACACAGCCTTTCCTCCTCCCCCTGATGCATCATCTGCCAGCTAATCCTCAGTGGCTCCCCCTCGGGAAGATCAGAGCGTGAAAGATGTGTCTGTCACACCATCACTGACCGTGAGAACAGATAACCCTTTGGCGATTGCCGGATGAAGTATCCACTGCCGGAGATTCCTCCCAGGAAGTGTCCAGAAGCCAGCAGGGCTGCAAAAGGGGGCGAGAGAAAGAGAGGGTCTTAGATTGGACAAACAAAACAGAAAATAGATGAAAACCTGCCTTGAGACAATAGTGCATACTTTATAGATGAGACCTGGAGTTGCCAGAGGGAATCTGGTTTAGTTTTGTTCTAAAATCTAGTGAGCTGCCTCGCTGCCACCTCCAAAATATCACGATAGCTCATAAACGATCAATCTGGAAACAGCTCTCAGACGTCACAGAAATAGCGCTCAGCACAGGACACTTGGCTTCACAGTTTAGCGTTAGCAGTCTCATTTTTCTGCAAGAATGAATTATAAAAGACAAAAGTGTCCTATAGCACTGCACATTAAAACTAACCAATGAAAATCTTATACTTTTTCAGAGCGCTGATGTCAGATATATTATGATATCTCATGGGATTTAGATGCTAAGCGTCTATGGGCAATAGCATCTTATATCATTGTCTCATTTCACAAGTTTTAGTCAGCACAGTGGGATTACTGTGGCACTTTATCAGCTGTCATCCATTTTCAGAGATACTAAAAACAGTAAAGAGTCAGAGTTTTGCTGCTTCTGTTGCCTCCTTATGGTTGGCATTCAATGATTACCTGTCAACACTGCATGCTGCACTGGCTAGCTCATCCTGCTGATTCTTTCATTCTATTAACACCCCATGCCCTCCTTCCATCTCTCTCCTCTCCAACCCACTGCCATATATTGACTTCCAATGCTACGCTCTACCTCCCTCCGTCAACTCTGACCTCTGTCTTATTTCCCAGGGCTTTTAAGTGCCCACCATTGTGTCCAAAATGGCTTTCCAAAACCTCAAGCATGTGGCACGGTTCAGTCTGAGCAAAAGTTAAAAAAAAAAACAGCATAAGGGACTGTACCACAAAGGAAAAACCTGATCGATTCATTCATATGATTTCAGTTACACTCCAGTGGTGAGGAGATAGCGTATAGGGATCGGTCTTGGAACATTGCTTCCCATAAAACTCTCAACGGAGAATGGCAGGTTCAACATTCTGTTGACTCCATCTTGGATTATTAATGTGCTGAAGATTTTATTTTCAACAATCTTTTAAATGGGAAGATCTTGGCTGTTCATTTTGCAGGTCCCATCATTTTCATTTTAGTCTATGCCATTATTTAATGCAAACATATGAGATGCATTATATGCTATATGAGAATTGGATGAGTGACATAATGGAATGACTGATATGAGGATGAAAGTCAGGGCTCCAGACTAACTTTTTGTGTTGGTTGCACTTTTTTTTTTAGGTGCATATAGCATACACAGACATTTTTATTACATCGCCTTTAACGCCAAAAGGTCACCTTTTTATCCCTCCTTTCATATAATGTGAATGGAACAACAAT
>JAUCMS010000153.1:6433523-6446190 GCA_032357445.1 Enteromius radiatus | reverse complement strand
GACAATTTAAGACCTTAATTTCACGGATTTTAATTTAAGACATTTTAAGACTTTTTAAGGACCCGCGGGAACCCTGTTTATTTCAGCCTGAAAGTGCTTGGAAACGTTGCCCTGTAAACTGGCACCAAGATATGATTATGAATATGAACAATAAATCAGGTCATATTAATAACAAGATAATGATACACATTTTAAACATTTACAAAACAGCGTTTGTAAATCCAAATGCGGTCCCAAACATTTAGCAGCCTTCCATCTTCACTTCTTTGTTTTTGTTGTGACTGGCAGCGGATAGCAGCTTGGCGCTTTCGTGACTTGTCATGTGACTAACCTTATCAAAGTACTTAATAAAATATGAAAATAGATATTCCAAAGATTTAATATAGGCTATAGGGAATTGCATGCAACATACATGAATTTTTTATTTAATTTTGTTTTGAATGACCCACCCCAACCCGACCCGACCCGACCCGCGCATCACTAATGTGCATGCATAGTTACGATAAACATAAGTTTTTTTATCAAAATTAATGTGTACACAAGCTTTTAAAAATGAATAAGGAAATTGCAGTCTTTCTTTAATATGGGTTTATGGGTAAATCACACTCTTGCTAATGTTTATACATTTATAAAACTACCAAACTTCATGTGTCAATCATTTAACATATTTTTGGGCCTATGCAGTTCATGGTAATATAAAGACGTTATGACCGATTTCACTGATTGCCCATTTATTTTTGTCCAATAAACTATTTTAATAAAATGATGGGTCACCACTACAAGTCTAATGTTAAATGGATAGTTCCCCCAAAAAGAAAAAAAAATGCCATTATTTATTCATCCTAATGTTGTTTCAAACCTTAATACACTTTTTCTTCTGCAGAACACTAAAGAAGATATTTTGAGAAATGTCATAAACCAAGCATTTTTCTTACCACTGATGTCGATCACGTGTACAAAAAAAGAAAAAAGAATGAGATCTGAGACCATTAAAAACCATTCAGTCCCACTTTATATTAGTTGCCCTTAACTACCTTGCATTTAAATTAATCATTTGGTACAATGCACTCATTGTGTACATAATGTACCCATTTTAACACTGTGCTTATATTTGTTTACATTTAATTAAGATGTGATAAATACTGTCCCATCCCTTAGACCTACCCATACCACCAAACCTGTCTGTAACCTTACCCATATTCCACCTCAACAGCAGCAAAGGTTTTGTGCACTACAATATGAACACAATAAGTATACTTTTTGACATAGTATTTAAGACCACCTAAAAAAAATTGTGTTCAAATATTCTTTTATGTTGCTCAAAAGGAAAGAAAGTCATACAAGTTTACTATGACATGAGGGTGAGTAAATAACAGAATTTTCATTTTTGGTGACCGATCACTTTAAATCTGGCTCCTGAAGTCAAACAAGTTGAGAAGCACTTCTCTGAAGAACCCAAAAAGTCACTCACTAATTTAAAGGACCTACAATGAAAAAAATATACAATCAAACCTCTGGGAGTGTAAACTACATATGCACTCAACTAACACAGATGCAGTTTAATGATCGACAGTTAGATAGTTAAATGAATGTCACTCAATAAATAGATGAAGACGATCACTGTCTCAATAATCATTGCGGCAGTATAGCAAAGATGCAGATTTCACATGATTTACGCTTAAATACAACTAGATTAACATCAAAAACCTGATTAAACTGACCAATCAATAAGGAGAATTAATCACACTCAATGAATTCAGTTAATGTGTAACATCAACCACAGTAATGTTCACCTCTGTGCTCACTTTATAGTCAGCCTCTCACTTTCGGTTGTAGAGCACAATGGCTGTTTTTCTGTAATACAGACTTGCTGACTGAAGTCCCCTCTTCTCTGCAAACGCTTAATAGCATATGTTTTTTCACCTATCTGCGTTTTAAGCAGATGCTGCAATCCATAGACCTCCGGCTGTGCCTCATATCACTCCTTCCTTCATTTGTGAGTCATAACGACTCCCTGCATTCTGCGTTTGACACACCTACACTGAGATAAAGACGTTTAAACAGAGGATGCAAGCTGGCAAGACAGAAAAGGCAGGAAAAAGTCATCTTCATTGACACCAAACCTGAAAAGCGCTCCTTTCGCAACTTGTGAAATTATTTAACATTATCATTAACATGATTAAATTGGCCACCAACACAATGATTTATGCAAAGAAAGTACACCGTGGGAGATAAACAGACTTCCAAAGTCCCTTTAATAAAACACCTGAGCTCATTTCTCTGTTTTGTATATGATAGAAACACTTTACCAGTGAATTTATTCATAAATCAGAACCAGATGGGACACTTAACAGAAGTGAAATCATTTGTAGTCTTTGTAGGAATTTAAAAAGCACTGAAGCTCATCAAGTATCAAAATATCATCCATAAGCGACTGCACCATCATTTGTACAAATGTAATGAGAATTTACAAGACTTAGAGGTTTACCAAAGCAAATCAAAATCTTTCCAAACAACCCCTGGGACCAGTTTAAGTACATGTGGTTGGGAATCACTGCTCTTGGATATTCTGAATAAACAAATGAACTGACGTCTAGAAAGATCTTAAGAGCTAGAGAAAAGACTGAATTTTCTTTATCAGAGACTAAGTGTATAAGTAAAACACTCTAATTAAAGAATTCTCTTCTGTGAGAGCGATAAATAGCTTATCATTCATTGGGATATTAAATCACAAAGCTGTTGACTTTTGCACAGTCATTGAATGCCATCAGGGAGAATTGAATTTATCTTTGATCTGTACAGAGCCTTTGAATATAAAGTTAGTGCTCAGCATTCAAAATACGTTTTTTTTTCCAATTACAATGATAATGCTGCCATTCATCAGACTAATAATGCAAAACAAACATTACAGAATTTATTTTTTTTACAGAATAAGAGGCAGTCAGTATAGAATCAGCTATATAATTGGGATCCATATAATAAACATCAAAATGGCAATTTAATGTAAAATTATTTACAATCATTTAAGATTTCTTAAATATATCTTTGTTACGCTCAAATTTATTTAGCCAAAATGCAAAAAAAAATCTTCTTTTTTTTTCTGTATGAAATGTAATTTATTCCTGTGATGGCAAAGCTGAATTTTCAGCAGCATAATATTTCAGATAATATATCAGTGTAGCATAATATTTCAGAAATAATTTTAGTATGCTGATTTGGTGGTTAAGAATCACTATGATGTGATATGTCGTTTTAGGATTCTTTGATTAATAAAAAAAATGTAATGAACAGGAAAAATAGCATTTCTTTGAAAGCATAAAGACTTAAATAATGTTATAAATTGTTCACTTTAAATTAACATTTTATAAATATGTATTTCTTTGTTCTAGTATGTTTGCAAAAGTAAGCACACCTAAAAATACAGGTGCTGCTTGCTGTGGCTTGTTGCATGCCATAATCTAACATTGACACTTCTGAATTTCTCAGGTTTTAATTAACAGTGTTTATGCCTTCATGGCTTAATTTCCATACAATCTACTGTAAAGTGGCTCCTTCTGGCACTATTCACATATTTCTCCCCCATGATATTTTATGGAGGGAACCCAAGGGGTGAAAGGTTGAAGGATATATAACAGCCATAAATTTGTTTTATCTTGGATGGGGGTGTATTTTACAGAAGAAAAAGAAAGCCTAGTTTAGGACCAGGGCCGAGAAAGGCAGTTTCCTCTAATCAAATTATAAATGCAAGTTACAGGATACCATTTAATTTGGCGATTAATTTGCCTCATACATATGATTGAGCATCCCGTCTTATTTTATGTGACATCTCGTAATGAGACTGTAAATCATGAAAATTTCACCTGTGAGAAAAAAGGATGCCCAGCAGGCATTTAAACAAATGAATTAATTAATCTATAAAAAAGACCCAGAATATAAGCAATTTAGGTCCTTGTAAACTAAACAAATCTATGAAAATGTAATTCAATGGAAATTCTCCTCAACACATTAACAGACATCAGTTGATGATGACATAGCGACTATTAATTCCCATAGTTCCTGTAAAGTATGACAACTTCATTAATTCATCAGCAGCTTCCTCACATAGTGGTGGCAAAACATTGTTTTATCCAACACGGTCTCATTAAATCATAACCCTTGGTCTTTTGCTAACCTTGAATTATTAGATGCGGCTCTCAAAGTACCATTAATTAGCCTCTGAGAAAACAGCGAGTGGGATTTTGTGTGATTTTAGCACCTGCACGCAAACCGAGCACTTAACGGCACTCTCTCAGAGTGGAGGAAGCGTAGGGCGAACGGGTGAGGAGAGGGGTAGGAAATAAAGCATCATCGGTATTTGGCGAGTTTAAACCTGACTCCACAGAGATTTGTATTCAAACGCATTTCACTGCTGTTTACATGTGTCATACGCTTAGTTTTCTCCTGGCCTACTTTTACCACATTGGCGCTTGTAATCGCCGCCTCTTGCTCATCCACCACGTTTCTACAGCTGCAATGATGGAGTGACGACTAGAGCGTAGGAGTTGCTCCTTGTACTTAAATCTAACATTCATGACAAAATCTAACTCATATGCAGACAACGAATAGTCATTTTTAGATTTCAAATTTTAAAAAATGAAGAATTTGAGCAAACAGATATGCCGGGGCTAACAAATGCCTCAAGGCTAAAGCAAATGTTTACCTGGTTCACTCAATCATGCCTGCAATATGATACATTTGTAAATGATGCATCTCATAAATACCATACAACGATATTAACAGTTGGGTCTGTATTTAAAGGTGTAGTTCACCCCCAAAAAATGTATTTATTAGTCGTTCCAAACATGTAATTAAGATATTTGTTATGAAATCCGAGAGCTCTCTGAAGCTCCATAGACAGCAACACTACTGAAATGTTCCAGGTCCAGAAACCTATAGTAATGACATCAGCAAAACAGTCTGTGTGACATCAGTGGTTCAACCGCAATTTTATAACCCTATGCAAATACTTTTTGTGCGCTAAGAAAACAAAAATAACTTAATTCTTCAGCCTCCATTATGAAGAGTACCACGACAAATGTATTGATTACATGCAGAGGTAGTCTTGATAACGGTGGAAGATGTGATTTGGAGGAGAAGACCTGAATAAAGTCATTATTTTTGTTTTCTTTGCGCACAAAAAGTATTCACGCAGTTTCGTAAATTTATACGGTTGAACTACTGATGTCCCATAGAATATCTTATCAATGTCCTTGTCAAGTTTCTGGAAAACATTTCATTGGGCTATTGTAAAATAAACAAATTAAGCTGTTTTATGCATTCAAATAATTAGACATGCTTAAACAGAATTGGTAACAATAAAACATATCGTAAGAAAAATAAATAATTTTATATGGTCCAAAACATGTAACGTTTACTCAACTTTTAATAAACTGATGTTAAATGATACTAATTTGAAAATAAATAAACTAATACTGTACATACAAATAAAAAAAAAAAAAACTGAATTTTGAGGAAAAAAAAATAAAACTGAATTTGGAAAAATATTAAACTTAATTTATAGCACCCTAGGTTTGGGATGACATGGGGGTGAGTAACCAATAAATGAATTTTATTTTTGGTGGGTGAACTATCCCTTTAACTGCAATTTTCCATACTAATAATTCACCAAATGAAGTATTAGAATGCCTCGGTGATCACCATCTAAGAGCAGTATGAACTAATTGCTGATACAGACTGGTTTAACATTGATTTAATGCTGGTCTAGCTATTTTGTTCACCAGCAAATCTTGCATCATGGGCTTAGGATCAATATCCAAAACACCCAAAACTCTCAATGCCACTGTTGATTAGATAAATATACCAAAAAGTACCAGTTAATCAATGTTTCAAGACAATAGCTCAATTAGGGTCATAGATGGGCATGTGCAGGAACATATGAAACTATGGGGAAAAGTATGTGTGCAATCAAATGATTATTTAAATAATTGTGTTATAATTTTATAACAAAATGTAAATTTGATGTATGAGATTGTGTATGTATGTACTGTGCACATATACGAACATGTTACACCAACTATTATTCCATACAGTCAAATTATAAAATAAGTTCCTGAACTTCTATCAGTCTCTGGGCCGGTCACTGAGAATGTAGAATGAGAGGTTGAAAAGTTTGCAGAAATTCACAAGGTGGCTCTGTCGAGCACAACAATGGGAGAGATATCCAAAGAGTCTTCATGTCGATGCTGACAGATCATAAGGGGAGTAATGAAAACACCATGGAGGAGAGACAGTGAGTAATTGCTGACCCGGTGCAGTTATCCATTACAGCTCAGCTTCAGGGAAACTTGTTCAGAGATGCTTCACTTATTTACATTTAGGCAATCCTCTGCATCCTGCATGGCATTCCCAGTGGACAAGGTTAAAATCACCTTGTCTTCACTGGAGGTGTTTGATGAAGGTAGTAAAAACAGGTCATCTTGGTTTACAAGATGGTCACTAACATACCATCACCTGCGTAGACAGAGGTCACTGGGTGCTTGTTTTAGTAGAACACCCTTGAACACCGACTGTAATTTGACTACAGAGTCATTAATCAGAAGGTGGTGCAAGCAGACATATTGAGTATGGGCTTAAAGCTAGATGAAGTGCTTTTCTTGAAGGTCTATCTAAAAAAAGACTGCTTTATTTTACGGATGGAGTGACAAAAAAAAAAAAAAAGTAAAATTACTGAGGTGAAAGACCAAATTCAAACCACACCTCCAAACGTTACTCACAGACTTTGAGTCCGCTGCACCATTGTAATACAGTTTTCTTCCCATCACATGTTAAACATTCTGTTAGAAGACAGATGTGGGAATGATCAGCAGCAGTACTACAGTCAATGTGTCTTTCCAGAGAAAAATCTATTGCGATTTTCAAGAAACACATTTCTATACATCACTAGTTCGTGAACTCAACACAGACCTGAAAACATTCATCAGCTCTCTGGTGTTCCACATAAGAATAAGAACCAATGAATATGTTCACCTCAGTAAAAGTACCTCTTTGTCTCAAAGTTTTCAAGAATGTTTCTCATTAAACTGCAGTTTAATGATAAACAAAGGAGTTTTATAGTCTCTTCAGGAAATTTTACTATTCCATACGCACACAAATGTATTTTTGCGAATGTTTGTTGGATGATTACAACGCAGAGTAAACCGTGGGTTTTCATTTCCCACTGCAGGGTGTGCAGAGCACGGCAGAGCCGGAGCGAAACACAGACAGATGGGCTCTATTGTTTGATTGTTTTGAAGTGTCGTTGAAAGACTATTTGAGATCTGAATTGTCTTAGAAAACTTGATGACAAACCTCTCTGCTCTCATCAGAAAACCATCTCTCCTTTATTTTTGTTTCTCTCGCTCTCACTGAATGTACACTTGAGGAGAAAGCTAACATTTACTAGAAAGCTAGTGACACAGACTTAGTTTGATGACTGAAATGGAGAAATCCTACTTCCTGATAAGTAAAGCAAGGGAGCATCTTGTTCAAATCTTTATTAGGGCTGACAATAAGATCATTAATAGTACAAATAATAAAACACTGACTTCTAAATTAACATTGACTTCCATTTTTAGGATCTACTCAGTACTTTGTTTTGCCACAATAAATAAACGCCTTTTCTTGATGTGCATACATTTAGATTATCTCCACAGAAGGTCATTTACAGCAAATATTGATGTATGTAACTAATTAGAGTAATTAACTGTAGTATTATATTATTAATTAACTACAATGCAGTTTCTAGATTTTCACCATCATGTAAGTCAGTGTTTGTTGATACAACAGCACATTTTCTTGTCTTTAACTCATAACTAGAGATTAAATAAAATACAATTAGCCTTAAGCATCCTAATTCCAAGAAAAGGCAGCATTTATTTTGCACAGTAATGATTATGAAAGCTTCCGCAAAGACACATCCAGAGGATATGCAGCTTCAGGAGCATAGGTGCTCAAATTTCACAACCCGCTCTTTTAAAAAAATAATAAACAATTCCCCTGTTGCATCATTTCAAGCGCATCTGAGGACCTTGGACCTAGTGCAATGTTTAAATCAAGTTTCATTTCATTTTGAGCTGAGCAACCTGAGTTGTGACATTAAGTCAAATCACATGTCGACTTAACATTGTTAAGTCTACGTTTCATTTCCTATTTGTCTTCGACTTAGCTGATGGTATTATTGGAATGATTTTAAGGATTCATCTCCTGTAGGTTTCACAGCATTAGCATTTGCATAGCTTTGCTTTGAAATCGATCTCTTAGATTCAGCAGAGAATGAAACCTGCCCTGAAAGAGAGAAGGCAGATGCTTCAAATCTCATTCAGCCCAATATATTTTCAAAACTTAAACTAGTGTAAAATGAGTTCTACCTTTTAACAGAGAAGAAAGAACTTCCCACCTTTCATCCAAAATATATTTCACCAAATCACATTGCTGAACTGTTTTCATTATGGGGACTGAATGAAAAACACATATTTAAAAAGAAACACTCCAAAGGATACGTCCTGTTCAATATTCCTTTGATTTAAATATATTCTACTTCACCAATTGCTTTTGGCAGATGTGTTTTCTAGGTGTGCCACAGGTATGGATACCTCAAGATGACAGTAATCACAGGGCTGGACCTTTTTCTGTCATTCACATGTCTTTTGTGTAAGGGTCATCTTCAAGACATCAGAGTCCCCTGCAATCAAGTTGTAAACTGACTTTTTTCTTTTAGAGGTCCAGATGGATTGTGAAGATCGCTGAAAACAGCAATAGCAATGAGGTCCACAGTTTGTTAAACACCTTAAGTGGGTCAGCAGGAGTGTAATATGGGGCAGGCTTTTACAGATCTGTGTGTGGGTGGTACGATAGAGCCCTGCAAATCCCTGTGAGCACACTTAAAACAAAGTATATGTAGAATCATACATTGAACACATTAGGATTACAGCACACACATACAACATAGATTAATACATACTCTACAACATCCATGTGGAAAAGCCACGCTTAAACTAGCCAAAGGTGGTTTGCTTTTCTCCCGGTCTGTCTTGTTGGTCTTCAGCTGCTCTAAATAATATCCCAGTCTGATCAAGCTGCTGTTCATCTGGTGGGCCCACTGAGAAGTGGCTGGTTTAAAGGGTTACTCCACCCCAAAATGAAAGATGTTGTCATTAATCACTAACCCACATGCCATAGCAAAGCCATATGTGCTTCTATGTGTATTTACACATAGCTTGCAGCAAAACTCTCCAAAATGGTGCTGCGGTGACGTTACGGTGCCAAATGTGTTAAATAAAGTAGTTATTTCGGGGGGGGTTAACAGGGGTTATGCACTACCTGCATTCACACTAGCTTTGCCAAACTTTATATATCCAAGCAACACACACTGCAAGAACTTACTGACGATTTAAGAGTGAATAATAAGCAGGAATGAATGAATGAATGAGAAAATAAGGCATTAATGTTAAAATTAGGTACTCAAAGGCAATCACACCTGAAGCACGTGCAAAAGCTGCCTCTATCACAGACAGCTTGCGATTGTGAATTCACAGATCAAGTTATTATGCTTCAGTGGACAAATACGCACACGATTAAGTAAAAATGCTTGTCTCATGACTAACATAAGACTAAAAGCTGAGAAAGAAAATGAATATTGGATGGGTGTAGCTTTTAATTTAAGTGACTCATTTTTGTCCTATTGCCTGTATCTAGTTAATCAAACAACAAAACTAAATTGTAAAAATCACTCACTTATCTTGATCACCTTCAGTAGCTTTAATAAGGATCAATGCACAGAGTTAAGACTATATTTCTGTATTATCTCTTGCTTGAGTTCTATATAGACCTACTTTACCTAAAACACTATGTATTTGACCTCAAAGTTTGTTGCCTGAGGATAAAATAACAAAAATGACTACATCATGATATAAACTGCAAGGGAATTTCTAGCTTTTGCCCTCAAATACAAGTCAAGAGATATATTTTGTGTAATGAATGGGGCAACTGAGGTCAGTAATAACAGTCTAATTTGGCTTTATCATTTTAGCTAACTTACCAATGTTGCAAAGATCTTTACACTCAGCAGTTACTCAACACAATCCTGTGTAGTGGCATTGTCATTGGTTTTTTAAAGGGGGATAAAATGTTTAAAATGGACAGGCGCACACCCGTCAAGTGAAAGATGCATCTAATAATTGTTACATTAATTGATTATCATGTGTGTGTATGTATAGCATTAGTGTTCATAAACGTACCTTTTAGAACAATACCTGATATTATGATACAACCAAATATAAATATATTAAAAACGATTGATATTTATTAGGGATGCAACGGTACAGTGAGCCCACGGTTCGGTTTGTCTCACGGTTTTCTGGTCACGGTAACGGTTCGGTTTCGATACATCAATATTACTGTCCAGTACTGTATGTGAGCTCTAACATAGCAGGAGGTCATTTGCCCTTTCCATTTCAAGTTATCAAGGTACAGAGACAATATTAAATGTAAAAAAGGTACAGATTAAGTCAAAACAACATTTATTTTTTAAAAAAGAACACTGTTAAGCCTGGCTATAGTGATATCAGTATCAGGTAACTCACGTTCATTTCTGCACTAGGTTACATATGTTTTAATTATCAAAATTAAACACGTGTTCACTACAAATAAAAGGACGATGGTGCGTCTTCAAATTTCCTTTTCTCCGATTCACATTGAGCCGCCATGATCACGCAACCGTTTTAATTAAAATGAAAGTTTAATGCCTCAAATAGGATACCGAAATATTGCGGTTCACATGGGTGTGCCGAACCGAACGGTTCGATAAATCACCGAAAACCGTTGCATCCCTAATATTTATCAATCTCAAGATGCAACAGCTCATTGAGTCTAAGGCTCATTGTTTTCCATGCCTCTCTGCAATTCATAACCACATAAAAAGCAATAGCTCAATAGGTTGTGCAGGGGTGAGCCTACACAGTGCCACAGCTCAATGCGTTTCACAACCAAATAAACGTGTACTTGATAAAAATAGTGAAATATATCCCAGCACCAGAGTTTAATAATGTGGACTTATTAAATTCCAGCGCCCTATGCAGAGAACCAGATGAGAGCGAGATTCAACATTGTGTCACGCACAGCAATTTATCCAGGAATGTGAGAGTGTCCGAGACAGTGCTGTAAATCTGACATTTTTCTCTCTTTGTGTGCAGAAAGGAATCCTCACTTGATAAGTACAATGAGCAATTTACTTTCATATTGTGTTTTTCTTCACACCAGCTCCTGTGCCGTCTAGTGAACATCACAGACTAATTAAGGAAATGATACATGACAAATACATGAACTTGAAATCCATCTAATTGCATGTCATTTTAATTCTAGGATTTCCACAAGCATCCTTGATGCTTCAGAGAATGAGAGAGAGAGAAATGAGCTTGGTCTTGTAAAGTAAAATAACACATCATTTTATACCCAAAGTGAGGCACGGGGGCGTTCGGCTCACACTGAAAGAGCAAATATATTTCCTTCCCTTCACATTGAGCAGGGAGAAATATTGTTTAATCAATTGCACCAAGAACTTCGGCCACCTCAGCAGAATTCCACCACCCACTTTTGACAGAGCATGGCTGCCGTTTATCCCCTTACTCCATCTCTGATGTGTCGTGTAGGTCAGCGGTCAAGAACCGGGTAAGAGTCTCTTCCTCTGATGTCCAAACCAGAGGTTAAAGCCCAGCACTGGTGATCTACATCATTAAAAACCACTAGAGAATGAATTTGATGTTTAAATATGTTATTTTATTAGTAATTATGTTGTTTTGTTCGAACTGAAAGACATTCCTCTAAAAGGGGTTTTTACATTTTTTAAATAAAATATGTAATTTTACTAGTGGTGGGCCGTTAACGGCGTTAACGTGCTGCGTTAACGCGAGACTCTTATCGCGCGATAAAAAAAATATTGCTGTTAATCTATTCACAAAGTTGTGTTGGGAGCTGGGTCTATACTACGTAAGCTACGATGACATTCACCTTGATAGTTTAGCGCGGATGTATACCTAGCCGAATTGCACTGTAGCCCTATTCGAAGTTTCGATTCTTATCACCTGACGTCTGTGATGTTCATGTACCATTTCGGACGGGATAACATCTCCGTGTTTGTTACAGAGATGAGAGGGTCTGTTTTGTACATCTGTGCGTCACAGAGAGCATTGCTATAGTCATTCAGATTGATTCAGGGCTCTGAAGTGTCACGCATTGAGCGTGACAGTCACTCATCTCAGTCTATTGTCACGCACTCCCGCCACACATTGTATTTCTTGCGCAGAAAAAACTATTTATAATATATTTAATAAACCGCAGCGCCCAACATTTCTCTGGCCGCACCGCTCTCGCTATGGAACCGGCAGGATTCAAGCGCGTCGAGCCTGCCACTTATCAGCCAATCAAAAAAAAAAAAAAGAAATAGGCTACACAATAGCCAATCAGAAAATACTGTAGCACTATTGTATCTGGGTAAGATTTAACGATGAGATGTCTGGGATGACATATCACTCTTGTCTGTTTTCAAAACTTGTGAGCCATGGTGAAGCTAAATGGCTAGTATAGCAAAGCTATGTTAATGTGTGGTTACTTTAGTTCAACTATTATGATTTTT
>JAUCMS010000153.1:6417565-6433423 GCA_032357445.1 Enteromius radiatus | reverse complement strand
ATTCATGTTTTCGCCTGAGCAACGTCAGGTGCACCTGTGCGACCGCAATTTTTTTTTCAGTCGCACATTTAAAAATTCGGTCGCATTTACGACCAAATTGGTCGCACTCTGGAGCCCTGAAAGTGGATGTTATTAAACAGAGTTTTGGAGAAGGTGGAGTTGCAGCCAGAGTTCAGAGCTGGAATAAAGCACTGCTGTCCTGATGGGTCATTCTAGGTCAACTGTTTGTGTAGTAAGTGTAAAATAAAAATGGACAGAATGTGAAAAAAAAACAAAAAAAAAAAACTGTACAAGTACAACAGAGGAGAGGGACATTTCTAAGTTCTTTCGTAAGGCAGGTTTGGGTGAGGGACTGTGAGATTGACAGTGGATCTTAAGCAAGAGTGTCAAAAAGTTGCAAAATGCTGAACTATAAATGAATGACAAGCAAAAATGTAGACTAGCAGTCTATAATTTCAAGTATTTAAACTCTTCTGCAAAAATGCTGATGTAAATTCAGTAGGGATGCACCGATCCAACTTTTTCAGTCCCGATATCGATGCCTGGGCTTTGTATTTCTGTCGATACCCGATACCGATCCGATCCCATGAAGTATTTCCACACAGCCTACTCTTTCATGTGTTCACACCAGGCGCGAGTGATTTACATGTTAAGTCAATGCAAAGACGCGATTAGACATCTTGTGCCACGAATTAAGCGGAGCGAATGGTGCGTTTGACGCATGATTCGCGTGAAACGCTCAAGCTACGTTCACACCGGATGCGAATGAAGCGTCAAGCGCGAGTGATCTACATGTTAAGTCAATGCAAAGAAGCAATTGGACATCCTGCGGCGCGATTCGCGCAAATTAAGTGCCGCGAATGGCGCGATTCTCACGTTTTGACGCGGGCTCGCTCCGTGTTGCTTATGCTCCAACTGTTCCAGCATGAGAGACACGTGCTGCTAATGAATGACTTAGGATCTGCTGTGACGCTGAGACCTATATTTACTGTACCTGGCTGCGACAGAGGAAGAAGAAAAAAAAAAAGAGGAAAAAAACTTTTTCAATATCGAGGCCGATATCCGATCTTAATATCGGATCGGTGCACCCCTAAAATTCAGTGCTAAAGTGCAGTTTTTAGATATACTGTATTATGCTATCTTAAATTCAAAAGAATTCTTACTTCATGATTTTACTGTGAATATCCTGTGGAAATAAACACATTAAAAATAAACAAAAAGCTTGGGACCAGTTAGATTAAAAAAAATTATAAAATGAAAAAAATATATATATTTTTGCAATGATGCATTAAATCGATCAACTGTGACAATAACGATTTCTTACGCTGTTACAATATTTCAAATAAATGCAGTGCTTTTGAACTTCTATTAAAGATTCTTTAAAGAAAAATATTAACAACTTTAAATATTGAAATATGTTGAGAAGAGAAGCAGCATGAGACACTGAAGCCTGGAGTAATTGCTGATAAGAATTAGCTTTGACGTCACATAAATATGTTTTTAAGCATTTAAAATCATCTATTTTTATGTATTCCACAACACTGGATTCCATTTTATTTTTTATTTAAGCTTGGATTAAATAGATGCAGGCCTTGATGAGAATAAAAACATCCCACCAACCCCAAGCAATATATAAAATATAGATCTAAAAGTCTAAAAGTTTTTAAACAACTGAATAAATTTTTACTGCCAGAGCCCTTCAATTAAACAAACAAATCTGTCACAGACTCTCCATTCAGTCCTGTTAATCTCTTAGATAATTCAGATCTCCAGCGCCCATGTGCAAAAATCAATTAAATGGCCAGCGGTCATGGGAGAAGGCCATTACACTTTATCATGAGTTTGCTGTGAAGTCAGCACAGGAGAGAAGAGGAAGAGAGAGGAGTAGTCGAGGGGTCAGGGTTGTGAACTCAATCAACTCGCTGGTTATTGTGAGACCCTCAAACCCAGGGGGCCACTGTCATCCTGTCGCCACTGACTGGCCCTGCTGCAGGTGCTTAGACATGGATGGTTAAACAAGTGCAGGTACGGGTCAGGTCACGTTGCACATTGATGGCCTAGGGAACGAGGAGGGAATTGATATGAGGATAGTTCTACACTGCACTGCACCTTAGCTCAGAAGGGACACAAACTTCTGAGGCATTCGGAAACCGTGAAGTTTATTGTTCATCATCCGTAATCCTACAACCAAGTTGCTAGGCACCACTCACGGCACCCATAATAGAGACTAAAATAACTTTATCACACACCAGCATGTCATAACTGTAATCTTAATAAGATTTCATTCTCCCTCTGTTGTTCTACTTGCAAACCAAATTGAAGGCCTCCAAATTCAGTTAAATAAGTGATGTCATTTAAAACAATGCATTTGGGAGTGCAGGAAATGTCAGAGTAACAATTGCAATATATCTGAATACATTAAAGCCAATTTTACAATTAGAATAAAACAAATATAAGAGTGTCTAAAGGCAAAATTTATAGTCTTTGCTATAAAATAATAACTTTAAAAGCATAATTTGAAACTCCTAGGTGCTCCTTATATGAACAATAAAACAAACTGATGAACAGTTGAATGTTAAAGTAGCACACAGTTATTGCAGCTGTTAGTAGACTAAACACATTTGGAAGATGTTTATATTGTCACGCCTGGTTTTGTGGTTTGTTTCATGTTCCATGTTTTCATGTCTTTTATTTTGGAGTTTAATCTTGGTTCATGTCTAGTTCCTTCGCCCCCGTGTGTTCCAGCTATTGGTTTGTTCTGTTTGTCATGTTCTGATTGGTTTGTCATGTATTGAATGTATTAACCTCTGTTTAGTGAGTTGATTCATATTCACATTTTTGTGTTTTGTTTGGATTTTTGGATTTCACTTTGTATAAGATATCTGCACTTGGATTAATCTGGATTAATCTTGGACTGTTCAGTGAACCATCATTACACATACTTGTAAAATAATAATCCTGTCCAACGCTGTATTTGGAGTGGAAGTAGATATTTGCTTACACCATGTTCTGACTACACGCGACAATGCGACGTGACACATGATAAAAGGTATCTTTTCCATGTTTATCTGAGTTTAACTAGTCTAGTCTAATTAGCCAGGGCAGCAACACGCAAAATTTCGAATTTAGAAACGGTTTCTATTTCCACAACGTCGTGGCTGGACCAACAGCATATAAACTATATGACAGTGGATAATCTCACGGGTTCTTATCTGATTTATTCAATTAAATATGTCCAATATGAGTTTAAACATCATATTACGTGACCTTCTAGCCATACTGAAAGCAACAACAGGCAGTTTACCTCAGATTTTAAAGCAAAGATGACCATTAAATCTATGAACTCACTGTGAACCAACGAGTGTATTCCAGTCACTCAGTATTTACATTCAATAATGTTACAAATTTTTCATATATGAATTAGATTATAAACATATTCATTTAGTTGCGCTTCCAGATAGAGCCCACCCACACGCTTCTGATTGGCTGTGATATTTGATGTACCTCAATATCAACATGACAGAAACAACATTTCTCTAATTCTTTCACACGTGTGGATTTATGGTTTATTATAGGAATGTAGTATGTGGTACTCTCCTGGTAATCCATGGAAGCCTCATGCTGAAGTTGCCTGAAATGTAAATCTGACACAAGCTGCGAGAATTGATGGATACAATTAGCTTGTCTACTAGCATATGCTGTGCTCGGAGAATTAAAATTGGTGTGATTAATTGTGAAGCAAATGTGTGCAGACAGGCAAGCTTTAAAGAGACAAAGCGAGAGTAAAGAGTTTCAACACGGACGAACTTGAAGCTTTACTGCATGAAATCAATTTCACCCAAATATGATAAGGAAATTAATTTTGAGACAGTTTAATCAAATAGTCGGCCATTTCAATTAATTTGATGAAAACTCTTTGTGAACCAGCTACCAGTAACAATTACATGAAAGGGTATAAACAAGTAGCCCCTGGACTGCAATTATGTTAAACAGACCAGCGTGGACGGAAAACTTAATCATTTACTCTAACTACTCAATTCAGAGTCAAAGACGACATTTAAGAGCCAGAGTCTGTCTGAGTCTGAAATTGGCCATTGCACTAAATTCAATGGATATACAAAATTTGTTCAATTACAAAGATCATTTAAAAAGGTATTTTGCATTTTCAAAAGTTACTTTAAGCTTGAAGCATGACATAACAGTCATTTTCTGGTGATAGCCGGGCCTTTATAAAACTAACTAAAGGATTATTGCTTATTCCTCTCTTTCTCTCCTTCTGTATTTTTTGCCTATGACTAAACCTCTTTCTTTTAGCAGGAGATTGTTCGGTTTGGTCTGAGAATACAGAGGGACAATGGCTTTAATGATTTCAGACAGCGTGTTCCCAGTGCTGCAAAAACCAGCTGGAATTCAGCATTGAACTGATAGAGCCACAATAAACCACTTTGCCTTTCAATGAAATGCTGATTTAAAAATAAGTTATGGTCAGAGGCTAGAGATCTATAGGTCGATCTTTATCTCCAGCAGCTTTAAAGAAGCATTCCTGAACCTCTGTGCTTATCTCAGAATCCCGTTTGGGCTACAGCGGGCCTGCTAATCCCAATAAACGCATTTACTCATTTGAATGAACGGAGAATAGCTGGTGCAGGCCATTGATTACACATTGTCTGTTTTCAACTCTGTCTGCATATAGCTGTGCGATATCCCAGAGGGTTGAAAAATCACAAATGAGATCTCTATAATCCCATTTATTTTTCCTAGACAGTAGTGAGATTAAATTGGGGCTAAATGCAGACTTCTGCTCTTTTGTTTTCCAAAGTTTTCGAATATTCTGTTATTCCTACCAATTTGTTCACGAACTGGGCCGATCCAGATCTTGAGTTCAACTCACTGACTCAAGGAGCCGCTTGCAGCCATTAACAGTTCACTGGAGGCAAAGATTATCAGTGGAAAAACAACTTAAATTTCAATCTGTTTCCCGTACAAACCCAACAATGCCCTGATAGCACCACAATGTAGTTATAGCTGTCTCTGCATATAAAGAGATAGATAAATGAATGTCAAATCTCAATTTTTCTAGAATTCCTCCACGTGTCTCTTGTACAGTTTCGAAACCTGCTCCACATATTTAGCAAGACCTCAACTATGTCCTACAGTACAATCATCAAACACAAAGCGAAAACAACGTTCCTCATTTCATAACCAGATCCTCTACACTATACTATATACCACAGAGTGTCCGTTTTTAATCTTTATGGCCTTGCTTTTCACACATTGTCTATACCGTTTAGTATATTCCATACTGAATATTTGACAGCATTTTTACTTGTGCAAATCAGATATATTGTCAGCAAGTTCAACCAAAAATGAACAGCATTTTTGTATTATTAATAGAGTATTTATTCATGTGCATTATATAGTTTTATTTTTATTTCAGTTTTTGTCATTGTACTTGAACGACAACTAGAAATATTGTCCTAGCAACTAACATAAATAAATTAAAATTAAAGTATTTTAATGAATTTTAAAATCATTTCAGCTTAATTTTCTTTAACAAATACGCTTTTAATAGTTTTATTATAACATTAAATCACCAATATTTATCATTTTCTCATTTCAAAACTGTACAACTTTGACTTGTGGAACACAAAAAGATTTAAATCTGCTTTTGATCCTCATAACAGAGAAGAAAAGTTCTATGAAAAACATATAAGATAAAGTTGATACATGAATAAATCATAATTGAGAACTCCATTAAATCTCCCGAACTATGAAAGAGAAACCTAAGGGCATTAAATATCCCTCTGGGATGACAATACAACCCTTCCACCCCATTTGACATTCACCTCATTCTATTAACGCTTCTATGAAGGATTCTCAGTGTGATGACAAGAAGTAGCCAAGTGTAACAATTAATGATAAGGGTGTTGAATATGTCAAGGCAGAAGCCAACGTGATGTGTGGTCTTCATTAGCTGCCATTAAAAGCTTTAAGCTGTGAAAGCCAAAAACAGGCCGAAATAATGAGTATCTGAGAACAGGTGCAGAGAAAGAAGCATGATGTCTCTTGAAGAACTAGTTAAAATATAAAAGAGAGGTATGACACGTGAGAACAAACATCTGGAGCCCCCTCAGGTGAAGGGACAGTGATCCTGTCAGCACATGAAAAAAAGACTTGTCAGCGCTGATTTTAATTGGCCGCTTTTGAGGTGGCTGGTTTTATCAGGGAAGAAGAAAGCACCTCCCTTCAAGTGGCAGTGGAGGTTGGGCGCATGCGAGAGAGAGCAGAGAACATCTAGACAGGAAGCAGAAACCAAAAATAAATGATCTGTTCACTCAGAATGCTGATATCTGGGCGAGAGGAAGGTAAAGAGGAATAGAGCGAGTTGGTGTGTGACAAGAGAGATAGAGAGAGTGTGTGTGAAAGAGAAATTCAATTTGTGTTTGTGCGAACCCCCCCAAAAAAAGAAAAAAAAAGAAGAAAAAAAAAAAACACAGGCGAGACATCTAGGTTTGCGTTTACGGCAGAGAGAAAGAAGCAAAATTGTAATTAAACCCTCCGCACTGCTGTTCCACCTGACTGCCTCGTCTCGTTAAGCAATTTATAATTAACACAGCGCAGGCGAAAACATTCTCCCCGCCCTCTATGTGATATGATAACTCAAGGTGAGCAACAGGAAGGCTACAAGCTGATGGTTGTCCGTCGCGTGTCCAGGGGGAAGCGGGATTATTCTTAAGCAGGTCTGTTCCGTACGGCTGCCTGATAACACTGGGCCCCCTGGTTGAACAGACACCTGGTAGCAGAAAATCCCAGCAGCCCTTCCCCTCCGGAGCAGACCACTAATCAGGCGCTATAGAGAGCGAGAGAGAGATAGAGCCAGTAAGAGTTGAGTCCCAAGACAGGCCACAGCTGAGCTCAAACCTGTTAAAGTCAATTATGCCGGGGACGAGTTCCAGGAGAGGGGAGCCATGGGTGAAATTAAAGCCTGGCACTTGAGGTGACAGACGGCCTGTCTGTGTGAAGGGATAATCTTATGAACACCTGAAAAATCATCAAAATAAGGCCTGGCAAATTAGGCACTAAGAAGCGAACAGTTGCATCACTTTAGCATGTGGCATTCATTGCATCTTATTCAGATAACCAGGAGCTGTGTGCACTGGTATAGGCTCCGTTTACACCTGGCATCAAATGCAATTCACCCAATCTATTTTCTAAATGCATGTTATTGACCTCATGAACAATTCTTCCGTGCAGGTTTCGTTAGCTTGCTCTGTTTTGTTTTTTATTTACGTGAAACGTAAAGCCCTTTTTTCGTGCTTCCTGTGTTTCCTTGCATTGATGTGCCTTTCTTAATTTTTTTTTGCCTTGGACTGTCAATCTGGTTTGTGATTGTTGCTACATGCCCTGACCTTTGCCTGTTGTTTGGATTACTCTGTTGCCTTCCCTCTGCCGTTGAGGTAAGATGGTACTTTGACCTTGTCATTTTTTACTTCGCTCTTTAATAAAGCCTGCAAGAAGATCCCAAACTGTGTTGTCATGCCACCCTCGTCCCTATTTTTAACATAATGGTTTTTTATTAGTACACATATTCTACATGGCCATATTCTATATCCCTAATTCTACCCAATACCTAAAATAAACAACTACCTACTCCTAACAAGTAATACTCAGCAAATTAGGAGTTTATTGAGGCAAAATATGCAATTAATGGTGAGAACAGGACTTTAAATAAAGTATGACTCATAGGTAGCAGCAGTAATTGTAGCTTCATCAACTGTGCATACACTATAAGAAATGTTAAAAAAAAAAGGTACAGTGTTAATATAATGGAATGTTTTAGAATATTTTACAGGTGTTTCACATGAATTATACACACTGCATTGTGTTGTGTTTAAGGGTTACATGAAATGTCTGCAGACTTAATGGAAATTGTCCTGGCATCCTGGAATACTTTTCCATTTTTTCTACAGAACAATTTTTATTTTTTTACAGTGTAAAATCAATCAATAAAATGATCTCTGCTTGACATATGGCAGCACTGGTTACACTGTAAACATAATAATGAAGGTGTACATACATGATCTGGACCTGAAATTCTATAGGTTGACTAAAAGTTTAGAAAAGAGCCAATAAGAAAGAAGGCTATTTTTGCCTATTAATATTTATCAGAAACCATATATTGGCCTTTTGCCCATTTATATGTTTGCTTCATTACAAACTGCCCTGTGCAAATCATGCTCAGATTGCATAAACTTGCTGAACTTTGTGTGTTTGCGCCATTACTAATTTGCATAATTCTTCTAGGCCTTAAAACAACACAGACACTGGCTGTGAATAAATTATGCTATCAGCAGCCGCAACTCATTCTCAGTGAAATCCCCTTAAATGTTCTTAGAATGAGGGCACAGTGGAATATTTGCTTTCTGAGCACATTTTAATGCTGTATGAAATTAAACTGTCAAAATGAAGTCCTCATTCAGTTTTTATAGGCTAAAAGTGACAATTAAAATCTAAAGTGTCTGTGTCTAACAAACTACACTCAGATTCAGCTAACAAACAGCTTTTAGTGTAATGAGTTCAAAGAATGAAAGGCAAATTTCTACGATACGGAGACAATTCTGAGGTCAGCTTTTTCTGCAAAGAATTATATCATACTGTTTATAGTTATTTTGCCACCATTAGCCTCAACACATTAGTTAGCTAAGCATGCAGTACAATGTAAATATGTGATATTTAGCTCTTTAACGAAATGGCAGTTTTATTTGAAATTTTATTTATCCCTAGAATTAGAAATATACTTTTGTTCTTTCTACTGTGGTTTAATTTTTTTTTTTTTTTTAAGACAACAACTTGTGCTGAACACAAAGATCTTATCACCATCTTCCACCAAGTTTTAAATTACTGACCTATCCTAAGACTACCAGCTCTGATATAATATGATTTATTACAAGAAAAGACGTTTTATGATACATGTCTGAACAATAGCTTTAAATGTAAAGTTTCAAAATCAGAGTATCATGTTAAGTTTTGTAGTTTTCAGTTTCAAAAGCATGATACAGTATAAAGCACGTTAAAGCTATGCACTTCACATGCAACTTATGAAAAATGATGTTTCAAAATAAATAATTTTTCTCCTGCAATGCAGAATTTACGTTTCTTATGTTGCTTTTAAATCTTAATTTTCCTTCTCTCTATATTCTGAATGTCAATAGGAGCATGTGTGACCTTTAAACTGCGCCATGATGGGACTGAGCTGATTACACAGTATGAGAATATCATTATCATTTCCAGAGTACATTTTCCCTCTGCTCCGAAATAAAGCTTTGATATGCATGTTTAATAGTTTTAGTTAACCTTTATATGATATGAGAAGGCTACCAAATGAGACTAAATTAAAGCTTGTCATCTCCAAGCATTGGTACAAGAAAAGAGACAAAAAAAATGTAATTGTTTTTCATTTCTCAGCAACGATGCGTCTACTGAGCAATAATCAATCGACAATAAAAGCACAGCCAACGATTTGACCACAGACAGATAAACAAGTCTCTCGTTCGGTCTTGCTTCTCCGTCGTTTCTAATTTTAAATGCAAACTACCCAATTAGCAACTGTAAAAGTAGCAATGCCTGGCAGCCGTGCAGGAAGTCAGCTATAAGAGCGGCCCACAGGGGCGGCAGGTGAGACCCCAGCTTCTCGAGAGAGTTCACAGCAGCTGGCATACTGCCTGTGTCTGGAGATAGACTGTTTCTTCATGGCTGACTTCCCCCATTGATCTGACTTCTGTATTAGTGAATGCAGGATTAAACTTTAACCCTTGATGCACATTTCCTAATCCTTGCTGGAGAGTTTTGCAGGACAGGATAAAAAAAGGGAAAGAGAACACAACCAAAATATTTTTTTTCTCTTACATTAAGGATTGCTTATAGTCCTTTCCAACAGCCACAACCCCAAAGAACTAAATCTTAGTATTGATCTATACAAACATGAGTGACAAACACATTGGTAAACAGGATTGGAGTTTACAGCAAAAAAACAACAATCTCTTTTTGTTTCCTAGTGGACTCGCATTGATTGCTTCAGGTCAAAAATTCATGCTGTTTTAGTTATTAAGGGCTTTGAAAATGAAATGGCATGAAATGCCTTTGCCCTTCTTTGCAACCCCAGAGGAAAAAAACAAAAAAAAAAGTCAATATAAAACTTCACATACCTGTAAATCGCATCACATCTTATTTTAGAGAATTATCAACTGATTCAGGAGTTTGGAATGAAAAATATGAGTGACAAGACATCTGAACAGAAATATTGATCTGCACCTTTGAAGCAGAAAAGAAAAAGGCTCAAAATTCACCCAAAATGTATGACTTAGTTGTTGAGACAGATGTAAAGACAAATGGAAAAGGAAAAAGAAGATCTCTGAGGAAACTCCATCATCCACTCAGTCTTAGGAACGAGACGATGCACAGCAATCAGAAGGATCAATACAAGCCAAGTGTTGCGGTGCTTCCTGAACGGCAAGTGTCATAGCGTTGATTACTAGTGGCCTCCGGGTGGGCTCTGAGACCTACAGTAACTGACTATGCTTTGTGTTTTCTCTGATGGTCTGTAAATCTTTTTACTGAGCTGTTCTCGAAGCAGTGACCCTGCTGGGGAAGAAGTCAGAGGTCGTGTACTCACGCGGCTGTGCTCATAATTATCCACACTCTCAGAGGTGTAGAATCGAAGATGCCAATTTTCAGACTTCCCCTGGTTTTTTACGCTTCATCATACCGTTTTACTGGAACACTGAAGAAATTCCCTCCAAACGTACTACTAAAAGCGTTGCTATGATCTCGCTCAAAGTGATTTCAGATTTCTATTTTATTTTTTAAATTGGTACCGTTAGAATGAAAGTTCACACATCTGAAAACAAAACACAAGTGATCAACATGACTCCAGTCGATCGATTCAGCAAAACATTTCTTGAAGTGAAAAAACGGTTTCGAAAAAAAAAAAATCAGTAAAGCGCTTTAGCTTTAAACCGCCAAAATACAAGACCATAATCCATAACTTCCTCCAGTGCTGGGTTTGTGCATATTTCTCTTTTTTTTTTTAACAGGAAAAACATTTTAGACAGAGAACCTTCAGCAAGAAGCAATAGTCTGAACAGATTTGTCGAACAAAAACAAAGCTTTGTTCAAACGATTTGTTCAAGTGGAGTCATGTGGATTACTTGAGAATTATTGTGATGTTTTTATCACCTATTAGGACTTTGGACTAATGATCAAGACATTTTTTTGCACTCGGGACATGGGCGTTGTCAGATTAAAAGACTGGACATCGCATTTGTTTCATATTAATTATATCGCAGCCTGTACTGCAATCTGTGCTGAAGATAGGAATCATCACAGTCAAAAAACACAAACCTGTTTCATGATTTGTACATATAGAAACTTAACTGGAAAAGTGTAAATAAATCAAAAAACGTGATCATGTTCTGACCATAAAGGGTTGTTCAAACCACAGTTAATGCTCTAGTTTATACAGGTTTCACTTAAATTTGAACTCAATAGTTATAATTATCGATATCGTCGGATACTGAAAATTTTGATCATGATCATTTTTTTGGCCAGCTACTTGCCACTACTATATAAGACTTGAAATGGTTGCAAGCGAACCCTAACCACTGATGAAGCTCCACTATTTATCCCCAATCTATGCACCTCATGAGAACCAAGAGAACTGTACCAGTACTAGCATCAGTAAAAGCTATATACGCAATGACTGCCAATCATCTCTCCTGGGGTTTTCTGATTGCAACAGGCTGCTGTTTGTTTTCACACCGCCGCAGGATATGAAGATCTCAACAATGCTTCAGTCCCTTATCAAAGGCGACGGGCACGGCTGCCGGACGCCCCTCTGACCTTCCCTGCTGCTGGACCTATTACACAGCAATTAGCAGCTGCGGCCCGCTGTGGTCGGGAGGACAGCTGCTGCACCCACATGCCAGTAATTCAATAAGAGCTCCCTGCAGGGCGCGAAGAAACATGAGTGCACCTCTCTCTCACACACCTTCTAGAGGGAGATATACACACTGAGTGGGCTCCTTCAATGAAGCATTGACCCTGTGCCATGAAGATCTCTCAGATGTGTGGAGGCAGCAGGAAATATTGCTGAGCTTTGCCATATGGCTGATTGGATTTAGTTTTGGGCGAATTGGATTAAAGGCTCGTCAGAAATGATGCAAACTCTTTAGTATGATGACGGCCGACAAGCGGAGGAGAGGAATTCTGTCATAATTGCATTATTCACAAGTTCATTATGATGATGAAGGCTGTAGCACACAAATTTATGGCTACACGGTGAACCTTTTTGTCGCTTGGCGGTGTAAGATAGCTGCTCGAATGGTTTCGAGGGAGAGGGTTTATTGCTAACATAATAGGTGACAATACTTTTAGCAACTACATCATTTAAACAGATGTAAAAGGATTTGAGTGTTTTCGACGTGTGCTGATAAAACACATCTTGTGTCGTAAATGTGCTCTAAAATCCTCTTTAAAAGATTGTAATTATTCCACTGGGAGCTTCAACCATAATCCAGGGTGATTACTGACAAAAAAATGCATTAATGACTACTAATAGCACTTGTGCAATGAAAAAGCAAAACAAAAGAAACTGAAACACTAAAGCAACCCCGGCAATAGTGCATCTGGGTAAACACACAAGAAATTGCTCAATAAATCACCGCCCTCCTTCAGAGCTGCAGGCAAAGCTTATGATGTGTCATTTCGGCAGTCTTTTCATCAGTAAATATGAGGGCTCCTTCAGTGAGGAGTATCTCCATCAAACGCAGAACTCCTCACAACACTCCGACAACTTACGTCTGATGGCTCACTTTCAATGTAAATGTAAAAAAAAATGCAGGAGACGAGCATAAAATCTTTTTGTTTTCAGCATGATAAATGAAGAGATGACAAGTAAGCCTTGAGCTTTGGTTTTTACCTGTGCGGTGTCTGTGTGTGTGTGTGCATGTCAAGGATCGAGTGTGCAGTGTGAATATGAAAAAGGGAAAAGGGAAAAAAACTGTAAAGAACAAACTGCAAAGCATGCATGTGGAAAACGGGTAGGCAAAGTAGCTCATATGAAATGATACTCCGGAATATTTATCTCTGTTTGATTGATGAATCAGGGATGGATAATGTATGATAATATATGACTTCAATAAATGCAAAAATATACTCCGTTGACCTCTTAAAACAGAGTATAATGAGTATTTGAACTTCTACTCTGCACAATGAATGTAAATAATCTTTTTTTTTTCTCATGTCATGGGAATGACTGATGTGCTGAAATCATAGATACATACACATATTCATGAAAGTATATGGACAATAATGAACTGGACTACCTATTTCAGTTACATCAAACATACATTTAACCAATTATTTTTAATATAATGAGGCTCTTTTCGTTTTAGCATGACAATATGGTGTGGAAGAACCAGGCTGGCCTTCACAGCCCACTGAACACCTCTTGGATGATGAATGGGAATGGCGAATTTGAGCTAGACCCCTTTATCCAACATCATTTCCTGACCTCCCTGATGCTCTGGACTAAATGGTCGCAAACTACTGCATGTTCAAATAGCTAGTGAAAAACCTTCCTAATGGAGAAAAGGGACAACAAATGGGCCATGAAATGCCCAAAGTTTTTAAATGAACACAAATAGAACATAAAGCACATATTGGTGGTGGTGTGCTCATGGGCTTGACATACAGTACTACTAACCATATAGTGCATTATGAAAGAGTCATCATTTGAGGGATGTATATTAAATGCTTGATTTCTGGAATGGAAATTAACAGAACAATACTAACCCTTGTGTTGTTCCAAACCTGTAAGACTTTTGTTCATCTATGGAACACAAATTAAGATATTTTTGTTGAAATCTGAGAGCGTTCTGACCCTGCACAGACAACAATGCAACTCACACATCCGAGGCCCTGAAATGTAGGAAGGACACCAGTGGTTCAACCGTAATTCTATGAAGCTATGGGATTTTCATTTTTGGGTGAACTACCCCTTTAACTAGGCCTATTCATTTAATGAATATATCTTTGGCATCATTGCTAGTACAGTAAATAAATAATACTCTGATCATGCTACTATCACTTTTCATTCAGATATAAACTTAGAGATGAAGCTGTAAATAAAATCACTCAAAAAGAAATGGAGTCAAAGATTTACATTTCTAAAAACTTACACTAGCTTTAGTGTGCTCAACGTTTATCTTCTGATTTGTCTTGAAAAAAACCACAAAATATAGTTACATTTGGCCAGTAGGCATGACTTAGAGAAGCTCGTTGAGCTAAAAGTATGCGGGAGTTTGGATTACATCTGACCTTGGCTTCACCTAAAGAACTCTGAGAAACTCAGACAGCGAGCGTCTCCACAGGAGCAGTGCATTACTTAATCAACTGATAACAAAGCCAGATAAGGTCCCACTTCCATTAAAGACCAAAATAACTCTCCCAAGTTCTCGTTTGTATCTTTGAGTTAGTGGAGATATATTTGTAGGGTCCAGAAGGGACGGACTGAGCGCCTAATGAGGTCTTCTGTTAGATGTGTCAGCAAAATTGGACAGCGAGAGTGGGAGCACTAGTATAATTACAGGCGTTTTATGATGTCGATAGTCTCACGATTAGCTCTAACGCAAATAAGACAAATAAGCACAGGTGAGAACTATCCGCGCCGCGACTCCTCTGGAAGACCATTATAATGAATGTGAATGCTAAATTAATGAGTTGTGCTGTCTGCTTTATCAGAACAACATCTAACCATTCTGTCCAAATATACTCTGATACTTTTTCGCATTCGCTACGGCACAACAACTTCGCGCTTGAAAAGCACAACAGCAAGGCAGAAAGATGTAAATAGCTGCTTTTTCGCTATTAGATATCATCTCGGCTGGCGTTATCTCTCAATAATTGAGGATAAAGTCGGAAATGGAACGACTTGGATCCACAGCAATGAACTGATGGCTGTTGTTAATAAATAATGCAATCAGTGCTTAATGCACTGAGGGAATACACAGCCCGCTGTGATCGGAATAGTAATTGAAAAGCCAACAAGTAATGCTATAATGAAGGGCAAGAGGAACAGAAGGGCTAGTTTAATCTGCTCTTTAGTTCTTTCACTGTATGTTGAATACAAGCTGCTCTGGATTAAGTGACTCACACTTAATGCTAACACTTGAATAAAAGGGCACTTTAGACCGCTTAAACAGTTTAACTTTTTCACACAACACGCAACCCTTGCTGTACACCAGGCTATTGACCTTTAAAGACCTAAAAGACAAAATGCAAGAAGGTCAGAACATTTAATTTATTCAGAGCTAATTTATTCAGTCCTGAAGCAACCCTTCTCACTTTCATGTTCTAAAGCTGTTCAACCAGGCTCAAGGTGATGGGAACTTGTCCGTCTATGAAAATGCAGTGCGGCATGAGACATAATCAGAACGTATTGATGTTTAATACTGTAGGACTACAGCTATGTGAAGCAAGATTATGAGGTAATGAGATTTAATAACGGGCAGGGCTACAAGGCATGTCGACAAACAGGATAGGATTCAACAAATAAGAACTAAACTGATACAATACAATTCCCTGTTTGTCGCAGTGGCCAGGAAAAACAAACAAAAAAAACTAACTCTGGTTATAAGGAAAGCATACCTTTATTGTGCTGGGCCTGGTTAAAACTAGATTTGCAGACACTGTATAGATTTAAAATTATATTTGTATTATATACGTACAGTCCCTGACAAAAGTCTTGTCGCTTATCTATTTTGTAGAAACACCTGCTATTAACCTGACTTTAAATTAATC
>JAUCMS010000153.1:6406760-6417465 GCA_032357445.1 Enteromius radiatus | reverse complement strand
TTTTCTACACCACAGTCATATTGAAAATCACAAAGCAAAGGTCTGAGATCTGGCACAGCATTGATCTTCAATGGAAGCCCTTCAGAGGCAAACTCTTTTAAAGTATAAAACTAAGGTTGTTTTTGGTGCACACCTAAATCTGAATAATGTAAGAGTTAGGTTTGTTTGGCTAGTGTGAAGCATAGCATAGCATTACATGTGGCTAAACCAATTCAAAATATCAAACAAAGTAAAGTTATAGAATAAATATTACATTATATTTATTTCTGCATTCAAGATATATCACACACTCCTAAGTGATATGAAATAACAAGCTTTTTAAGTTAAGTTTTACCAATGCGTATTTCTTTCAATGCAAGTATGCAGAGGAAGCCATGGCACTGTTTTTATTTGTTTCACATAAAAGTTGTAATATTTTTTTAATTAAACTACAGCATATTTGCCATGTAGAAACTATAATTAGTGATGGGAAAACAAAATGATGTGGCATACGGACAATTCACTGCACACTGCTAAAGATCACATACTCGTTTTACAGAAATACCATGTATTTCATTGGGGAAATGTGTGCATATATATATATATATGTTTAAACATGCAAATATTCAAATTTACTGACTGAGCTTCTAATGTGATGTGATCTTGTCCTGTAGCATTGTTTCCATGACAACCAAGTTGCTGATCACTGCATCACAGGCAACAGTCAGAGGTGACAATGAACTCAAAGCGCCACCAAAAAAAAATAAATAAATAAATAAATTTGTACTGTTACATTAAACATTTCATTTGTTACACATCAAATTTATGTTTTTTAATTTTTCACTTTTGGTGACACGATTAGCAAAAATTTAATTAGAAAGCCAGCCACTTTGAGCCAGCATAAACATACAGGCACTTTTATTTTCACAATATATTAGCAAAGTCACAAAACAGTAATATTGTTTTCACACATTTTTATATAAATCAAGATTTTCACACACCTCCATCTGTCTAGACAATCAGAATAGAATGCATACTGCATGGTATCACAAGATCACAAAAGCATTAACCATTGAATAATGATTTACTTAACACCTGCTGTACATTATGTCTATAAGAATGACTAGAAATAAACAGGAGCAACAAGCATCAGAGATGTGCTCTCACCTATTTGGAGTAGGTAATTCTCTATTTATTTTTATTGCTATTTTAACATATTGACATGTAAGGTTATTCTTATATCTCTTGATAAAAAACCTAAAAAAAACTCTTACATTCCAATTGAAAGGACTGTTGCTTTGATCGTCTTTCTTTAGATGTTTTTTTTTTCCCCTTGACACTTTAAGTGTAATTTCTAAAACAGAGGTTTAATATGTGTAGAATAATCTAATCTGTGTATTGCACAGAAAAAAACTTCAGTACATTTGTGGGCAGAACCCAGAACATATTTTCCAAACAATACAGCACATTAAAATCAATACAAATCTATTTAGTTCAGTTGTACTATGGACATTAAATATGAAGTGAAAGCATCTGCTCCAAAAAAAACAGGAGAATTACAGCCAAATTTCACTTTTTACATGAAACGAGGAAGAAAAGATGACAAGACCATCATTTCTAACATTTCTATTTGTTTTGCCTTCGTCCTGTCAATTATTTTCTCTACCAAATTTCTTTGGAAGAGGAGCTACTGCTTTTCTTGTCACCTCAGAGAAAATGCTCCTGCTGCATATAGCCCTGAACAGTGCTGTCTCTATTCATCTCCATCAACAGTTACAGTGATAATGGACTTGCAGAGAACAAGATAGCTTCATTCCATGGGCAGGTATTGGAAATCACTCAAACAGACAAACTAGCAAAGAGGGCTTGCATTTGTATAACCAGTAAGGATTAAATTCCTTAACAACAAGGTATCATCAACATCCCACTCTGTAAAAATGATACAGGCGCATTACAGTGATCCACAGACGCGTGAAAACTTTAGGTTCCTCGTAAATAGAGTAGCAGAGCTGTGTAGGACATGATCACTGGCACTAAACTTGGTTGTACATTAGAGACAAACACTTTACAATCTGCAAAAGTTATATCCCTTCCAAATACTGCTATGTCTAGCAGTATGATAAAAGACAACGCTTCAGCAGTCTTTTAAATGACCCACAGGCAAGGCAAAGTGGAGCCAAAAATGTATTATGGACCTTGACAACAATCCAGTAGGCCTAATGGAGCATACGCTGCTTTCCAACAACAAATATATTCTGACCTAAGTGTAGTTCTACTTGCCTAGCAATGTTTAGAGGGGAAAAAAAAAAAAAGAAAAAAAAAAATAATAAAAAGAAAAGAAATTCTTATTCACTCAGACACAATGCCAACGTTTTACTTTGTAACCTCATTCATCTTGCAAATTGTTTGAGGTTTAGTGCCACATAAGGAAGGGCTGATTCACCGGTTTAACACTTGGAAGGTGTTGACACACCAAAGCTCACTCTCTTTCTCTCGCACTCTCACACACACACACACACACATACACACTTACTTAGGAAGCCAATTGGGGATGTTCAATAGACAATTTATTTTTATATACAGTAGGGGTATAACGGTACACATATTTGTACTGAAAACGTTTAGAATACAGTTTTTCATGAAATATTAGACTACGCTCTCAGAAATAAAAGAATAGTAAAGCTGTCACTGGGGAGGTACCTTTTCAAAAGGTACATGTTTGTACCTAAAGGGTCCATTTTGGTACCTTAAACGTACATATTAGTACATTAAGAGTACATATTTGAATCCAATAGGTACAAAAGTGTACTTTTTGATTTTGTACCTTTATTTCTGATACTGTATATTACTATTATAATTTACTTCACCTATTAGTTATGGTAATGTTACATGTTTGCATAGTGTTTCTTTTTAATATAGTTATTTTTATATTTAAAAAATAAAAAGTAACTGAAATTAAGTTTGGGCTCAGTTGTTAATTAATCTTATATTAATGTTAAGGTCCCCTTTAAAGTGTAGAACAGAAGCTAAGGATATCTATTATCCCTCAGAAAATGTTTATTGTAATTTAATTTATTTAAAGAAAATACTATTTGTTCCACTAGTCTTCCACAGAGGAATCTGCAAGTTCTTATACATTACTGAAGGGACAGATTGTTACAGTGATTGTCTGTGTGTAATAGTGACAAACCACATGTAACTATGTCATTAATAAAATTTACAAACATCATTATAATTACTAGCCACCATTGAACCCCAATTCATTAATTGTTAAGTGGTATATACGCTTTCACATGTGACACAGACTGTATTTTCTACTAAAGTTTAATTTTAGCCGTTTTCACTGATGAATTTTGCATCTATGAGTGTAAGGTGAAGTACTTTTAAGTCTAAATTACAAACAACGGAGGCGAGATAACTGTGCTCGTACAGGAGGACACCTGCTGCTCTGCTTCCCAGAATCCTCACTGCTGGATTCATCTACATACACATCAGTAATCCTGTTTCTGCTGCAACTCACACACCACACAGAAGCTGGCTCAAATACAGCTAAACCGGAAAACATGCATTCAGGAACACATAATCCTGTTTGATTTCTATAAATATCTGTTTTAACTTGGAGCAGTAAACACAAAAAGCAGCCAACAGAATATAACTATAATTAAGATTTGTTAGCACATAGAAATGTATATATGTGAAATCAGTCCTATAGAAAACCCTCTACAACCATCTGCAGCACATGGACAAATACAGCAGAACATGAGATAATATCACCAGCCACAGGATAACACCAGCAAACACAAATGTTGCTCCACTGGCATCCTATATTTCATCTCCCAGGGTTGAAACAGTCACAGAGGAAGTCAAAAAAGTGGAAAAAGTGAGAAAAAGAATTCAAAACCCCGGAGCCATAAAAAACACCAATAACTAACATCGCAAGTTGAATAATGAAAACTGCATCATTTCTTTGGCTGTTTTTTATTTCGCGAGGATAAGGGATGTTCTTTAGACCCATCTATTGCACTCCTGTATGTGTTTGAGCACTCTAGTGTGCACTTTTATAAAGAGCTTGACTTTTTCCAGACAGAGTGAGCGCCTGTCAGTATAGCCATAGCCAAAGGATGCACTCTGGAGCGTGACAGGCTGACTAGGTGCTCTGAATTGTTGACAAGGAAAACGTTGTTTGCTTCCGGTGTTGGACAGCATCAAATAAATAGAGGTATTTTGCGGCAGACTAGCATTTAGAGGCTGTCCGAGCCGGGTGGGTGAGTGTGGTCTGACAGAGGGGAACTGAGCGTACTACCCTTGGGTGGTGCATAATGTTCTCTTGTGACATTTTAACTGATACACACACTGAAACATTAGGACATCCGGAGGACACTTTCTTGTTTCCTTACATCCACTTTTGATGGCAAGAAAATTGACGTTAGTTCAAGAAATATTCAGTTTTTTGTTATTTTACAAATTAAATGTGTTTGTTTGTTGATCTTAAAGGTATAGTTCACACATTTACTCAACCTCAAATTGTTTAGTTGCTTTCATCTGTGGATGAAAAATATATTTTAAGAAATATCTCAGTGTTTGTTTGGTACAAAGTTTTCTCTTGGCAGGACCCTTTCAAAAGGTATACCTCTGTACCTTACTAAACCCTAAAGGATACGTATTAGTAGCTTAAAAGTACATATTAGAACCTTTTGAAAAAGGTACTCCAGTGACATACACTGGATGTAACCAAAGCTGTTTGGTACTGAAAATATATTCTTAAATAAATAAATTAAAATAAAAAAAATTTAAATAAAATTAAATAAATATGACACATCGCCCATTTAAGAAAAATGCCAAGTACAATAGACGTGAATGGGACTCGGATCTTCTGTTAAAACATATTTGTGCTTTAATGCCACTGTAGTTGTTTAGGCATTACATTGACATGACCACCAAGCTGTAAAATTGAATGTAACTACAAAAAGTTAACATTTTTTAAAGCCTGATTCTTATTGTTTGTGTCATGTGCCTACTTTATACTACTGTAACAGATTACATTATACATTATACAACCCCCTATCAACAGAGCGACAGACTGAATTGAGTTTTGTGTTGTCATTGTGCTTCAAAGATTGTGCATCAAACGCTGACTAATCTTAAAAGGTACTGAACCCAGAATATTAATTTAATCTGTTTATATTATTATACTTCTATATTTAATTTAAATCAGCGCTACAGTGACTTTTTAGATATGCATTTTGTAACAGAGTATAATATCAAAAAGGTAATAAAATCAAAATCAAAAGAAGTGGTCTTGGACAGCGTCTTTCATCTACACACTCATATTCAACACACTTCCTTTTATGCAAGTTGATTTTCTGCCACCTAGTGGCACAATCATTATTTGTTGTTTAAAATGCCTCCAAGAACCTTCCCTTAGTCATAAATAAATAAATACCACCGGAGGAGGTCTGGCTTTGAATGTATTGATATTTTAATCCGATTAAATCCCTTAAAACCAAATCTATCCCTCAGTATACCAAAAAACCTAACCTCCATCGTAATGAGAGGATAGTGAGAAAAGGTGCTGCTCCTTAGACCTAAACCATTTGAATGTTGGAGAGTAAATAATGAACATTTGGGGACCAAACTTAACTCCCACTCCATCCACAGATTTCCCATCATGTTGCTAAAAATACCATTCTTAACTCGGTGTAATTTCAGTGTCTCACGGACGGCTGTGTGCTAGATGGAGTCCCAAATCACTCTGCTGGTCCGGAGCAGAGAAATGTTAATTCCAAACCTAATGCATGGTGGCACTCTCTCCTCTCCATCGAGGTGTGATTTACCCCATGTGAAAGCATCCTGACAGCCCCCTCCATCATCACACCTCTGTGACCAAATCTATAGGATGCTCAAATCTCCTGGTCCCTGGCTCATTCGTTCTTTCCATCCCTGTATCCTCGGGTGAGGCTGAAGACTGTATCGCTCAGTCCTCTGAGAATAACAGCCCTGAGAAACAGAGGCAGTCAAGCCCACTGGGACATGTGTGCTAGGAATACAGGCTCTCGGGTTGTTAGATGCTAGTGTTCATTAATTAGCACGGACTTCAATCATGTGAAATAGCACCTAAGGCTGCTTTTAATTTAGATGAGATCTGCTGCGTAAACACATCCACGCCTAGTGGCACCTAGTTATTTGCAGCTACACTGAAACATTTTATTTTTTTTTATTTTTTTTAGCAGATGCTTTCATCCTCAGCAGCTCGAAACAAAGCAGACAACATGAAAACGCAATGATAGGGAGCAAAATAAAGCCAAAAAGGGGGTGGATGCTACTTATAGACTTTAAAGTTCATTTGAGAGTCTATCAATATGCCTATTTAAGCCATTAGATCAAGGCGATTCAATACCGCAGCGCTTCAGATTGCATGAAATCCACTGATTCACGCTTGCCTCTATATAAATGCTTGGTAAAGGAGAAATCTGAAAGTTTTAAAATACCATTTGAAAACTTCTTTTGAAACCTATGGGAGTTTTAGCTGGGGTAAAGCTGTTTGTTTCAACACTTTGCATTTTTCAATTTAATTTAGTTTTAATTGCATCAATGAGCATGGAGCTGAAAATTACACATGGCATGCAGCTGCTGGTATGGCCAGGAGGCAGCTTTTTTTTTTTTTTTTTTACTATTGTCTGTTTGCTGGAGTGCAACAGAGGACTGAGGCCGCACACGGTAATGGATTCTCTGCTCGTCCTGTACCATGTAGCCAAGTGCAATTTGTCAGATTGTTGCAAGGGGGCAAGAGTTTTTCAGCTTTTTTAATCAGATTCTTCTCGTTTGGTTTAGTAGCTAAAAAAAAAAAAAAAAACTGTTTCGCCTAACAAAAATGCTGACCCCATTATTCACAATCCATTAAACTTTAGACTATATTAAATAACTAAAGATTAAATTAAAACACTATTTACACATTACTGCTAACATCTACTAAAATATAATTAGGTTCTGCTGAGTTGCTTTATTGTCACAATACGCAGCGGTTTCGAATGGCTGACAATAGTAAAGTCAAAATGGCAATCATTTTTGACATTCATGTCATAGCATAGTTATGTAATCTACCAGCAGGAACCAACTAGCTGAACTCTAGTCTTGTGTAGCCAGACCTTCAAATATTGTTTTCTTAGATATGCCACAATGCAAGAACAAAACCAAAAATAATAATAATGTATTGATCATAAAGCAAAAACACAGGAAAACTAGACAGTGTGTTTTGCGCAGACATAACTCAAAAAACAATGCAACAGACAGTTTTGCTTGTGGATACAGGGCTCCTCCAACTCGTCCCATTTTGACACTTGGTCAAGACCCTTTTGCGTCGCTTTTTGAAGCTCAAGATACCCCTTTTTAGTCCCTTATCGACATGAAGGGTCCTCCATTGCTTTCAGTTGTTTTGCTTAATGTAATGGTTTGCATGCATATATAAATTCTATAATTTTTTACATTTATTGCAGCACCAAACCCCACACCTACCCACCTCTGAGCAATATAAAGGTTTTAGAGCAAAACACAAGGTTTTAATCACTGAAAAAAAAAAAAAAAAAAAACTTAACCCTACTCTTTCCTTCCCTTTCTAGCTTGCACTTTTTTGAATATTGCCTGTTGTACGGTATTATGAGCACTAATTGCTTGTTGTTTTCCCCACCTGTAAGTCGCTTTGGATAAAAGCGCCTGCTAAATGAATAAATGTAAATGTAAAATCACATTCAGAAAACATTGTCCAGTCCCATCCCGTAGCATGAAGCAATTGGTCATGAGCTACACAAGAGCCAATGCCATTTCACAACCCTTCACTTTGAAAAGTGACTAAAAAGGGGTACCTTTTTCACAGCAGCAGAATACTGTTGTCAATCCTGTTTTTGAGTCCTTAATATGGTTGCATTTACCAGCAGTTTGGTGATTTATGGGTGTGACAACCGCATTCTATAACCAAACTCACACCTGTAAATTTTCAGGACTCACAACCGCATTCTCTAAACACAGGTGCTGTGTGAACGAAACACGACTGGACAACTTGTCTGTGTCACGTCAAAGGTCTATCCCTAAGTAGTGTTCTGCATGTGCCTCTCTTCGGCTTGTGTGTCCCGGCCTTAATGTGTGTTTGTTGTTGAACCACAGGGAGACCTTCAATGCCACAGGAACTTTTTTTCTTCCCCTCGAATGGCTGATCGCACCAGTGCGACCACAGATATTTTTTAGTCACACCATTGAGAAATTAGGTCGCACTCTAGAGGCCTGGGATATTTTTTCTTATTACTATGTCCCCTCAAACAAGATTTGATGTCACTAGAAGGACATATCTGACAAATGCAGAATTTACTTCATTCTCAGAAACTCTGAAGTATCGACCTGCTAATGTTCCTGACAAACTAATAAATAATAAACCTTGTATGAAAGTCAGTCTATGAGATAAGAACTTATCTGTTTGTCCAACCAATGGGAGATTGTTCAAGAAGCCCATTTTGAAAACAGCATTTTTTAAGAAAACTAATAACCATGAGCATAGCAATAGGCAACAGTATAGCTCAAACTTCATACTACCTCCTTTGCCACAAACTAATACTGCAGACAACAAAGCAGTAAATCTCTACTACTGAGGTAAGATCACCAACATAATATAAATTCACAATCACTACTATTTAAAAAAAAAAAATCTAGTCAAAAACCATTTTCCCCTTTATACAGGTCTCTTTTCTTTTGGGTCAATGCCACAAACGTCAACAGCCTTCATTAAAAGATCTGGCCAAATTAATACCTCAAATTAAGATTTTTGTGGTTCTGCTGAGGGGCATAGATAACTATTAGCAAAAGCAGAACATTTGATCAAGGTAATTACGCAATGTTAATTATGGTTCCTAATGACACTGCTAATTATGGGCACCCTTGCTAGTTCAATCTTAAAATCAAATAGCACTGCCTTGAAGGTGTGGCAATTGGTTTGGAGAATCTCCATCTAAAGCGGTTTTCCAGCACACTCAGCAGTTCACCTGCTGAGGAAGAGAAGGGTGAGGGGAAATCAAGTACAGAAGGCCTATTTTCATTATCTTGCTACTGTTGGTTCTGCATGTCTAATGTGCATCATTTTACCTTCTGAGGAATCCTGGAGTGTGTTGCCAGGCAACATGCACATGGTATGGGGCGCATGTGGAGGTTCACTAGTTTGCCATGTATAATAATCCAAACAAGCCGAGCAGTCAACAGTGTGACACTTTCAGTAAATGAAAAAATCTGGAGCAAAAGCTCCTTTGGTACTTTTACAGTATGCTAAACACGGACATAACTGCAAGGAGGCATTTTTTGGAGTGCATCACATTACATAAAGGAATAAGTAAAAAAAAAAAAAAAAAAAATTTAAAAATCCTCAGTATTCCATAATTTATGCGTCATGTTGTTCCAAACGCTTATTTTTCTTCTGGGGAACACAAAAGGACAAATTTTGAAATGTTGTACTGGTTGATCTTTTTCCCTATGCAATTATTCCCCTCGAGGGATTGAGGCCTTCAAACTGGTTGTAAAAGCACCATAAAAATGGGCCATACGACGTGGTGGCTACTAGTCTTTTCAAGCCATAAAACAGCCTTGTGTTAAGAACATATCCAAACTCCAGTCATTATTCACTGATAATCCTTCCCTGCTGTGACCAGATCACTGAGTGAGTGATGTGAACTTCAGAACAAGATCAGTCAGATTTAAGAATGAATCACATGTAACGTATTGTGAAATAAATCAACCAAATCTTTGAAAGGGTGATTCAAAATCAAAATTTGACTATACTTGTTCCAGAAACTCGGATGGCAGATGGGTGGATAAATAAATCTCCATTCACAGCAAATAACTGAATAATACAGTAAATACTAGGGATGTCCCGATCAGGTTTTTTTGCCCTCGAGTCCGAGTCCGAGTCATTTAATTTTGAGTATCTGCCGATACCGAGTCCCGATCCGATACTTCTATAATACATAAAGAAAGCATAAACAAGAGCGAAGAAACAGATACAGGATGTTTTTTATTTAATTCAACTTATTTTAACATACAACTCTGTTAACAAACAGAGCACTTCTATGAGGTAGCTGGGACTATTAAGTATAAATAACATCATTTTTCTTCACTTTTGGACTTTAGTGCAAAAGTAAATATAAAAAAAAAAAAAGTTTAATTTGTGCTATCTTGGCTGTAATATCCTTCGCGCTGTCACGGGGCATTTCTTCTCTCTTCAAACTCTGAGGTTTGTTTACCAACTCTTTTTTCCCAAGTTTACATATCTCACAGTTTGATATGGCAATGTTGTTAGGGCTGCACTATAATCATTGCGCAACATTGAGTACGCATTCACTACGCAGAGCCGTTGTTCACTGATGAGCTGCACAAATTCAGGTTCATTATCAGCGTGATTTTGCGCAGCTCGTCAGTGAACAACGGCTCTGCGTAGTGAATGCGGATGGAATTTTCCGCTGATTACAGAACCGGATTTACTCACAAGATGCGCAATACATATCGCGCGATGATTATCGTGCAGCCCTAAGTCATCAGGTTTATAATACCTCCAGACCGCAGACATACGCTTCAAGCTGCGTGCGTGTTTTACTGTAAACCAATAGCGTCTCTGCAATAAAGCGATGTCATGCCGCACGCGTTGCTGTTCCTGTGTGGAGTCAAGAGGTCTAATTCTGTGCCACCGCATAACTAT
>JAUCMS010000153.1:6366276-6406660 GCA_032357445.1 Enteromius radiatus | reverse complement strand
TTTGCAGTTTATACAGCTCTTAACATTTATTTTAATCTAGGACTAGTCTTAATCCCTGTACGGGAAACTGGCCCATATATTCGAGTCCTGATCGGGAGGTAATGTCCGATTCCGATCGAGTCTAAAAATCACGTGATCGGGCCCTATTTCCGATCATGTGATCGGATCGGAGACATCCCTAGTAAATACATTAATATTGTTTCAAAAGATTGAGCGAATCCATTATAAGATAATAATAATAAAAAGATTTAACATATTAGAATGATTGCCATAGGACCATGTGATACTGAAGACTGGAGAAATGGCTGCTGAAAATCTGCTTTACAATTACAGGAAGACATTATACTTTAAACATGCTGTAAAATTGTTGCGCAACACCAAAATGACAATAAAATCTAATGCAAAAGACACCTGCAGTTTTAAATTAGGAATCATATTTGAATTGTGCAAAAATCACAATAGGTTACAAAGTCACAAATGAACCCACGAATCCAGTAAGAAATTTAACTCAACCCTAAAGCATTGCACTCATTTAAACAGTTGAAGCAGCAAGGAGACTAAGAGGCTGAAGGATGAACATAATTTTCAGCTTTTAACCACGTTCCACAAGGACTAACTCAAGGAGAGCTCCATTGCCTGCCATTTGCATACATTTCCAAATGAACAGAGTACAGATTTTTTTGTAAAGATTTGGCAGAGAGTCAAAGCGTTATACGGGGGTTAGCAAACGCTCGTCTCTGAGAGCTCCCGGTTCACACTGAGCGGTGACAATCTGGCCACGTCTCATCCGTCACTCTCACGGGTAAGAAATGAACCAGCCTGGGACACTAGCAGATTGCTGGAAGCTGTCCAAATTAATTATAAGGCCTCTCCGAATACAGAGAGCTGACTAGCCTGTGTGCGTCTCTCCCTGTGGCAGGGACAATCGCTCTCCAAGTTGGCAGGCGCATTTATCGAATGATCTCAAGCAACAGAAGTGCTGCATTGCATGATTTATAGAAGATAATTTCAGACCTTACCTGCTGAATTTGTAAACATCATCAGTCAGTCCTTTCCAGGCTAACAAATAGCTGCCATTTAAAAATATGACAGACTATTAGCATAGAGGCATGGGCTAATACTGTGGATCATAGCCTAGAGAGAAGTGAGTGGAATCTGACTGTAATTGATGAAGTGAACTTGTCAAGGCAGTTTAAGTCTGTAGCTGACAATGGATCTGCGGACACAGACTTAGTCAGGGTAGACAGCATACTTAATTTGACACAAATGACAACGAGGCCGTGAAGGATAGAGGTAACAGTCTGTTCAATGAGCTGACTTGTGTTACTTGGTGTAAGGGGGTCAAACACCAGTTTCCAGTTGGCAAAAGGTCCTATAGGTAACATGTCAATTAAAAATAAACTAATTGTGACCTATAATATTGAATGAAATATTCTCCCAAAATCACAGTGAGGAAAAAAAATAGAAATTAGAATTTTATTTCAGATTTTGCTCCATTTTTTGAATGTTAATAAGCATGCTTTAAGAAGTTGGTGTGTTTCCTGTCTAGCATTGTAAATATGAAATAAACAAATACATAAATTCAGATCAGCACAAGAGGGAAGAAAACTAATCTCAACAGTAAATAAAAGCCTGGACTGATGCATGCCAGTCTTTGTACATGCTGCTCTGAGTGTTGTGTTTCTCTGCAAAGCGACGCAAACCACGTGAGCTGCGAGGAACCGCAGCTGAACATTGCTTCAGCAATTTGGGGCAGACAAATGAAAAGTAATTGACTCAGGAGCTAGAAATCAGACCCAGTGGAGGAGGAGTTATTCTGAATACTGATAAGCTTATGTGATTGACATCTAACAACACAGAAAACAAAGCCCAAAGCGCAGAGGGTTTCATCAGCAAGTGTGGAAACATTCAAATTGTTACAGACAGCTAGGATGTCAGCAGGTGAAAATGAGTTGGACATTGTGGTCCTCTCTTGGGATGTAGCCACAAAAATGAGAACTTGAGCTAAAATTCATTTTATTCGAGATTTGTGTGCATTTGTTATCTCATAAAGAACATACAAAATAAAACACAAAAAAACAAAAACAAAACAAAAAAAGAACCTGGTTCTGGAGGTTTTCTGTTAATAAGAGAGGAAACCAGTTCCAGTTCTGACTCTGACACATGAACCAACCACCAACATTTAAAACTACAGAGGATAAAAATTCTAGAAAGAGCAAGACTGTGTACTTATTCTTGGAATTTATTCTTGCAAGAAGGTCAAACAGTCGAGCGAGCATCTGCTAATAGATCACAATCTTTATATTCTAAACTATACCTATACAAAAGTTGTGGTTTATAGCTATTTTGAAAACTGATCCTAAACTAAACTGTGACCTTCTTTCAGCTACTTGACTACTTTTAAAAACTGTTTTTGTTCATAGTCTAGTATCTGCCATATATACACAACAACAGCTCCCCACATAAGTACAGCACAACACAAGTGTTTTTAATCATATAAAGAATAGTAACAGGCCAAACAACATACCATTAATCTACTTCTATTGCACTGACCATCATGCAATTGCAGGTCAGAAATAAAGCTGATATTAACACACAATGATGGCAGCAGTTACAATCCTTTACTTCCAATATCGCTGTTTTGGGTTGAGACAGTCAAGCGTGTCAACAGATGCCTGCTTGATATCTGGTGGCAGAGTTTTTTGTTTTTTTTGCATGTTCATTCATAGTAAATGATGCAATCTGCAAATTAAAATTACAATGCATCAATGTTTAGTTAAGTGTCTTTTCTCACAAACAAGCATTTATATTCTGTCAGGAATAAGCCAAGACAAATTGTTTTGCTCAGTAGCCTGCCAACACAACCACAAAGAGATGTTGCAAAGGGAGCTGAGAGAAAGCACTGGGTTCTTGCATGCAATGATAGAATTGGCTAATTTCACCCACCCGCCCTAGGCAGTGTTTACACCTCTGGTAAATGACAAAGAGAAGAGGCTAATTAAAACTAAGGGAACACTTAAAAGTGTTGTTTGTTCTTTTGTGCTTTAACAAAACAGAACTTAATCAATAAATTACATTTCCACGGCAGTATCTGATCATACCAGATTTGAAGAAAAAAAAAACACCATCAAAGACTGGTAGTAAATAAGTGCTGTGTTTTCTACGGTTAGCACTTAAATACAAATCCGAACTACACTACTCAGATAAACTGTACTGACCTCTCAGGGTTCAAAGTAGGTAACGATCTCGTGGTCATCACTTGATTCAAATTATCCAAATGTTGAAACGGTTGACTCAACATTTCCTCAAACAATGAGGTAAATAAGATGTCAGTTCCGTGAGGTCTCAGATCTGCCCAGTACACACCAAAGGGATTGTGGGAAAACACTGCCTCCATATACCTCTCCACATTCATCTGTCCTAGAGCAAATTGGCTGCCACCAGGGTTGGCTAGGATCATCCTGCTGTAAATGAAGACTGAGCCAACATAGACGGCCTGTCAATTTGCCCCTAGCATCTTGGGACCTCCAGGTCCCCAGACCTGCCCGCTCCAATTCTCACCACTATTAAAAGTATTCGCAATTCAACTATGGCCGAGGGAAATATTTAAGCGGAATGTTGTCAAAGGAGAGACTTTTTTATGTTAGTATATAAAAATTAAACCCCCGCTCTTCCAGAGCCAAAGATGAGAAAGTTCAAGCCATTTACCGAAGTGAAAGCAGCAAGGCGCATTACCTGAGAAACAGAGTGGTTTGTTTATTAGAAGAGTAGCACGGGTCGACGTACCCGTCAGTGCATTTTCCATCTCACTCAGATTAATGTTCCTCTTGTGCGTCTGCATCTTCATCATTTCATTCTGCATTTAGCTGCTTTATGGCTGTTTGTAAACAGAACCAAAAGAACTACTTGATTTCCACAGCTGAAGAAATGGCTGTCATCTCAAGCACTGATTTAAAGAGTGCTGTAATAATTGAAGTGCTTTGTATGCTTTGACTAAACAAAACACAAAGGGTACTGGCCGTTGGACACGCTGGCAGCAGGGGAACAATCTTCTATTCGCTTTGATTTGTGTAAACCCATTACCTGACAAACCTCCTGGACCAATTGAGATCAATGGTTTAATCCAAATGCTAAGTGTTCTTCGCTGTAAACGCACATGTTAATAATTATGGCGGCGAGGTGTCATTATGTTCCTGTAAGGCATCTCGAGGGATCCGACTCCAAATGAGAAAGCTTTGTCTCAATTACGGGCATTTAAAGCAGGGGGGTGTTCAAGATAAGGTGAAATAAAAAATTACCCTAAAAATATACAGACAAACAAATTGCATAATATCAGGGGTAATGTATCAACAATCCTCTGAAAGGCCTCCTGCCTCCCACAATGTTTAATTTTCATAACTGCGGGTAAAATGGTTTCAGTCTCTCTGGATAATTTCACATGCTTTTGTTTAAAATCTAATACGGTGGAAAATTACCTCCAGTACATTCATTTTTCCCCAATCCTGCCTGATAAATCGTGCCATTTGAGATGAGAAGAAACAGGTGGGTTTTAAACTGCAGTTTGCCCGAGATGACTAGTGCAAGTCATTTCCATTTTGAGAGGTTTCTTTATTGCTCTCAGTTTTGTTACATCTGTTTTCTGCCATGCTCCTTCACCTTGCCTGATGTTTCTTTGCAACATCGGCTTGTTCAATTTGTATTCCTAAATTACCGAGCATACCATCATATGACTTTCTGAGGACTGAGACACACCTGCAGCCAAGCAGAACATCTCACACTGAGCAGCTAATCGTTTCATCTGCAATATTTTCATGTTTGTTCACCTTTTTAACACTAAGCTCTAATTGTGCTTCCGAGTTAGGAGCACTCGCGAACGTTTAGACTCTCTCTAAGCCTTAATGTTTGTTTTTCCTGATTGACACAAATGAATCTCATCCTTCACAATTAAATTAAACCAACAAAGAGGCAGTACTCACCGTCAAGACGCTCGGTTTCCCAAATTAGACTAGGATTTATGTTCTCCATTAAGTCGGTGGAGAATTTAAGGAGCCCCAAAAGTGACACTTGCAGCGGCGGGAAACAAGACATTGGCGTGGGCGCGAAAAAAAAATGGTACTTGTTTTTTTTTGTTTGTTTTGTTTTTGTGTGTTATTTTGCAACTTAAACTTACAGACCATTTCCGTCCAGCTTTTACGCTGTTTTGTTTTCGACAAAGAGAATTGGAGGGGGGGATTGCGATCGTCTCCAGCCTGTTTCCACCCAACTGGCCTCTTACCGATAAAATGGTGTGCGCGGCGACGTCATCCTTTTAAAATAACGGAGATTTATTTTATAAATGAAAAAAGCAGCATAAACATCAGAACGTGAGAATTCACATTACATCACGTGCTTTGACACGAGCGACACCACGAGCACTGACGCTGCCAATAGGCTAATTCTGTCATGTGACACTATATTTACCTTAAAGTCCACAAAAGGTGTTTCCAAACAATATTTTGCGACATTTGAAGTATCAATATAGAATATATGTGCCAAAATTAAACGGAAAAATACTGTGTCGACATTTACAAAATTCTATCGATGATTAGTATTTCTATCAGTTATATCGGTAAAAAAAAACTGTCTAATGGCACGTGACTTTTTCTGTCACTTCAGGGGCTGGGCTAGATTTAAAAAAAAATCCTACCTGCCAACAAAAACTGGGTAGTACCTAAGGTTAACATTGCTAATTTTATTACATACTTAGTAGAGTGACAGTTATTTTCAAAATAATGCACCGTGATATGACTCACTTGAATCATAGAGCTGAAAAGTTTGAATCATTTTAGTGAACCGATTCCAGAATATCACCCTCTCCACTAGATGGCACCTACATCAAATGATAACACTGACTGTCCTTTTGTCCTCACTTTTGTCAAAGACGCTGATATATTGCTGTATACCTACTAATACTGTTCAGTATACCTACATTGTTTTTACATAAGCTTTACTTTAATTGCATGGTACATGGCTGCCTACACAACAATGCTTGTCCTTTTGCCCTCAGAGGCTTTCACTTTTGTCACAGACCATAAGATAACATAGTATGGAGAAATTGCCTTATGCAATTTAGTAGCTACAATGTTTTTACACAAGCTTTACTTTCATTTCATGGTACATGGCTGCCTATTACAAAATACACAACAACTGTGTGCCTGAAATAAATAAATGAATACATTAAAAAACACATATCAGTTTTAGTACAGAAATCTTTATATAAAAAGTCTGGACCAAACACTGTTCCATCCTAATTTGCATGCAAGGTACGTGATGAAGAAAGTAATATGTAAAACAAAATAGGAAACAGAAAAAGAACAGTGCAAAGTACAAATTGTTCTATCTTGCATCAGGAAGTGGTTTGGTTAGCAGACCAATTCACACATCACGTCAACTCTGTCTGTATATGAAACTATAGTACCTCAAAACCCCCTAAAACATCCTAAAAGTTCACTTTTGGTTTTGACATGCCAACTAACAAAGGCATGCTGTTCCACCACACTCCAGAATAATAACAGAAAACAAAAATGTTTTAAAAATTCATTATTTTGCCATTCATTATTTAGAGGCAACATCAGCATGATTGATTTGCAGGCTTTTGCTGCCTTTTTTCCCTGCCTAATTAGCCTTTGGGCACTCGGTCACAATAATACAAGCCATCTTTTGTTTCCTGTGGCAGCCTTTACTCTGGGATCCATATCCACGCACACATGGGAATACTGCATGTCACTAGAAAGCAACTCCCCATCATGGCTGCAGGGCAGGAGTGGAGATGCACGGTGGAACCACCACCATCCCTCTTACTGATTTATGATCTGGAGAGCAACAATAAAACTAGGAGGGGGCCCAATTATTCTTCACAAGGAAACTGGAGAAAGTGTGTTAGCCTTGACTAGAGGAGAAGTGGGCGTGGGAGAGAGGGAGATGAGGTCAGCCCTACGCAGCAGGTTGATTCTAACCCAAAACCCAGCCATCTTAAAGTCTTGGGTGAACAGATTTAGACCAATCAATAGTCTGGTTTAGAAACAAGAAAAGTTGCTTACGATCTGCAATATAGCAAATACTGACAATTCCTTTGTGTATAACAATAAGCTTTACATCGGTACAGTCTCACAGTGCTTGCTGTATAAGAAGGCTGGATGTGACATTTTACACCCCCAGAACATCTGAACACCCAGAGGAGAGAGAATACAAGCGCTTAAAGGAAAGAAAAAGAGAACAGCCTTCACATGAAACACTTTGATTCATCAAATTTTGATTAAGCATGGATATATGCCATCTTTAATAGCACTCAACAGATTGATCACAGATTAAATGTGAAATCTGAAAGTGGCTTGACATACGCTTTGATCTCGGTTCAGTCAAAAGGAAAGATTGAGGATCTTGAATTAAGGTGTATGGAGTGCCACCTGGTGACTGTATAATATATTGGTTTATACTGAAGATAGATCTTGACGGGGTCACTGTCAGATGAGGTTACTACTTAACCCTTGTTCTCTGTTTGGGGTCTCAGGGACCCCAAGGTCATTGCAATAACTTAAAAGCATACTTAACGTTTAAATATCAGGTTTATCCACAACCTTTCATAATAATTTATTTACTTCCACGTGTTATTCTAACAAAAATGATTGAATAAAAATGTTTTTTTTATATTTGATACAATTGTTGTACATTTTAAATTAGCTACAAATAATAACTATTATTATTTGTACATATGCAGCATTGCAGAGACTCTAAATATGGTATTTATAAAGACAATCCTAACATGAGAGTTGCTTATATGAATATAAGATTATATAAGAGATAATTTATATATCCAGAAAATCATTTATATATAAGATTAAATATAAACAATTTTCATATCTAAAATATGTTTAGATGCAAAAAAGAAATTGCTTCAACCAATACCGAATGCACTTCAATCAACACAAATCAGCAACTTTAACCAACATAATGAGGATGCAAATGAACATCACAATCAGATTTCTTTCACAGATGGCAGTACACATGTTGTTTTCCGTCTGTGCATATGTGTTTATTTTGGAAAAAAAATGAGTGACCCTTTAAGGAACAAACAAATTTTGTGAAGTGAATCAGAAAAAAAAGAAGCAAACCCTGCTCTGTCTTTGTTAGCAAATGAGTTGCATTAATACTGACAAGACTAGGCAGATTGGGAGATTTATGACTAAAGTGCCATGACTTCTGAACTCTGTTCTGCCCTGGAGTGCTGTAATGAACATGTGACCCTGCCCTCGAACTATTAGCATACAAACAAGAGCAAGATGTTACATAATTAACTTTTTAACCATGTCATGATAAAAACTGTTGACATATGAGAACACAGTTGTGTAAAACCACATCGCGTTTTTGTTCTGATAATGAGTTTGTGGGAACAGCTTATGCGATAAATCTAGTACTTGAATGTGCTTGGTGAAGGTGGTTAATCAGAGAACCCAATGACATGCAGACATTTTAAACAGAATGATCTGTTTAGAACAAACTTATCAGATGTGATACATTAGTTTCTATATCAGACTGCAAACACTCAACAAATGTCTGAAGAGCTTTTGGCCTCTATTTCCAATCTTTTCACCCACAAACTGTTTTTTTCAGTCAGTAGAATAGATTTTAATTGTTGGATATGAATACAATAAGAAAAAGAAAAATTCTTAAGCATATTCATATTAAACAATGAAAATCATACAACAACATTGTAATTTTGACATCTGTCAAGCTCAATCATTCAACACAGTTAACCAAATTATTGTAAGAAAAACATTTTGTTTATTACCCACACAGAGTAACATGCCAAATAACAAATGTATGTTCTGAGAATGTTTTCCTAACGTTCTGGTTTGGTTGTGGGAACATTATTTGGACACAACAGACAGTAAACAGAACGAGCCTAAACTAGTCAATACTTCGTGTTTGAGTGAGGGTGAAAGTGACAGGAGAGTGAGATTGTGGTGATGATCAGCAGCTGATGGTGATGCTTAAGGTGAACAGATGTGGGTATGCAGTGCATGTTGGGATATTGAGTCCATAGAAAATGAGTCCAAGGGAGGTGAGGTGATGCAAGTTCCCTCTATTGGAGTTTGAGGGCACTCACCATTTACAAAATCGATACATTAACACCTGTATGAAATCATGGGCTGTCTCATACAGGCTATTACATACAGAAATGAGACTGTAGTGTATTATTTATTCATTTTTGTTAATGTAACAAGTGGACTAATTACAACTAATTTATTTGCTATGCTCAGTAATGTAAAATAATGTTAGATATAGCGTAATCCTTTTATATTGACTTGAATGAAAACAGTATAATCAACAAGTAGATTGATGTGAATGCCAGCAAGCAGGAATAATGCTCAGAATAATCTCCTGCGACGTTCATCGCCATGGATAGATATTTTCGAGTTACAAGAAAAGGAAGGACATGGATTTAATTGCAAACGGTTAGTACTGATATTATGATTGATCATCCTACACATGAACGCTGTCACGGCCTTGTACAAATAACGTCCTAAAGATGTTCCAAGAAAATTGTTCTAAGAACATTTTCTAACAACTTTATTAGAACATTATTCAAGTATGAATAACATCCTAAAGATGCTCCTAGAACGATGTTCTAAGAACAATTTCTACCAACATTACAAGAACGTTAACAACGTTGTAAAAACATTATTTTAATAACATTTTGCACTAACGTTTACACAACTTTTAAAGAACGTTATTCTGGGAATATTCCCTATTAGCTGGTATCTAGTAGGGTACAATTGCAATTGTATTGCCCTTCTGGTGGGGTTTTTTATGCATATGTACACAGTAAAATATCATTTTGTCAAGTTGTAAATTAAACTAATATTATTGGAGTATTTGAGTTTTGTGCTTAACAGCTTTATGTTTTATTCATTGTGTTACATTTGCAAAGAGTTGTGAAATGCAATAAATAAATGAATAATGTATGTTGCAGGACAATCTTTTAAAAAAGGACAGAAGTCAGTCTTGTCCCAAAGTCTGGTAACAGGGTTGCAGATTTCACAGAAAATAAATGCAAATGAATAAAGAAAGAAAACAACTTATATCCTTTTTTTTCACTGACCCTTTTGTTGAAAAGGGTAAAAATACTTTTTAAGAGTTTCAGACCTTACTTTGTACTCTATTTTAAGAAAGTGGCCACTGACTTTCCACCCATTGAGCAGATAATGATGGAAAGAAGCCCGGTGGGAAGCCTTGAAACCCTGAGCTGAATGCAGTTCTGCTCCAGATGTGTCACTCTGCCATTTTCCACAGCAACAAAGCACCATCTCTATGCTCCGCTTGTGTGCTTTCAGAATGGCCATGTCATGTCACTAATCTCTGGGTGCTTGCCTTTGTGTGTGGCTCCTTCAAGCCTGAGCTGTAGCTATTCACTCAGAGCAGGCCACACTTCACACCTCCTGTCCTCCAACCCCCCAATAATACAAGACAAGAGGCCATCTGCCCCTCTAATAGATGTCAGGAAGACAAGCATGCTTCCTTAGATTTAAGACAAGTGGATTTTGAATGCAATGTCCAAAAAACATGTTTTCTTATATATTATATACGTTTCTGTTTCATTAAGGATTTTCAAGTATACCAGACATTCACCAGCATCCATAAGTGTAGTGGTGTTAAATATTTAAACACTTTTTTTTCAGTAGTCCACTTTAGACATTCTACTGACATGTAACTTATAGTTAGTTGAATCTCTAAAGTGAACTATAAAAATCAATATTCATGTCTCTTTCGGAATAAATAGGAATTCATCACAATCAATATAGAGCTTTAAAAGTCTCCGCAGCCACTTTAGTTTTCCTTTCTATCAGCTGGTTAAAATGTCAAAGAGCATGAGGTCCTGCTTTAAAGTGGCTTTCTTGATCATGAAAAAGCCCCTCTCTTATTACAGGTGACACCAAGGTGAATTCGCAGAGCCCTGTCCACATGACAGACCACAGAACAAGAACGCACAAAAACAAGATCTTTTGTAATGGAAAATGAATTTTAGCTCAACAGTGACCTCACGCCGTGTTGAGAAAGGGAAACAAACAAGTGACAACTTCTTGTTTTTAGCAGTTGCTCTCACGCAATCAGTGAGCAAAATAAGGAAATGTGCTGATGAGTGTGACAGTGACTCATTAATGTCCTGGGCTATTGATTTAATTTCAGACAGGCGGTTTTATCATGCATAAACAGACTGTAGCGCTAGGTTAAGGGGAGTTAACTAGACAGGGGAAGTTTTACTGAGGTTTGAATAACATGAGAAGCTGCAGCCATCAGCAGAACACAGGCCAGGTTCACTAAGAGTTCAGCCACTTGAACACTGTGTTTGAAGTAACATGTTGAATGGCAGAAGTTTGGTAGGCAGTGAAAGGGAGAGCTAATTACCCTGCAGACATCAGCAGACGGCTTCATTTTTATTGGATGTTTTTTCAGACTAAATGGCACTGGTAAAAACAGCTCTGCTGGAAAGTGTTCAGGCATTTATGCTTAAATACTTCTTAATGTAAGTGATTTTAGAACACCTGCTTTCGAGTGTTCATGTCATTGAACAAAGAAGTCAGGAACAGTTTTATAGGTAAAATTGGCTAAAAGCTAAAAAGTTTTGTCAGTTACCCACCTTTTTCCTGAGATAGAAATGTGTGCCGCTATTTGTAAATTCTATGGGTATAGCTTCCGGTCTCATCCGCATCGAGCTATTTTTAGCTGTATTTTGCTGCTTGATATTGAAAATTGCTGTGTCTTTTCATGTAACTTTACTGTATTATCTTAATCATGAATGAAGTGAAGTGACTTGTGGCCAGGTATGGTGACCCATACTTGGAATTTGTGCTCTGCATTTAACCCATCCAACGTGCACACACACACACAGCAGTGAGAAGTAAACACACACACACACACCGTGAACACACACCCGGATTGCTGCGGCAACAGTGGAACGGTGCCTTGCTCAAGGGTCTCACCTCAGTCGTAGTATTGAAGGTGGAGAGAGAGCTGGGAATTCACTCCCACCACCCACAATCCGTGCCGGACCCGGGACTCGAACCCGCAACCTTTGGGTTACAAGCCCAACTCCCTATCCATTAGGACATGACTGCCCCAGAATACACTGGTTTGTATGCAGACAGTTTTACCATTTACTGTACATTGGTATTATCCTCGTTATTCACCTATAACTCTAACGAACCGGAAGGTGGACGCTTCATCCATAGAAACAGAAAAAAAAAACTGAATATGCTGGTTCTGTAGGTTTTGAAGCTTCAAAACCTACCTAACCTAACCTACCTAATCTGTTTGTTTCTGTTTCAGCACCTTTTTTCAACAGGGTTATTAGTATTATTAGAATTATCATTGTAATAGATCAACAATTATTATTAAAAACAATTCATATATTCTTTTGTTCAAAAGTGAAATGTCTCCAGAGTTATCATACATTTTATGTGTGCAGATTTATTTTACTTTGACTGCTCTCTGTCAATTCTGCATTCTCATACATCATACTATTAGTCAAATTGCTTCTCAGGCATTATCCTTAATACTTTTAATTTGTTGTTGCCCAGATTTCAGTTTTCATCTTTGGTGTGTGACTTGTGCAGTGTCGCATCCCAGTGTGTGTGAATCCAGAGCTCTATGAAGCATGAGATAAGTTGCGTTCCCATTCACTGTCACTAAGGTCACTACTTAGTGGTCACTACTCCCAAGCTACTCAATGAGCAGCCTTCATCATACAGACAAAATGAGTTTAAGGTATGTTGCCAATATATTTTTGTAATTGTTCAGTTTGTGTGTTCTGCAATAATCATTTTAATTAAATATATTTTTAGTGTTTACTCAAAATGAAAACTCTTTCATTATCTGTACATCATCTGTACACATATTCTAAACTGAGTAGTTGACAGGAATCAAATTCCACAGTAAGGAAAAAATACTATGGAAATCAATGTTGTATTTTTTCCTTACTGTGGAATTCGATGGCTGTTTGGGTACCAGCATTCTTCAAAATATCTTCTATTATCTTCAACAAAAGAAAGACACCAGTACAGGTTTGGAACAATGTGAGGGTAAATGAAATAAATTATGACAGAATGTTAATTTGTGTGTGAACTATGCCTTTAAATTAACACCATATTGAGAAACTATATATGTGCAACTATTAGCAGCCTAATGCTTGACAAGGTGAGACACTCCTGCTGCGTGTCATAAAGCTGTTTGCTATTACAAAGCACAGGTATATTAAAAATGTGATTTGAATATCAGACCTTTGATTTTTATGGTTCAGTGTTTTACACTTTCTTGATAAATAGGAAATAAGTGATCTGGCCTTAGGAACACTGACTATAATCCATCTTCTGCAAAGTAAAAAGCAAGGAAATAGGATATGGGTGTCTGAGGGCAAAGACAAAGCACTCTGAAGTCGGTTGAGCAATAATTTCTGGTGTCTGACACTGAGGACAATAATAGGTGATTCAGTCTGAGTAATGAACCGAAAGCCCAGGTGCTGTCATCACCTGAAATGATAACATTGATTTAATTAACATCAACCATGGATGCCAAAAAAATGTTAACACAAGAAAAGCTTTTAGCTCTCAATAACAGAACATCTGTTAGGAATCAACAGTCAGAATGTACAATTAGAAGTGTAATTTCCACAGGTTTTTTTTATTTCTACCCATTAACACTTTTTTTTTACTGCGACTTATTCAAAACACGTAATGAAAGCATGCCAAGGAAATGAAGCAAAATAATATCTCATTCTGCATCCTCTATAGAGTTTAGTTCCCTCCTGGACTACCAGCTGTGTCTGTTGATGTATCTTCAAGTCACTTCTTCTTGTCAGTTACATATAAAACCAGATGGAAACCACCCCGGGGACGTGGCCCTGCTAATTCAATTAGACAGGCCTCAGCCGTAGCCCTAGATATAAGCAGTCAGTGGACACCCTGAAAAATGGCAGATTGATCCCCACTGCCACCCTGAAGGCTCAGGGCCCATGATTGATCAGACATTGATTTGATTTGAAGTGAGAGTGAAGAGCACTTTCCTGTGCTCTAAGTAAGAGGTCTGAACAAGATTTCCCTTGTCAAATCGTCTGTGCCTTGTGATGTGACTTTGGCTCTGAACAATAGGGGCTTACAGTTGTATGCAATTCAAGCACGATTCAAAACACATTGCTGCGAGTGAGTCAGAAGCCAAGAATGTGACATTATGTGAAATATACAGCACCCAATAATGGTTGAGTTTTAAACAGAGTACACCCAAAGCATGCTACAGCCCACTGAGCTTCGTATCATGCTACCCAAATGGTCTTTTAAACAAAATGTGAACATGTTGTTTAATATCTTTGTGATTTCAGCCAAATGTGACGACTCTGTAACTTTTGTGCTTACTGAAAACGGTTAAAATGTCTAATTAAAATGTTTAATGTTTTCAAGACCCCCCACTTTTTGTTATGACTGTCTTTGTGGGGTTTGAGCCTTAATTGACACTGTTAAATGCGAAGTAAACACACAATGCTTATATCGGGATTATGTTTTGGCTACTTCACAGCAATCCTCCCAGTATTACTGTCTGGAGCCTGTTGACAACAAGGTTTATCAGTGAAGACATCTCAGAATTAACAAGCCGTAACAGGAAAAAAGGGAAATTGTGGTGTGAAATGTAATACAAAATAAACTAAGAAACAAAGCCCTTAACGCTGGGAGTTATATTCCCTGTCTGGCCACGCAAAAAGCCAGGAGGCGGAAACCTTAGCCAGGGAAAAGGGAGTCCTCTGTTTGCTTTTCTTAAAACCCAAAGCCTCATGGGAATCTCCTTGCAGTTTCAGACTTTGATATATTTTAAACATACAAATAACAAGACAGTATTATCTGTTGACATGAAATTGAGTCATTTATATAGTGTGCACTGCATATAAAGGTCAGCAATAGGCAAAAAAAAGGTGTGTGTGTGTGCACGTGTGCCCCAATGAAAAGTAAATTAAACTTTGCAAAGATATATACTTAGATATAAGTATCTGTGAGTACTTGGCATTGCACAGCAGTCAGGCGTCAGAATTTGACGTTCACACAGTTGAAAAGCCTATAATTATACCAAGACTTTCACTGTGTGGCCCATTATTACAGCTTACAGCCGGTGAAATTGAGGAACAAAAACAAGTCATGTTAACAGGTGCTTGTTTTTCATCTTTCTCTCTATTTCACCTCCAGACACGAAGCATAGAAAAATAACCATTTGTTTTCAGCTTGCTGCAGGCCATTGCTCCGGTCTCGTCTTTCAGGCTTGCTTTCAGGCAAGAAACCAGATCTTGGTGAAGACAAAGTGTGGCGTTATATGGCTGTGCTGGTTATGAGTGCTTTGTTTCAGTCCGGTGTTTAAGAAATATCTGCACGTCAGAGCACACCCTGATGCATTAGTGTGTTGGTGATATGGGTTCAAGTCTGGCCTGCAACGTGCCCATTTATTCTCTCACTACCTAAAACTGTTTTTACAGTCTGTACAGATGTAAAACATGTAAAATATCCTTAAAGTTACCGTGAGAAATGTGATCTTCGATCTTTTGATATTTTGCTCTATAAAAATATGCAACAAAAGTATTTTAAAAGAAGTTCCAGTATGTATAATATTTAATATATTTATTATTTTAGGACTGTTTTCACTCAAAAAAATATTATTTTATAATACGCAAAACTAACTTTTTTTTTTTTTTAATAATTTAAGAAATGCCATTTTAAATATTCAATATTTAGTATTTTAGTGATAGTACTAATTCTATTAGAAGGCCTAGTGCTTGTTTTCTTCTTCTTCTTCTTCTTCTTGTTTTCACATGTCATTTGTTTAATTGGGGATTGCCTTGTTGGGGCTGGGTTAGATCATGTGTGTGGTGGTATAAAAATTAAAAATGGAATTTGCAACAATAAAAATTCTATAACTAAAGACAGCCTAGTGCCTTAAGTGACCTATTTGTGAATGTCTCAACTGTACACTTCCTCCTTACTTCCTATGGAAATTAGAATATCAATATCTTACATAAGCAAAAGGAAATGAAGGGACTTTTTATTGTTTGTTGTCTTGAAGTATCAGCACTGATTGTTTTGCTCTATATCTTGACTGACTTTACCTCAAATCTAACTTGACAGGGGACTAATCACACATCAGTTGCCTAATAAATAATAAACAGCTCTGAATTGCTTTGTGGGTGAACTGAACGCTCATTAGCAGCACACTTATGACTCTTCCGTTCACCTACTCATGAGCTCTTATGAACTGTCATCTGGTGCACCGTCCCTCTTATCTGAGTCAAGTGAAGCAGAATTGAACAGGCCATGTGTTTGATGTGCCCTTTCTCCTCTACTTAAGCCACTCTGGCCATATGGGTGGATTTAGAGCTGGGGACACTTGAAAGGGGGCAAAAGGAGTGCTTCCCCTCAACCCTTCTGTCACAGATAGTCATAGTGCTTTCCTGACGAATGCACACAATGGGCTCTATTGGACGATCAGACACAGGTAGCTCTATAAATAAAACAGCTGGCTAGTTGGTCAAAAATGTAGAATACAATTGTTACAGAGTATTTCCCTCTGATATAGTAACAGACAGAGGGAAGCTGCTCCTAGGAGGTCTATATTTACCTGTAAAGTTAACCACAACAGCTAAATCATGCCCAACATAGGAGAAAGTCTTTGGCTGTTTTGTAATTCAATGTGACCTAATTTACCATTGGTCACTTTCAGTATTGCACACTAAACCACAGTTTAGTCGTTAGTGAAGGATGGTAGGAACTTATCATGGAGAAACAGCAAACACCCTTCCCTTCAGACTTCATCTCATCCAAGAAAGGCTTGTAAGACGCTGTTGTGGTTTATTTGGGCTATGAGCCAATAATGAATATAAATTTCAAGCAACACCCCAGGGGAAGTGTCACCATTTGAAATTTCATTTTACCCAACCTATTTTTTCCCTTTTCATTACCCCTTCGTTCTCGAAGTGAAGTCGTGTTAGGACGTGTGGGCAAAGAAAATGTGTCAGTGATTTTTTTTTTTTTTTTAAATATGCAAACCATAGTGCTTCCTGTTGTAAGTCAACACCTCGGGCACCCACACGAAGCTCATGGTATAACATGTGACTGCCTGTTTTACATGGTTTCAGTATAGCTCACGTGTCAGCAACATGCAACAGACCAACAAAATGAGATTCATCATTTCTGATTGCAAACCGTGTTTCTCTATATAGTATAGCTTTTGATACGGACTCCAAACGTTATGAAGGCACATCTCAGGCCTGTCCAACAAATTCTCCTGTGAATAAATGGCTCTCTCCTCTGATTTCAAAGCTCAAAGCCATGACCTAATGCTATAAGAGGAAGAGCCTTCAGAAAGTCAATAAGACCTACACCCACGTAGGAAGCGTAAAAAGGTGCCTTTCGTAGATAAGGCAAACCTTTGTCCTTAAAAATTTCCATTGTTCAATCATAAGACTTTCTTTTAACAGTCCTTTAAGACATTTCCTAAATGTTTCTATGACATACTGTAGGATTAATGCCGTGTTTGTGTATCTAACCCTACTGAATATCGATGTTTCAATGTCATGAACTGGATTTTTTCATTTTTTCACTGACACACACCTAAACTGAGAAGGTATGCTTTATGATATGTGAGTAACACTATCATTTAGTCACGAAAGATGAAAAATATTCTGAGCTAGAACATGAACGGGCAAATCTTATCATGTCATTGCCTCGGTTATATTTCAAGGTGGGTGAAAAATATGCAGTACACCACCACAAAGATTCTGGAATTAATTAGGCAACAGTCATCTAACATGTATGTACCTTAATAAGTATCACAAAACAGAATCATAAGCAAAATATGTATGTTTTCCAGCTCACAAAAAGCCCTTCAGCTATTTTGATCTAAATGATGTGCCAACTAAGAGCAGATATATAAAAATCTAATATAACCCTCGATCTTAAAACAAGCTTTTATAGTTGTTTAGATTATTGCCCTTGAAATAACAAAAGAGGATCGTTATCGGTTTGCTTTTTCTTGCATGCAAATGAATCATTTCTGTACTGTAATAATGTGATATACCTGTAAATGTGACTTTTAAAAAAGCAAATCAGAATTAAAAAAACAACAACAATACAGCCTGCTTGGGGGTTTTAATGTCAGATCAAAGCCCAAAAATCTCAACTGTCTCCATGCAAACAGCTGGGTCGTAATAGCTGGAAACCCCCTAGCTCAGAATTTTATGATTAATTATGTATCATTGCATATTTTACAAAAAGCACTATCTTATGAAGCAGAGCTGATCCTTCAGCCCTCGTATTATTATGAATGTGATCCTTTGCAAGCTTGCTGACGGCCATGAATGAGTTGTGGCTGCAAAACAAGCATTGTTTACTCTCTGGAGGCTTTACACATTTCATTCTTTATCTCTGCTGCATTCTCTTTTACCTTATTTCCATGCTCATTCCCTGCTCCTTAGCTCCCTTGACGCTCTTCACACTTTTTTATTTGAATTCTAAACAGCACACGGTTCCTTTGTATTCCGGGTACAGGCGGGATATACAGACAGATTGTGTTTAGTGCTCTCAGGACAGGGTATCTTATATTTCACAGTGGGGGGGGGGGGGGGTTCTAGCTCTGGTTAGCGAAACACATCCTCCTGACCTGACCCTCACTCATATAATTGAAAGAAAACAAAACATGCAGGCATCGCCATATTAATAATCCAGCCTGGAACGACCTGTCAAAACCTGTTTGAGTCTGTGAAAATGCTTACAGTTTGCATTTTTCTAATCTAATGTACATTTAATTGAAAATCATAACATTAAATGTTGCAGATGTATTAGATTATTGACCTAGAAAAACTGGAGAAGCTTAAATATTTAATGTCATAACATTTCCATACATTTTCATTTACTAGTTAATAAGCATTATGTAATGTCAGCTTGGCCTTTCTGGTCTATTATACAATAGGAATAATATACAAGTACAGAAAGGCATATGCGCTGAGTGATTTATATTATAAGCTCTAGACCTTTTAGTGTCTGAACTGTAAGGTATAGGATCAAGTGTTTATTGTTATTGGACACAGTTACATGATCCTTAAGAAAAAGTGCATAAAAATTCTCTCATGCCTTCATCTGTCAGTGGGCACTTTTACATCTACTTATATTTTTCCTGAGTCACCTTCTTTCAGTATCCATTACTCACCAGAGGCCCATGCTGTTGATGTTTCACAGTAACACAATGGATGGAGGAATTCCATCTGTGAGGTCCACAGGGCTCTAATGCTAAGAGGGCACCATTAGGGATGGAGAGACATAAAAACAAACACTACAAGAAGCCTAAGTTGACTGAATGGCAAAGATGTTGCTCAAAATTGAAATGAAAAAATCACTTAAGTGTCTCATGTTTCTAAGAAATGTGATTCTGTCATTGCTGAGATTTAGTAGAGTCACAGAGAGTTTGGATCTGTCATGAAATGTTAGTCTAGGCATATGATGGAAGTGACTGCGTGACCTTCCTCTTTCATCCCTCACGGTTTCTTCAACAATCAGAGTTCTGCACGAAACAAATTGCAAAGAGGACCAGAGGAGACCTGTCATCTAGTAAATCACACTACAAAGCCTAAAGCCACCACCACAAGAACGGCCTTCACACTGTTCTTCACCCAAGAAACACGATGTGATCATAAACAAAACTGCTGGGAGTCTGGGAGGATATTTTAGGTGGTGGGAAAGTTCATTTCAGTTGATCTGATGTAAGGGATAATGCAGAGTCAGTTGGTCTTTAAAGGAATAGTTTACTGAAAAATTCAAATTTGCTGAAAGTGTATTCAAGCCATCTAAGATGTATATGAGCTTGTTTCTTTATCAGAAAAAAAAAATTTGGAGAAATGTAACATTACAGTGTCAATGGATTTTGATGTAGGATAACGGGGTTATTTTTTTACTGAAGGAAGCATTATTATAGGATTAACTATTTTTGCCGGAAGGGATGGTTTGAATTTCCATTGTCTTGATAGATTTGCTCCTTAAAGATACACATCTTTTTACTTTTAAAATGTTAACAGACGGACTGGAGTTGTGTGGATTATTTGTGGATCATTGTGATGTTTGGGCTCTCATTCTGACGGCACCCATTCACTGAAGAGAGTGCACTGCTGAGCAAGTGACATTATGCCAAATTTCTCCAAATCTGTTTTGATTAAGAAACAAACTTGTTTTGTTTTTTGTTTTGTCAGCAAATTGTTGTTTTTGGGTGAACTGTTCCTTTAAGACAAAATAAAGCCTGACAGATGATCAGGACCACAACACAAAACAGAGTGGCTGGTATTGTCTTCAGGGAATTCATTTGCGATAATGACTAGCTAACTGCTCATTATCCCCCTTGTAGCTGCTTTGCCAATACATAAAAATGGCATCAAATGGGCTATTAAATTTAAATTGTAATGCAAATAATAAGTAATCAGTTTTAAAATGAATAAAAATAAGCTGCTTTAGTCATTACAATATTTGTGGTATACTTGTGATAGTTCTGTATATCTATCTATCTATCGTTTTGAATTTATTTTACAAGCAGTGTCATTGACAGCAGCAAAAATTTTGTGTACAAACCATTTTTGTACCAGGCACGAGCCAAACACAAATAAAAAAGTTATATCAAAACCCATTGGAGGCGGTGTGTAACGGCTCTGGAGAGCGCTGCCCTGTTGAGCTCCGCCTATGTTCCCGCCCTAATGAATAAAAAGGGGCGTGTCGTGCTCAAAGGAGAACTATTTAAAAGCTGCTGGAGGTGATGATCAGTTGACTGAAGTGTGTGGAGACTTTTTGCGCGGTTTTTGCTTTCATGTCTTTGAACAACATGGATTTTTTCGATGTAAGTTGATTTAGAACAAACGTAAAACCTTCTTTAGTCTTATATTTATTTAAATACGTATTAATAAGGCATAGTCTGTTGTTTATGTTTATCATGTCATGCAAACCTCACTTTTGATGTCACGTTTTACAATTTAGGTTGTTTTAAAGTATTGAAGAATTGAATATTACTCTATTTAAATAAATAAATATTACTTATAATGTTTTTAAATGTATTTATAATGTGCAATGTTTATGTAACTTTGTGATGATTTTTTTTTTTTTTTAACAACATTGATTTTGTGAAATTAATCAATATACTGTTATTTTCTGCAGTACGTTGTTTTAGACAACAGCTCAGACTCCGGATCTGGAGACTTTGACTTTGATGATTTCTGTGACCTGTCGGTCAGCAATGACTTCCAGAAGATCTTCCTCCCTGTTGTATATGGGATTATATTTGTCCTGGGGATCATTGGCAATGGACTTGTGGTGCTTGTGATGGGCTTCCAAAAGAAGTCAAAGAACATGACAGATAAATACAGATTGCATCTCTCCATCGCCGACCTCCTGTTTGTCCTCACGTTACCCTTTTGGGCTGTGGATGCGGCTAGCGGTTGGCTTTTTGGGGGATTTCTGTGCGTCACTGTCAACATGATCTACACTCTGAATCTGTACAGCAGCGTGCTCATTCTGGCCTTCATCAGCCTAGATAGGTACCTGGCGGTCGTCCGTGCCACCAACAGCCAGAACTTCAGGAAGTTGCTCGCAGAAAAGGTGATCTACATCGGAGTTTGGCTTCCAGCGACCCTGCTCACTGTGCCCGATCTGGTTTTCGCCAAAGTCCACAATACGGGCATGAATACGATCTGCGCGCTCACCTACCCACAGCAAGCAAACATTGTGTGGAAGGCTGTTTTCCGTTTCCAACACATCATTGTTGGCTTTTTGCTGCCTGGTCTGATCATTCTGACCTGTTACTGTATCATCATCTCAAAACTGTCCAAGAACTCCAAAGGTCAGGCCCTGAAGAGGAAGGCGCTAAAGACAACTGTCATCCTCATCCTCTGTTTCTTCATCTGCTGGTTGCCTTATTGTGCCGGAATCCTGGTGGATGCTCTGGTGATGCTGAATGTCATACCTCACAGCTGTTTCCTGGAGCAAGGTCTGGAGAAATGGATATTTTTTACTGAGGCGCTTGCGTATTTCCACTGCTGTCTCAACCCCATCCTATATGCTTTCCTGGGAGTCAGATTCAGTAAATCCGCCCGCAACGCTCTGAGCATCAGCAGTCGATCAAGTCACAAGATGCTGACCAAGAAAAGAGGTCCTATATCATCAGTATCTACTGAGTCGGAGTCATCTAGTGCCCTGTCCAGTTAATGGACACTTTGTACATAAAACTTTCCTACATGGATGACTAAGCTTTCTTTTTTTATTTTTATTTTTAAAGAAAGGACTTTACTACACTTTGTATATAGTAAACTTGTCGTGTTTATTGTAATTGTTATTTTATAACACTTTCTATTGAACTGCTTAATTTTTTTTTTTTTTCATTTTTTCTTAATACTTTTACTGCAGGACCTAAAAAAGAAAAGGGAAAAAAAAGAGCAGAGCCTCGACAAAGCATGTACTTGCAGAAGTTCTTATCAGGAAATGTTAGCAAACTGTTGCATAGTCTTTTGTCAGATTACAAACGTGTAGTGTAAATTATTTGTACATAGTTCATTGTTTGCTATTGTGTGTGTGTTTGTGTGTGTGTGTGTGCACTTAGCCTTTCCTATTCATCTATAAGCTTTTTTATATTTATTTGAAATGGTAGCTAACACTGTAAAAAAATGTTTAAAAGGTTGTAATTTAATCATGTCACAAACGTATTTTTACTTCTATTTCATAATAAAACCTAAAAATCACCAATTTTAATGAGGTCTGACAGTGTCATCTTACTTCTCTCCAGTGACCATACTCACACACGCACACACACACTCACTCCTCCACCCAGATCTCTCAGTGGGGGTGGGGGTAGAGCTGAAGTGGAGTGAAGGTCTGTCAAGTTACCAAAACAAAAGCTCCACCTGATCTCCTGCTGAACAGAATGGCCGAGGAGAGGGTCTGTAATTTTAAGAACATCTGTGTTCTTTAGCGTTTTAAGCAACTGCTGATACAAGACACCCATCAGCCTACAAAGGGACAGAATTGGCTGTCCGTTGGGATTTCTGTTGTTATATCAGATAACAAGCAAAAGAAGTTAAGGTAGTCTGAAGATGTAAAATCTGAAATTATATAAATGCAATGTCTTACACTGGTATGATAGAAAAACATTTTAACGGGTCTTGGCAAAAAATATCAAGACAATATTCACAAATCAAAGGATAAAAAAACAAAAGACAATTCAATAAATTTTATTCTATACTTCTTTGCCTTGAAGTTTTATTATAAACAATCTTTTCCCTAATGATTCGCATTAATGCAATACAGTAATTTCTAATTGAACAAATAAAAAATGCTCTTTTGTAAATTCCTGAGGTTTGCTGTTGATACAGTAAGAAGACATGCACTTTTGACCTCTGTTTGCAACGCAAAGGTTTCAGCCATCAAGTTGCAGTCTACTGCTTGATGAATAATCATCAGGTTACAGAAGCATGTTAGCAGTCCTAAAGAAATTATAAACCACAGTGGCAGAACATAGATATTCGCAAGCTTTATATTGTAATGGCTTAACTCATGTTTAACAGAGTGGGCTAAAATTACCATTTCTAAAGAGTCCAATGAGGTGTGAAGTACCCATCAGACTTTAAGGTTTATGGTTATTTTTCAGTGTCTGCTCTCACAGTAAGAGGCCAGTAAAAATAGAGCAGTCGGTGCTGCATTTTGTTCATTTGGAAATGTTGGAATGGTTCTGTCATTAGCATAAAAAGCCACGCCACACCATTAACACTCCATTGAGCTCAGCTGGACCATCTCTCCCATCCCTAAACTGCCATTTGAAAAGAGAGAAACCAAAAGGAGTTTCTGGAAATCTGCTGGGAAAACCCTATATTATCCAATCCCGGATCTCACACAAACCTTAGCCAAGCACATCACAGGTCAAAAACAGATGTTAAGTTCAACCGAACACTCAAAGCACAGTCCTTTGATAATTTATGCCTTCAATAAACTAATGTCTTAAAGAAAAGAATTATGTGGGAAGGTTAAAAAAAATGCCAGCTGCTTCTCAAACATGGCCAGAAATATGAACAGCCTTTTTATTTAGATGTGCAAATAAAGCTTCATTGCACAGAAGGTTAATCAGATTTTATTTCCTATTTTTGCCATTCGTTTATTATTATGTTTACATTGTTTTGGCTGAAGGATCAGGAAGGCAGTTTCCTGCATCAGGACCTCCTGTGACCAATAACTCTTGAAAGACTTTACAGCCCTATAACCCAACTGAATAGAACAAACAGAAATGGTGGTCTGTAACTCAAGAATAGGGGCGTTTTGAGGTTACTTATTGTCTCTCTCTAATTATCCAGTGACCCTGGTTAAGGAATCCTTCTGAGAAACATATAAACAGAACATATACAGTATGTATGTAATATATAATGCATATATTATATGTTTTTCGTTTTTCACAGCAGGTATGTTTCTCGGAAATTAATATCCATCAGGTTACAGAAGCCTTTAGCAGCCCTGAAGTAACTATAAACCATAGAGGCAGAACATATTCACAGGGTTTATATGATTTAACTCATGTTTAACACATTATTTCTGTGGGATGGCAGTGGGATTGCGCTGTTATTCATTTCACTGTTTACTTTTTTTAACACGAACTGAGACGAACTGCACTGAGAGCGTGTGCGGAATAAACCAGTAACTAGGAACCTTCTTTTCGCGGAAACGTGTTCTACACGGACTCGCGAGGGGAGCTGTGAATGTGCAACAGCAAAACACTTCCACGTTTCTCCACATGTCCACCGTTCCCAGTGGCTGTCACTGCACATTAACAAAACCGAAATCTTCAATATTTAGTGCTTTTGATTCACTACATCCCTTCCGAGCCGAACTATGACTAAAGAAAGTGTGCAAGGGTGAGAATACAATCTCATTGTTTTCTGCGGATGTGTAATATTTGTGGTCAGGGCATTCATTAGCTTACCTTGCTGCTAGCTGAGTCTAATAGAGTTGCAGATGATTGCATCAGCAGTTTAGAGATCTTTAACTATGACAGCTGAACAGTGTCTTTATATACTAACAGTTCAAAATCAAAAACGCTAAATAAACCTTCGCAAGTTGTCAATTTAGATTGAGAATTATCGTCATAATAACTTAGTTTAGTATCAAGTTACTGACATAGGCATCGACTGTGGAGAGGTTTAGAATGCAATACAGTTAGCGTGGAGGAATTTTATGTTGTAAAAGAAACATTTGATATGTAGCAGATAAAAGAGACAATTGTAGTTCTTTTAATAATACGATTTCCAATAACATACTTTTACTTTTCAGAAACCAAAGTGAAGGTAACATTTCGAACAAAATGAAAGTGAATACTATTTGTTTTGATTGAATCATCTCGTCAAGTACATAAAATTAGTTATTAGCTGATCATTTAGGCATATATAATTATTTTAGGCATATATAAGTTTTAGTGGATCATTTAGACATATATATTAATGCTATGCTGTGCCCAAAGCAGTGTTAGCTGTGTGAACAATATTGTCTATGTGTATAAACCATAATTTGATGAGTCAACAGCTGCTTTCTGGGGTGGTGTGGAAGGCATTTGAATTCTCCACCCTTATTTTTTTATAGCCCTGCTCTGCTCCGGGCCTTGTGTTTCTGTGTAAATACATAACCTCGAATCTGGCACAGACCTTTAATTATCGGCAGCCTTCTCATTCTCTTCTATCTGCCCCAGTGCCTCCAATTTCCTGTAAGCAGAAATTGCAGCGATGCTTTGGGGGACTGTCATCCGTGAATTCCCTTGAAAACTGCTTCGTGCTGTGCATACCTTCACTGTGGCCTTTATGCCCTCCGCTGCAGTTACGTGCTAATGCATAATGCAGAGGAGGGAGTGGAGTTGTTTATTGCCCGCTTTAGCACGGTTGAGGCCTCAGCGGTGCCCGCGGCTGCACTGTTGTTGTCTTGGCTGTGGTAGTGCTGGGGAAGACATTCACCGATCCATTATGTTCAAACTTCTGTAGCTCTGTGTACAGGCACTTGATCCTGTGTTGCCTGAGGGCTGCCATATGGTCTCCTGCCCAGATTCTGCAGTTTGTTGGAGTGTCTTTGTAGATCAGTGTTGGATAAAGGGCAAGGGTTTGCAGTTGAGTCACAGTTTCTCTGTTTGTTCTTTTGTTTGGAGTAATTAGTGTGGTGGTCAATTCTGTTAAATGTCTTAAGGTGGAGCATGGTTTTGTTTTGCTTGTGTAGTTGACCACCTGTTACTCTTGTGGTTTCAGATTAAATGGTGCCATTCATATCCTTAGAGAGAGAGAGAGAGAGAGAGCAGAATTTAAATTTAGCAAATGAGTGATTTGTAATGGGTGTATTTAAAGTGGCTGGTCAGTCCTGTTAACCGGAAACCATGTGCTATAAAATAAGAGTTTAAGATGGTAATGGAGATCACAGAGGCATGTAATTTCCTTTAACCTCTGCCCTGTGACCAGTTTACATATTGTTGTTGTTTCTGTGTAATTGTGTTTGTTTAAAAAAAAACAAAAAAAAACGGTTGTACTGCTTGGTAATTCATCTCTGCCGTATTAACTAATGATGGATTGGTGGTAGTCTTGGCAAATGCAAGACTCATTTGGTTAATGGAGCTGGTTAGCTGGTTTCCTGTTATATTATTATATAGTTGAAGTAAGCTAGTGTCTATGTTTTATTTATTTATTTATTTTCAATTGGCCATTCTGCTCTTTATAAGAATTGGCAATATCACGTAGTTAAAAATAATAGGCTAAAAATGTAGGCTAATTCCAGAAAAATGTTTCTGAATATTACATAACATTAGTTTGTCTGGAATGCATGTATCAGAAGTTTTGGTTCTGTATTTCTGAAAGACTCACCAGGCTAATTAGGCTACTATTATGAAATGTTATTGTTATTTAAAATATCTCTTTTCTGTTTTGTTTAGCGCTGTCAAATGATTAATCTCAAATAATTGCATTCAAAATAAAAGGTTTTGTTTAATTAATATATGTGTGTACTATGAATTTATGATGTATATATAAAAAATAGATACATATGTGTGAATATATTTAAGAAAATGTTGTTTATATATTTAATATAGTTATATACAAATGATATCAATGTAAATAAATATACATGTGAATATTTTCTATATAATTTATATGAACTGTATGTGTGTGCGTTTATATAGCCTATACATAATAAATATACACACACGTTATGTAAACAAAAACTTTTATTTTGGATGCGTATGTTTTTGACAGCATTTTAATTTTAATTTTTTTTTTTAAATACATTTATGTGATGTTATTAAATTTTAAAGTGCCCCTATTACGCCATTTTAAAGGTTGCTAATATTGTTTTGTGAGTCTCTCAAAACAGGTTTACATGTATGCAAGGTCAAAAAACACTTTAATTTTACCCCATTTCTAAATGATTCATAAATGACTCAGTCAATCAGTCTGTCTAAACCCCTCCTCTCCGTGAGCCATCACATGCTGTGATTGGTCAGATGTAGCAGTCCTTTATGATTGGTCTAACGCTGTCTTTCTCACATTACTAGGGATGCTTTCAGAGAGAATATGTCAACTAGTTAGCACAGACTATCGTGGAAAGTGCTTGCACTTTGCTTTTGCAAGTAAATCAGGCACACCTCTACCTTGTGAACTTCAACATTGTATAGTGCATAACACTGCGTTAAGCCATCGTTTATCATTACTTAAACTAATGAGACCAACAGACAGTCAAGCTGCATCAATCACAATTTTTAGACTACATTAGGCCCACAGCTGAATAACAGAACTACAGAAACGTAAGTTAGCCGGTTAACAAGACATGTGCAGGGTTGTTAGACAGCATAAGGTACACAAATACGTATTTTGAACGATTGCTAGAAAATACAGAAATCAAGTATTACTCATACTTACAGGTAGAAGTTCAGAGGAGCAAGCCGGTCCAAATAAACTGGGCAAGTTGTTCGTGACGTAGAACGTGGGCAAATATGTCACTTACTGACGTGTGTCCATTCAAATTGCTGACGACTCATTTACGGCGAATGTGAGCCAACTCTTTTTTTGATAGACAAAAACTTCATTTATCGTGCGTTGTCGGTTTCACAACTTTGCAGATAAACATACACATACACTCACATACAGCTACATGACACACTGCATGAAAGATCATATTTGAAAAGGCATAATAGGGGTACTTTAAATATTTTTCCTGTGCTAACAATGTTGAATTTTTAATGGTCATTATTCCAGTCTGTTGTGCCACATTATATTTCTAATAGTTGATTTGCTGTTCAAGAGATTTTTCTTATGAATAAAAACAGCTTAATGTTTTTGGGAAATCTTTGATAATTCTTTTAGGGTCCTTTAATGACCAGAATCTTTCCATGAATTAAAAAAATAAAGATAAATAAATAAATAAATATTGTTCCACTGTAATTTGAATAAAAGTAATATTTTCTTAGTATATATGCACACACAATACATATACACACAACACAAAACAAATAAAAAACTTTTATTTAGGATGCGATTAATCACAATTGATCTTTTGACCTTTGATCCTTAAATACATTTAAAATATCTATAGCTCCATAATAAAATCTATAATATAGTTTGGTAATTATTCAGTACCATCTGACACACTCAACATGCAACCACTAAATCTTCTTTTTAACGACCGTTAGTTACTGTTTGTGCTTGTGGCATCATTAAAAGTGAAGTAAAACCTTTTTCATTACTGTCACTTCCATGTTCTCATTCCCATTCTTTACTGTTATATCAGTCTGCTGCTACAGTATGGGAAAACTATATTACCTGTATGATGTTACACATGTGCTAGTGTAGACAGACATCTCTCTTCCTGTGCTGCTATAACTGGACTACCTAAACCACAGGAGCACAAACAAGCAGACATTACTGATGAAAGTCTAATTTAGCTTCAGTTGTTTTTTCGGGCATGTTGAAACAATAGATGAAAGACACAGCCACTTAAAAGCCAGCGGGATGCTGTGCCTATGTGTGTAAGCCCTGGTTGGAATGCTTTTTCCCAATCTTTCAGAAAAGCTTCCCGGAAGGAAATGTAAAAAAAAAAAAAGTAGATGGAAGTTTGACAGAGCTGTTTTTTTTGTTGTGTGGTGTGTCTTCCTGCTTTAGAGCTGCTGAGGAGGAGCAGCAGGCCCAGTCAAAGAAAGCCCTGAAGAAACAGCAGAAGGAAGCAGAGAAAGCAGCGAAGAAGGCAGAGAAGCAAGCCAAGCTGGTGAGTCTGTGCCCGGAGACTCAAACCTTGCCCACTATACTGTCCATGGGCCACCACTACCGTATGGATGGGTTTTCATTGCATTACAATTCCTGTGATTACAAATCTGTGGATGTGCCTGAACAAAGAAAACATTTCTCCAATATTTTAAACAGTTTTTTGTTTTGTGTAATGTCTTATTTTATTAGAATAAGTGAAATTTGGGCTGTGAGGTTTAAAAAAGGTTTGAAAAAGATTTTTTATCAAAGAATGAAAAACAAAATATCAACACCCCCCCCCCAAAAAAAAAAAAAAATACAGTGAAAAGTATACTTTGCCTAGAAAGGTTTCATATATTTTTTCTTAATATTTAAAATATTAATAAAAACAATATACTATAATAGTAAAGTGAATAATCAAAACAGTCCCAACAGTTCAATAAAATCCATGTTCAAATATTTTATAGTCTTTTTTTTTTTTTTTTTTTTTATGTATGTGTTTATTTTTTGTCTGCTGGACATTTGTGCAGCATTTTGTCAAGTGAGTGGTTCAGAGACAGGAAACATGAGCAGAACAAATGTATAAGTCATACTTACTCAAATTGACTCATTGATTTGAGTAGTTTCCAAAGTATCCAGTTCTGTTTTACCTGGAAATGTCTTTGTCATTGTATTTTCCATTTTAGATGTACTTGTAGACACCAGTAAGTGTTTCAATTTGGATCATTGCATTTAGGTAAAACTTGGAAAATGAGCTTGCAGTGCTTGCCTTTCTCCAGAATAATCAGTATGTGTTTAATGTTTATGTTTGCTCGTAAAGAGGGAACATTTTTCCCTCTACTGTTGAAGTTTTATTGAAATCAGTTTCTCTCTGTGATTCAGGCTGCAGAGCAGCAGGAAGCTGATGAGGATGTAAGTATTTACTGTTCACTGTCCAAATTCAAATTTTTCTGTCTGTTATTAGCCATAGAGTGTTAATGGAACACGCCACTTTTTTTGAAAATAGGGTTCTTTTCTAACTCACCTAGAGTTAAATAGCTCAGTTTTTTTTAATCCATTCAGCTGATCTCCAGGTCTGACGTTAGCACTTTTAGCTGTAGCTTAGCATAGATAATTGAATCTGATTAGACCAGTAGCACCTCGCTCAAAATTTTTTCCTATTTAGAACTTGTCTCTTCTCTAGTTACAATGTGTACTGACGGAAAATGAAAAGTTGTGATTTTCTATAGTCTCATTCGGGTGTGATAATCAAGGAACTTTGCTATATGTATATTTCATTATTTATTTTTTACCTTGCTACATATAGCTTAAATGAACTTCTGATGGTTTTGTGGTGGTTTTGTGTCATTCTTGAGGCTTGAAGGTTTAAGTACCCATTCAGACTTTCTCCTTTGGTGTTACACAGAAGAAAGTGATGTTTTAAATAGCATAATGATGACAGAATTAACAGAATTCTTTTTGCTGAACTGTTCCTTTAAGATTCATTACCAACCCTATGTTCTTCTCTTCTCCTCCCAGGATTTTGCCAAGGATCGCTATGGGATCTCTCCTATGGTCCAATCCCAGCAGAAACTGGGTCAGTGTCCTTCTCAGTTTTTAAGCGGAGATTTAGGAGGGCATCTCACTCCCGCAGGATGAATATAGACAGGTTTCCCAGTGCAAAATCTGCCGTAGAATGATAATTAGGAATGTCTTTGAGCTTAAGAGATAATCTAATGCTGTCGGGATCTCCCTGGCGTCCCCTTTAGCTCTCCCTGATGTTCCTCCCCTCGCTGTCACACATAATAGTCTTGAATAACTGTACACGATAAATCTCGGATGAGGAATTAGGGTGACATTACTCTCAACTGTCCGGCTGCGGGTTTTTAAGCTCTGCTGCTGCAGAACAAAGTCGTCTCCCACCAGCATTCCTCTCAGGCAGAGATAGACGAAGCTTTCATGTGGGTGGATTCCGGATCAACCAAACGCCCTGAGCGCTTTAACTGGGGCTGAGCAGGACCGCCCCATCTATGCTGCCTCATAATAAAGTCATAATGCGAGTCAGCGGAGGCAGGGTGACACTGTATTTGTCCAAATGAAGACAAATTCACATGATGGTCACCTTTCAGATGGGCCTTGTTATGTTTAATATTTATTAGCCCTCAACCCAGTGGCTTTGTAATATGAGTGAATGTCTTTGTGTAGATCTGTGTACAGGGGGGAGGCCTGTCGTCTTTGATGTCTTTTCTCTGAGACTCACTCTCTCTCTCTTTTCTGGATGGAGGCAGACAGGGCGTTGGTGCGTGTCCAGGACCTGACACCCGAGAAGGCAGAGCAGCAGATCTGGGTACGCGCCAGAATTCACACCAGCAGAGCTAAAGGTAAACGCCTCCTCACTATTACACAAGCTCATCTGCTGCTGAAAGTGTTGCTCAATTCATTTCAACACGTGGTAGCTGCTCTTACCAAAGCTCAAGGGTTTCTTATCTGACATGTGGGCTCGATTGTTGCATTAATAAACACTAAAATTACAGTTCTAAAGTTTAGCTCAAACTGTAGAGCATGGGTTGGACACCAAGGTCATCATGAGTTTGAATATAAGGGAATGTGAGAACTGATAGAAATGCATATACCTTGATTTAGATAAACGTCTGCTAAATGCTTGAATTTAAATATATATAACAAATATTATCATAATTATACATAAGGGTATTTTATAAAACTTTAGCTGAAACATTTCTCCCAGTGAATGTCACATCTGATCTTAAACCAGAATGCATTAGTAGAGTATTGATAATAGACAGTGGACCTTTTTGTGCTTTTGTCTAATTCTGTTAACTAGAGCTACATTTGCCAAAATATGCATGTGAATATGGTTTCCAAGAACTTATATGAGTTGACGTTCCATTTCTAGTGAAATCAATGAACAGCAAAAACAGCCACAGAAGTGGTCTCTATATTGATTTATTATTTCACTATTTTATTATTTCACTGCAAAGAATTAATGTATTTTTACACACAGTTTGTTTAATGCTAAACAACTTGTCAAGATAAGTTGTCAATCATTAAATAGAGTTCCTTAATACATGTGATGCACATTTTTAATCAAATATAATATAATATATAATTGTTTACAGCTTTTTTGTTTTTAATATACCTTACCTGTGGCTAATGGAGGTGATGAGGACTGTGAGGGATATGGGTACCCTCAACATGTGTCTTTATCTGTGGCAAAATAACGCCAATTTCACTACAGAACTAACAAACACCCCTTGTAGCTGCGTTTTATTAATAGTAAATGACGTCAGTAGAAACCGTTTGGTTGAATCCTCAGCTTAAATGAAACTTTGTGGCTTCCCCTGTCTGTCCCACATGATCCAAGTCTGAAGGACTCACACGTACACGCCTGCTTGAAAAGTGCAGTAATGAATAAACCATGACTATATCACTAGTTTCCTTCCACTACGACTTCCATGTCAAGGATCCTTTAACCTCCAGCTTCCTTCATTCTGTCAGTGTACTCTGGGCTGAAGGATGTCCTTCGGCACAACAACATCCTGATTTGCTCTGTGATGAAGGGTCTGTTTTTAACTACTTCTCAGCTGTCTGTCTGACAGTCTCTGAACACTCAGGAGGACTTCAAAGAATCTGGGTGGTCTCTGATCTTGACCAGATCCGTGTCAGGTTTACACAAATCAAGAGTTTGTTCATTCTCAAGGTGTCTGATTAGCAATTTGGTGACAAGTCAAAACTACACTCATTGTGTCTTTCAAAGAGACATCCAAGCTGTTCATAGCTGATTTGGTGCCATTATGCTCTACAGTAAAGTCTAAATCTAAGGTAAAATCTGAAGTAAATGTCTTTAGTAATTGGTCACTGTTTACTGTTAGTTTACTCATTCTTTTTAGTTCTGGTTTTGTAATCCGAAATCTTTATGAATTGGTTAGTTTCTATAAAGACAACATGAAACATTATTTACAATGCATATAATATAATCATATTTCAGTATGACATCTGATTGGAAGTAAGCACAGTATTATGATACATTTGTATTGAATTAGTGATGCTGGTTATTGTTGTTAGATAATCCATAATTAGTTCTATTCTATTCTATATTCAAATGTTTGAGTTTAAGATTTTATTCTTGTTTTTGAAAAGTCTCATATGTTCACCAAGTCTGCATTTATTACAATTTAACCAGTAACACTGTGAAATATTGCAGTTTAAAATAAGTTTTCTATTCAATTTGAATCTTATTAATTTATTAATAATTAACAATCTTAATAATTTATTCCTGTGGTGCCAAAGCTGTTTTCAGCAGCCACTACTCCAGTCTTTAGTGTCACAATTATTTAGAAATTATTCTAATATGCTAATTCAGTGCTCAAGAAACATTTCTTACTATCACAGTTGAAAATGAATGTGCTGCTTAATGTTTTTGTAAAAAAAAAACCTGATAATTTATTTGTTTATTGAATGAACAAAGATCAAAAGAACTGCATTAATAAATACTGATATTTTTTTTGTTTCAATGTTGTTGCGGTCACTTTTAATCCAATGAATGCATCTTTTTATTTTTAAATGATTGATTATGAATTAATTATAGATTATATATTTTTTAAAATAATAATGGCCAAACATTTGAACTTTAGTGTATATTAAGTTATGTTAGTGTGCGTTTTGGGCAGTAAGTACCCATGTTTGTAAGGTATGCTGTGGTATTTGTTCTGACAGGTTGTTTTTTTCTCTCTAGGGAAACAGTGCTTCTTGGTCCTGCGTCACCAGCAGTTTACTGTGCAGGGCCTGCTCGCCGTGGGAGATCGTGCAAGCAAGCAGATGGTCAAGTTTGCAGCTAAGTGAGTGTAGGCAACGTTTCCTGTCAAACAATGGTGGGAAAAGTGAAGTCCTGGCAACTCATTCCATTTTACCATGTTAAGTGGCGATCGATAAAGTTTCACTTCAGAACAAAAGCTCCATTTTTGTAGTCGGATACAGCTTTCCCTCAACACCGTAATGGGTCATTCCTCTTAAAACAACAAACAGTAGATACATCAGAGAGACATGCCTACTTAAAAGCGTGGCTTGAATGTGGGTTAAGGGTTCAAATAGAGGGTTGTGGGACAATAGGACAAACATTAGCTCACAAATACAAAGCTGAAATGTGCCATATTAATTGAGATTTAGTTGATCATTAATTCTGTGAAATGTGTATGTTTGAACATTTGCATGATTCATTCTGTTGCATACTTGCTTTGACTGTTTCATCAGATAGTAAGCTTTCACAACTGTTTGATAGACAAGGCTTTTTCACTTTGTTTCCAAGTACACTTCCATTCTTTTAAGAGGGTCAGAGGGTTTGTTGCTTGAGCGTGTTAACATCCTCTGTTTGCTAATGTAGAATTGAATGGTGGCTTAAACTCTGTTCACATTATCAGTCATGAATTAGGAAGGGTGTTGTGGTTTGGGGAGTTCCTTTTCGGTTCCTTACGTTGTTGGTCTTGTTTCCCACTGATTGCAGTAGAATGTAATTGTTCTTGACTCAAACGGTTCTGGTTGATAGCTGTGCACTTGGTTATTTCTTATCTAACTGTAGGATTTCTCCTCAGCAGAAATCTTAGATGAACGCTCCCCCAAGCTTGCACATCACTGAAACAGATTTTCAGTGTTCTGCAGAGAAACTTCCTCTCTTTGTATTACGCAAATGTTAGTGGAGCAACATAACAGTTAAGTTAGAGAATTTCAGTTAGAGAATGTTTAACACACCCAACTTCTACATTTTACCAAATACATAATTAAATACATATGTACCTGTGATCTATGTCTATTGTTAGTGTTCCAGAATTGTCTAAAATAATATGGTGTATTGTAAAATAATGCACACCTGTATTAGCTGCACTACTCTAGGATGCACATTCCCCATGTCTACCTGGAAGCACACAGTCCCTACAAACGTGATTCATTATTCAGAATTTTTGAAAAGGTTGTAGATTGATTGATTTATTTGATTATATTTTTATTGAATTCTATATTATATTATTATTTTACCCCTTAGCACCCATGTGTATGTTTGTATAATTTTAGTTTCTTTAATTATATTGCAATTGCTGTCATTTTTCATTATAAAAAGTTTTAATGCATTAATTATGCCTTGTAATTCACCTTATAATGCCATAAATAATTGTAACCACAGTTAATACATTATAACCTTTTTATTGCAATTTCTTTAATTATGTAAAAGATATAATGTTACTATGCACATTGTGAATAATTATAATGCATTTTATCCTTTAATAATTCTATATGATGCATTACTTAAAAGCTTTAAGTAAAGTGTTACCATTAATGTCTTACCATGATAAAATCACTGTGACATTCAGCTTCTCAGTTAGAATATCACTAATCTAAATATTAAAAAATAACTATATAAAATACATATTCTGAAACTAAAACGTATTTATTTAATCTATTAAAAAAATAAATTTTAAATAAATCACACAGTCTTATTTTATTTGTCAGAAACAGTTATCAGTGTATTCTAATTATTCAATTAATGTTGCTGTCTTTTGTCATATTGCCATAGCCACTATTTTCTAAAATCAATAACTAACTCAAATATGTTTAAGGGTCATTTACACATTATTTAACCATTGTAGAATCCCAAAATCATTACTCCTCCCACGGCAAAGATGCCAACACACCTTAGTATTTATTGAAATTTATCACAGAGGGATTCAAAGCAAGCTATAAAAACCACTCACTTCTGATGTCCACAATTATTTGCCATGTTTTGTTGTTTTTCACATCCTATTCATGCCATATCCGTTCATAATAAGGTTATTAAGAAGTGCTTCCTGAACATAGGATGCTTTAGGCTCTGATTAGATTTTCTTTGTGTTCTCAAACCTACACAAAGACGTTACAGACACATTTTAGAGCACAGCTCCCCCTAGCTGATGGTCAGTGGTTCAGTGGATGAGTAGCCTTCATCACTGAAGCTTGTTGAAAATCAAATGTCGTGTGATAAAGCATATGTGCACAATCGGAGGGCAGGTCAAACACACTTGCTCCCTGTATAATCCTCTCTTTATATCCACCTCTCCCTTCAGGCCAGCGTCCTTTCAATGCACGAGCACTAATGCAGAGCCCATCATGGGCGGCTTAGTGTTCAGCAGCCAGACTTAATCAGGACTTATGAAGAGCAGCGTGTCTGTATGGAGATTGTTAGAGAGGGCCGTGTAAGCAGAACTGATCCCAGAGCGATGTGGCCGCTCTCTGAGCAGCAGCTGGCAGGGACTGGCGCATCTCATTCTCTCCCTTTCTCTGGTCTCTCATTACTCCTTTGTAATGACTGGAGCTGAAGGTTGCAATCTCAATTTTCTGAAGCAGACGGTTGGCCATCATCTTAACGTTTGACCTTAGAGAGGCGACATGGCTTAGTCTTGCCAATCTAATATTGTTTGACTGAAAGGAGTAGGTCATCCAAAATGAAAATCAGTTACTCACCCTCATGTAGTTTCAAACCCGATTGGCTTTATTTATTTTTTTGGTGAATGATAGGTCACGTGACCATGTCTGTAAAATTTAGATTCAAATATTCATCAGAAGTTTTTTTCATTTTGTGTTCCAGTGAAAACTAATTTGAAATGACTAGAGGTTAAGTGACTGGATTTTCATTTTTATGCCTTGTCTGCTGATATTTTTGTAGTGTTTGTGATGGTGAGAAACACACAACCTTTCAAATCGTGACAAAGCCTATAAAATACACATAGTAAGTGTTTCATCAGAGTGAACACATTGTGGTTTATCTTTACAGCAGCAATCTGTTTGTTTGAACTTAAAAAGCAGAACATGCGTATACCATGTGATAAAGATCGTTAGAAACAAAATTGCAAAGGTGTTGTTTCCTAACAATATAAAGTTTCCGTGAAGTAGTTCTGCAGTTTCTGTTTCACGTGCGCTATTCTGAATGTTTCTTAAAAGAAACACATTTTGTTCTAAAGTAATATTGATATTGTAGATCATTATCACCGGAGTCTAATAAATCCACACATCGCACATTTCTAAAGATGAATTTGTGAAGTTTTTTGTGTTTGGAAGTTCACACTGTGGTGTGACTAATTAATTTTAGAAGTATTCTGTACTTTTTGTTTAAAACGTAAAGGCTCAGTAAAGGGTTGTTTTAGAAATTATTATACATTTTTTAATCAGAAAGGACACATTAAATTGTCCAAAAATGCAAAAGACTTTTACATTCATAAATATTTAAAAACAAACAAAAAAACAAATATGCTGTTTTTTGGAACTTTATATTCATCATCAAGATGAAGATTTTAAAATGTCTATTTTAAAGTCATTTTGGATTGCAGTCATTGAATTTGCTGGATGTTATGTCAACTGTCCAAATGTATGTTTACAGCATCACGAAGGAAAGCATCATCGATGTGGAGGCTGTGGTGAAGAAGGTGGAGCAGAAGATTGAGAGCTGCTCCCAGCAGGATGTGGAGCTCCATGTGGAGAGGGTAGAGATCTGAGATTAATCTCTTTTATTTGACACAGAGAGCATTAGGGTCTTTTTTTTTCTATTCCCACAAGAAGATCTGTACAATTTGTTTTGGCCTTACGTAAACTATAACCAATGAATGGCACCAAAGCAATTTGCAGGTACAATTCATCTGCAGTAGCATGCTGTTAAATTCACAATTAATAAATGAGCATCATTTTCTGACCCTCATGTTGTTTCAGACCTTCATGACTTACTTTCTTAAGTTGAGCCAAAAGTAACAGTTTTACAGATGGTTTACAAGCTGCTTTAGTTTATGCAGTGAAAGTGGAGGGGACCATTTCACATTCATTGTATGGAAAAAAGCAGCTTGGACATTCTAGACAACATCTTTTGTATCTAATAATAGCCTAAACTCTCATTCCCTATTCTGTGTCTTTGTCTCAGATCTTTGTGATCAGCCAGTCTGAGGCTAGACTTCCTCTTCAGCTGGAAGATGCTGTCAGGCCAGAGGGAGAAGGAGATGAGGTGAGAAAGCTGAAAAGTTGTGGGTAATGAGAGAAGAGCAAGGAAATCAAATGAAAGCTGTTAACATGTTAACAGATACCTCAGTTCAGTGTTATGATAATCTACATATGCTGGTCCGCGCTGACTTCCATATTATGGAAAAATTACACATATTCTTCATTCTTCTTTTGTATTCAGCAAAATAAACTAAATACATGTTTTGTAATAATTTGAGTGAATGAATTTTTTTTTATTTTTTTTAAGTAAACTGTGCCTTAAAGCAGCTGCATTCATGTTTTAAGGCTCTATACAAATAGAAATAACCTTGCCATTGTTGAGAGCATTATATTAAGGTATATAGTATTCTTTATGGTGTAATCTGTGGTGCATTTCTCATAGCAAATGCAGCTGGTCATCCAGGCATACTGTACATGCAGATCATTTGCATATTTTGCACAGTATGTGCTCTACACACCACAGAAATGGCTATTGTGTAGATGGTTTCTGTCTTGACGTCAGACAGCTGATGGTGGTGCAGTGTTTGTGTAGTAAGAAGAAACCAGCTGCAGTTGTTGTCCAGGTGTTCTCTGCAGGGATTCCACAATATCAGTCAGACAGAGCATCTGCCGCCTCATTACGTCTGTGTCTTATCGGGCAGCCTGTTGATCAGTCTTCAGCTCCTACAGGCTTTATGAAGGAAACATAACTCTTAAAGCTCACAAGCCTTGCAAGGGAATTAATTTGAATCCAGATTCAGATTTATACATTGCCATTCGAAAGTGTTGAACCATTACAATTTTCAGATATATTTTTATGCTCATCAGAATGCTTCTTTCATCCGTGCGATGAATGCCTCTGATCATTTGTTTTCATTGTATGGAAAAGAACAACCTGTCTGACATCTTTTCTGTTCTCTGGAACAGAGCTCCACAATAAGGATGGTTTTCTGCTTATGTATTTCAGAAAGTTGTTGCTGATTTGTCACTAAGATAATGTGATCTAGCTTCTGACATAGGTGTTTTTTTTTGTTGAATTTGCAAAATGCCTTGTGATAGTCATAAACCCATCAGTAAATACACTCCAGAGTTCAGTCAGTCATGTGAATGGTATGCTGTTATTTTCCAGTAAAATTGTGTTGTTCAGAAACTTGGTGGTCTTTCTGTTTTATGCTCATCAATTTAAATGTCTTTACAAAAATACTCCAAACTTTTGGGTAGTTCTGTATTTTATATAATTGTCTGCTTGAAGTAAACCTTTTTGTAAATGTTCTTTGCTGCCAGAAAAAAGATATTAAGCCATGGTAGTAGAAAGAAACTTGATTTTGGATCAATCAGATTTATTTGTGCGCTGTCACAGAATGGTGTAGAAATTCTTTTTTTGAGTATTCATGACCTGTCATAATCATTTTGTTTTTCTTTCAGGAGGGAAGGGCTACTGTCAATCAGGACACCAAACTGGACAACAGAGTTATCGATCTGAGGGTAAGCCTGTATCCATCTCTCACTGCTTTAATTTAACATGAATTATCTGTCCAGAGGTCAGGATTTGGTTGGTTGGCATTGTCCTGGAAATAGTCACATGACATTTATGTGTCATGTACCAATTGAGCAAATGGCAAAAGACAAATGTCAGGTCGCTGATTCAAAAATGAAGCTGTGAGAAATGGCAGTATTTACAATGGCACAATTAAAAATATTTTATATATTTGTCCACTGAAATTTATTTATTTATTTTTTCGGAAAGATGCTTCATTAGCTTAACAATCAGTATATTGTCGCTGTCGGGCGGAAACCTCGTATCTCCAAAACCAATATTTTTCAGGAAATAAAAAAAAATATTTTTTTTTTGAGTTATTAAACATTGTATCGTTAAAGTTGGTATTATACCTTATATTGCTATCGTATACTGTTGTGTACCAACACTAACAAAACATTTCCCCATAATCGTGTTTAAATGGAGATACGAGATTTATGACTTGAAAGCAGGGAAATACGCGGTTACGCTGTCATTGATTAGAATGGAACGGACACAGACGTCGCTGCTGTCAGCTGTGTTTATCAAAGTCT
>JAUCMS010000153.1:6340992-6360614 GCA_032357445.1 Enteromius radiatus | reverse complement strand
ATCATACCATGTGGCAGTTAAATGTCTTTTCAAATGTCACGGTTCATCCATGCATGTTTCGGTTTTCAACTTTCATCGTCAGGTGAAACTACAAACTTCTTTCTGGAGATGTATGCCAGACTTCTCCAACCATTTAATCAGTTTAAACCCACCTTTTCTTATAGTTGTAGGCTGTAAACTCATATTCAGTAATCTAATAATTCATTTAATTTGGATGAGCTTCTAGAAGAAAAGAGGTCACTACTTCTATTGCATCGTGACTTCAACCTCACAGAGCATTTGAGATGACATCAGGCAAATGATCTTGTCTCCATGTTCACACTTGGAGTATCTGTATTCATGACTGCAGGGACGGGGGAGCACAGGTCTTATCTCTGTCCTCACACACTGAGCCTTCTGAATGATTTCCTGCTCATGCTGTCCAACTTAGTTTATTGTTCCTTCTCTGCACCTTCAGTCTCTGAAAATTTCAATTTCAAGGATTGATACTTTTTCATTTTCTGAGGTAAAAAAAGACAGCGACACTGTCAAAACATTGGCGGAAGAAAAAGTGGTGTTTATTAAGGAGATATGTCTCCAGTCAGTGATAGGATGCCATGTTAGCACTCTTGAGATGGTGGGTACACCAAGAGCTATCGGATCTGCTGGGATTCATGAGCGCAGCTGGCTTTGTGAAGAGTTCAGGGCCTGCTTCTGTTGACTTGACTCAAAACTCCTGAATGCTTTCTCAGCTCTTTGTGTTCATCAGAGAATCCTGAAAAAATATCAGTTTCCTCAATGATAGGTAACAATTAGAACGATTTCTGAAGGATCATGTGACACTGTAGACTGGAGTAGTGGATGCTGAATATTCAGCTTTGTCATCACAGGAATAAATTAGATTTAAAATATATTCAAATAGAAAGCATTTTTTTCACAATATTACTATATTTCAAATAAAAGTAGCCTTTGTGAACAGAGACGTCTTTTAAAAATATATATAAAAAATAAATCATATCTTCAAAAAAGTAAAGACAAATAATCGTGAGATAAAGTTTTAAATAACAAGCAGATTTAGATATATAGGTGTATTGTAAATTATAAGGTCACTGTTACATTATTTATTTTTTTAGTTATACTTTGAGGCAGAAAGGAGCTTTCATTTTTAGTGGTATAATTAATCTTTATTGGTATAATAAAAGATTAATGATTTGTAAAAACAGGAGGATATGTTAAAAAAATCAAAGTATGTATATATATCCTTCGTTAATTTATATAAAAAAAAAAACATATGTATTATAATATTAAATATGTGTTTTCTGTGTTACTACTTTTATTTGCCTAATACTTTTTTTTTTTGAGTAATTCATTGCTTGTTGATCAGGATGCTGTCTTTAGAGCTGATGGAAGTTGAGCGCCAAAATGATGTGGCTCAAATACTTCAACCACCTCTTAAATATGCTGCTGTTTTTAGTCCACCAATGATTTTAAAGACCGGTATTACGTCAATAAAGGACTTGGTGGTGTTACAACACTTTCTCTCAGCAAAAACCCCTGTTGTTTATGTGGTTTTCGCTGTTAAGGAAAACGGTTACTTTCAGTTCTTCTGTAGCAGACCAGCCAATCAGAAAAAGCCTTAATGACGCATTTCGAATTTAAACTTTGCCGCCTTCGATGTGATGTACCACCCGCAACAGATCAACATAGTGTAGTGTTCTCAGTAAAACCGCATGACATCCGGTGCCCACACCCAACCATACGTGCCCTATAGAACATTGTGTTCTTATGATTACCATACTTACCGTGAGAATTATTAGCACTTCTCTTTCCTCGCTAAATATTATCTATGATCACAACGCATGTGTCTGTGTGTATTTTTCACAGCTGCCAGCGAGGGCGGAGCAAACGTCTTTACCGTCTCCTACTTTAAAACCAGTGCATACCTGGCCCAGTCCCCTCAGCTCTACAAGCAGATGTGCATTTGTGCTGACTTTGACAAAGTCTTCTGTGTCGGACCAGGTAAAGCATAAAACACACCCACCTGTCTCTATCCTTCTCTTCTATATGCTGTTCCCATCCCCAGGTCATCTTTAAGGTTGAATAGCAAAACAATCCAGAGTACCCAGAGACAATCACATACTGTAGACAGCAGCTTTGAAAGCATCTGGCCGCTGTATTTATACGTCTGTGTGTGGAGGTCACCTTCAGCAGTATCTCCTCTCTGCCAGTATGCAGATCAGGACATACTGCAGGATAAATAGACGGATTGCACTCTTGGTGCATTTGGCGGGCACAGAAATCCCTCCTGTGCAGCACACTGAATAGAGCAAGAATATCAAACACTTTCAGCAGAGCCATGGGACACAAGACTTCAGAAGAATACCTCTGCTGATGGAAAGTCACATTGTAGGAACAGCTTTTTTTTTTTTTTTTACCTTGAGATGTTCAAAACAAGTGCATTAGTCTTATTGATGGTCTCGTACTTTGACAGGGAAATTTGAAAAATCAGCTACAAGGAAATTTAGTGTTGTTTTAGAATTATTAATATGGTTTTGTAGTAGTCCTATTTTAATATTTTCAGTTTTACTTATAGTTGTTATTTATTATGTCTTTTAGCTTTTTTATTTTTTTTATTTATCTTAAGCTTATTTTATTTTAGTTAGTTGTAAAAGCTTAATTTTAAGGTTTACATCTGATTTTTATGTTTATTTTGTTTACTATTTATTTAAATTAACAAAACATATTTCAATAGTTTAGTTTTGGTCAATTAAAATAATACTATAAGTAGAATTTTGGAAATGCGGACCTCTGTTAGGCCATGATGGGAAATTTCTGTCAGCCGTGACCAATATTGGTTTTTAAAAATAATCAGCCTGTGGTTTTATTTAAATACTGAGGTTACTATGAGTAGGAATTATTCAGTTGTCTATGCAAATGTTTCTTTTAGTCTTCAGGGCTGAGGACTCCAACACTCATCGCCATCTGACCGAGTTTGTGGGGCTGGATATTGAAATGGCTTTCAATTACCATTACCATGAGGTCATTGACTCCATTACTGACACCATGGTTCAGATCTTTAAGGGACTACGTGACCGGTAAGGGATGTGACTACTTCAACATTGCTTTGAATTAAAAAAAAAAGAAAAAAAAAAAGTTCCTATTTCCTTTTTAATAAGAAGCAAATCACATGAGAATAATATCACATGAAATAATGACTCGTTTATTCATGTGAAAGAAATGCCAACACATTTATAATAACAAGGATATACACTGCCATCTAGTGCTCAAGGTAATACTGCAAGTCTTTTACCTCACACTTGACAAATGGAAATCTGACTCTGCATTCTCTTGATGTGGAATTCATAAATCATTCATCCAGTAATCACAAACAACCTGACCGGCATTGAGGAAAAATTACATTTGGTGAGGAAAATAGTATTTGGAGGATGGAACTGCGATGTTTTAACGGAAGCCTTGAGAGAACTTTATTTGTAGCCTTCAATTGAATTTTGGGCCCACGTTTCATGTAAATCTCTGTTCTACCATGTTCTTCTCTCTCATCGTGTGTCTGTGATGTGGATGCACTCCAGGTTCCAGACAGAGATCCAGACGGTGAATAAGCAGTACCCCAGCGAGCCATTCAAGTTCCTGGAGCCCACGCTGAGACTGGAGTATAAGGAGGCAGTGGCAATGCTCAAAGCTGCTGGGGTGGAAATGGGAGATGAAGAAGATTTGAGGTCAGGGTGGCTTTCTTGATAGAATTTCCCGCGTTGCGCACACAGGGAATCTGTAACACATTTTAGAACTTATATTTTCTTCCTCAGCACACCTAATGAAAAGCTGCTTGGTCGTCTTGTGAAAGAGAAGGTAGGAAAGATGTTTTTTAAAGAAGACTCTTCAGTCCACTAAGGCTGCATTTATTTGATTAAAAATGCAGCAAATCTTTTAAACAATATTTTAAAATTTTATTAATTTATTCCTCTGATGGCAAAGCTGAATTTTCAGGATTATTATTATATATTATTACTCTAGTCTTCAAAAAATGATTCTAATATGCTGATTTGCTGTTCAGTACATTTATAATTATCGATGCAGCAGTTGTGCTGCTCAATATTTTTTTAATGTAAACAATTTTTGATGAATAAAAAGTTTAAGGAGAATTTATATAAAATATTTTTAACATTATAAATGTTGGGAACTTAAAATGTTTTTTTTTTTTTTAAATAAATCTGCCTTTAAATAAGAGCACACATGCTCTAATGCTCTCAAGCTCCCTCTTCAGTCCACCCAGATCATTTATAGACAAAATATGAGTCATGCTGAAGTCTGTTTGTGACACCTTTGTTTGCATGAGGACTGAGAAAGTGGAAAATGTAAATCTAAATTATCAATATTTTTAGCTCCAGAAAGACTTAAACCAGGACAAGTATGTTTGTACAAATGAGTGGAATATGGCACATATATTAAACACACCTTTGTTTATTTTAGTATGACACTGACTTCTATGTGCTGGACAAATACCCCTTGGCGGTAAGGCCGTTCTACACCATGCCTGACCCCAGCAACCCTGTAAGTGTTTAGAAGCCTATAGATCTAAATCCATTCATTTTTATTAAGAAACCACACTGCATCATAACTATGCTCTTTCTGCAGAAATACTCCAACTCATATGACATGTTCATGAGAGGAGAGGAGATCCTGTCTGGAGCTCAGAGAGTCCATGATGCCCAGCTGCTCACTGAAAGGGCAATGCACCACGGCATCGGTAACTACACCGAAACACAGCATCCATATTCTTAAAAGTTCTTAAAGCTGATGCTCCAATAAACAGGAATACACAGAATATGGAGTTACTATAATGCATTTGAATTGCAACACTTTGTCCTTCATGCATATGGTAAATATTGATTATTCTAGTCTGTTTTGTTATAGTTGATACATTGCGTGTTCTGTGTTACAGACTTGGAGAAGATCAAAGCCTATATTGACTCATTCCGTTACGGAGCTCCTCCTCATGCTGGCGGTGGCATAGGTAACAAACGTTGTTTGTTTGTAATGTAACACGAGATTGCTGTGTAAAATAAATACAGTTGTGAACTTTCTAGGCATTAAAATGTTAAGCTGTTGATAATAAGAAATGTTTCTTTAAAACCAAATAGGCATAGATTGATTTCTGAAGAATAAAATGACTGGAAATCCTAAAATACTTTAGTTCTCGTTTCAAAATATCTATGGAACTAGTGCATGATGTTAAATGTCTGCCATCTTTTAGGTCTTGAGAGAGTGACCATGCTTTATCTGGGCCTACATAATGTACGTCAGACCTCCATGTTCCCTCGTGACCCCAAACGCCTGACCCCATAAAGGTTAAAGCAGCCAGTCGGCTTCTCATCTCCCGTCCCGTCTGAAGCAGTAGAACCTCTCGGACACTCAGCCATCAGGGATCTGGACGTGCCAGGATGTGGAAGTGCCATGATTAACCGACACAAATTCAGCCACTTTTCTAGTACTCATTACCAGACACAACAGGATGTTAAATAAAACTAATGTACTTTGAAGGGAATCAATATTAACTGCTATGTAACACAGGTGACATCATGATATATTGTACATGTAGGTGTTTTTCTACTGATGTTTCTTGACACCAGGTTTTTCAGAGTTCTAATAAATAATTTAAACGGAACATGCACAATAAATTAACGAAATGGTACGCTGTTGAGTATTTTTCTTTTAATAGTTTAAAAATGAGTTGATTTTTAATGTCCGTTTCAAATCATAAGCACTTTATTTTATAATTACATCACTTTTTCTCTTGTGTAACGCAATGTACTTAATTTCCTGATTTATATCCAATAGTCATCATACATTTAAGTTTCTCCATTTTATTATGTTATAGGCTAAACATTTATAATACACACATCAAATCACAGTTTTAGTACACGCTCACGCTTTTACAGTAGGCTCTTCAATATGCAAATGAACAGGTGGAATATTATAAAAATAAAGTGCTTCTTGTAAATAAAGTGACAATCATGAATGAGTAACCTCTGTTTAAAAACATAAGCAGCACTACAAAATCATTTTAATAACAGTCAGTAGTGTCGAAGGTAATATTTGAGATCTGTGTGATTGAAAAAGTCAAGATAAGCTCAAAGAAAGATCAATCTCTGAGACCGAAACGCTCAAACGCATTCGTCTGTTTACTCTGAAGAGCTTCCTGTGATGTGCAGGAGGAAGATAAAGATCTGGACGATATCAACATAGAGGGAAAGAGCTCCAAAGACATATTCCTCAGGGCTGATGCTGCTCGCTCGGTTTCCAATGAGCAGCTGAGTGTGGTAAGCCAAAAACTACAAAAAGAAAAGCAATCATTTAGCCTTATATTGTGGAAAAAAAGTGTACTTAGTTCTACTGAATGTGTACTTCAGTAAAGTATACTTAAAAAACTCTGCTTGCAGATAAAACAATATTAATTTAATATAAGACCACTTAAGAGCCCTTAAAGAAAATACACTACGAAGACTTTTACACTTAATTACATTTAAATGCATTGTTACTTTGAAGTGCAATTTAAATCATTGTTTTGGTCTTTGTTACTTTAGATTACGTTTTAAAGTTCATATATTTTAAATGTACTGAACTGCAATTTTAGCATTACAAATTTGCATATGCATAAATATGTAAGTTTCAACAGAAATTACATTAAACATTATTTACTATAAATGCATGATTATGAATAATTATCTAACTTTGCTAATAGTTTATATTCAATGCTAGTTGCATAATGCATCATAATATTTTTTTAAAATATATTTAATTTAAAATAATATGCAATTACATGTGTATTATTTTTAAATATATTTTTCCATAAGAATGTTTCATAAACTCACCAAGGTAAAGACTACTGCTCCACAAGCACCATACAGCATATGCAGCCACGGCACCTGAGACATTGATGGTATAGGCATAATATCATATAACAGGTATTTTCCTGGTTATTCATAAGACAGGATATAGGCCTTCCTTTTCAAAGACGCATCAATGCCTTATCAATCTCATGTTAATATGTGAAATATACTTAAAATTTGCTTTCATTGTAAATGCATTACTGTGATGAGTTTTGTTTTTAACTAAATAAACCAGAGGTTCCCAACGCCCCATTAACCAGCACAGATTAAACATTTTCAAACATTTTTATTAACTGGAAATGGTAATATATTAAATGAATCAATTCAGAAGTTTCCCCTTAGTGGCGCTCTAGTTGAGAACCACTGCTTTAAACCCAAATTATTTGCAATGACTGAATAAATGACATTAATGTTCTCACTTACATACTGAAAAGAGAGTACAATGGATGTGATAATGCCAGTCACCAAAAGAACCACACAAAGAGCACAGAGCAGACCTGTGCAGGAGGTGAAGTCAACCTGTTCAAACACACAAAATGTGGGTTTATTTTAAAAACAAACCTCAGTAGTCGCAAACCGTAGAAGTTGTAGTACTAGAAATGAAAGTAAAAAAGTGGATTTCATAAGCAAAATGGGGAGAAAATAAAATCGATCCATTAAAAAGCAGAGCACACAAAAGCAAGCATGAGACGTTTACCAGTAAGCCATGAATGTTTAAAAAGAGACAGACGATCATTGTAATCAAATACAATGGGGTTATTTTACACAGGCAACAAAGTGGCATTCACCACCGACCAGTCGATGGTTGCTGCCACAGCAGGTCTTACCTTGGTCTGAAAACAGAAGATTGTGACGATTATACACACTATTGCTGTGATCCCCAGGGCCAGGAACACTGCTTTGGTGTCAAAATAACTGTAAAAAAAACAAAAAACAAGAGCATATCTGATGTTTGAAACCAACTATATTCAGTGTGTAAAAATGATGCAGTTTTAGTCTTACCTTGAAATTGTTCCTGTCATGTAAGACAACGTAAGAGTCTGGGGAGAACAGAAAGCATATTTGGTCAATTAAAATGAATAATTTAAAGGAAAAGCTAAATGTAATCATCACTTACAAAAATGAAAAGGAGTATTAAATTCCATGGATGACGCCTCCTAAAAAGAAAAAAGTCATTTTTTTCAGGATTATTAAATAGATATAATGTAAATAATTTAAAAACAGAAAAGACTAAACTCACCTTGGCCCCTCACAGCAAACCAGCATAAGGTAAGTAACAAGATACACTGGGCTACAAGAAAAAAATCCACCGTTACTTCAATATATTTTTTTAAAGAAATGCTTTTATTCAGCAAGGATCCATTAAACTGACAGTAAAGACAATGTTTCACATGATTTCTTTTTCAAATAAATGCTGCTATTTTGGACATCGAATTCAAAACTTTTTTAGATTTGTCAGATACGACAGTAAAATAACTCACAATGATGCCCAATATATGGCAGGATTCTGGACCACAAAAAGGCGCACAGGCTCACTGTAAGACACAAACACACCCAGTTCATTACATTGTATGTATAATGCATTACATTCACACGGTAGTTTATTAATGTTCAGTTGTTTCGTGAATTTCTCGTACTTACACAAACGTAAACACTGCAATGATTGAAGTAGTGATTAACAGCTGGACAGCTAATATAAGGTAAACCTGCCACAAAAACAACCACAAGCCAATCTCTTTACATTGCTCATTTTAATGCTACATTTATATACTCAGAAATCTGTAGTACTAGCTCTATTTAAAATAAAAAAGTCTCAATACCTTTCTAATGAAGGCATGTCGAACGCTCATGCTGTCCCATACACCAGTCGAAGAAACGCCCTCAGCATCTGCTACAACAAAAGAATGAATACTTATCATTATTAAAGTTATACACAATGTCGCATTTAAAAATCTGCTGTCTCAGATATATGCAAGACTCAAGCACCTATCAAGAGTGTGTGGTTCTGAATAAAAAGCAGCTCTGTTTTATTCATAAAGCAGATGAATGCAGTATAAAACTAATAGTACAAAGGTAGGCTGCACTTAATTTGTAGGCCTACATATAAAACAAGCACATAAATACAGTAGAGAAGTAATAGATTACACTTCTTGATTCAGATGAGAAATTAATTCTTACTTAGGTTGGAGGGAAATATTCCTGGTGTTACAAAGGAAGGCATCATAGATGGCATTGCTGAGGGGCAGTATCCAGGGCCCTGCCAATGCCCTGCCTGGGTATGTATGCCAGGCTGTCCCGGGCCCGTGTACACCCCTGGCTGGGCTGCATATCCATAGGGAGGGTATGGATAGTTTCCATGATGCTGTTGTCTTGACTCTTCGTAACTTGGAGGGGGATCTGACTTTGACATTGTGATGTCCCTGAAACAAGCCACATAATTCAACTTCTTGAATAATTAAATTAAGAAATTAATACCTATATTAACACGCTTTTTTCTCCTGTTTACACACAGTGTCTAAAGCATTCCAAGAACACAGACTCAGTAGGTTATTATACTAAATAAGTACATAGAGCTATGTAAACAATACTGTTGCACTTTAATTTCACTTTAAACAACAGAAATGTCTTGTTCTTAGTTGTTTTGCCAATGTCACATCAGCATAATTATAATTTTTGTAAAATGATGTAGTAATATTTCGCTTACCACGTTTGCCGTGTCCTCAGCAACGGGACAGAATGAAACGAGAGCGTAGAGAATGAACTAGCTTTGCTCTAAGTAAATAACGCAGCCTGTGACGTAGTGAAGAGCGCAAGGTGCGCACTGGAGCTCTCTGATTGGCTGGAACCAGGCAACATAACAGCACTTGCGCCGTCTCCAGTTTCCAGGGTTCTGTCCTCACTAGACTGCGTTCAGTAACCTATCTATTTCCCGAATTAGTCTAGTCATCTTACCAAAATTTACTATTCGAAATTATATGAACTATTTTTTTTTGTTTTATATTATTTTTTTTCATTATTATATATCTTCCAATGAACTGTCTCATTCACAAAACTTATATTCAACAAGTACAGAGGGATTTGTTGAACGTGGTTATTACTAGTTTATGATGTTGTAGTACAATCTGTCTACCAACAGACGGCGCTAAAACATAAAATATAATTAAACCGATACTTGCGCTCGTGGTACAACATGAACACAACGTTGACTCTAGATTAAGCTTGTTGTGTAGATACAGATTGATCGGTATGCTCTTTTTCTTTGGTTTTTAAATAATTTTAATTTTATTTTTCCATTGAAACGATGCAGACAGCGTTGACCTTATTGTAATATTTGCATACTGTACTACGAATGGTTATCTTAGTTTTACATCATTAACTGTTTGGTCATTAATTTTTATAAATTTTTATAAAGATTTTATTATTTATTGCACTCTTTAGTAAATGCAAAAAAGTATATATATATATATATACACACACACACACACACACAAGAAACAAGAAATAATTTCAGCTTACTGTGTGTTAAAGATTATGAAAATGTGAATGGAAAGTATTTAACCTTCTTGTAATTCTGCATTGGCGTGAAGGCAAAGAGTCTAAAATGCCCCTCATAAGACTTGCTTATCAGAGTCCTGCAGGAGTCAGAAACGACCTCTATTCACACCTCTGAATGCTCTTATGATGTCCAAGTGAAGCCGCCTTTAGTCAGATCAATATTTATTTATACATCATTCAGCATAATGCTACCATGTTTCTTGTACCTGGTAACAGTGCGACAGAAGCTATAGAATCTGCACATTGCAATGCATGTAGAGATTTGGAAGAAAAATAAATGCCTAGAGATTTTGGCAGGCAGATTATTTGTTGGTTATTTGTTCATGCAGCAGGCTGCAAAACATGCCCAGGCCATCCCTCCTTCAGATGCACTTTAGCACACACCTTTACACCATTAATTATTCAGCCAGCTTTTGCAGTACACTTGCAGAAATATTTCTGATTGTATCATGTATGAGCGTGTATGCAAAGTGCTCCTATAGAAAATTCTACCAATGTATATTTTCGATATGAAGTAATAATAAACAGGAACTCAGAAAGGTAAGAAAGTAAACAGAAAACAATAATTAAGAAAGAGCAGAAAATGTTCCGTTTACTTTAATGCTATTAACTGTCATTATTTATCATATTTGAAATAATGTAATAACAAACAAAAAAACAACCACAAAGGTATAACAATTACAAACAGTTCAACGGTATTCATTTAATTGTATTATATTTAATAATACATATATAATAAATTTTTCTTGTATGTCTTACAATTATGTCTTACATTTTTCCCCAAGTAAACAGGACATTGAGTATTAGGATGACTTTTATTTTGAAAGTAAGAACCAACCACCTCCAGTACTTCCGGAACTGTCACCGTGTTTACGAGTTTATTAGATTAGATTTACGCTGCTGTCATGTTGTTTGATTTGGAACTGGGTACATAAACAAATCCTTTTTTTTGGTATGTTTTGCCCGTTAAAGCCAAACATGGAATGACATTATCCATTAAATCGATTCACTGAAGGATTTGGAGTAACTCGACCATCTGTTTACATCAACCTCAGCAGTATTTACACATTTAGTCATTTGGCAGACGCTTTATCCACACTAAAATATTTCTATTTAGTATATTTAATAAGAAAAAGTAATCATGCTGAAAGCTGTTATTCTTATCGGAGGTCCTCAAAAAGGTAGGAAAATATCACTCAGACTTGTATCAGTGGTGCAGATTGTTTTGATATTCTCAGCATTGTCACTAATGACACTATGTTTTTTATCCTGAATGTGTCTTAAATACCATTTTGGTAATCCTATGCAAATGTTATTATGTAATTTTGCATATTTTTGACCATGTTGTGCAAAACTTAATCTCGTGTTGATGTAAATAACCTGAAAGGACAAGTGTAAACTGTTTGTGAAATTGTAAGCGTTCCTTTAATATGTTTTGTTTTGTTTAAAGAAAATTGTTAAAAAAAATAGAATTACCATCAGTGGTCATGAAATGTACCCTAAATTGGGTAATATCTGTTTTTGTTTTTTCTGCTGTTCACGCAGGCACCCGGTTTCGTCCTCTGTCTTTTGAGGTGCCCAAACCTCTGTTTCCAGTGGCTGGAGTGCCAATGCTACAGCATCACATTGAAGCCTGCTCTAAGGTACTTCTATTCATTTCATATAGATATTTTAATAATTTCTTTATAGGGAAAAGTTGTGCATTTGTTTAAAATGTTAGATTTTTTTTTCTTTAGCTCCCGAATATGAAGGAGATCTTACTTATTGGTTTTTATCAGCCAAATGAAGAACTAAACAGATTTTTGTCATGTGCCCAACAAGATTTCAAAATCTCAATAAGGTAAATCACTTTATAATATCTTTATTATGTAACATTTGTATTTATTGTTTTACAAGGCTTTAGTTTCCATGAATTGTCTGAAATTCCCCTTAGATACCTTCAGGAGTACGCTGCTCTGGGCACTGGAGGAGGAATCTACCATTTCAGAGATCAGATTCTGTCCGGCGGTCCAGAAGCATTTTTTGTCATGAATGCTGATGTGTGCTCAGAGTTTCCTCTTCCAGAGATGCTGGACTTCCAGAAGGAGCACGGAGACATTTACAGTTTTGTCATCCTCGGCACCACGGTTATGAGTTCTTGTGTTTATGTGCTAAACCACAGATGAAAGACACAAGCCACATGCTACTTATAAAAGAGGATTCTTAGCCAGTTTTGTCACACTGTTATGGTGCTTGAACATCAAATCTAATTGTTTCAGGCCAACAGAAAACAGTCCCTGAACTACGGCTGCATTGTTGAGAATGAACAAACTGACGAGGTAATCAAGATTATTTTCTTTTTATTTATAAAACTTGAAGCAATAACAAATGAGGTCACTATTGCTTCATCATGTCCTCTAGGTCTTGCATTATGTTGAAAAGCCCAGCACGTTTGTGAGTGACATAATCAACTGTGGAATATACCTGTTCACTCCGGAGATATTCCAGCACATCGGAGAAGTTTTCCAGAAAAACCAACAGGACATGCTGTTGTGAGTGGGACAAATCCTGTAGGGTTCTTGGCTGAAAGTGCATGCATGCTTAATCCATTTCTTTTCCTTGGTTTTTTCATTTATCTTTTCCCCTCTAATTCCTTCCTGTCTGTCATCATTCTGTTTCCTGTTCCATCATCAGATATTACGATGAGGGGTAAGTTTGAACATGGACTGACGGTCTGGTTTGGATGTAGAATGAGGAAGAGCAAGTGTGATGTAGACTTTGTAGTGAGCTTGCCTGCTTGTGTCAACTAGAATCATGTTATCACAAACTTTGATTTGAAGCAAGAAAAATGTATGTAATTCCTAGTTACGGAACCTGACTGTTGCATTTTACTCATAAATACATTACCCTCTGCATTTACCTTTTACTTTCATTCATATCCTAATTTTGTGTTTGTCCGTTATAGTGTCATTTCTGTCCTTGGTCATAGAAAATTCTCTCAATATCACTGGACTTTATTTGATACAATGTGGTTGTGTTCTGTAGAGAGGAGCAGTCCAACGGCTGGCATCGGGCAGAGGTGATCCGTCTGGAGCAGGACATCTTTACAGCACTGGCAGGCCAAGGCAAATTATATGTGTACAAAACAGACCGCTTTTGGAGCCAAATCAAATCTGCAGGGTTAGTTGTTGACATATGCTGTTTAATTACAATTATTCACCGATTATGTTGCTGCCTTTTCTCTGTGACCACATGGGATTGTGTATGAATGTAGTTAATTCTATGCTTCCCTCTTCCTTCAGGTCTGCAATCTATGCAAGCCGTTTGTATCTTAACCAGTATCACACAACACATCCAGAGAGGTTAGCTACTAATAGAGAAGGAGGGCCAAAGACCAGAGGTAAATGCTTAGAAGTATACATTTTGTTTGTCCAGAGGAGCTCTTTATACAGGCCTTCTAATGCATTTTTTATTTTTTTTTATTTTAGGAAATGTTTATATACATCCAACTGCCAATATAGATCCAACTGCTGTGGTAAGTGAGAACGGTTAGTGCTGTGGGAACGGTTAAGGTTAAGTGTGAAAGTGATTTTGCACCTATTTGGGACATGCTGAGATGCAAGCAGCTATCGTTGGATCATCAGAGGTCGAGCTGAGTGTTATCAGTATAGCGGTGATATGAAAAGCAATGTTTTGCAATGATAGTCTAGTGAGGTCATGTAGATAGCGAAGAGAAGTGGTCCAAGAACTGAGCCCTGAGGCATCCCAGTGGCTACAGTAGATGTTGCGACTTGGACAACTAACCCCTCCAAGATACCTTAAATGACTGATGTGGTTTCTTGATTTTTTTATTTTGTTTTTTTTTTAGGTTGGTCCAAATGTGTCCATAGGTACAGGTGTAACGATTGGTGCAGGAGTTCGCGTGAGGGAGTCCATCATCCTCCATGGTGCTACTTTACAGGTGAGTTTATGCTCTATGCACAGTTTTTGTTTCCACGTTGCTTTTTTTGGCTCAACATGACTCAACACAGTATTATACACTATGTATACCAACTGTGTGTTCTGTAGGATCACAGCTGTGTGTTGAACAGTATTGTGGGCTGGGGCAGCACCATTGGCAAATGGGCCAGGGTGGAAGGGACCCCTAGTGACCCAAATCCTAATGACCCATATGCCAAAATTGACAGTGAGACACTGTTCAGGGATGGAAAACTAACACCGTCCATTACAATTCTTGGTAATTTTTAGAGCATCATTATGAATATATTTTTTTAAAAGTGATTAATCTAATGTGACTTCTCACTGCTTCTCTCTATCTCATCAGGCTGTAATGTAAATATCCCATCCGAGGTCATCATACTTAACTCCATCGTCCTGCCACACAAAGACCTCAATAGAAGCTTCAAAAACCAGATCATACTATAGTTTCAGTCATTTGTACTTATTTTATTTGAAATGAAAATTATGGATGAATCATCAGAAGATTCAGTGGCATTTGTGTAACTGTATTGTGCATTTGCATTTACTATTGTACAGAGTTATCACGTCAAAGCTGGATAAAACAAATGCAAAAATAGTTCCACTGTAGAATATCTTTACTGTCAAATTCTTTCTGAAATGACTTGAAATTCATTTTATTTACAGCTTGTTGGTTCTCTCTTGCCAGTGAAATGTCAAAGATTTTCATAGAAAGGTGCAAAAAAAGAAATGCTGTTTATTTGTGGAGTCTGTTACTATTCCAGCATTTAACACGTCATGTAAAACTAAAAATTAAGACAAATGGTCAAATCTTGTAATTGGATAGCAGTCGTGTTGGTAATTGTTTTGAATAATTGATGTTTCTGTGACTGCTCCTTGTATGAAAGCCGAGTGCAGTGCAAGAGTCAGACGTCTGTAATAAATTATTTTTTGATTAAGTCACAAAAGGTAATAAAGTAATTTGCTGCCCTTGTAGAAAATCAGTGTCTGTATTTATGGTTAAACAGCTACAAGAACATCAATTATTTTTCTTAACCTTTAAGACCAAGACAAATTATTCAATTAAAGACTGCATATATAAACATTTATAATGCTGCCCAGCTTCTGAAGGCACTAGTGCAGATTCTACCTTTAATAAAAATCCACGGAGACAGAACATTAATTCATCTAGTTTATTTCAAATTTCACCCTGTGTTCATATCACCCTCTCATCTCCTACGAACATAATAAATAGACTTAAACATTCAGCAGAAAATACAAAGAGTATAGTCTCATGTTTCATAGTTTTTTTTTTTTACCTTTCTGGACAAAATGACACTCTCGTAGGAAAAGTTTTTTTCCAAGGTAGAATACGAAGTGCTAAAATATTTCATTTTGTGTTATGGAAAAAAAAAAAAAAAAAACACTGTGCAACAAAATATACACTTACACACACACACACACACATTAATCATTTGGGGGATGTGAAGAATTTCTTTTTTCCTGGTTCATTTTTTGGCTTGCTTCTAAAAAGAAAAACAATGATTATGAAAATGCTTTACGAACATGCTCATGACCAAAACAACGAGGGATAGTAGCTTACGAGTTATTGAAAGTGCCACCAAAGTGCTTGATCCGACCCTTTACTGAGCCACCGGATGTAGTTTTAGAGTATTTACTCAACTCAGGAGAGGTCAGAGGTTTGAATATTTTATCTGTTCCTACAAATAAAGAAAGTTAACAATCCTGGCAAAATATAGTCGACAAACCAAAAAATACAACTACATTCAAGATATTAAATAGAAGTTATTTAAGACCATTAAACTGCATTATAATAGACAATAAGTGTGCTGTGGAACTGTAACCTGCCAGTATGTGTTAACTTTAAAGGCCCATTCATACCACCAAGGATGACAACTATTACAATAATGATTTAGTTAAAAATGTGTACAATAACGGGACAAGCATCTATGTTGTTGGAATCTCCTTCACAACCACTGAACCATTGACAGTATATCAAAATTCATCCTGCTTTAAAGAGCTGGAGCATTTAAAGTGGCTGACAACAGAACTGCAGTTCATGCTTATAGTAGACTGAACAGTATTTTGTGTTGGTGTGGATGATTATATAGGTATTGTTTTAATTATAGCTCTTGGTGTGAACGGGCTTTAAAACGTGGCGGACACCATGCACTACTAGCTGGTTGCCCTGCATCTTCAATAAACAAGCTACAGGTAGTCCAAAATGCAGCGGCTAGAGTCCTTACCAGGTCAAGAAAATATGACTACATTACCCTAATTTTACAGTCGACAATATAGAAATTCCTGTAAAGCTGCTTTGCAGTGATTTGTGTCATAAAAGTGCTATACAAATAAACTTGAACTGACAATTGAATTTACCTCTGCTAGTGCTTGGACAGACACTGGCGATGTTGGAATCCGTCACAGGAGTCACAAGCGCATCCTCCTTCTCAGCTAGAAGGCCTTCCCAAAAATCTGAGGGGAAGGACAAAAACCGAGCTACTACCTGTTGCAGAGAAGTTAGAAGGCGTTTATTTCTTGAATCAAAGCTAAATACACAAGGACAAGGAATGCATCACATTGAGATTTTCATGCAACTTACTTTGGGTTGGGTGTTTGTGTCTCTCATAATAGTCATGGGAGAAGGTTCTAGCAACCCATGACCAATGACAGTGGGCCCAAACACTCTAGATAAGTTATTCTGATCCATTTGACACGTGGGACTCTGCATTACTCTGAGAAAGAACATAAACGTGGTTGACCACAATGCTGAAACAAGTATACACAATCAGAATTGCAGAATGTCTAAATTAGAGCAATTTACCTCTGCAAGTGCAATATCAGGAAGGCCAGGGTGTCTTTGTTTGGCTGCGGCAACTCTTTGATAGTCTTTATTAATGTTTCTACGCTCTTGTCTTCATCAGCCATCTCTGCGAGTGAAAAAAAAATGACTATTTTGTCAGAGCCATACACCGTATCAGATTCAATTACGCTCCATTGCCGGAGCAATATATCAGGTGAATTAATCACTTTATCAACTTTTCTAACTTTAAGGATATCAGGTTTCAGGAAGCAGGTACATAAACACCTGTACAAGCTTTTGCATTATGAAGGACTTTCTCTCATTTACATGCTACAGCCATTCTTGGCCAAGGAAATTAGACAATATGGCTCTCCCCATGACATCCAATTCAATTTATAATTTAAAAGGGAGGTACTTTACCCTCGAGTCATCCTGAATCTATGAGGGCTAGAAGAAAAAAGGAAAAAGACCTCCATAATAATAGCAGAAGCACCCTGACTGCTCCTAAATCTGCCACTTACCCTTCATTCAGCAGCCGTGAATGAAATTAAAATGCTGAAAAAGACAATGCTGGTATGGGAGATAACATTCGACATTGATTGTTTCCGAGTCATCAGGGACTTGTCAACTATATCACAAGTAATGGGAAATAACCATCCGCCCTAAATGAATGAGGGTAGCATACGTCCTCATGCCTCCGGCATACACAAGCACCAGACGCTTGTTATAGAATCCACCCTCTGCAAAATTGCCACCAGTTTGGATAATCTAGTCAGACTGCTCAAAGAAATTCAAATTTTGAAAGTTAAATTGGAACTGTTAATATCAGGACAAGATGGGTCTCTTGATAGACTTGATGATGGGGGAAAATTTAAGTAGTAAGAACATGACATTCAGGACAGACAAAAATCAACCTATTGACTGAAAACCGAAGATGATCAAGTCAGGACAGAATCCAAATTATTATCTTGAACTCAGGCTTGAGACCAAGTAGTCTGGAGGACTAACATACTAGGTTTTAACCCGACTCAACTTGTCAGACCAATTGATTGGTTGCTGAATGGAAAATAGTTCTGTTAAACTTCTTTGTGTTCCAGGGAAAAAAAGAAAACCATGCGATTTAGAGCATTAAGAAATGATTATGATTCAATCATTAATATGGTTACCTCAAAAGCTCAAAGGTTTGGGGTAAGATTTGTTTTAATAGGAATTAATACAAGGATGCATTTAATTAATTAAAGACACTTTACAACCACAAGAAATGTTTCTTGAGCAGAGAATCAGCATATTAGAACGATTTCTGAAAGATCATGTGACACTAAAGACTGGATTGATAACTGCGGAAATTTCAGCTTTGCCATCAACTGAAAAAAATGTACATCGTACATATACTCAAATATTTAAATTGCGATAATATTGACTAATATTACTGCTTTTACTGTATTTTTGATCAACTAAAAACAGCCTTGTTGAGCATAAGAAACTTAATCATTTTAACAGCAGCATATATTTAAAATAAAAACCAATTCCTTCTCTATAATACCCACCAGAAGCTTCCATAAATGTTTTGTGAAGCTTAAATGTTATTAGAGGCTCCTTGAGCTTCCTCAGGAAGTCTTTGAGGAGTCCACAGACAGCATGAACCTCTTCTACTTTGTGGAGCATCAGTGGGCCTTTCCCAGACACGTATTTCTCCCTCAGTTCCTTTACCAGCCGCTCTCCTCCAGGCACTCTGTATATACCCTTCTACATACCCCAGTTAGCCACAAAACAAATGAGATACAGAGAAATGTCATATATCAACTGTATACCCTGTTAAGTGGATGTTGTAATGTACTGCAATATAATAGAAAAGATTTGTTTCTTAACTACAAATTAAGCCTAATTATACATCTGAGTTTAAGCAGTGTAATTATACTTTCAGCTTGAGAAACTATCCCTGTGCTGGTGTATTATTGTGTTAAAACACCTCTTCAAGTCCTCTTCTCTCAATTTCATGAACACACTGAACAATCAGAGAGGGAATCCTTGGACGTGTGGAGGGGGCAAAGCTCTCTAAAGTCTCCTATAGGAGGGGAACAAACAGGACTTTTGAACATGAGCATCTCTACGTAATGCGTATGTGTGTATATACACACTGTGCACTATGAAGGGCGAATACCTCATTGGGCTGAGCTGAACCGTGAGCATTAGGACTGCATTTATCCACACATAGCGGTTTACACTCGGGGTGGCTCACCACTCGACAGTCTCTGCACTTTATGGCCAACTTCCCAAAGCGAATCCTCTTCCCACATGGCATGCATGTCTCTGGACGGATCACCTAGAAAACATAAACCACTGACCCAGCAGTCATACAAAACTCATGGCTGTAGCATCTGAAACTTTTACAATACACAACTTTTTTATATATTTTTATA
>JAUCMS010000153.1:6315539-6335054 GCA_032357445.1 Enteromius radiatus | reverse complement strand
TTAGACACATTCTAAATTTCATTCGTTGGACAAAATATAGAACCTTTTCTACGCACTGTTGATAAATGAGGGCCCAGGATTGTTGTACCTTCACCATATGGGACTGTGTGAATTTGCCAGTGATTAGGGTGGTGTTTGAGCAAAGCTTTGTTGTGTTTGCTTGACTCAACGCTGTTCACAAGAAAATAAGCTTCTCTGTGATATCATGCTCCGAGTCTCCACTGCAAATGCTCCATTACACAAATAATGGGTTCTGCTGCTACTGGAGTCACTTTAATTTAGCACCCAAAAATCTTATTACAGTCATTTTTAACATGGCTGCTTTGAGCATAGGAGATCAAGAGCGCCGGCGTTAGGAGAGACTGAATTCAATTTTGTTGCAAATAAAAGACTTGCAACACCAGGTCTTTCTCATTGTTGGAGGTTTAACTGGCTTGCGAGTCTTTGGTCACTGCATGTGAAATATTGCATTTGAATTTTAGTGCTATCTTTAGTGCTGTCATGGGTTTCAAATGTCGTCCTTTGCATAGCAATAGATGCAGTTGTGCTGCTCGGTCCTGACGGTAAACATTTCAGTTTAGCTGTGCTGCACTGGGCTAGATTGATCCGTTTTCTTATTCTTCTTATCTAATAGATAATTTGTTTAAATTGTAAGTATGCAAATATACATAATGTATGATAAACCTGTGGTCATACTTCTAATCTATACTTTAAACAATATTGTTGTATTTTTGGTTATTGATTTATGAATGAAAATGTGCCAATATAGTTTTTTTTATTTAATTTTTTTATACATTTAAGGTTAATATAAGGAGATCATATGAAATAAAAGGTAATATTTAAATCTCAACATCATATTTGAACGTTTTCTACTAAAAGGGGCAAAGGCGCCTCGTTTTTGCCTCACTGTTTGCAGTTTTCTTCCCTAAATGAAAGACCCTTCTTACAGCGACATTGATAAAAATGTAATTGTGATCGTGTGTGCTCTGTGGAATGCAAAATCTGTTTTTCTCTGAGGCTGCTGGGATATTTGCATTGTTTAGAACCCACAAAATAATCAGTTTCTGATGGCAAATGCACATTTGCTTTGAGTGTTGCGTTAATCTTGGGAAAACATGCATTTATAAAAGAAGCTAATTTGTTTCATAAATAGACATGGCATGCAGTTCTTCTGATTAATATATTTATCTGATATCATTATATAAAGTAGAAGATACTGAATTATTATTATTATTATTATTATTTATTTATTTTTTTAAACAATTATTTATTTTTTATGAACATTTTATTACAGATTAGTTTATAATTGACGTTTAGTCATAAATGAATTACCTCAGAGTTTAACTTTTAATTTTTGTCCTTTTTTTTTCTAAAAGATAGGCTAAATTATGTTAATTCGACTGGGACTCTACAGCATAGAACAAATAGATTTCAGAAGCTCTGTACATAAACATTAAAAAAGCTATTTATTGTCTGTTGCGTAATATTAATGTTTGCTTTACAGTGCATTGGCTCATTAGGAAACTTATTGCCTTTGGCTGAGTATATACACAGCTCAGCAGATGAGATGCTAATCTGAGGACCAGAGATAAATGTGTTTTATACTAGTCCCTATTTAGTCAACGCGGTTTTACTGAACGAGTCATTTGTCTCTTTAAGTATTTACCCAAAACCCAGAGAAGCGTTCATTCTGAGATCAAGTCTGAATCTGTTCATCCTTTCTGTGTGAGATCCGATGTCTGTGAATGTAAAAGTGAAGATGAAGGATGTGTGGGGCTTCGTGCTTGTGTAAGCACAGACTGTCACATAAACGCTGTTGAGACCTCCCTAAGTCCTCCCCTAAGCTTCCAGGGTCGTATTTGATCTGCTTCATGTCCTGAACCCTGAGCTTTGACCTCTTTGTGACAGAATGCAGTGATACATATTCGGAGGTGATCTTAGTAATGAGCTTTCAGCCTGTAGACTGTTTTTCAGTTCAGTGAATCCAAACTTTCAGTCTGATACCCCTGACCACCTCGTCTCTCTCACCACAGCACTCATGATTCATTTAAACAAGTATGACTTTAAGTCAAACGCATACTAGAAATAAATATGAATGCAGAGCTGCTCTGTGTTACTACTACCAGTCATGGCAAACCATAACAGACACCAAAATATGAAATAAAAATGTAAAAGATTACAATTATTTATTACTGTTCTCTTATGATTTCATTATTAAATTAGTAAAAGTGTATATGTATTTATTTATTTGCTTGCTTTTGCTAATAATACAGAGACGTAATCTAATTTTTTTTTAGCTATAACAGGATTGAAAAAGGTATTCTCTTATGATTTGCAAAATTAATATTTACTTTTATTATTATTATTATTAGTAGTAGTAGCAGCAGCAGCAGCAGCAGCAGCAAACTAACAAGAAAGAGTCCTATCTATTTCCATTTCATTTATGTAATGTAAGTATATATTTGTGTATATTTGATTTATTGCTAACACTTTACAATAAGGTTTATTAGTTAACATTAGGTAACAACATTAGTTAACAAACTAAGAATAAACAGTACTTCTACAGCATTCATTAATCTTGGTTAATGCTAATTTAACTTTAACTAGCAATGAATGGTAGTATTTTTATTAACTAATGTTAACAAAGATGAATAAATACTGAAATAAATGTATTGTTCATTGTTTGTTCGTGTAAGTTAATGTATTAACTAATGTTAACAAATGACACCAAGTGTTATTAATTAATTTTAAGGTTCAGCTCACACTTGACATTAACAAATTGTAAACTAGGCTACTACATCAACAATGTCACCTGTTTTCTGGTAATAAAAACAATTAAAAGATATAGGCCCTTCTTTCGCAGTGGCAGCGTGCACTTAGCTGCTGACAAAACCTGAAATTATGCTCCTAGGGAAAGAAAAAAATTACAACCTCTTGGGATATATATATAAAAACATTAATAAAGAAATAAATAAGTAAAGGCGTCTCATCCAAAGCTGTTACTGAAACTGTCAAAACAAAAAAAAGAAAAAAAGCCTCAAACTAATATACATAACTGAAGTCGCTAGTTGAATTCTCATAATCATCTGTTTGTGAAACTGTTCCCTGAATGTATTCTAATACCCATGTGGGCATTGATTTCTGCACCAGGTACAGTACATCTGTGAAGTTCTTATGAGGTGAGCATGAAATAAACAAGGAATATGCATGCATGACTTCCTCAACTCCACCGGGACCCATTATCAGCACCGCTGATGCAGGAAATAGATTGAATGCTGAAAATAATACCCTTGAATAATTAATCAGATGGCTTTTAAATGTGCAGCAAACACACTAGCTTCTCTCTAGGGGAAACAGAATGTGTGATTTTACAAGTACAAGTTTAAAAGCCGAACTGGGTTTACATCTGAAACGGCAGAGAAGCCGATAACTAGACGGAGGAATTCGATTAAACCCGTGTTTGCAGTGGAAAGCCCTCACCGTCTATGTATGTTTGTTCTGTGCTTTGATAAGGCAGGAACAGGCTATAGGATCCAACCCACACTGTAGAAAAGGTCAAAGTGTCGACTATCTTCCTTGATTGGGTTTGTTTCGGTAAGTGCTTTATTCGATCATGCTCTATCTCCATATCTTCTGATTGCAAAGTTTGGTGTCGTTTGATGCATATAAGCAGAACTAAGCAAATATTGGATTTCCAAGTGCTCTTGACCATTTGTGATCACTTATCAGTTTATGAGATGACTAATGTCTCTCTGACTCATTAGTCTGAGCAGGGCTTAGAGAGGATAAAACCAGTGCGTTTTGAAAGTGCACGAAGGAGAAATGTCAACATTTAACAGTATAGTTGGGTTCAGACTGCGTTCCATTTCTTGCACATTTAGATTCGTTTTATTGTGTCGGTTGTTTAAGAAATTACAAATGTCAGTGGATGACCTTTCGAGTGACATTCCAGTTTCAGATAATATCAAAGCAACTAGTTGCATTCAATGAGGAAATGCTGAATGCTGCTAGCTTTACTTTGAAGAGGCAGATCTCAATGAACTGGCATACACATGAGACTAGAATAGACAAAATATAATGTAATATGTTTCCAAAGTGTCAGGTTTCTGATAAATTAGCTTCATAAAGAAACTTAGAAATTAGAAATTTGTGTTTTTTTTGGCCTGACAGTGTCTTCAAAAGTGGCTGTAATACAATTCTTAAAGGGAGAGTTCACGAAAGGTACATAATAGTGAGAAAACTACCGTTGGTTTTTGTTGGCTTTTGTATTTTATTGAAAAAGAAAGAAACAAAATGATGACAACTTGAACTAAAACTAAAGATACAAAAACAAAAGCTAATTCAAAACCACAGTAGCGTATAAATAATACAAAAAAATTATGTTTTATTGTATTAGTATTTTGAGGATCTCTGATTTGTTTTTTAAAAGTAGAAATCAAGGTATTTTAAAGATACGCATCACGTACAGCTGCAGTTTTAGTCTCACTAATCATTAAAAAAAACCCTTTATTTGCCACTTACTTTCTGATGGATTATGAAAAGTCGAAGATTTGAGGTTTAGCTTATCTAATTGTATATGCAGCTGTGGGCTTTACTGCAGATGAAAAGAGACAAGACAGATATGAATGATTTTAAAGCAAAGCTATTCCACTTACAATCACTCTAATGTTTCCTAAAGGTAAAGTTTTAATTCTGGATCCGTTCTCAGGCTGTGTAATGGCATTCTTGGCAGAGCTCTGTATGTCTTGAGTTATTTGACAACAATGTGTTGCCACCTTAAAACAGCCACCCTTTTGCTACTGTTCACTTAGACTGACAAATGACTTTCAAGCATGAAATGAATCCGGTACATCTCACTGGAGATTTTACTAGCCTATATATATATATTTGATATTCTAGCCAACCTTGTTCTGTTGTTCCTCTGAGATGCTTCTCCAGAGAGGAACCCGTTTGATAGCCTGAAACAAGCCATGTAGTCAGTCTACAGTGTGAATGGGGAGATCCTCTGTATCAGATGAACGTAAAACTTGACTGAACGGAGGACAGGTCTCTCAGTACCACATTATTTGATTAAAGATGATGTCAGCTTCCCATATGGCATATATTGTTTTAGTTTTATACAGAGTTCCTACGACTTTTGAAAATCCTTTGCGCCACAGTTTTGACTCATCATTCTGCCAAGCAGCGACTGCAAAGGTGTCAGACAAAGACACACATTTTTGCTATATTTAAGACAGAATACTGTACTATCAGCAATTCATGCAGTATTTTCACAGGGTTGAAATGATAACAGAAAAGGTTGGAGTATAATATAAATCACATAATATACACCGTGGCATTTGATCCAGAAGACTTAAAGATCAGTATATTACAATTTATTGTGATTTTAATGCAAATACTAGAGCAGATGTATATGCAACTGTTCAAATGTGTTTTTTTATTCAAGGACATAGTAATTTGATTCAAATCTAAATATATATATATGTGTATTAGTTCTGTTAAATAATTAATCACAATCGCAAGTTTGCCTTTACATAATATGTGTGTGTAATGTGTATATTTATTATGTATACATAAATACAAACACATGCATGCATATATTTAAGATACATTTTATATTTATATACTAAATATTAGAATACAAATATAAAAATGTAAGCATTTTCAAGCAATTAATTGTTTGACAGCACTAATAAATATATATAATTTGTGTAAATGTATATTGATAGCTATATATCTTGTATTCAAAAATACTGAACCATTTTTTGTCCTTAAAGCATTTCTGTTTTGCTGCAAGGACACAATAAGGAAACTCCATTTTATACAAATTAATAAATATTAGCATAAATGAGTGTAGAATGAGAGAATTCATTATTTTATTATATTATTAATTATTATATTATTATTATTCTTTGTAGAATGATTTGCGTTCTTGGGATGTTTAGCTGATACTGCAGGAAGAAGTATCTCTGTGCTACGCACTGCTGTTCAGTGACATTCTCGAGGGCTACTAAAAATATCAACTTATAGGCTAACTACTGTGGTGCTGACCACATAGTGTGTTTTGGTGAGTCATTAATGTAAACAGTGGGTTACTGCATTTATAAACTGAATGTACAGTACATCGACAGGAATGAAGATCAGATGTGTAACTTGCAGCCAGATGGTGGAGGAGAGTATTTCACAGTCTTTGAGCTGCCTTTTTAGTAATGATAAAAGAAACCTTTCTGCATGCAGCTTGCAGGAGTAAGGTTGTTTTATTGCTTGGTCTGAACCCTTTTTGATTTCTCTTCCTCTCTGCCCTGCAGGTCTCTTTTTAAATGTTTGTATTTCGGTACATTTGCGTCATCAGTGCGTGTGCCACCCTGAGTACTAGTGGCAGATGTTTTCTGCTGTAGCCATGTGACAAGGTGTGGAGAAGGTGTCGAAAATGGTTCATTTCACTCAAAATTCAGCTCAGCAAGTTCAGCATGGACATGTATATAGGCATAATCAACAATAAGGTATGCTTCAAAAACATTACATTTATTAGGGATGATGCACTTTTGATGCACATAGTGGTCTTGTAATACCCTAAAGGGGTTTGTTTTGTGATAACCAACTGGATATGCAGTAGCCTACTTATTACATGCCTGTTTGCCACAAAAGTAAATAATTTGAAGCAAAATACTGATTTATGTTAGCGCATTATAGCTCTTCCAAGCTTCTGCAGCTTTGAGCCTGTCTGAAGAAACAAGTTAAAATATGGACGTTTAATGTAGTTATATCACTTATTAAACATAATGACAGGTACGTGAAACAGATTATAGAATAACTTTTTTTTTTCTTACAATCCATTGCAGTTTATAAATGTTCTTGAACAAAAAATGTCATATGCCCAGTATTTTCGCACTCAGTTAACTACTGAGGCACAACATGTGTTTTGAATAAAATGAGAGAACAAGTGCACCGACAGTAAGATGAGAAAGACATAAAAAGCACATCTGACCAATCAGAATGGCATTTCATAAAGTAAAACGTTATTTCCATAAATTTAAGCTTTGCACCAGATCACATGAATGGTATTCCAGAGCAGTTCCTGCTGCTTTTTTACTAATTGATGTCAAACAGACTCTAATCTGGATCTACAGCTTCAGTGTGAATGCACTAAAACCTGTAGTTTGGCTCCGCCTTCATCGTGGCTGTTAGTCTGAAAGTGCTGCAGTGCTGTACTTAACTGAATGCGTTATTTTCCTCTGTCCTTTGTGGTCTGGCCTATCACATGTTGGGGATTGCAGCAGTGTAGTGCTGTCAAAGGTAAAACATCATTTTGTCACTGAAGACTGACAAAGGCCTATTAATTAGTGGAGTTTCATTAATCCAGGCAGCTAATTACCCCAGGAGCATGATTTGTGAGCTTATCTGGAGAGATAAGGAGTTAAATATGATGATCGTTCTGCTTATCCCCGCTACTGGTAATTGTAATTACTACAGTATAGTGTAAAGGGAACATTGGCAAATTGTCTCAGATTAAAAAATCATTATCGTTCTCCAATGAACATGCAGCCTGGTCTCCTGGTTTATTATGAAAACAATGTAGCAATTTGGCATAAACCAAGACAGCAGATTATAGCTAGCAATTAAGATTCATTCTTTCACGACAGCTTTTATTCGTAACTGGCATAATGTCATAGGCTGTCAACAGCGTGACAAGGGCTTCTTATGAATCTGACACAGGTATAAATGACTCCGTATCCTGGCTCTTTACCACGCTGGGTACAAGCTGTAATTAAATGTCCTTGAATTCTTGCACTGATTCAAACATACGGATTACATTATACTTTTTTCTGTGGACTGTTATTCATTGCTCTTGCTCTGATCTTTGAAATATTAGTACCATGCTGGCCTCATTTCTTTCTTTCCATTATATGTATATTTTGGGATTTGATTTTATTGTACCCAAAGTAGAAAGTGGAAATTCATCTCAATGGATTGGCCACACTGCAGAATCCACTGCAATGAAGCTGGAGTTTGTCTAAGAATGAAAGTGGTTTGGTGGAGCAGCAATTAGAATCAGCTTTGATTTTCTTTCGGGCTGCATGATGAAAGCTGGCACTTTTACACAATCATATCTCAAAGCCATTTCTGAGGTCCGTGACCTGCTACTCATGTCACTGATGCAGTTACTGTAATGCAAACAAATATGAAGCCGTTGTAGGGTAAACAAATGCTTTTATGTTTTGTATTATCTTTTCATTTCTCTTACTTCAAGTATTTTGTTGTAGTTTTGCCTGCAGTTCATTTGTGGGTTTGTTTTATACTATTTAAAAATTGTTATACTTCTTGTTATTATTTCTTGATATTATTATATTTTAGAATGTTAACACGCCTCCATAAGTGTAGAAACTCTCTTTTAATTAAAAAGTCATTAAAGGAACAGTTCACCCAGAAATGAAAATTACGGCTTATTTTACTCCCCTCCAAGCCATAGGTGTATATTACTTTCTTCTTCAGTTTGAAAAAAAAAAAGTATCCTGTCTCTTCTGTCTCCGACTTCAGACTGGACTTATGATGTATGAGCAGATGCAAACGTTGTTTTTTATCATGTGCAATATATAAATTAATGTACACTTACTGTGTTTTTTTTTTGTCTTACTGACAAGTACAGGCCAATAAATTTTCGACCTCTGATCTGCGGTGCCAAACATGTTTTAAAATGCCAGACAAGGAAAAAATTGCTGCTTCGGCTTGTCCACCGGCTCTAGTCAGTGTTGTCAATCTTTTGGAGAAGATTGGGATCAATTCCACTATGTGTGCTATTCTGACTTCAGCACGGCTCCCATTAGATGTTTACTTCACCTCAAATCATAGAGGAGAGAAGTGCGCCCACAACCGTCAAAGGATTTAGCACCTGAAAGTAACAAAGCTGAAGCATTCTGAAACAATCCCAGTGATGAAAATGGAAGCAGATTGTGCCTGCTGTGGTCTGATTGATTTGTCTCGGACGAGGGTAAAGAAAACATCCTTCTGTAAAGATTTTAAAAGATGAACCTTCTACACAGGTCACATTGTGAGGACTAGGGATTAGAGTTGTGACGTTCGCGAACGAACCGATTCTTTTGAACGGCTCATAAACATGAACGTCTGGGGGGGGAGCTAACTATTTCCAATGAAAAGTAGCTAAATGTTGCCAGATGATGTCTCACACTAATTTGCATATCAGTGATGTCATCACGTAGTATCTGACAAGCGTATGTCATGTCTCTACTCTCTGAATAGGTTCTTATTAACATATTACTTTGCGTGATGTCGCAACGTAAAATGTAAATCTTTACATGGTATACAAAATAATTAATGTTTTCTCAAATTGACTGGCCATCTCAGCAAAAAACATTATTTGAAATATGTCCATTTAAGATTTGTATGAAAAACATAATCAACTATTTGTAAAAGTAATACAAACACTTTTTGATAAGATTTTTTTATTTTTTTATTTTTATTTTATAGTTTTAATTATTTAAATTATTTTATTCAAATCTCACCTCATCATTCCTCCCAGTGATTATTTCAGGATAAACTAAGATGCCCCCAAGCTGGCTTCTTAAAACTGACTGAAACACCTTTACTCCACAACTCAGCACTGCTCTGATCTTTATGCTCAAAATGCTACAGGTGCTTTTTTTACAGACATAATTGTAAAGTGAATGTAGTGTTTTCGGAAACTTGAATTGGGTTATGAAGGGTTCATATTTTGTTTTTGGGAGTCCCAAACAAATTGACATGCATGCAAGGTCACAGACTTTTATTTTCTTATAAAATGCATTTATTTCATTTAACAAACTTATTTGTTCAATGACTCCCAAACGTTTTGTTCCAAATCTCTCCGGTGATTGGTCGTTTTAATTTAAAACCGTGTTTGTGAGCTTCCAAAAGTGGCACCTAGTGGCAAAGAATAAATTAGCATTTTCATTCAGATTAATTCAAAAATCAAGTTTTCTCAGGTCTGCATGTGACTTTTTAAAAACGAATCGTTTCAATTATTATTATTATTATTATTTATTTTTTTTCGAGAGAAACTTTATACACTGTGCACTTCCAGATTTAATACTTTGCAGGATGTTTTCATTCACTTGTTGTGTTGCAACGAAATGGAAATGTATTCTAGTTTAAATTTATATTAAATCCAATTAGTTTAACTTTTATAATGCTTTTTTGAGCACAACGTAAGTACATTTCTACAGTTAAGAGACCTTTTGTATAATTAATACTGTATAGTCTGCATATGTATATGTATGCATTTATTTAAATGAATAGAACACTTCCTTTTCATGAAGGTAATGTGTCTGGCCTTGTACACAACTTCAGTACGCATTATTCTAATACGTTTGTTTATTGCATATACGCATGAATAATTATTAAAATTCAATACCTTTTCCCAACCTCTGAAGTGGCATTTATTTTACTAATGATGTGAACCAGAGAAATTACAGTATAATAGGAACAGAATCCACCATCCTGACTTGATTCATTTCTGTTTCAAAATTTGCATCCAGGTCTGGCTTCATGTTGGTAAAAAACACATTTATTTATTTAATGTTATGTGTTTTGAAGGAATATTAGACTTGTTAACAACAGTTCCACTTGTCTGGCCTTGGTTCTTATGTTATCTTTAGGTAAATGCTTTGCTATTCGGCACACAAATGCTGTATGCACTTTTTGTCTTTGAAGAGTATGTAAGTGTTAATCTCTCCACAGTTGCATTTGAAAGGAACATTTCTCACTCTTAGACTGATGAAAAGTAAAAGGCTGTCTGTCTGTGACTCACAGCTTTAATTGCTGAAGAGAGTTTAGCATGCAATTTCAGAAAAGCCCACTTTGGAAATCTTTGCCTTATTTAAACATGTTAATAAATGTTTTGCTGTTGTTGTTAAAACCAGATTAAATGAACAGCTCACCCCTCAAAAAAGCTTTTAATTTTCTAACTGTCAATTAATGTCTATTGTAATGTTTTAATCAGCTGTTTGGACTCTCACTGTGACGGCACCCATTCACTGCAGAGCATCCACTAGTGAGCAAAGGATGTAATGTGAACTTTCTTCAAATCTGTTCCTTTATGAAAAACAAACTCATCCATATCTTGAATGGTCTAAAGAATGTGAATGTATGTTTAGCTAATTTTTATTTTTGGGTGATTTATTCCTTTCTTAATAAATAAAACAAAAAAAAAAACCTAATTAAATTAAAAATAAATAATAAAAATAAATAAAAAAAAGGAAAACGAAGTTGCGTTAAGCTTTTAACAAGTTCTATGAACAAGAATAAATTCTATTGAATTTCTTATTAGAAACAAACTTTCAAATTTGATCAGTTTTGAATGAAGTGATTATATTCAACAAAAATGAATCACAACAATTGAAAAACGTATTTATTTATTATTTTTTACTATAGTTGTCTCAGACTTTTGGACCCCTGTGTGTGTGTGTGTGTGTGTGTGTGCGTGTTAGTGTCAGGTAGAGAGAGACCTGGAGAACTCTGGCTGTCCTTAAGTCTGTGCCAGCGGGGGTGACATCATACTTGCTGTCTTCCTGTGTGGGAGGTGGCCGGAGGGCACCCAGTTTCAGACTTCAAGAAGAATCATTGTCATCTGAGCATGATGGTGCCACAGGGTGAAAGCTCTGAAGATGTATATTGGTGCATGTATACAAGTATGAATTTAAACTGATTTTAATGCCCGCTCTCATCATCTTGCCTACGCGTTTTACATCTTGGCAGCAGCGCTGTTCGACAAATCTCACATGCAAACAGTGTGGTTCTCTCATTAAATGAGCTCAGCGTGTTTCCAAGAAGCCTGTCAATCACACTATTGATCTGTAAGCCTCTGTTCTACTTATCTATATCTGTGCAAACAAAGAGGCATTAGGCTAGACAATTTGCAGTTTTGGACATGCAATTTTAATTTAAGCTACAGACAAGCTACATTTTTGGGAAAATCTTTGCTGCGATTTTTATATTGAAGTGTGTGTATTCTGGGGTTGCATATTGGTGCATGTATATTTTACAAATGTGATAACTGTTTACATTCTCTATATTTAATTAAGTGATACCAATACCAATCTACCTGGATTTATCAAAAGCTATATTTTACCATAATGCAGGTGATAACATGATGAATTAAAGCTCATTGTATTTGGTCTGTCCATAAAGCAATACTTGAAAAAAAATAAGAGAAAATGTAACATGAAATACCAAAAAAGTAATAATAAAATTATTACTTTTGTTATAAGTCATGCACTTTTTAATGCATATTTTATGTTACACTTTTTTTTTTTTATATCCTTTTTTTTTTTTAAAGGGTTAGTTTTATAAACGGTCTATTTAAAAAAATAAATAAATAAATAAATAAAAATTCAAATGTGATATCACAAGATATGATGTCAGATGTTTTACTGTTTTTACCATAAATTATACAGTAATTCATAGTTACAATATAATTTTTTTAAAATATCTATATAAATATATAATTTAATAATCCAGTTGATGTTTTTACTGTATATTTTGTAATCAAAAGCGTGTTTTTACTGTTACTGAAAGCTATTTACTAATTTATGCATAAATATTTAAAAACAAAAAATAAAATGTAAAATTTTTGCACATTTTTACACAATTTGTTGCTTTTTATTTTATAATTTCAATAAAACCGAAAGCATTTGGGATGAGAGAAACCTGTCAACAAATATACATAACAACCGGTAATGGAAATCATTGTCTGATTGTCTCTTATCACAATCACTATGGAAATGAATTTTAAAAGTTTGCTTGCTTGCAGAAAGTCTTAATGAGAAAGTTGTAGATACAATCTTGTTAAATGAATGAAATGAGATAAATGTATGTAATGTAGATGATGGCATTTAAAAGTTTTCAAATTAGATTATATTTGTAGATTAGACTATGAAGTCCACCTCCGCAATCTATAAAAGGCTCGTGACCAATGTTTCTTCAGTGTCTATCAAGACGTACAACAGAAACTATTTTACAATGGCAGCTGTTTCGTACAGTTTGTGGGACGAAGCTCTCCCACAATCGCACTCCACGAAACCCGGCAGAACTCGCGCTTCATATCTGAGACCATTAGCGGAAAAGACCTCTCTTCATGGAATCCAAAACCTCCTCCAGCCAAACATGGGCTTCATCAGATACTCACTCTGGCTGCTGGCCGTCTTGGGATCACTGGGCTTCCTCCTACACTATTTCTTCAGCTCTATTACTTTTTACTTCCAATACCACCATGTCACCCAACTAGATGAGAAGAGCAGCGACATTCACTTTCCCGCTGTTACACTGTGCAACGTGAACCCGGTCCGGCTGTCCGCTCTCACGACCTGTGATGTCCAGCACATTGGAGGGATTTGGGGTCTTTCTCCAGACGCATACGTGCCACGACTCCACATCACAGAACAGGAGTTCAACCGGTGCAGGTTTGACTGGCAGGACTTGTATGATCGAGCCGCTCACCGCCTCTGGGACATGGTGAAATCTTGTCGTTTTCAGGGGCTGCACTGCACCCTTGAAGACTTTGAATCTGTAAGTAATCCCTGGCTCTTGCCTTTGAACTTTAATCCATTCAGCTCCCTGTAGCCGCGGGCCGGTGTTCTCTGCAAGAGGTGTCTAGGAACCTCCTCATATGCATATAAACTTCCCTCTACTGAAGAATCAAACTTAGTAATATAGGTTATGACGAGAATAGATTAAGATGGCTTTTTTGTAGGTAGTTCATCTGACATCTTCTAAGGCCTCTGCACAAGTACTGTGAAATTAGAATATAACCACTACGAGAACGTCTTGTCTCTTTTGGTCTCTCTTCTAACTATAACTAGACTTCAAAGCTTGAAACAGATTCTGTTTTAAGTTGCTTTCTTTTTCAGGTGCACTAATGGTTTTGGACCACCTGTTGTGTAGGCTAGTAAAACATGGAGTTGAAAAACCAGAGTACAAGGGCTGAAATTTGGTAACACCAAAATGTTGCTTTTTAACATGCATATTACTAGTGCTACAAAAGCTTTTGCTAACAATAACAATAAAGCAGTATTAATCACTTTTTTTAATGGCTTAAGTTAGAAATGTGCATGCATCACTCTGCAATATAGTGATACTGATAAAATACTGTTTATTTGTATTTGTATTATAATTTTTTTTTTCATGCATAATCACCAGAAAGTATATTTCTATATGGCATTGTGAAGTGTTAATATTTAATAACTGGTTACTTATACAGAGAGACACAACCACTTCATGAAATGGAAGGACTGAGGTCTGTGAACTTAATTAAGTTCTGTTGTTTTCTATAAAGGTCAGTGTATTTTACAAAGTGCAGTGATTAATATTTCGACTGAAAGAGGATCAATTCTGCGCATGCAATGTATTTGTTGGAGTGATGAGTTTATTAAAATTAGATCTCTGATATGTATTTGACAGCGTACTGGGGAAAATATATGGCAGTATGTAATTATAGTCAGAGTGTTGCACTGCTGTGCAAATAAAGATGTTGAAAAAAAATGGATCAAACCCAACAGAAGAACAAAGTAAAACAGAAATCCATGCAAACACGTCTTAAAATAGCCTTGTTATTAAAATGTCACAAACATCAGGACATTCCCATGAGGGAGGTTAAGACAAGGACAGCTGCTCAGACTAAATAAATATATAATATGCTAACTTCTCAATCATAACGATACATGATACTCAAATAAAAAAAAGATGTTAACTCGCAAAGAATAATAGTGCCATTTATTTTCAGAAGCTGTCTGGGTTGTTTTAGTGTCTGATTCGCTAAAGAAATTATGCTTGTGTCTGGATATATGGAGGATTTGGCTTGATTATTTTATTATGCTTTTAAGAGTAATTGCTGCCATTGATCAATATAGAATCTACACAGACATGTCTTGTATTTTTCAGTGATGAAACCGGGCCGATAGAATAGGAGGTTTGGATCACATGTCTAGAACTGCGGCAGATGCTAATCTATAAAACAACTTAAAGGCACTTTATATTAGTTAGCCTTAATTACTTGCATTAAAAATTAGTACAATGTCAACCGTATAAATATAAATGTAATTGCAGAAAATAATTACAGATGTAATAAGGTGCATTGTAGGTGTAAAAAAAAGATAAATAAATAAAAAAAAAAAATATATATATATATATATACTGTGTGTGTGTGTGTGTATATATATATATATATATATATATATACAGTATAAGTAAAAACATGTATATACACTAGGTTTTTTAAATGCTGAAATAAAAGAAAATGTGAATGTTTAGTGTATCAGCCTCTTTCTAAAGTGCACAAAAGGCAAATCAGCTAAAGTAAGTGACAAGAGCATTTGTCAGGACCTGTAGCAACCTCTCATACACTTCCAGTATAATACAGGAACATTTCGTTCCATTTTAGAGGAGAGATTTCTTGTGAAGGCTATGAAGCAAATTAAAAATCACCTTGACAAGTTTCTCAGAGCTGTGTAAGTGTTTCATAAGACTTATTTATTTTTATCCATTTGCAGATGAAATTTGAAATAAACAAGCATCTTTGAGAGTAGTCTGATGAAATGCAAGTCAGTGAATAGAGCATATGTTTAAAAACACTGAATTGAATTGCATGGTTAAAATCAAATCCGTCACGCTGGTGAAGATCTGCGCTATAGCGAGTCATTTCAAACCTGGCTAGTGGTGACCTGTCAGCAAAAAGTTTACAAGATCTTCTAGGATGACTTCATTTTTTGAACAAGGCACTTAACCTCAGATCGCTGTTGGGGTCTTCACGCAGTGTGTACTTTAAGTGGCTTTGAAGTGTCAGTTAAATAAAGTAACATATAATGTACTGCCCTTCCACTGAGCTGAAAGAAGGACTTCAGAACTCGGTCGCTTGTATAATCTTGCGTCCCAGGAATCCTTTGTGCCAAGTAATACTAAACACTTTAGCTGACATGTTGACATTTCATAGCTTCCGTGAGGATAATAAGTTACTGCACACTGTATGTTCTTGAATGTTCCTTGAACACAACGCTGGAAAAACTTGTGCCCTAAAAAAAAAAAAAAAAACTTTATTCTAATTCTTCTAGCTTTAACATTGCAGCTCTGGTTAGCATCTTGTGTTTGGACTCTGCATATTATTGTGGTGAATTCAGAGTGCCATTTCCTCTCTTAATATACTCATCAAGCTTCTTTTCTACTTAAGATGAATTAGAGATGAAAAGTTAGCATATTTTGAATAACAAGATTGTCTGTAGTATTAAGGCTCTTGATGGTGATCTGGTAGCGAGCGATAAATGAAATCAGCCTTTAAAAACTATTTCTCATTTCTTGTTTGTACGATTCAAATTTCTGTTAAAACAGAATCAGTCTACACATCTCAAAAGTGTGAAAGTTTGTACATTTTAGTGTTGCTTATTTTCAAGAACTCCCACTCGGTGAACGTTGACTGTCTAGACGTCTCACACAGAAGAATTTAGCATTTGATAGCAACTTCTCAAAGACAAATACAGTACCTACATTGCTATATTAGTGAACAAACAGCTTATTTTGCATCCTCTTTGGAGTTTTTGTGTTTTGCCCAGGAGCAACAGATGAGGCGAAACGTGTTGATGTGGACATGTCTCTTGTTCTTTGTCCTGTGGGGATACATTTGTTTTGTCTGACCCGTGCCCTCATACACAAGTAATTGGTCTCTAGATTATTTATTGTCATGCTGCAGTACATCTGGCAAGTCTGTCTGTCACAGGGGCTTTTTTTGTGTGTGTGCAGAGATGTTCAAGCAGCATATTAAACAATATTCAAACAACTTTCATCTATACTTTATTTTCTGGACACAGTTGCAAACTCAAAGGCAAAGGTCACCTCTTGGTCAACCTAAAAAGCGATATCTCCTGCAGATGATCACTTGAATGTCTTGTCTTTTGTTTCTCTTTTTCTTATATATTTCTTGCATCTGTAGGGTAACTTGTTTTTTAAACGTTTTGTTAGATGCTGGAATAAGACAGTGGCACGATAAAGATGCAGTCACATATACTGTTGCTTGGTGAAATCCTGTAATTTTGGTAGAAATCTGAACGCTCAGGAGTTTTGCGTGAGGATAAAAAAAAATCCCATTCAGATTTTACTCATGTTTAGATTCGCCACATTACTTGTTTGGCTTGAAAGTGACTTTCGTGTAAGAGGTGTTTAAAGAAATGGTTCACCCAAAACTGAAAGCCATCCTAGATGTATATGACTTTCTTCTTTCAGACGAACACAGTCAGAGTTTTTCAAAAATGTACAGTGTATATACCCAGACATGCCTATTGTAAAACTAACCTATATGCCTCCAGGGGGTTAACACATGTCTTCTGAAGTAGATCGATGTGTTTTTGTAATTCAAACTCAAATCACTGTCTTCTGTAAACAGACGAATTTGCATCCGTGAGTTCTGGATTTTTAGCGAACCTCTGACTCTACATATGACGTAAGCTGCATTTGTTCTTATAAGTAAAATCGTCTGATTTTTTTAACTTCTTGTTTTAATGTATTGCACTATCCTCATTTGTTTATTCTCTTCTCTTATGAGCTTATGCTCATGTGCGCCTTACGTCATACATTGAGTCAGAGGTCAGCCAAGACACTGAAACTTTTTGGGTGACCTATTCCTTTAGTGCATTGCTACACTATTGACAATGGACTAATTGATTTAATGCTGACTTTAAAGTGTGGTCAAATTTGCAACATTTGTGGGCAAAAAATATCCTTTGCAGTAAATGTGTGTGACCAGTTTGAATGCAAGCAAAATCTGCTCTGTGAACTTTTTCTTCTTTTTGTGAAACTAAATTCTGCAGAAAATGGTAAATATATCTTCACCTTTACCTGCTGTGACTGAATCAAGTCGGTATGAACCAGGTCAGTCCAATGTTCAAACAAAATTTCTGTAGGTTCTGTCCTCCGTAATTTCTTAACAATTTCTAAATGTAAGAATACTAAGGTGGTCAAATCTCCAAAATGAACTGAAAAATTTAAGAATAATTCGTAGTTCATTATTCTAGTCTGTCTGCTGGTCTATCTGTAACAATAACCAAACCAGTAACAGACCGCTATTACTCATGTAAATGAGCTGATTGAAGATGGTTTAAAGTAGCCTATTTTTTCAGCAGAGTAAATTAAATTTTCCTTGAGCAAACATTTTTCAAAATGATTTAAGATGGCAATTAATTGCAGTGACCTGACCTGTTGTGTTTGCAGAAATCAGAAATGGATCTCGCATCAGCATACATACAGCTCTATTGCAATATCAGTTTCAGTGCAATATCCTGTTATTATGCCTATGTGTGTTATGGATGTATTGAGAAGATATAGAGGTTATGTGGTCACAGCGATTCAGATTGCTGAAGAGATAACTGATACTGCATTCATGAGCGTAACATGTAGGCCAGGTCTGCTGCCTTGCTTTAAAAGCCTCTATTTTTTTGTGTATTTCAAACTGGTAAATAAAAGGAAGATGAATAAATTCGAGATGTTGTCATGCAGGGAAACATTCCTATTACTTGGTCCGCAGGTATCCATGGCAACCCTAATTCTGCAGGTACCGACCATTCGTAGCTGGTAATTGCTTCAAACGGATGCATACTTTTACCAAATTAACCTTTATCAAAACCTTGAGACGTATTAATCTTCTGTTTTGTCTCCATTAGTGTGACTCTGCAAAGTCATTCTGATTTATGGAGGTGTCAGGCGGGTGGCTCCAGACATCATCTCACGAAACGGGCCCCTGAATGTCATCATTTCATCCTCCCAGTTCCAGAACAAATGCCCCTCTGTGACAGCTCCTGAGCTATTGATGTGAGATCACTTTAGAATCCCTTGACGTGGCGCCCGTTTTGTTTTATTTTCGGGACATTTGTTCCTCTTTGTGTCAAGCTAAAAATATTTCTCTGTCACTGGAAATTAAACCACTGAGATGCGCTTTATCAAAGAGATTGAGCTGGGCTAGAGTGATCTGTCTTACCGTAACCCGTGTTTTGTTTGTGTTACTCACGTTCTGTTGTTCTGTGCTCCTCTCACCTTGGAGCCGTAGTTCAAACCGTAGTTCACCCAAAAATGACAATTGACTGAATATTTACTTACCCTTGGTCCATCCAGTGTGTAGATGAGATTGTTTCTTCATCAGATTTGAAGAAATTTTGCATTGCATCATATGCTAACCAGTGGATCCATTGCAGTGAATGGGTGCCATCAGAATGAGAGCCCAATATCATTACATGGGTAAAATAATTAAAGATTTTGTTAGATGGATCTCCACCCCCCATCTCAGGACCAGACTGAAATTCCTGATGAGACTTTTAACCTCCGGTCTTCACAAAAACTGCCCTCACGTTCACAGAACTGGCAAAAAACTGCTTTTTCATGCCTATCCAGACTTAAAATACACTAAACCGGCCTTAAATCACTGATATGCATAACTGCATATTATATGTAACCCACACCTTGAACTATCATGTGTTAATCACTCATTGT
>JAUCMS010000153.1:6281235-6303677 GCA_032357445.1 Enteromius radiatus | reverse complement strand
TGTAGTTTAACTACTTTAACTTACGAGTAGCTTGTAGCTTGTCAAACTACAGTTTCAGAGTAGCTTCCCCAACACTGTATATATATATATATATTATTTATTTATTTATTATTTTACACTATAAAACACATGTTCCCACATAGTGCGATCTGCCATTGAATATTCTATTATGGGCTTTTTAAACTAAATTTAAACCATAAACTGATTTGAAATTAGCTGATACAAGTAAAAGCGTGAACTGGGATAATAAATCACTTATACTCTGTTTCCTGTAACCACTGCAGAAATGTACCATAATAGCCTTGATTTCTGTTAAAAAATACAGTTGTTAGAACAAAACTATGGCAAATTGTTATTATTCATATCCATTGTCAGAAAATACTCTCCGGACAGTTTCTTAAGACAGCTTGAAGATGATATCCTATTAATTAATTAACTGAGGCCTAAAAACAATATATGCACTAATTATTGTAATTTGCCAGAAACTATGATCACCATGGGGTTGCCAAAAACATTTTCTGACTAAGCAGAATGTTTTTGCACACTAGATAAGAGATTTTAAATGTCAAGCTGACCGTTTTCCATCTTTGCACCTTTGGAACCGGTTTAAAGTAACTGCGTCACACACAACCATACAAAGTGATTGTTTGCAACTTACTTATCCCTCTTTGATAGACAGTGCACATTTATTTCTGCTTTTCTTCACTGTCACATCAATGCAGAACCTCCAAACTAATCTCGCTGACTTTTCCACAGCTGAAGCTCTGCTTAACGTCTCTGTTCTGAAAGATTCTCTTGGCTTTCTCCTGGGTTTTGAGTGCTGTGAGTGTTTCTTAAAGGGATAATTCAGCAGAAAATGAAAATTTTGTCGTCATTTACTCATCCTCGTGTCGTGCCAAACCTGTATGGATTTTTTTTTCTCTCTATCACAGAAGAGGATATTTAGTTTTTTGGAAAAATGTTGACAAAACAGTTTTGGTCAGCACTGATTTCAGTTGCATGGTCTTATTTTATGTTCTACATTATTTTGGTAATGTAACACTTGTTAACGATTAACTATGACTTTTCCCTCAATAAATTCTTAATATAAATGCTTATTAATAGTTAGTAAGGTTGTTAAATTTAGGTTTTGGGTAGAATTAGGGATGTAGAATAAGGTCATATAGAATAAGGCATTAATATGTGCTTAATTAGCACTAATAAATGGCTAATGTTCTAATAATATGCATGCTAATAAGCAATTAATAGGAGTAACCGTAAAATTAAATGTTACCGAACTTTCCCACATAATACATTTTCTCTTCTCTACTTTTGATTAAACGCATATCACATGGAGAAGCACTGAATTAGGATAATTACTTATTTTATTCAATTATTCCTCATGCCCAGCATGCGCGTGTCCTCATTATTGATTTTCTGGAAGTGTAACTCGGACATACAGTGTCACTTAAGCATGCGGATATCTGTGATTAAATCTTACAAGCTTACAACTAAAAATATCAAACCTCCTGCTCATCCGTATTCACTCTTTGCTCTGTCTTGCCACATCTAATCTCATCTCCACCACAACAAATTTGTTTCCCTGGTATGTGCCAGAGTTGTTCCAGGCACTGATCCAGGCCGCTGATCTTCATGGCTTAGATGCTAGATGTGGGAGATATGGATCTCAAACCGGTCTGAAGCATCATCTGGCCCTGAGAGACTCCGACTCTCATTTGGTGTGAATGCAGGTCCGTGCGAGCGTTCTGTAGTCGGAGGTTGTTTCAGACTCCCACGGAAACCACAGGGGCTCAGACTCCCCTCAGCCCTCTCGGCCAAACAGATGGACTGGCAAATTTTCCTGCCTTGTTTCGAATAGCCAGAGTGATTCAAACTGAGTATGAAACTTCATTATGCTTGTTTGCTGTTTTGTTATTGCTGAGGCTGTATGAAATGGGTGCTTATTTTATCTTACCATTTTTCGGGTGGCTTTTATTTCTTGATTTGATGTTCAGGGGAATGCAGTTTGTTTGTGTTTTGCTGTGTGATTGTAGGATACATTAGGTGGAATTAAATTGAACTTCCATTGAAAAACCTGACTTCCTCTCGTATCTCCGTCACAGCAGAACAGATAATTGAATGTGCAGTTCATGGTCAGAATGCTCAGAGGTCCAAGCTATTTACTTGTGTCCATTTATTGTGTGCATGTGTCTTCGGGATCTTGCAAATGTGTGTTTTTGTCCGTACAGATACCTTTCCTCTGTCCCATGTGTGCCAGCACAATTTCTGGTTAAATACATGGCATTCTGCTTGTTTTATTGCCCCTCTCTGAAGCTGTGTTTGACATTATTCCCTCTATTATAATTTGCAGATGAGGAGCCAATGTTGACGACTAAATGATTGCTGTATTTCTGTAGACACTGACAGACAGCGTACCTTATCTTAAATGCGGTTAAATACACAATTATATTGGCATTATTTTGCAATCATGCTAATACATAACATGAAAGCAGTCATTTGCATTAGAAACGGCTGGGCTAAACTATGTCTTTCTGTGTTTTCACTGTCCCTAGGGCTTTTGGGGAAACTATTTGTGTTCCATTAGGACTCAGCATTTTTTTTCTTTGTTTGTGTTTTGCATTTTTGGCTTTATATTCAGTACGTATTGACTTTTTTTTTTTTTAGAGAGTGTTTTCTGAGACAAACTCTTAGGCCTTGTTTACACCCGATATTAGTGTCCGTCTTGGGTGATCTCATCACATGCATAATGCATGCTTAAACGTATCTGGGGGCACTTTTTGGTGAGACAAAAATGTGTACCAGTAAGTACATATTACTGGAGTTACCAAAAGAAATGTCTGATGAGTGGTGTTAAATATGTGAACCCTGGCATGTTTTTATTGTGTGTTTTTATTACGTTGCTTCAGGTATGTTTTGCGGCAGTTCAGAATTCAAATATCCGTGGACTGACGCTAAAAGTTAATGCTCATGTTGGAAATAACCTTTGGCCTACACCAAACTCAACCCTAAACTTACCCGATATGGTAATGCAAAAACCGATATAAAAATGCATTTGTTGATGCAACTGTGCCATTTCAAGTTCCTAATATGGAGATGTGAACTGCTTTCTGATATACAGGGTTGCACGGAGCTCATCGCATTCTATGAAAATCCATAGACATGCAGCTAGATATATGTGATGCTAACATTTATTTTAGTCTTCCAGCCTATTAATATTGTTTTGAAGTCATAACATGATATTCTTCAAGTTACTGTGCAAAAATTACACTTTATTAAGCTAAACCTAATTTGTGTGAAAAGGAATAAAAGCTGTTAGGGTTTTATTGCTGCTAGCGTTCATTACTTTTGGAAACTGCAGTGATATGTGCTTATTAGTACGTATTTTGCAACACTAAAAAGTGTCCCTAGGTACATTTATGCCAGTGATTCTCAATTCCAGTCCTCGCGTACCCACGCTCTGCATATGATGCATATCTCTCTTAGTTAACACACCTAATTCTGATAATCAACTGATTCTGATAATCAACGAGAAATTAAGTGTCCCCAACTAAACAAGCCAGAGGCAACAGCAGCAAGGAACCAAAAATCCATCTGTGAAAAAAAATTAAGAAACCAGGCTCAGTTGGGGGGGGCAAAATGAAACCAGCACTTAATTTCCAGTTCAATTTCAAACACAGCCATGTTAGATTGTGTAAAGGACTTATTATGTGTGAAAGTGTGTTAAGTAGACTATTTTGGATGAGTAACTGAAATGCATGTTAGTGTCAAGAGTAAAGAAAGTCTCAAATTACAGCACAGTTTATAGAATTCTAAGCAGATGTTTATTAAAGTTTAATGATGAGCATCTGTAGAACATCACTGTAAATCAGAACGGGCTGCCACATCACTTAAAAAATAAAAGTAATTGGGTCTTCAGTCAAGATTTTGAGAACTGGCACAGAACTTATTCTGAAATTTCTTTTTCTTTTTCTTTTTTCAGAGCATTCAGGATCCTAATAACATTGACTGCCCAAGTCAGAGATACCTGTTTGCTGTGCCACATTCTGACTGGATTTCTCTGGTTTATCTGTGCTCAATAAGATTAAGTGCCATCTCATCATCTGTGTGATTGCACTGAAATGTCAAACTCCTTTTACTCTAGATTAGGACATCAGCGTAGTGACATGAGGACACTCTCATTAGCGCACTGAGCATCTGAGACGAGTCCTCTAAGGGAGCAATTTGCCACAGATGCATTATTTTACCTTTTACTCTTTCTCCTCCTCCTTTCTGGCAGAAAAAAAGTAGTTCAGTTCAGGTCAATCCATCACTGCTGCAATCCTTCCTCTGTTGTGGAGGATCTCTATGTTTGTGTTGGCTTCTTATGAAAGGCTGCACGCTTGCCTGACCCCTCTGTCACCTTGACATGTGTTTACTTGGAGAGTGGGCGGCGCCCCCTGCCTGTCACTTCCTGTCTGTAATTACTGCCTTATTTACAGTCGTCGCTCATTGCTAGCCAACTGGTGTCCAGTTTCTCATTACATTCAGAGCAGCGGTGCAGCCGTGCATCTTTTTTTACATTGTCCTGTTCCTCTAAACTCATCAAAAGCAGCTGATGATCTCCATCAAAGGCCAGTTCAATCAAAAACTTTAATTTCATAAGTGGCTGGTGGAGATGTTGTTAGGACGCACTGATTTTAAATTATGGGTTATCCAATAATTAGAAGAAAGTTTGAGGTCGGAAAGATTTTATTAAAAGTCTTGTGCTGATAAAGGCTGCAATTATTTGTTTATAATAGAGCAAAATACTGTATTATTACAATTTAAAATACCTGTTTTCTATATTTTCAAAGGTAATTTATTCCTGTGAATAAATGGCAAAAAAGTTTCAAGTCAGAATTAATTCTATTATATGCTGATTTACTGCTCAAGAAACATTTCATAGTATTATCAGTGTGAAAATCTTTGTGAAAATGTATCATTGATTTTCTTTCCAGGACAGACAATTAAAAAAAACAAAATGCATTTGAAAGCAAGATCTTTTTGTAATATTAATAAATATGCTTACTCTGTCTTTTTAACATCAGTTTAATATGTCTTGCTGTATAATATGTTATTTTTAAAAACACAAATCTCTCGAATGATAGTATGTGTTATGAATGATAATGTATAGATTTGTCTACTATATTATAGGCACTGCTAATCAATATATTGATCACAACAGGACAATGCACCCTTTGAAATAAGCTTCTTATACTCGTTATACAGTTACTGTTATACTGTATGAAAGAATTAATAGAGGTATTTCTTGAAATGCTCTGACTAGATTTGTAAAGATTGGTCATTTAAAAGTGTTTGTGTGTGTGTGTGCGTGCATGCCTGGGACCAATTGTCCCCACAAAGATAGGAATACCAGTAAATTTTGACCTTGTGGGGACATTTGTTAGGTCCTGATGAGGAAACAAACTTATAAATCACACAGAATGAAGTTTTTGGAAAATCTAAAAATGCACATCCATTTCCTGTAAAGGGTGTAGGGCAATACCACATACAGTTTGTACAGTATAAAAGCCATTACACTTATGGAATGTCCCCATAAAACATGTAAACACAACGTGTGTGTGTGTGTGTGTGATTGTGTGTTTGATTGAAGTAGAGTTCAGTTCTCAATTCAGAGTAACAATAATTAATTTGGTGTACTTATTCAAGGAAATGAGCTTGAATCATTACCTAAAAGGAAAATACTTTTTTTTCTAATAATAAAAAAAGGTTAATTAACTTTTTGAGTCACTGTCTCAGTTAGTGTTAGATGATGATTTAAATCTTAAAATATGTGTAAACAGTCAAAACTCCAATAACAACAGATGTAGATCAAATTAAAAGAAAGATAATATCTGAATTTATGCTTTGTAGACAATTAAGTTTATAAATGAAGCTGTTTTGCACTATATGCCTCTAGTGTAAACCTTTTTTTACATAGAGTATGTGTGCATGTGGTCTTTTGTCATCTGGGCTACAGCTCTGCATTTTTATTTCTGACTGTCTTCAAGAGATCTATGTGAAAACATTAAAAGATTAACCCTCGAGAGACAATATGTAACTATCTGCAATCTATAAGTCAGTATTTGGAAGGATCTATAGCATGCTACTCTACGACAAGGAACATTTGAACTTGAAGTACAATAGAAATGTGATTCTTACATTTCTGAGCTGTTATTATATTTGGAAAAAGTGAAAAAAGTTCAAGCTAGAGAAAGCCATGTCAGTGATTTATTAAAGGTGCCAGACACTTATTAATTACTTAAATACACACACACACAGATCATGTTTACTGTATTTCTGTCAGAGATGGCGTTAGAAAGGAAATGACACGTGATTGATGCTATGAAGTGCAGGGCAGACCCGGAAGGGGGAGGGCAGAGCGAGGTCTTACTTATAAAAACATCAATCAGAAGCCTTGCAGCAGAATCTAGAGCTGGTTGTACAGTAGCCGCCTCAGGACCAGGGCATGGGTCCACCAGGCCTGTTATGATTCTTAATGAAGATGTTCATGTGAGCTGGTCTGCTACGTGTCAAGCATCGCTTCAAATATGTATGATTGTGCTGTAGCTGACTTGTAGCCTAGACTTCACTAGATTGGTGTACCAAGTACATCTGTGACTAAAATGATAGATGTTTTTCCATTCTTCCAAAATCAGTAGACGCTCTTGCACTGTTCCAAAAACAAGTAACCATCCTATAATAGATTCATAGAGAGATTCATAACATGGAGACTGTTCCAGTAGACAGCAAAGTTATGCTGCCTTGTGAGGCTAAAATCTATAGTGCAGTATTGAAAGTGGATAAAGCATTACCAGAAACGCACCTTCTTTAATATGCAAGCAACAATATTTATGTATGTAAGGATTTAAGATTTTCTTTGCAGTAGTTATTAAATTTTGGCTTTGGGCATAAATGTCAAAAAAAGAGACTCATTATGAGTTTATTGAATAAACGGATCAAATGAATAAAATGTATTTGTGGTGAAATGAAGATACAAATAAATATGTATGACTACAAATATAGAAATCCTGATGACTGACTTCTTCTTGATGTTATCAAAGTCAGAATTATGAATCATGTTGTAGGGCAATAACTGCTGCTGTTGTGTTGACAGTGCTGATCACATTTCCGTTATAAATCTCACAAATGAAACTTGCAATAATAATTCCTTTTGTAAATTCAAGGAATACCCAGGGGTCCTCTGCAAGGAAAGATATTCCTTGTTTGCTGTCCTGATTTATTTAGGGGGAGAAAAAAGCATGCAGTAGGCAATTCATCTGAGAAATGGCCTCCTATTTACAAACAGTGATATTTCTTAAACTAATTAGGTTACCTGGAGATGTCATCTAACTCTTTTTATAAGTGATTAAAGTATCTGGCTTTTTATGCTTCCCAAGTCTTTTGTAATGAGTGAGTTTGTTCTGTAGAAAAGCACTGAAAGGCACATTTAGTTTGGTTTGTTTCTGTGGTTTTGCAGGTGTGAGGAGGAGGCGGAGGAAGAGGAGGGCAGGAGGGGTTTAGAATGTGCAAATGAACATTCATGTTTTAATTAACTTAAAGTTAAAATGGCGTGAAATTGAATGTGATTGTTGCCTAGGTAAATATGCCTAATTAGGATATAAGGACCGCCAGTTAAAAATTAGATAACCATTTTTTGTATTTGCAGGTGTGCTTTATCTGGATTGAATATAAATGTGAGAATGACATCATGCAGAATTTGCACAACTTTTTCTCTTTGTTACCAAATATTACACTGCATGGTTGTCATTTACTCTAGCACTTTTAATTGCCTTTGTCTTTCATTCTTCATAAAAATAGTAGCATTGACTCATTATCTCTACCTGTGACGCATCAGTGTTTGCAAAACAGACGATATCTGCACTGCCAGATATGCAAATGTGTGCTTATGCAGACCTAATGAGATTTAAACATATCAGAAATGCTAAATCTTGTGCATTGCAGTTTGTTTACTGACGTCACAGAGGCAGTGCAGCAGATCAAATGGAGGAACTTAGTGACGCTGTAAAGAAGGATCTGTCATTGTGTGATGAATGTGCCTGTCAGATAAAGGACAATTTGATCATGTTCACTGGCTCTAGTTTCAATCTCACTGATTACATCACGGCATGTGTTTCAGACCTGGACGTGTGTATCTGGAATAGTTACGATCCTGCATTATTCAGGGCTTTTTAACAACAAACTAACTTGTCATAAAGTATTTACAGGGTTTCTGTTTTGAAAGAAAGGTATATATTCCTTGTTTTCCAAACGAGTGACCGAAAATCACAGTAGTCACAAACCATATTGCAATATTACTCATGTAGCATTATGCTAGGGAAATTTGTTGATTTAAATACATTCCTCATTCTGTCTTTTTTTCCATTTATGTTCAAAGTTTGGAGTTGCTAATAATTTGGAGTTAAGCCTCTTATGCTTCCCAAAGCTACATTTATTTGAAAACAGATATTGTGAAATATTGTTACAATTTTAAATATAAAACTCTTTTCTATTTTAATACATTTTAAAAATCATAATTTATTATATATTCATTTATTCCTTTGATGGCAAAGCTGAATTTTCAGCATTATTACTACAGTCTTCAGTGCCACATGATCCTTCAGAAGTCATCCTGATTTGCTGCTCAAGAAACATTGCTTTTGCTCAAAGTAACACACCATTGCTGAATAAAAGTACTGATTTCTTTAAAAAAAAAAAAAAAAACTCACAGAACCTAAAGTTTTGAAAGATAGTGTATATAATGTAACTTTCCGTGTCAGGCTTCATTATGAAGAACTGCACCACACTCTCAGACAGAGGCAGGGACTCCTCTCATTCCATTGAAATGTACAAACGATGATATGTATTTCTTTTTGAAAGCCTGTTAGTAGCTATACATGCAGACTTATCTTTTCAGGCAGGTCTATTGTTTCCTGTGCTGCATAATACAACTTTAGTGGAACGTCAAGAGCTTTTGCATAAAAGGTGCTTTCTACGAGGGCACAGCTTATTTACATTTACTTTCACATTTATATTCCTGGCAGACATCGTTTTACCAATGCTTTTCTGTTTTTCCCCATCACATTCAAGGCTCACAATCATTAGTGATCACATAAATAACACTAATGCATGGAAACGGTCTTGTTTGGTAAACTGTCTGTGCAAGATTTCTGTTTGGAAACACATCAAGTCCTGTAAGATTTGGCCACTATTCAGAATCCCAGGGTTTGACAGCTCCTCTAATGTGGCTTTTAAGTTCTACTTTATAATGAACACAGTGTGCTGCTTTGGGAAACACAAAGCACAACAGTAGCAACATTAAATAATGTACAATGAAAGTTACGATGATCCGAACAGCGTGTAGCAGTGCTGCTGTGAAAATGATAACACTGCAACATTTCTCCCAGCAACATGTTGAACTCTACACAGCATTAGCGGGTATCAATGCATCACAATGTCTTCATAATCCATGCTTCTGTTTTCATGCGCTTTAGGTTGACCCACATAATGCCCCCCGCTCCATAGGTGCGGCTATAGTGAGATGAACATAAGAGGAAAGGCTATAGTGCAGGCTAGGGTGTTTTTCCACATAAATTTCCAATAGTGATTGCAATTTAAAATAATAATTTGTTTATTTATTTACACTGCATTAAAAAGGTAAACAAATATGAAATTACTTGTATTATATTTCACCATAAAATAAAAACATTGAGTATTTAATAAAAAATATAAGCAGAAATTGAGGGGTCAAGCACAACAGAGGTAAAATGAACCTTTAAGACCCAGGTTCTCTTATACCCAAAAAGGCCAACATAAGAAACTTTGTATTGTTGGATTTGGTATATTGTTCCAAAATCTAACAAGACCAATCACGTCAGAAGATTGGTCAGAAGTTATAAGCAGTTATATGCATCTTTTAAGGTAGCACTGCACCCCTAAACCAATGTCAATTCAGGTTTGTTCTTCATCAAATTTGTTAACAAGCTGATTTTGTAAAGCTTTTAATAGCATTTTGACAATTTTCTTCAGAGATCTTCAAGATTTCACAAATTTTGTTTATGTTGAGTTGGAAAAAATTGATTTTTTTTTTAAAGAAATAAACAAAATCTTGTCCTTTTAGAAATGTACATTTTGTTATCTCTTCGACTCGATAGAAGCCAAGAAATCTGAGAAAAGTATTTTGCTAGCTATACCGATTCAAACGTTATTAGCAGAAATATAAATTTAAACTTGGCCTATTGGTGGAGGTAGAGAGCTTGAGGCCCTGCTTACACTAGTGCAGTTTTTTTTTTATGAAAATGACCCCGTTTTAAATTGCCGTTTCCGCTAAATTTCAGAAACTATTTTCATTTACACTATACAACCTAAAACGCATGTCACAACAACCATAGATATGTATAGATAAATTCACTATTATTTAGATCATGGACCTGTCTGCATACTTGGAATTCTTGAATGGGTTAATGAGGCATCTATGTATATATATTTATGGGTATAACAACGAGCAAGATGTTATTGTACAGACTTCAAATTTGCTATGGTTAATATAGAGACCGTCCTCAATCTGAAAAAGAAGAATGGATACAATAGCTGCCTATTGTTGGCCTCTAATAATAAGAATAATTTTACTATGCATCTGTAAAATTATAATTTCTTCATTTTTAAGCATCAAGCATCTTATTTTGGCCCTTATAAACTCTCTTCTTGTCAACAAACAGTTTATATAAACTTCATGACAATTTGGGAAGATGGTTAGCGCATGTTGCATTCCCAAATGGATGATATAACCAACCCAAACTCCGCTATTACTGCAAACCGAGCTGCTCTGAGACACAAAAAATCATGAGCTGCTTGCATGTACTGTAAAAGAACACAGTCAATCAGCACAAACACATAACGCATATATTTATTTAATTACAGCTGATTTGATGATCGTGCTAAGCCATATGTTTATCATTTAAAAGACCTGCATCTGCTTGAATAAAATGTGCTGTATTAAATGCCACATTTGAGTAACAAGGTCCAACTCATTTAGGACAATTTGAATCAACAAGACAGGATAAAATACCCATTATGCTTGTAACAGAACAGCTTGGACGCTTCTATTGAACAACCTTGCCAGTGTTTTTCTCTTTTTTTTCTTTTTCTTTTTATGTGTTCTGCATGCTTTTTGCCTGTGTTTTGTGTGTATTCTGTTTTTCTAGCCAAGATGGTAATTCATCAGGGACGTTCAAAGCCTAAACACTTAATTATCTTCTAGCAACTGAGGAAAAATGGGAGGAAAACACATTTATATTTTCAGTTATTCGCATTGTGCTGTCCAGGCACAGTTGTTATTTGTTTAACCACCAGTTAATGCACTGCTAAAACACACATTCTAGTTCATTGTTCTCAGTTGGTTTGAGAACAGTTTCTGTCTGCTTTATTAGATATGAGTGAATTAAATAGTGGAATAAAATGTCACACATCCTACCCTAAAATGCTTTCACGTTCCCAACTGCACTTTTTTTGGCACATCTAGTTATGAATCATGCCTGCTTTTAGCAAAAAACGATATGCTGTCAGAAACCAGGAAGCCAGAATCTCTTAACATTTTAAGCTTCGGACGCAAGTGAAAATGTTTTTTGTTAATGGCAGAACTGGAGACAAATTGCAGCGCTCTTTTATGCAGAAGACAATTGCTTAACCCGTTCTTGATGGCCTGTTCAGGTCAGAAGGCTTTCTGCTTAATGCATCTATTGGCATTCATCGCACTTTTCAACACGTCTATGTCTTAAGCTAGCGCGCGTTCACATGGCAACATCACACACTTGAAGATGAACCGAGTGAATGACAGAAGCGTGAGACTTGCTTCCTGTAACAAGCCATTAAGATCCAGTGAACTAAACGGATGCACAAAAATACACCTTATGCTTCTAATCCCCCATTACTATACTTTCTATGCAGTGTTTTCTTGTATCTGTGAGACTGTTAAACCCTGGTGCTGTTCAAAGTTACCTGAGAACTTAAATCTGTAGCGTCTGAACGGCTTCTCTGAGGGGGTATTAGTTCAGCTTATCTCTCACTCCTTTATCTGTGAAATTATTCAATTAGGTTGATCTCCATAACAGAAACATCAGTTCTGATTAGACACTACAGTTTTCTGAGTGGCTTGTGAAGTGAAGTGAGAAGCGCAATATGAAACTTTGTGAATGTTGATATGAAAACGCAATCGGAATAAACCCTCAGAACGGTGCAGCCAGTCATCTGTGTATAGACGCTAACAGAAAGACGTGTTTTTCTTCATTTCTGTTCCCCTGACAGCGCTCACAGCTATCCCCCCCCCCCCCACTCACTGATTGTTAGTTTAGCACCTGATGGGCTGGTTCAATTCATCTTCACTGACATATTACGAGGACAGAAATCAATTATTGTTTAAATAGACACTGCTACCAATAACCAGGGATCAATATGTGTTACAGAGCAAGTGCTGTTTACTGTATGGAGGAGCTCTGGCTTCAATACGAGGACAAACTAAATTTCTTAAAATAAAGATAAATAAAATCTGGTTGCATGACCCAAGGTCTGCTGAAAAACATTCACTGTGAACTGTGATTTATGTTTTGATTTTTGGTATCAAATCTCTCAAATTTTAACTCGGGGGACTGCATCAGTTTAAGATCTGTTGTGGTGAAGCAGATGCCAACAACATAGTTGTTTTTTTACATCAGTCCCTTTCTATCATTCTGTCCATCATTCTTTCTATTCTTCATCTGTCCACCATTCCAAGTAAAATTGTATATATATTTCTTAAGGTGCTATATATTTTTGGCTTGTTGTGCTGACATCATTCTATCTTTTTGTCAATTCATCATCATCTGTCCATCATTCTGTCATTTTAGCATCTTCTATTGTTCTTTCTATCATTCTGTTCATCCATCCATCCATTGTTCTTTCAATCTTTTCGTTCATCATCCACCTATCCATTGTTTTTCTTTTGTTATCTTTATTATTTTGTTATCCATCCGTCCTTTGAGTTGTTCATAATTAGTCCATCCATTGCCTTTTTTTATCATTCTAGCCATCATCCATCCATCCATTCATTCTTCCATCTATCGTTCTTTCAATCTTTCTGGTCATAATCTGTTCAAATCTGTTTTTTATTGTTCTTTTCACCATCAAGCGATCCATCCATCCATATTTTTTTTCTATCATTCTGTCTATCCATCCATCCATTTGTTTTTCATTCTGTATATCCATTACTCCATCCATTGTTCTTTCTAACTTCCTATCTATCCACTCCAGCGATCCAGCCATCCATCCATAATTTTTTCAAGCATTCTGTCCATCCATCCATCCATCCATCCATTTTTCTAACTTTCTATCTATCTGCTCCAGCATCCATCCATTCATACGTCTATCCATCAATCATTCTTTCTATCATTCTGTCCATCCATCCATCCAGCATTTTGTTCTATCTTTCTGTCCATCCATCCATTATTTTTTCAAACTTTCTATCTATTTGCTCCAGCATCCATCCATCTATCCTTTGTTTTTTCAATTGTTCTATCCATCAGTCCATCTATTGTTCTTTCTGACTTTCTATCTATCCACTCCAGCATCCATTCATCCATCCATCTATTCATTTTTTCTATCAATCTGTCCATCCATCCATCCATAGTTCTTTCTAACTTTTATCCATCTGCTCCAGCATCCATCCATCTGTCCGTCCATCCGGCTCTCTGTCTGTCAATCATTCTATCTATTGTTCTATTATGCTATTACTTATATTATTTCTGTATGTTGTTCTGCCTTTCCTAAACATCAGGCATCCCCGTTATGGAATCTGTGCTTTGAGGGTGACAAGATAAAATTAAATAATTTGAAAACGTCACGATTCACATTATCTGGTTATTTCTTTCTTCATAAACATGCAAGAAGTTCTCCAATGCAACTTGCAGCACTCTTATAACATCGGCAGTCTCTCTGTAGTGACCTGGGGTTAAGTGACTTGCTCAAGGGCACTATGGTAATCATTCGTTCCCTGCAACGATCAAACCAGCAGCTTTCAGATTGCAACCCCTGAGATATAACAGTCCTGCCTCCAGAGTATTAACTCATTAACGCCCAGCAATTCAAAAAGTACCCCCCCCCCCCCCCCAGAGAACATTTAAGTGATCAACAACAGAAGTCCTGATGTCCCACAAGCAGAAACTCCTCATGCGTGTTCAGCACTTTGTTAACAATGATTTATAATGTTGTCTGACTTGTGTTGACTAAGATGCACTAATGATACAGTATCTTTAGTTTCTGCTTTAGTAAGACGTTAATGTTCATGAGCATCACACTTTTTTATGTATAGCTATTTTTCCTATGAGAGAAGCGTTTTTTTTTTTTTTTTTCAGTATGGTCCAACATTTTTGCTTGCTCAACATTTATTTTGACTGTTTGATTTATACAGGTACTTTCTTCCTCAGATCATCTTACTCGAAGATGACAAGGTCTTCTCTGATATTGTGCAGACACAGGTTTTGGTCATACGTATCAGCAGATGTGCAGATTTTAGTGGTTTTACAGTGAAAGAGAAGCATACGAGGGGTAAATAGCTGGGAAATTTAAGATAACAGCAGCATTTTGGGTCAGTGCCAAGGTGTCAGAGGCGAGAGGAGATGGAAGACGTGTTGTCGACAGATACAGTATAGGCACTGATGGAGAATGAGACCCGGTGGGCTCCGGTTGATTGTTTCCGGCTCTTTCCACACTTCCCTAAGCACAACACGAACTACATTTCCATTATGTATCAGTCAATTTTGACAACATGTTGTGAATTCCTTAAGTCTGCCATTTCCTTCGCTTTGCTTTAGATTTGTATTTGTTTGTACATGAACATGAAAAACGGTTTTCCTTTCAGCCCTCATTCGCGCTAGGCTTTCACAGGTGCGTATTTGATGATAAAATTGCATGAGGGTTTTTTCTGGGATAAGTGCACCTCTGGGTTGCGGGGAAGTGCAGTGGCAGAGAAATTACACTCCTCTTTTCAGCACATAGCTTTTATACACAATCTTTTGCATGGAAGAAAACATAGCGTGCATAGCTTCACATGCGGTCGTGTTTATAAAAAGAGATATTGTGGTTTTTCCTGAATATGACATTCAGCAACCTCAGATCTTCCAAACATTGCACAGATAAAGGCTGTAAACTTAAATTAGCCAAATTGTGTAGAAACAAAACACTCTTTTAACACTAACTCTAACGCAAAGATTACTCTACAGACTGGCAGATCAGAAGGAATAAGCCGCTGTCAAATTATTCACTCTTCAGAGATACCCACGTCGAGTTTTCATATGCATGCCAGCGTATCTACCTGTCTGAACTGCCAATCAAATCTAGAGACGGGTCTTTGATTAGATTTGAAATGCAAAACAGAACGAGAATGAAGCTGATGAGCCAGCGCCTTCACCTTATTTTGCGTAGACCTTCCTGCATCAACAGCAACTTATTAGATTTTCTTGAAAGCTCACCTGCCCGTTCATCGCTGCTTGCTGTTGGGGAGGAACCCCCACCTCCTTCTCCTCTTCCAATTAGAATGCATCTAGTAATGCAATTAATTACCCCATCCAAATGAGCTCCGCCATGCAGGGGGTCTTCTCTCTCTCTCTCTCTCTCTCTCTCTCTGGTGCTCGATTAAGAGACTAGAGGAGATAAACTTCAGCGTGTGTGTGATCCTCATTCTGTCTTGGGGAATTTACCTTGAAATTATAAGATACTGTAAAAGCTATTTATTAGAAATGGTTAAACTGTTGTCTAACTAACTATGCTTGCTTAGTAGCTTGCTTAGCAACACTAAGCAACTAACAGGACAAACCATTTAATGACATTTTACAGTAAAAGGATGTTAATTGTACAGTTTTTAGAAGCAAATAAAACAAATCAATTAATAATTTACAGTCAAAAACTGTAAACTGATATTCCCAGAATGCTCTGCGTGACACTCCACATTTTTTTGTAAAGATTTTGCTTAAATAATCAAGTTTTTAAATAGTTTTTGTTATCAGTTATGTACGTTTTTGTTTTGTTCTGTGTGTTTCTGTGTTTATTTACATTTCTGCATCCTCATGTTCCCTGGTTGTAACCCCGCCTTCTCATTAGTGTTTCACTCCCGTCCAGCCGTGTTCACAGGTGTCCTGTATTGTCTCCCTGATTTGTCTGTGTATTTATATCACTCCCTGTCTTTAAGTCCTGGTCGATTGTTAACGTTACAGGTCTAATTGTCTGTCTCTGCACTGCTCGTCCCGGTTTCCTTTGTTTTCTTGTTTTGTCAATAAATGTTCAAGTTTGAATGAAATTCCTGCCTCCGAGTCCTGCCTACAAGGAAGCGAGAGCGCAAGATACCACAGCCGGATCGTGACAGTTTTGGCCTTGTTTTTGTTGTTTAAGGAATGTTTATTGCATTATTTAAGTATCATGTGGTTTAACATACTGTAATGATGTTTTGTGTTTGTGTGAATGACTGTGTGCACCTTCTGTATATTAGTATATACTTTGCCATTTTTTTTTTTTTGGTAAAAACTACAGAGTTTTTTTTTACAGTGCACAACTTATAACATTTTTTTTATGTGTGTATATATATATATATATATATATATATATATATATATAAAAACATGGCGCCAGTGGCAAATTTTCCAATATTGGTGTTCTCTGGCAAATGCCAAACGCCCTGCGCAGTGTTGGGCTGTAAGGACATTGGGCCCTCATACCACCCTCATGGAGTCTGTTTCTGACTGTTTGAGCACATGCACATTGGTGGCCTGCTGGAGGTCATTTTGCGGGGCTCTGGCAGTGCTCCTCCTGCTTCTCCTTGCACAGAAGCGGAGGTAGCGGTCCTGCTACTGGGTTGTTGCCCTCTTATGGCCTCCTCCACATCTCCTGATGTACTGGCCTGTCTCCTGGTAGCACCTCCATGCTCTGGACACTACACTAACAGACCTACCACTAGAGTGAAAGCACTGCAAGCATTCAAAAGTGACCAAAACATCAGCCAGAAAGCCACTAACTGAGAAGTGGTCTGTGGTCACCACCTGCAGAATCACTCCTTTATTGGAGGTGTCTTTGCCTATAATTTCCACCTGTTGTCTATTCCATTTGCACAACAGCATGTAAAAATTGATTGTCAATCAGTGTTGCTTCCTAAGTGGGCAGTGTGATTGACTGCATTGTGTTCTTTAAGTGTTCCCTTTATTTTTTTGAGCTGTGTGTGTGTATAATCTCAAATTAGGCATTTTATAATGAGGAGTGTTTATTTTGATCAAAAGAAGTAGGCAGTAAACATGTTCACACGTTGCTCTTTTGAACTTCCTATCAAGGAATCAAAAAAAAAAGAAAAAAAAAATTAATATAAAGGAAAAAATAAAAATAAAAAAAATAAAAAAAATAAATATATATATATATATATAAAATAAATAAATATTAATTTATATATCACAGTTTCCACAAAAATATTTAAACATGAAAACAGTTCTAAATTGTAATAGTATTTCACAATATTAATGCTTTATGCTGTATTTTTGAGGCTAAACACAGCCAAAGCACACAAGACTTCTTTCAAAAGTTAGTAGCATGACTACTTTTTGTTACTTCTTAACACTGCTCAGATCAAATGCGCTCCTATGAAGATAAGAATGAGTAGGACTTGAGAGGCTCAGACAGAGAGAGAGAGAGAGAGAGAGAGAGAGAGAGAGAGAGATGCATAAGGAGAAGGGTGTGTGTTTACTTGATACTGCTGGGTCTAAGCTTGTAAACTACATTGAAAAGCAGCAGGTAGACAGTCAGAGAAAGCAGGACACATGATGCTACCTGCATAAGAATGAGTGGAATAGAGGCTCTGAAGCTATTAAGGCGATGATACTATAAATCAGAGTTAATGGGGCAGGTTGCAAAAGAATCTATATGCTATAGACCTGAGGGCTTCACTTAATGTTCCGACAATTAAAGCATTTCTTGGTTTGTGTAGGATCTTCATTTGCAAATGAAGTTAGGGTTATGTATTGACGTTTTTTTTATTGCAGTGCTGAGATGTCAGTACTTTGTAAACGGATTGCTTTGTCTTTTATATTTTAAGGAGCTCTGTTTTACACTTTGTTGCATTTAGTTTTTCTCTAAGGTTCACTTTAAGATTTTACATTTGATAATTAAATTCCATGATTATTTTAGGTACAAAATAGTTTCCCAAAATTGTCTCCTTTTGGTGAATTTTATGTTTTGAAGCCAACTATGTAATTTATCCATTGTGTGATGTCTGCAGAACCAATGAGTGTTGTTGTTGTAAAATCAAACTAGTAATTTGTCAACAAAAGAGTTTTAGCATTCAGTGATATTTTATATATTCATTTAAATGTCAGCCTTTTGCGAAAATAACTTGTGCTGATTTGCCAAACTCAGTGCACACCAGGGAATCTGTCACAGGGTCAGTGCGTTTCTCTGAAGGACTGCAGAGAGCATCCTCTGATTCACAAACTGTGCTGTCAGACGCAGAGATATGGTGCAGTTTAGCCTTGCATTGTCCAACACTGAATGGATGCAGGACATTTAATATTCTTAATATTCTGGAACAGTAACAATAAAGGCATTAATGATTTATGTTCTTGCTTCAGTTCATAATTCAAAGGAGTAAAAGACATTTCAGTTATTATTACAGTGGAAACTTTAGAGAAGTTTTATTATAAACTATAATTCTTTTTTTTATTTGGGGTTGGGTTTTTCACACAGTGTTAGCAGAAAGTCAGTTCTGCTGTTTTCCATAATAATGCAGGACGATTTACTGGCAGTCAGATTGTTGCATTTTTGCTTGGTTTATTATAAAAATCGCCAACTCCTCGCCATGAAAGCAGCCATGGGAGAATGACGTTACCGGTTGGAGGGAGCTAAAATACCCTTTACTGTATTTACTGATCATCGGACTCTAGAGTACATTCGGGCAGCCAAACGGTTAACCTCCAGACAAGCTAGATGATCACTTTTCTTCTCCAGATTCGACTTTAACATCACCTACCAGGTTCTCTCATCAGACGCTCTCTCATGCCAATTTGACTTCCAGCACCAAGAATCAAAGCCGGAGTTTATAATTCCTGCAACACTCATCATCGCTCCCATCCATGACTGAGATTTTCAAGGCATTAACCATGGAACCAGCACCTTCGGATTGCCCACCTGATCGAACCTGCTTGCCGTTGAAACTTCGGAACCATCTGCTTCATTGGGTACACGACACCCCCAGCACTGTACATCCTGGAATCACAGCAACCACCAAACTTGCCTCAAATCGATTCTGGTGGCCACCCCTGCCTAGAGATGTGATACAATTTGTCAAGGATTGCACTACTTGCAATGTCACCATCAATGAACCAAAATGTCTCTTACAGCCCTTACCCACTCCTCAGCGTCCATGGTCACACAACGCCGTAGACTTCGTCACAGATCTGCCAGCCTTTCATAACTACACCACCATCCTCGTCATCATTGACTGCTTTGACCGCATCATTGACTCCCTGAGAAAACCTGCCACCGGCCTCGCTCCTTTCCAATGTATCCTAGGATACTGCCTATGTTCCCATGGTCAGGAGAACCATCCAACCTACCCACTGAACGGCCACGTGAACGGTCTCTGCATCAGAACGGCTCTCGCTTCAGGTGCCACTTGCAGGTAGGGGGCTCTGTAACAAACCACACCTCTGTGGCTCTCTCCGATCGCTACCAGAAGGAGCCATCACCCGAGTTCTAACTTTACCCACGGACTTCATTCGCCTTAATGCCACGTATCTAGGGCTCATTACCAGCCCAGGTGTTTCTCATTATCTCACCCTTAAAATACCCTGCCTGTTTAATGCTCTACGATCGTTTGCTGCCAGCCCCGACCTTCTGCCTGATTCCGACTCTGATTTATTGCTGCCTGTGCTTGTTATTTGACTACGATTCTGCTATTCTTGTATTGCTCTGCTTGCTGTGATTTTGACTCTGCCTGAAGACACTGATTAAAGCTTGCATATGGATCCAAAAGCCTCTGATTCTTCGTTACAGTAAGACAGTTATTATACAGAAGTACTTAGATGACAGACTTTGCTTGTTCATTACAGAATGACCATATTGCTGTGTGTTCGAACAAATTCAAATGATCCCGTATCCTAGCGCATAGTCACATGATTTTTCTGATGCACATTTAGGATTTTTTTTTGTTAGTAAATTGTGTTTCCTTCGTAGTTTATGTGCTTTTTTCTAATTGGATTAAAAGATTATCTGACTCAAATGTGCACACATTTTTGCAGCAATTTTTTTAAATTTATTTTGGTGTTTCCAGTGTTTTTATGCGATATTCCAAAATGGCATGAAAATAGGTGGCTGGAAACATAGCTAGCCTACTGTCAGTCATCCTGATGTCAAATATTGAAATGTACATGTTAAACAAATCATCCAGCACTAATATCATGAGTGAATGACTTCATTATAATGTCATGACCATGCCAGTTTCTAATTTAACCCATCTTTGCATTTTGTTTTTCATAAATGGTCTGATTTGAACTTATTATTAGAGTACATCTACATAGTACACAGAATTCTCCTATTTCAAAAGAGCAAAGAAAAAACATGTTTTTCATGACATGACCCATTTAAATCTGCAACAGGAACATTTCTAAGAGTTAAAAACGCTCTGGTGGTGCATTCATTGTAAGATCTGAGTAGTGAAAAACAGCCTTCACATGACAATACCTCTCTCACAGACTAGAGACATTCAGAAGAAGCACTCTGGCAGCCTCTCATGCTCACTTGACGATGTAGAGGCTCTGTAGCAGTTGTGATAATGGAGTAAAAGCATGTAAATAGTCTTTAAATACTCCATATGTTCTTACAGGCATTAGACAGAGTGTACTTGAACTACATCAGTACACTAAGCCTCAGTATTCTCTCTGCCTCAGTATTCATCCACATCTGAACCCCACACCTGGAGCTCAGAGACGGTCGGTGTGGACCAGAGCACCTGGAGGAACCATGTGGTGTTTCTTTCTCAGGTGTGTGCTTGGCTGAGGAGTTGCAGTAACATAAACAGCTGGGAAAAGGTTAATCCTCTCAAAGAGGAAGCTAAAAAAGCATGCGCCGCCTTTTTATCTACACAGCTGCCATTACCACAGGCTTAACCAGCTCACCGGTGCTTGCTTTCATTATTTCTAATATGAGCCTCACAATAAGTAATGATACTGTGTGAAGTATTGTTCTTATGCTGAACTACTAAGAGCTTTCTCACATACAGATTCTTTTTACATTTAATGATGTTTTTTTCTGTTAAGGTACCATGTGTAAAAAGAAGCTATGCTCCTACAAAGCCAATGTAACGTGTAACTATTCGAGCTTGTACAGGAGTAAACATATTTATCTTTATTATCTGTTCTTCAGATAGTGATGACAGAACAAACAGTGTTGAATTTCAAGGTATGTGAGGTATATTGAGGTATGTGAAAGTGGTTAATGGTACTTGTATTTTACCAATAAAGAAACACAAAGACTGCATACTTTCTAAAGCTTTCTGCTTGCCATGCATAACATCATAACATGCATAACATCATAATACATTTGGATACCTTTCTTGAGGAAATGTTTTGGTGCTATACATGCTGAATGTTACTCAAATCTATTCTACAGTACATTATTGAATGTACAGTTCATTAAGACATGACGGTTCCCTCTACTACACAGTCCGTTTAAAGAGTTTTCCAATGCCAAGTAATTATCCATAAGCCTTTATCTTCTATTTAGACAGAGTCATTAGTGTTGATTTGGGTGTACTTATCGAGGCATTTATTTAGAGTTAATCTGCTAATGATTTTCAGTGTTATTATTTCGGCTATCTGTAAGAGCATGCATGAACTTTCCAGGAAGGACATACTTTTGTGGAATAGGAAGAGAGAATCACTTACATTGGGTATTGCTTGGAAAAAAACAGTGAAGATAACATCTGCAATCGTTGGATTTAATTGCATTCTTAGCCTATATAGTTACTGAAAAATGTAGTTTTATTTTTCTGAATCTACCGATATTGGTTTACATTTTCACAGTTTTTATAGTACACGTTGTAATAACGTGGGTTGACAACACTATGGTACTTTATAGTACTTCTCCTATTTTTAGCAACTTGTGGGTCTTGGTTAGTATGGATTCCCACAAAAATAAAAAAAAGGAATTTATAGTAAATGTTTCTGAACCATACTTGAAGTACTTGAATTAATTTGTAGTAAATCTAAATTCTTGAGGTAATATAACAACTATAAACAATTACTTTACCCAATACTGTAATACAGTAAATGTTCTTATATGGTATACTATATGGCAGGGTTCCTCAAATCTTACCCTGGAGGTCCGATGCACTGCAGAGTTTAGTTCCAACCCTGATAAAACTC
>JAUCMS010000153.1:6261710-6277991 GCA_032357445.1 Enteromius radiatus | reverse complement strand
AAAAGTGTTGTTACCAATGTCCTGTTACACATTTGTACTTACACACACCATTCTGAGGGTTGTTACATGTGTGTAGTAACAGAAATATTACAGCTGTAGATACTATGTAGCAATGTGTACTTACATACTTACATAGTAGATATACATCTAGTTACTATGTAAGTATACACAGGTATTAGGGACACTTAATATAAAGTGGGACCATTCTGGGTCAAAAGGTTAATAATAATATATTTTTATGCAATTATTATGGTTATTTCACTTGACATGGATTGTTACAATTGTTGGTCTTTTTGGTTTAGTGTATTATTATTCCGACCTTTTTGACTTAAATTTTAAAAAACAACAATACAATTATTTACAAGTCTTACAAGTTTGGAATTAATGGAGGATGAATAAATAATTACATGTTCATTAAACAATAAAAATATTGAAAACATTAAATTATGTAAAAATTAAACTTTTTAACACTCGTGATTAGTTAATGCAATGTAATGTTTTATATATTTATAGTTAATTAATCATGCATTACTAGATAACAATAGAACCATACTAGTACTTTTTTTTGTTTCCTGGTGGACTGATACATTTCCAAGAATTGCAGGTTATTCATGTGTCATTTTATGAACACTTTGAGCATGCCGTCTAAGGCTGAGAGCTGATATTTTGCATGTGATTTTAGATCTTTACCATCAATTTCTTGAATGGAACCCGACTTTAGTCCCAGCAATGTCAATCAAGATCAAGCTCTAACATTGCTCTGCGCTGCCCACAGCGTCAGTAATCATATCAGCAGACTGATGTGGGTGTTTCTCAAGGCTGATTTTTGTATTCCAGCTGCTCAGAACACTACACACGCCACCATGAAAGAGCACCGCTTTGACCTCCTCCCTAAAACCCTATGACCTCGGGCTCCTGGAGGTCTCTCGTCCCCTGAAGAGGAGAATGGAGGTGTATTTAGTCAAGCCTCACTGCACACACATTTTATAATGTCTCATAAATCTTCTCTCCCGGAGCCAGGTCTCCCGGCTAAGTGTATTTGATTTGTCAAATATTAAAATTAATTTAGGGTCACACGGTAGAAGCACGAGGTGCCCCCCTCTGCTCGTTCAGTTTTCACCACGGGGATGCAATCCGTTAAATACATTAAAAACCTAATCTGGGCACCAAAGTGGGAATAAATCATTCTGCCAGTGCTGTTTAAGGACTGTCTGATTATTCTACGCTCTGACTCCAAGCCAGGACATTATTTAAAGGCTGTGCCTGGGGAAATAGCCTCCAATGTGTTGCTCATTGATAACTAAACATTTGTTTTTACCAAACGCTTCCACAGTCAGTATAAGACAACAGCCATAATGATAAAATTACTCCATGTGAAAGTAATGAAGTCAGAAACTAGAGATGCTGTGTGTGTGCTTGCAGGTTGTGCTGTGGTTTTCGTGACACTCACAGGTGTTCCTGCTGTTGGTATTAGAGTATAGTTTATGTGCCACTGCAGCATTGAGTTCCTGTAATTGTATTTCTTTTGGTCTCTTAGTTTTTTTCCACCGAAAATTCAATTTAACAAAATACTAGTTTGTGTTTGCAGGGAACCTGTTAAAACGTCCATACCATCTTATAAAATACAATTTTGGAGTTACTCTTTTCAAATTGTAAGCACTACTGCAGACTAAATGCCCACAAAACCTCCCACTGTATATGTGATGTTATTGCAAAGAAAAAAGCACAAGCTTGCTAAATTCTAATTGGCTGCAATGGCCACTGGTTTTTATCAGTTTGCTGGTGTTGTGCAACATTGTATTCCCTCCTAGAATTATTTCCCCCAGGACCACAGCAGGTTCCTTATTGTAATGCCTTTTCAAACACACAATTTATTAACAATTTAGCTAGATATTTTTGTAGCAGTATTTGCTACCAAAAAAGTTGAATGAGGAAATCCTATTAAAAAAGGGCACCTATTATGCCTCTTTTTACAACATGCCAGTATGAGTCTCAGCTGTCCCCAGAATGTGTCTATAAAGTTTCGATTTAAAAGACCAAAAATCAGGGGTGGGCAACTTCCTGGAGGGCCGGTGTCCTGCAGAGTTTAGCTCCAACCTAAATCAACACACCTGCCTGTATCTTTCTAGTCATCTTGAAAACATTGATTAGCTTCTTCAGGTGTGTTTGATTGGGGTTGAAGCTAAACTCTGCAGGACACCGGCCCTCCAGGACCGAAGTTGCCCAGCCCTGCTATAAATATAATGTATTAAATCATTTTGAAAATACCTGTTTTGAGTGGAAGCACAAACAGGCTGTTTTTGTGCATGTCTCTTTAAATGCAAATGAGATGCTGCGCCTTTTCCAGAATAGCTCTGTGCCTTTACAGCTCATACCACTTATACTTTTGAGCCATATATACTACACACAGCTGTTGTTCACTGACGAGCTGCGCAAATCCACGCTAATAATAATCATGGTTTTGCGTAGCTCGTCAGTGAACAACAAACATATCGGTGCATCCCTAAAACAAATATTTCCTCCCTTCCGTTTTGCACATTGTGCACACAACATCGTTTGTCGTTGAGCGCCATAATAAATATGCCAAACCTATGGGCAGCAGTATAGGGAAAAGAATAAAGCCATGCAAGCCAATCGAAATCCACAAAATCCGTAGCCAAACAAACTGTAAATAGGACGCTCACATGACGTTTTTGCCGCATAATGTGATGTTTGACAACCTAAAACCCTGTTTCTCCCAGTTGACACGGCAACACATAACCGGCGTTATCAGAAATCTCCACTTTGGCCGGAGTGTAAATGAGAGGCCAAATCACAGGGAAATATTTCCGTCTTCCCTTCGTGTAAACGGGGCCTTATAAGAAAACATAAGTGCCCTTTCAGCTAACAGGGTAATCAGTTAGCATGCTAATATAACAAGCTAGCAGGTCTAGTCTTCCATTTCTATTTCAACCAGTAAAATCAGTTTAGAGTACAAACTGCTGGGTCTAAATTTGTCAAAGTTTGCAAGGTTCTCTGCATAAAGTTTCTGAATGCCTGTGGACACATTTATTGACAAGCTTTAGAATTGGTTTACATATAAGCCATTTTTGTGTTTCTACATCTCTCTGTCCTTTAACGACCTTAAACAGAATGAGTTTGAAGTATTGTAGACAGGAGGAACAAACATAATTTCTTTATTTTCTTTCCATTTTCTTGTTTGTTACCCAAGGCTATATGCTGAATGAGCTTTACCAAAGTCTCCTAATTTAATCTACCTTTTATGGCCTTTGAGGTGCTGGACAACAATAGCTGATATGTTTTGTGATTGGATAGAAAAAGTAACCTAGGAAACAGCAGAGCCATTCTTGGTGCAATTGTGCCCTAAACCTATTATAAGACATTTCGGATCATGATATTGATGAGTAAACATGATCAATCAGCAATAAAGGCAGAATTGAATTGAAGTGCACACAGTACCACTTTTTCACTTGTGCTCTTCTGTTTGACATGTCCTATTTAAAACACAGCAGGCATAATGGCAAGTGCATTTTATGGAAATTTGTAAAATAATTAAGAACAGGAGTTCCAATGGTCTTCTCATAAATAATGTAAATTCGCCTCTAAAAGTGCCCTGCCGGTTGTGCTTGCTCTGCACAATCTGAGAGGCAGAGAAGGCTGAGCATTCTCCCTGGTCTCAGGTACACTCTTGAGTCCCATAAATTGACAGGCGTGGGAGACACCACAGAATAAATGGGTGGCGTGAATGAGGAATGCTCCCCATTAATAATGGCTTCAATCTGAGCTCTTTCCACTAGGGGAGCGAGTGGATTGATTAATTAGCATGTGACAAATTTGGTAGTCCACTGTATTCTTCATCTTTGACTGTGCCATCAAATTAAATAAATAATAAAACAATTAAAGAATCTTTACATATCGGGTAATGTAGAGCCTCTAATATACTTGATTAAGTGCCATAAGAGATTTGGTGATTTTATGAATATTGCCTGCAGCTCATTTAGTCTTACAGTATATCTATCTATCTATATTTGCAATATAGCAAGTCCTTTTAAACTTATCACATTCAAAAGTTTTTAGCATGGACTCAAGTTATTGTTGAAGTGTAACAGTAAAGATATTAATAATTTATAATGTTGCAAACTATTTCTCTTTTAAATAAATGCCTTTCTTTTGAACTTATCCTGAAAAAATAAATAAATAAATAATGCAGTACAGCTGTTTTCTGAAAATAAGAAAATGTAAATAAGCACGCTAATATGATTTCTGAAGGATGGTGTGACACTGAAGACTTCAGCTTTGCCATCAGGGAAATAAAAGGCATTTTGAAAATATATTTAGTTTTTCAGTTATTTTAGATTGTAATAATATTTCAAAATATTATTGTCAGTATTTTTTCAGCAAATTAATTTAGCTTTGCTGAGCATAAGAGACTTTGTATTTGTTTATTTAATACCTACTAATTAAAATAAGGCAGGTTGCAAATGTTTGTTATTAGCCCTTGACAAAAGTGTCAGTAGATTTTGTAAGTGTTTGAATTTTGCCCATATATCAGTTTCTGTGTGGATCCAGTTTAAGTTATTTATGCATTACAGCAGCTTCTAATGTGCTTGCATTGCTGCTTCAGCTTACTTTCTTATCTTTCTGACCCTTTCGGGGGCCGAGAAACAGGTGTGCCTCAACCGTTACCAGTCTTTATAAAGTGAATAGGCATTTCTAAGAGCCTGGCCAATCGCAAACTGGATCAGGCAGGGCAATGTCAGTGGTGCTTTCTCAGTCGTCAGAGACGACGAATACATTTGGGCAAGTCTTAAATGAAATGTTTTGCTTGGCTTTGGATATATATTGTAGCTGCCTCTTTTGCCGTTTTTGTTTCTTGCATTAATCACTGTCAGGTGTCTCGCCGCACACTCTCTCTCCACATCCCCATGATTCTAGCAACATGGCAGCAGTCACGGAGGATTAGACCTCCAGCTAAAGAAACGCAGTAATGTCTAATTTCTTCCCCAGAGAGCCAGTTCCACAGCAGGGCCTGTGACGGATGGGAGGGTGATGTCTCTGCCCTAGATCTCAGGGACTGGGTCCCCTTTGATTTTTGCCTGACTCTCTGAGCTCTCTGAATGATGAAGCCAAGGTCATTCCCACACAGTCGACTGACGTCTCATGAATATTATGATTAAACGAAATCTTTGTGACTTGAGGTAATGATAAACAGTGCATTGTTTGTGTGAGTGGGATGAGAAACAAGAGAACTGAGGCAATCTCTGCTTTCATCCCATAAACTCCAGCTCTTCAGGATCAATAGGTGCAATGAAATCGGTCTAAAAGGATTTGTCTGTCATCAAATCCAGAGCTGAAAATGAAACTTTTGACCAGCTTCGGTATGTCAGATGTCTGTGATCAAGTGTAATTAGATTGGTTATGTTTTCTCAGCAGAACTGAGGCTGCTTTGTGGCTCATATGACTGGTGTTCAATGCGTTTTCAATAGGGAGATGAAGCTACATTGTTAACTTTGTTATTTCACAAAATGCCCAGGGGAGTGTACAGTAAACAGATTGATTTAGCCAAGCGTGAGAGCAATTTCGCCCCTAGACAGTCGGCCTTTTTTAATTTGTGTTTTTAATTGAGTAGTTTTATGTGATGACCCTAGAGAAAAGAATCAATTGGACTATTAAGGTTAGTCAATAACAACATAAAACGCAGTGGAGTTTATTTTGTGTGTCATAACAGTTGAATGGCAGCTGACGTTGTGGTATTCGCTAGGATTGCCTTAAAATTTTAAGTATACTTAAGGTTGCATGTTTTGACAACTTTTGTGTACTTACTGATTAATGAATGAATGAAGTTGTTGAATTGTATGTATTCCATTGTAAAGTTGCATTGCAAATTTTGTATTCATAGCTTTAGATACAAATATTCATGAGCCCTTTTTGAATGTATAAATATCAAATATCAATTCTCTGTATAATATGCCATTATACAGTATAGCTCCTGTTTAAGCCAACTTTAAAGATGTGTATGTTTCTGAACTTTTCCATACCTAAAATGATTACATTGTACATAGTGGTCAGTTTTTTGATGACCGATTGCAAAATCTAAGTATGAACAACTTCAGAAACATACAAACCTTTTAGGTTCACAGAAAACTGAAATTGTGGAATTAAAGGGTAATTTTATTGACTTAAACAGGATACTATTTAATTTAAAGCAGTATACAGGTACTTGTATAAACAAGATGAAGTAAATAACATAAGTAATGTTATTTACTACATAAATAATATAATCACTAAATTAGAAATGAATAATTAGCAATGTAATCAAAACAAAATATTAATTTGACCAATTGAACAATAAAATAAACATATTCAGATTTTTCCCTCAATAAGTTCTTAATTTGCTGTTTCATAATAGTTAGTAAGGTAGTTGTTAAGTTCAGGTAGGAATAGGGATGTAGATGTAGGCATTATGTACTTAATTAGCACTAATAAATGGCTAATATTCTAGTAATATGTATGCTAATAAGCAACTAATATGTGTAACCTTAAACCTAAAGTGTTACCAAATTTATCAACCTGTGCAGATAATAAAAAAAGCCTATTATTGGTTGTTATTTGATCGAACACTAGCTGTACATGTTAATGTTTTAGTGGCTGTACAAACGTTCAAAAAATCTATGCATGCTACAACCACACTTTATATACAAATACCTTCTTAATGTGGTCATGTTATGAATACAATGATCAAAACATGTTTTACAGTATCATGACAACTGTTTTAATGTAGCAAATATGTTATACTTTGCACAGAACACAACTTCCTTAAGTTATTAGAATCTGTTTGTTATCGGAGTCCTTGGGAATGGTTTGCAGGGTGGAGACTCCAAGCTGTCTTTGCCCTGTCATCATGTAGCCATTTTAAAGCCCTTGTTCCTCAGAGAGGGCCACCTCTCTTTACCTGTCACCGTGTATTCAAGTGGAAACAGGTGTCTCGTTCCATATGCCCTGTGCCTCCCTTTTATATATTTATTTTATTGTGTTCGCCTGATGGCTTCTCTTTACAAATTGAGTTATTCTTTGCACCGCGTGTGCTCTTCAAGCGCTTGACAGCTCTCTGCAGGGCCCGGGAGATGCCTCTCACGTGAAGAATGGAGAGAACTACAGTACTTCTCCTCATGTTGACAGTTGTTCTCTCTGGGTCAGTCTTCATTATGTGTTCCCCTCAGAGATGGATGCGTCTCGAAAAATGACTTCAAGGTTTGTTTAATGGTACGGATGATGCCTTGATGGATGTTTGCGAGTGATCAGGTTCATTTCTCATAATTTAGTGCGTGAGTGAAACTGCACTGTCAAATTTAATTACTGCATCATTAGCTTGTTTGGTCAAATGCGATGTCAGTTATCACAAATTATCTTGATGGCCAACTGATATGAATAGAAGTCTTGGCAAGTTTGGAGGAGCTGTACTTTTGTTCTTATACTTATTATTATTTGTTTCAATCAGTTCAATAAGTACTTTTTATATTAATGTTGCTTTCATACAAATAAAATAATATATATGTTGTGAATTAATGATTATTTACTAATTTTAATGATTTTTTAATGTCTGAGTGAATTTTTGTATTTTCTATTAAAATATTTTTAACAAAAGTTTAATGACTGTAAAAATATAATGTGGCATAATCAAATGTTCATATCTTGATCATTAATTTCAAAGGAATTAAGTGTTGTTTTTAATAAACCCTTTATATATTAACAAGCATAATCACAGTATTATAAGAATTATTAATAACATTTTCCTTTTTTAATTAGGCTTTTTGTTCACAATCATATCAGGACGGTTTTTGGTTTTTTACAATGGACTTCAAATTAAATCAAACATTTACATTCAAGTCATTTTATGTTTGTGCATTTCATTTAATGTGTTTTTAAACTTAAATAATACATGTAGCGTTGTCTGCAAGAGTCTGCCTCAATTATTCTATAAAGTACTGCTTTAGTCAAAAGCTCATCAAAGTTCACTTGTGAATTTTATGGTATTACTCGCACACTTCTCATGGATATAAAGTCTTACAGCACCATATAACAGAGTATAAAACAGCTTGACCTTTAATTGCAAAACTTTCAAGACAAGAAATCATCCTTTTAGTGAAGCTGACATTTTTAAATACTGTGTGTCCTTCTGAATTGCTTTTTGTTGCCATCGCTCTATTGCCTGGTCTGACTGTATCAGCCCATTAGTTCAGAACCGTAAGCCCCGGCGCTCGCTCATGACAGGGCAGTATAAGTAAACAATGCTGTGGGGTTTTAACGTCACCCATGTATGTAGAGGACAAAACCGTTACCCGGGGCTCATGACCGAACCTATCAGTCAGAGTGGAGATGGAAGGCACCGATAAAGATGGTAGTCTCCCCTGGCCCTCTGTTTGTGCACCCTGGACAAGAAATCAATAGTGGTGGCTTCGGAGACTGTTTTACAGTCAAGGCACCTCTCGGCTTAAATGTTTGTCTGTTTTAGTCAATGACACTTCTCTGCAAACTATTACCCACCGGGAATGAAGAACAAACGCGAAACAAATAAACTAGGCGGCGACCCATCTTGCCATTGTTTGCGCTTACAGATGAAATCCTGATAGTGTGGAAATTTTCTTTACGCGCCGTCAAAGAAAAATCTATCACAGCCGAGATCCAGGCCATTATACTACTGCCTCGGAGGAAATATTGCATCGCACTCTGGCTTGTTTTATCCTGATCTGTTTTGTACGCCCATCATGAGATGGATCTGAAGACAGCTCAAGAAAGCCATTGCTTTCTTTGTGCTGTGATAAAAGAGGATTTCCTGACCGCTATGTATAGAAGGTTATTGTTGCTTGTGTAATACTTCAAAACTGTCGAGAAACAACAACCAGAAAAGCACCACTGCTCATCCTGAAAACAAAAAGATTGAATTTACTTCTCTTAACTGATGTGATCATAATTCCATTACGGCCTCGTTTTTATGATATACTTCATTCTCTTTTTTATGGACACCCAGGGAGATTCTTCCTGAAGGACTACTTTTATGGTAAAGACGTGGATTGAAATAATTAGTGACCCTTTGTATGTGTGAATGACGAAAAAAGGCTCTATCATTTCAGTCAAACAATGCATGCAATTGTTTGTTTGTTAAACTGGCTGCTCTAGCTGAAAGGTGTCCCGCGGTTCTCGCGCTCTCATTGTAGCAGATTCTACGTTGTACTGGCAACAGCACTGTTAACCTTTTTCTTCAGTCAGCCGCATTAGATCTGGATCGGTTGCAATTGTATTCTCACTTCAGAATGTGCCCTACAACCCAAAATGCTCCTGTAGCTTTTAAGCAAATTATTTTTGCTTGTGGAACTTTCCGAAACAAAGCTTCTTGTTCCTGACAAAAGATCACATTTGTCAGTTCACTGTTTGAGAGCGGCAATGAAAAAAAGGGAAAGTCGAGATTAAGTTTACTAGAACAGACATGCTACAGCTTCACATCACTCAGCCGATTTTAGGCAGGACGGAAATAGAAAAGAAAGCAGTCGTTCTCTCTTTGTAAATGTTGCTTTGTTTCCCACCCCCCCCACCATTACCTTCATAACTCTGAACCCCACTGCCTGTCTCTCAAGGGAATTCTCCAGTCGTGGACGGGTGTAACTTCTCATTCAATTGGGGCAGCCTGTGAGATTGGGATTGAATTTTACACACACCAAAAAGTGCTAAGTTAACTGGCTGTCAGCCAACATCTTTCAGTGGCACTTTGGGTACTACGAAGTATTTTATTTTCTGGTATTTATTTACTCTGCAGGCTTGTGGCTGCTGAACATTTATTTAGGTTTTGTTTTTGTGTTGAATTTTTTTCTAATTAATTTTTATTTTATTTTTATCTACTCTACTGCTATCTATTCTACTGCTCTTTTTCCAAATCAAGTGAGCTGAAATATTTTCAAAAATATTTAAAAGCCGTCTTCTTTTCTTCGTAAATGACGAGAGAATTTAAATCAGATATGCCTGTAATGTTAATGTGGAATTATGTATTATAACATATTGTTTGGAAATATACTGTAGGTGAGTGACACTTAAAATGTAATGCGCATTTGGAAATAGCATGAAATCTTAACTAAACCCTACCATAAGCTAGCCCAGTCTCATGGCAATTTGTACATATTTTATGATGTGGCTAATTCGTACAAATTCATTCAACCTCACTCATACGAATTCATATGATTTTTACTAATACATACAAATTTATAAGATTTTTGCTAAATCTGTATGAATGACCTACACCTAACCCCACCCCTAAACCTACCCGTCACTGGGGTTTAGACAGATTGTTTGAGTGAGGTTGTGCGAATTTTCCACCTCTTACGAATACGTACGAATTGGTCGTGAGACTGTGTTGAGTGAGCTAAAGTAAACGTGCAATGAAAATGCCTTTACTGAAGCAGCCATGCTTTTATTGTGACAGGACGATGTGATGCGCACAAAATGTATTACTTTACAGTCCATGCACTACTGTAAAAGTATATGGAGATCATAACGTAGTATTATGAAAAGAACAGTGTAAAAAAAAATCTTTATTAGTCGCTAATCTGCCCTGTAGTCATGAATTCAGTGGAATGAATTCAAAAGGAAGTAAAGTTGTTAGTGCCACTAGTATTCATTTCAACTGGAAACTGCACTGAATTGTATGTATCAGTGTGTTTTTGGAGTTTTGCTATAATGTACAGTAGGTAGAGTTTTTTTTTTCCCCAATAAGCCTAGTTGCATTAGCTTAGCAACATGCTAATGTCAAACTCTTTGGCTGTTTAATCATGCAAATAAGCTATGAGGTTCTGTGAGGTTTCTGGCTTTAGAAAGCAGCTGTTTAAGTAAACAGTAGGTGAATCAGCTAGGTTTCAGAGCAGAGCTCATGTCACACTGACTAGTATGACACTGAGCAGGAGATGAGTAAACTGAGAAACCTCCCATCATGAGAGGTTGTTCCTCTGCAGGAGATTGATTGATTGGCCATTCACAGGATCTCACATGTCCTTCAGACTTGAGCAGTGAAGGACAAGCTGTGAAATACAGGCTAGGCTCTTGGCTGGATTGCTCTAACTGTACGAAACAAATCCAGTCTTTAGGAGACATGTAGTTATGTTACAGAGTTTTGGGCTACAATACAGTATAGGCCTGTGGTAACAGTAAAAAATCTCCATAGACAAAATGATGAAAGTATAAACCTTTGGAGACAGACCCGCCATGAGCTCAGAGGTTGATAAATGATGGTTTATGAAACTGTTCCAACTGTAAATTCTCATTAGATGAGTCACGCTCAAAGCCAAGCTGTAAAATGACTATAAACTCACACCTGTGACTGCACAGTTGATATTAATGTACCAATTGGGGTGTTGCTCGGTAACTACGAATGGTTTGGAGCTAGAATAATTAATATGGAAGAAATGTTTATTCCAATATTTATGAATAGTACATTTAAATCAATAAAAATAAAATCAATTAACTGTTTATAGGTGCCTTTATGGGTAAAATAACTGTATCAATCCTCAGGTTGTGTTCAAAACCCTATGAGACTTGTGGTGTGCCGAGTCAAAAATGACTGGCATACAAAAAAGTGTTTAGAAATCACTTATCACCAAATATTGGTATCAATCTTTTCTTCTTCTTTTCTTTTAATTAGGACTAGTTTTGTATTTATTTTTGGAACTGATTTATTGTAGGCCTCATTAATCTGAACTTACATGCGTCAGTTTGTGAGAGAAAAAAAGCAGTATTTGTGGTTAGTTTTGTTTAATTAGATAAAATATTAAGAAAATGCACTGTTTATCACACTAGCATGCTCTGTTTAACCAAAAAAATGTTTTGAAATGTTTATGAAAAAGCTCTTGTAAAAATGGCACAAAAAAAAAAAAAAACACTTGTGTGTGTTCCCGGCCTAAAATGATAGCTTATAAATCTCTTGTTCTGCAACATTATCACCAACATATGGGGTTTCTTATTTGTTTTGTTTTTTTGTCAATTTGTTTTCTTTCAGTTGTTTTGTTTTTCTGATTGTAGGTCTCATTAATCTGAGCTTATGTACCTCCGGTTTTCAGAGAAAAAGCATTATTTATGCATAATTTTTTTTCAGCATTAAATAAAATATGACAAACATTCCAATGTGTATCACACTAACGTGCTCTAATGTTTAACCAAGAAATTTGTTGTGTTCCAAAAGTGATAACAAAACATGTCCTAATTGAAAGAAAACAAGATTAATTCTAATAGGTGATAATATAGCATAATTATGTAGGCTGAAGTAATAGTAGTAGTTGAAGTAGTTATACCATATGTGGGCAAAGTCAGTAAATCTTAGTCAAATGCAATTGCATTAAGTAATATTTGGGGATGAAAAAATTTTGCTCTTGGTCAGAATGACCGAAACCCAATCTGAGGGTTAATATGCTTCTTTAGAAGCAATGTATTTCACTATGAAATATTGTCTTTTTTAAACAAACAAACAAATCATTAATTTTCATATAAAATTGTAATGAAATAATGAAATAAATAGTGAAAAAAAAAATTATAATATATTTTATTAAATATTCAGTTAGCAACAGCAATGCTCACAAAGCTACTGTCATAAGTGTCGTTGACCCTTATTTTTTCTGATAAAAATATTTTTGTTTCAAACGTTGTAATATGATTCATCCCAGAGGTTTTTGGTTTGAATTCAAAGTTTTGGAAAACCAGTGGAAAATGGGTAGTAAGTTAAAAAATGCTGTAATCTATTTTAATGTCCTTAATAACATCGCATTAAAGCAGGGGTACCCACACTTTTTTATGTCGGGATATACTTTATTAAATGAGAAACGCGCCTAATGCATAATCCTATGTTTCTCTGTCATCTTTATTACTCTGTCCAATCAAAACTTTAGACTTCTAGTGTGACACTGGCTTCTTTTATCCAACCAAGAGTGGTTTTGAGCTGCTGTTCAGTCTGTATTTCACACAGAACGATTCTGCTTCGAAACACAGAATATAAAGAAGTGGTGCTGTTATATATATATATATATACTGTATAACATTATGTAACATATTTGTCATAACATTAGTGAATATAGGTTGTTATATCTTAGTGGTTTAGTAAAGGATCTACCAGCATTGCCTTCGCCATCGACCCTTTATTAAAGAATATCCAAAATCCTAAATTGCATTAATTATTGTAAAAACATTGCTGTGGATATTTTCTGTATCATTTGTAGTACTTGCAGTGTCCCTTGTAGTTTGTAATCCTGTATTTTCTCTGTAATCTGCATTGTGCTTGTTGGAATGAAATGCGTAGCAGACAGCACAGGACAAGGCTGCACAGCATGAGTGCATTATATCACAAACTGTTGCTCAAATCTTGTCCTCTCTCAGATGGACGCACTTCACACAGACTTTGTTTAGAGACCTTCAGACAGAGTGACTGAAAATTTCAAATGTAAAATGTCAAAATTAATGCACAGTGTGCCCGTAGAGACAACGGGACATTCCTGACCCTCCCTTTCATTCTTATTGTCCAGAATTTGTTAAATATTTGCTAAGTCTCACAGCACACAGAGGCCCGTGGCATCACTGCCATCTCCAATGAGCTGATTCTCATTTTAAATGTTAATTGCCTTCCCTGAGCCTTCTCATTACACCCCCAGTAAATGATATGCTGCAGCCTCACTGAAAGAGCTCTCATTTATCCTCAGAATGTGATAAAAGATCCATGCAGGTTTACCCTGATCTCCAATTTGGCTATGGAATGAATGGAAATGCTCTGCATAATTGTCAAATCTATGCATATATATATATATATATATATCTTTTAACTCGTGCAATGGGTTTCATATAAAAATAGATTTAAAACACTATTTGTACAGGATTTGTTTTCTAAATTATGTTTGCATTTACTTTATTAATGTAGGATTTTCTGATATGTTAATATCTGCTGATCTCAATGTAATCACTAAAATCAATCAATCGGTCAATCAATCAATTTATTTATTTATTTACCTGGCATTTGTGTATTATACTTACTACATTTATTGACTTCTTTATTGTCTTATTTGTTTATTGACAAACATTTATTGATGTATTCATTGACTTGAAATGACTGAAACATTTTATTGCAGGTTGACCTCATTTTATGACTGTTTGGTTCATTTATTGACTTATTTAGTGACTTACTTAAATAAATTTGCAACAAACATTTTGAAAAATGTATTTATTGTTTGTTTTGCATTTAAACTGTTTTTACGTTCTGTTAAAAAGCATGCATTGGTGATGTCTGCTAAATGATGTCGCTCCATTTATGCACTGCAGATATTTTCACCAGGGAGATGCTGCATTTCTCTTTTCATCCTGAGCATTTGAATGCACTATACTAACCCGGATCGTCACCTGAGGTTTTAAAAGTTAACAGTTTTAGCTCCTGTTTATAATTGTACATATTACAGCAGTGAGCATTAGGTATACATCAGTTCTAAATATATTTAATCACATCATAAACATAACATAAATATAACATGCATAGTTGTGATCTTTCCTTTGAACGATACATCTGTGAGATGCAGTCTGTTTCTCAGCGCTTATAGGGGATTGTTGGAGATGTACACTATTATGCAATCACAAGGTTGTTTTTCATGAATGCAAATGCATATTTTGAAAATGTAACTATGAACTCCTATATTCCAGCATTTGGTGTCTTGGTTTACCCGATATATTTTAGGTCACTTTAAACTCCTGCAGTGACTTTGGAGACAGATTTGTTCTTCGCTGTGTGTGTTGTTATATAAGCATGTTTCTGTGCAGATCTGTTTGGGGTGAGGAAGGGGCGTAATGTCAAACTCATTGCATGGAGAGAGATGAGTATGCCAATCGTCAGAGCCCGAGGCTGTGCACCTCCATCGTCAGCTTGGCTCCGAACACCACACACTGTAATGCCATCTGGCAGAAAGGTCAAAATAGACTGATCCAGAATCAGCGCTCTGGTTTTACAAAGCTGAGCTCGGGCCTTACATAAATTCACAGCGCTGCATCTCTCAGACATACAGAGGAAGTGTTAGAGTTCCTCAAAGTCTCTGTGTACAGCATGTTGAGAGTTCTACCAGAATCAGAATCGTTCATTTGTTCAAAAGCACTGTAAATACAGACAAAATGTCACTAAAAAAAAAAATAAAAAAAATTACTTTAGGTGGTAGTGTTGGCATGAAACCCTTATTATGTCTCATGGAACCTCTAATAATAATAATAATTATTATTATTATTATAGTAAATGTAGTGAATTGTTGCTGTCTAAACTGAACTCTAGTTCTGAACCTATAAAATATATATATATATATAATAATATTAAAATGTGATGTAACTAGAATATAAAAAATATTAGTTAGTAATGTTAGTAATAATGTTAATATTTATTATTATTATTATTATTATTACAATTACTGCTACTACTAATGAATCATAGTAGCAGTAAAAATAAATATTATTTGCAATATTAAAAATTGTTATACAAGTTGTGTATGTTCAAGTACATTCAACAATATTATTATTAATAATTATTTTAATTGAATATCATTTCTTACTATTGGTAAAGTAAATATTAAAATGTTAATGTTAACATTTTAATTGTCTTTTTATTAGCATATTATTATATTGGTGTTATTATATTACAGTAAAAATAGTACTATTTATTATTGTTATTATTGTTGTCACGATTGAGACTCGGGTAGGCGTTCGGATCCATTTGCAAACGTTTATTAACACACACACACACACACACACACACACACACACACACACAGTCAAACAGCGTCGAAACGAGTCAAACCATGGAAACAGTACATCAGAGGTTGAGGCGAGAGAATAGTCCGAGTACGTAGCAAAGGGTCAGGCGATGAGACAAACAGAGTCCGGAGGGGCGAGACAAGAGCGAGAGTCCGAGGGCAGGCTTAGGTCCAGATCCAGGGAGGCAGAAACACAGAAAAACACAGGAAATCACGGAGGGCTGACAATTGACCTTTCGCAAAACCCCGCCCCAAAACGGCCATTGTCCAATCACACATGCTAGCAACGGTTACTAAGTAAGCAAGGTCCGTCAAGCTGCGGGCCTCCTGCAAGCAAAATGGTGAAGCGATGTGCTTATGGCACATGTAAGTCCGACAGTAGGGAGTTTTTTTTCCCTTCCCACAGCCAAAGACACAATATGAGCGGTGCCTACAGTGGATTAAGCAGTGCGGAAGACCCCACTCCCAGCTAAATGTCAAG
>JAUCMS010000153.1:6225387-6245475 GCA_032357445.1 Enteromius radiatus | reverse complement strand
GGTTGCCTGATTTACGCGACTGCAGCAGCAACTAAAAAAATGTCTAACATTTCGAGTACGAAACCTAAAAGACCTCGCTATGAATCTGAAAAACGTCGTGACTACGTGCGAAATACATTGCATTGGAGAAGCGTTTCGTCTTTTGCCATTGGAATCTCCTTGTAGCAGCCTTAACATTACTGGATCATGCAGCTTATCTGGCAACCTCTAGTCAACGGGAGGGGCCGCTCAGCAGTATTTTGAAAGTGATTGCAGTATTAGTTTTGGCCATTTCTTACATACAGCTCCTTTAAATAGTAACTTACAAGTTGTGAGTCAGAAATTCCAAACTGTCCTTGCAGAGTTGGAATTGTCCCGCTTTATAGTCTCTGTGTAAAGCCAGCATAGGCTCTCCCTCGAGACAAGTATCAGTTCACCATAACATGTGCTGAACATATCTGAGTATCTGGGTTGAACTGTTCTTGAACACTGTTGTAAATACAACTTAACCACTGATTTCTAGTTGTGTCCTCTTTTGGAAGGCAAGGAAAGTAGTTTCACTTTCACAATGAAACACAGCGTATCCTGAACATGGCACCGAAAACAAAACTACAGCAAAAATAATAGTTCTGCCTTCTTAATGTAAACATTTGGACAGTATAATGAAAATAAAACCACACAGTGATGAAAAATTGTGCGGGCATGTTAAAACAAGCCATTTTAGAGGGGTGTGGACAGGTCATAACTTTTATAAAGAATATCTTTATATTTATCTAATATTTAGTCTTTGCAATTTCAGGGATCATATCTATGCACAAAAAACTTGTAACACTCCAAAGAGAAAGGGAAACTTGAAATCGTATCATATGACTCCTTTAATTCAAAGAGTCATAAAAAAAAAACAAAAAAAAAAAACACACAAATATTATTAAGCATATTTACTGACTTAAACATTGATAATGATAAGAAATGCTTCTTATGCCCCAAATCAGGAAATAAACAGAAGACTAAAGTGGTAGAAAATACAAGGTGTAGGTTGCCATCATCGCATCAATAAATTTATAACATAATTTAATTTAATTTAATAATTTATGTACAAGGTTTATTGCCATCATCACATCAATAAATTTATAACATTTCACAGTAATGCTATTTTTACTGGTGAACAAAAAAGTCTTACTGACCCCAAACTTCTGAATAGAAGTGTACAGTAGCCTACTGTATATCAGAATTAAGTATTCCAGAATCAAGAGCCCTTCAGTAAATTAAATGAGTAACTGTTGCATATCAGCAGTTTTACTGTTATTTTTTATTATGGACATACTCGGAGTTTGAGTAATGGAAATAATTTTACCACAACATAAAGTATCTGTTTGGGAATTTTGAATAGCTTTTGCTGATAAGACAACCCCTAGACACGCTTAAGGCTGTTTCTTTAGCAGGACTGCCATTACTGCTACACTCTTCTTTACATGACTGCCAGTGAGATAATGATACATTCCTTGGCTATATTTCAAGGGCCAACCCAAGCTTTTCCATTTGATGACCTTTCACCTCCCCGCCATCACAAATCAAACGAGCTGGAAAGCGTGAAAGAACCAAATCGAGTTGTTCTGGACCATCTGCTGGACAAGAAGCACTAATCACATTTTGATATATTGAGTGGTTTCTGTACACTTCAATAAAACATTGTTCTTAGGGTCAGAAGGGTCCCAGGAGAAAAATAAAATGAACCTTGACCTTTCCTCTGAAGTTCGCAGTGCGAGTCCGTTTGCCCCCCCCCCCCCCGTTTTTTACCGATTCTGTGTTTTGTGTGATTACCAGTTAAAAGGCATTTCTGGTACAGAAAAATCAGCTCCACATTGCCGCCTAAAACAATCATGCTTGGTATCAACCAAGCACCAACATCACTTTTGTTGAAAAGATGTAACAGATGAGAAATATCCAGCTCTTCTTTTCCTTGCACTGTGTTTTTCAGTGATAAAACCTCATGGAACTGTCAGTATCCAGAATCAACATATCCAGAAATAAACTTCACCATGTCTTCAGCTTAATGACTGGAGAGCACCAGACCTGGTTATTTATTTGTTTATTTATTTGTTTATTTTTTCATGTACTGTAGGTGTAAATTGTTTGGCCAAGGTTGTTTTCTATCTTTCACCGAAATGCCATTTCTAGACATTTTGAAACATTATTTTTGAGTGATAGTGTGACATGATTTGTCATTCTGAAGTAGGATTCTTTCTGATTTGTTCATTGCTTGATTTATGCATTTGTTCATTCATTAATTCATTCAGCATATCGCCAGGGCTACAGACAAAATGTCAGCCTCTCAAAAAATATGGTAAATATTGTATTGATATCCAGTTTTGGGCAAGCTACTTAGAAAATGTAGTGAGCTAAGCTAATAGTTACTCTACATTATATTAAGCTTAACTAAAGCTACTACCCTGAGAAATGTAGCAAGTTAAGATACAGCAACAAGGTAAAAGTAGTTTACTACATCTAAGCTATTTATTTTTTTTTTATTATTGAACCAACTTCAAATCAATACTACCTTAGTGATAAAAAAATGTCATTCAAACAGATAGGCAGGCATAATTGTGCAACTATTTATTTAACAATTGTTCCAAACCAACTTGGCAACAAAAAAACTAAAACAAAACAAAAACATAATAACCATAGGCGTAAATTTCATTTAACAGTAGAGGGAGACAATAAACATAAATTAGCTTGAGCAATTTTTAAAGGGGACACAAATAATACAGTCAAATTGTACTTACAAAGATATGTCAAAACTGTGGAAAACTTTGCTTCTATCATTATTGTAGCATGGACACTGCATCGTTATGGTTATTTTCAAAGTTTTTCTCTGGTTTAATGAAAAGGCAGATTTTTTTTGTTTGTTTTGTTTTGTTGTTTGCAGTCGAGTCACTCTCTCTCGGCCATGATGGTCTCGTAGGCTGCACTGAACTGATAACTTCGGTCCCTGAGAAAATAAATAAAAGCCCGCCCACACTGAAAGCTGATTGGCTTATTTTGCTGAGTAAACCAATCCGGATGCTCTCTGTCTAGTAAGCGCTATGAACACAAAGACACACAGTTCACATAACTGAAGCTTTATTCAATCACACAGTGAAACTGCACGGCCATCGGTTCGATAAGGCACATCGAACATTTGAACACATTGAAGGGCGCATCTTTCAGGGCTCTAAGTACAGTAGCTCCTCTCAAAAATGACCCCTATCCAACAGGTGCTGTAGGAACAATTGTATTGCCGATACATTGCATGAAGTGGTGGTTTCACTTTGAGTAGTGCATAAGTGAAGAGCCCCCAGCTGGGGCCGTGGGTACCGGGCCGTGCCTTCGGCCTGAGAAAGAAGGTCTTGTCTCAGGGTGATGGGCAATGGGGTCATTGTCAGCATCATGTGCAGATCGGCAATCCATGGCTGGTTCTGCCAAAAGTGAGCAACCAGCAGGACCTTGTGGCATTCCTGTCTGATTCGTCTGATGACCTGAGGGATGTGTGTGATCGGAGGAAAGTTATAGAGGAGGAGGCTGGGCCAGTCTTGGGCCATCACATCCATCTCCCTCGTGAAATAGGCAGGGCAGCGGATATTGCTGTCTGAAGCGAAGAGATCTATCTCCGCCTTGCTGAACGTTTCCCAAATCTGCTGGGTCGTTTGCAAGTGAAGAATCCTCTCCTCTGGGTGGACTTTGCCCCGTAACAGCATGTCCATGCCCTGGTTCAGTCTGCCCAGGATTTGAGTTGCTCTTATTGCGCCCACTTTAGGAGGCACAATGACATTCCGAAGAGGCGCCTCGACAACAGACCCCCTTGATGATTATGTATGACTGTTCGAGCGAACCAGGACGTGGTTGTCCCTCAGATGTGGTAGAAAGACGTGGCAAGCATGCCATACTGCTAGCATTTCCAGGCAGTTGATGTGTACGCAGCTCTCAACCACAGGCTGTCATGATCACCTTTCTCCTGCCGGCCATCTGCAGAAGGACTCTGCGCTGCAGCCACCGGGTGTTTTTCCAAGGGAGCAGAGCTGAAACGCAGGCTCTGTTCACCTTGATTAACATGCGGCCATCAGACCCAGCATCTTCTGAAATGAGCATTGTCGAGGGCGTTGAGTCTATTACTGTGCCCAGGAATGTTATTCATTGGCTTTGCAACAGTATGCTTTTGGCAAAATTGATTCTGAGTCCCAAGCTATCTAGATGGTGGAGAAGCAGTGATCTGTGTCTCTGTGACTCTTCCTCTGACCTGGCTAGAATGAGCCAGTCATTGAGATAATTGAGGATGCAAATTCCCATCTGTCTTAGAAGGAAAAGCGCCGTGTCCATGCACTTTGTAGACATATGGGGAGCCAGGAAAAGATCTAAGGGTAGGACCATGTATTAATAGGCTATCCCCTCGAAAGCAAATCTCAATAATGACCCGTGATAGGGAGCTATCTGAACGTGGAAGTACGTGTCTTTCAGGTCTCATGAGGGAGTGATTCAGATGTCTTCAAGAATTGGTCTCAGACTGCTGTCTCGCTTGGGAACTAGAAAGTAATGGCTTTCTAGTGCAAACTGAAGGACTTTTCCCTGCTCTCTTCTTTGCACTCGGATCAGGGTGATGCTTGAGGCGGTGGGTCCAGCAATATCTTGGGCCAGGGTTCCTGCCTTTTTGGAAAGGGGAAATGCCTTCCAGCGGATCTAGAACGACTCCTTCGTGGCTCTTGTTTTGGCTGCTGAGGCTGCGGTTTGGGGGGACGGCAGCAGATGATGCAGCAGAGCGCTTCGGCAGGAAATGCTCAGCGAAACCCTCCACAGAAGGCCCAAACAGCCCGCTTGGCAAGATTGGCGCGTCGAGGAAGGGGATCTTATCCGTGTCTTTAATCTCCGTGAGATTGAGCCACAAGTGACGCTCCAGCACCACAAGACTGGACTGGGAGTTGCCAGTCGCTTGGGTGGTGACCTTTGTGGCTCTAGGCACCAGATCACTCCTGAGCTCCCTCAGTGTTTCAGCATCTGGACAAGACCCATCAGTGGCCATTAGGAGTTTGGCCTGAAACACTTGGAGCATGGCCATCAAGTGTGGTGCAGAGACTGCCTGTCCGGCAAAAAGCCACAGCCTGCGAAAGCTGAAGTCATTCTGCACAGCTTGGATGGGTTGGTGGGCTTGGTCTTCCAGCAGTGGGCGGGCAGAGGTGAGCGGCCACAGATTCATCCAGTCAAGGGAGGCGAAGGAAGAAGATGAAGCAGTATGAAGGTGTGCCGAGTAGGGAGCTTGCCAGGACTTCATGAGTTCATCATGAATTGATTTGTCAATTTCTGACAAGAGGCTTGGAAGCGTCCCTTCACAAACTATTAATCCAGGGCGTCTCCGAAACGGCTCCTTAGGGGGAGTCCAGTCCAGCCCCAGTTCGCTGACCGTTCTACAGAGGATGTGGAACAGTTCGGCATTCATCCCTTGTTTCGCAGTGCTGGGTTCTGTCGGGGGCTGAGCCAGCGTGAGCTCACTGGTCTCAGAGTGCTGAGATCCTCTGCCCCACTGTTTCTTCCTCACGGCCCATGAGAAGAAGATGAAAGTGCTCGGGAACAGGAATCGCTCTCTGAAAAGAAAGGTTTTTTTAGTGCCACCCAGTGGACATTTCTCTTTGAAACTGCGGTGAAATGTGCAGTAAGGTGTGTAAAAAGAGTGTTGCACAAAAAGGGCACAGAGGTACTATTTTTTATGAGACCAGGATGCCCTAAAAACGACAAAATAATTCTCAGAGTGCACATAAGTTTTTTGTGCTGTATAAACTAGTAACAAAATATTAGTATACACCATACAATGAGCATAATGCATTGTTTGAATTTTCATTCAATTCATAAAATAATCACAGTAATAGCTGCCCTGACAGGTTCAGTGTTAAAAATTACAGTGTGAACATTTAGTTAAGAATAAAACTCTACATTTCTCATGATTCACATGATATTCACATTATGTCCAGTTTGCTGTTTCTCTGTAAAGGGGAGAAAGAGTCTAATATTCTCTCTTCTATAACATCGAGGACAGATCTATAGAAGAAATGTGCTAGCCAAGATGATGTCTGTGGAAGCAGTGACAGAAGGGGTATTCAGGAGGTATTCCTGACACTTCCTGAATGAATATCCCTCACAGGAGAATTATTTTCTCCCCCTCACACTGTTCCAAATTTACTGCGCCTGATAGAATCTGAAAATATCTCACCTTCGGATGCTGGTGCAGAATAGAAATGCTAATGCAACTTTTAATATGTAAACATTAACAAATATATATATAAATATGATATGAACATCTGAATTTGACTATATTCACTGCATATTATAAAACAATATTTATTGGTTCAGTGATGTATTTTGTCTAAAATTAAATCCTACTAATTACAACTTAATAACGGCAATTCCTTCTGTAAAATAAACACTGTTCATTGCTACATCAACCACATGTCCATGTTTTGTACCAAAGGCAGTATAACTCGGTTTAGGAGCTTTCCTATGCCATATGACAGATGTGTCCTCTGAGCATGTTGCTGTCTCATATCACTGGAACAAGGTTAGAATTCATTCTTCACCCTGTCCTCCCTCCCCCAGCAGTGCATCCATCAGAACAACATGATGAAGCCCCCTTTTTCTTCCAACATGTGACTGAAAACAGTCTCCTCTGGGAAAGTCTTTTTAAAGACAACACATTCTGAAATTGATCTCAAACATTAGGTTTAAAATGGAAAACATTATTAGTTTATGAGCTGTATGCAGTAAGTTTGGATGCTTTGAACAGCCCATGTTTGACAGACTGGAGCATTAGAATGTTGATAGATGCATAAATAATGTTGGATGAAGAATGGCTTTGGAGAACACTGCTGCTCAGGGGGAAAGGGAATCCCAGAGGCTGCAGCATGCTCTAGAGGTTCACCATCAAGAGACTGTTGTATGAAGTGTGGCATAGATAAGTAAAAAATAAAGTCATATTGTGTCAGAGGTAGGGGTGATTCTAGTGCCAGTTTGATGTTCAGGGCTTAACCCAGACCTCTGTGTTTGTGTGTGGAGCATCCTTTGAAGTGGAATGTTAAAATATGCTAAACTCTTTAAAAAATATATTGAAATATTATGACTGAGGATTTATTTTTTTTCTTTAAAAAAAAAAAAAAGAAATCTGTGAAATCTTACTGGAGCTAAAAATAAAAGGTCCCACTAACACTTCTGAAAACATTTGACCTGGCATGGAAACAGAAAAACTGAGGACTGGAGAGAAATGTAGCAGAAAAACAGCTACTGCTTTCTACTGCTTCACAACGATCCTGGATTGCATAGACTGTAGTGTTAAAGAAAATGACACATTTAATTAATGCACATGCACATCCTTAACATGCATTATATGCTGTATATGGCTGTAGGGCCATGACACAGAGGGAAATGCTTTATTGTCCCATAAATTTATTGTCCCAATAAAGTCTCTTATAATTAACTGATGACTCTGAGCAATTTCATTACAATCAGAAAAGCACATTTGCATTTGTCAGAGTAACGGATATTAAAGTTCCTTTACAATCACACCCAGGGGTATATGTGGGGTGAGGTAAGCTTGTTTATTTATAGATACAAGTTTTCACAGAAAGGGTGTCCTTGTGCACATTCAGATAGTCTAAATATAGATCATCATTTATGTACCAAGAACAATACTAAAAATATAATAGGGAAAATTACTAATTAAATTACAGTCTAGCTCACTCACATATGATATCATGGTATCATCCATGTATATAAGACTAAAAGGGACAGTTCACCACAAAAATCACCATTTATTCAACCTTGTGTCTTACTTTTTTAAGTGCTGGAAATAATGTCATTTTAAATGTCTATATAATCTTAGTGGACTCCATTATTTGAAATTAACAGTATTTTATTCAGGATTAGATTGATGAAGGTAGATTAAGTTCTAGACAGTGATTATGTCAATTACAATTACAAGAAAATATATTTCTCATTGGCATAGACTGCATATTTGAATTTATTTAAAAATCAACATGTGGGTGGGATGTTTAAGTTACACAGACATATATATATATATATATATATATATATAAGTTTCTTTGGGTCTTGAATTTTTGAAGCTTTTCTATTAGTCTGAAAATACCGCTTTTCTCCAAATGTTTAATTCCACTGAGATGTGACCTGTAAAGCTAATTGCATTTATAAAAGAAAACTATGCATTAGGGAGATGCATTTTACATAATTTTGTTTGGCAATAGCAAAACGCTATTAACAGCACGAGAGTGCTCGCTTATGAAAGAAGCTAAAAAGTGTGAAAGTAGGGTCAAGATCAATACATTATTTCTGTGTCTTCTGTGTCATCCGAGCCTAGATTAGGAGACAAGCACTAATTTAAATTCGTGCCAGAGCCCGGTGATGCTACCATTAATTCCTGATAAGAAAGCACCGTTGTACTGCTTTCCTTAATCTTTGACTGATGCTTCTGCACGATCAATATCCTTTCTTTCTCCATTTCCCCTTTTCTTAGTTTTTTTTTCACTGGAAAATTGATCGTTCAGAGTTGTGAGCTGTTTACGCTCACTCTTCACGGCTCATTATTGTCGCAATTAGGATGTCTTCTGGGACTTAGGTGGGGGTGGATGAGTGGTGGGAGGGGGGTGACATTAAAATCCACTGACCCCCCCACGATGCTCTCATCTAGTCCGGGATGTTCAGCGACGCAGCCTTTGACGGAAACTTATTGTGGTCAAGGGGTAAGAAAGCGTCTCAAACAAGTGGATTAACTGAGAGAGAGCGCAAGCGAGGGGGGATGCGAGTGTATCTGTACGCATGTGTGTGTGTGAGAGAGAGAGCAGGAGACAGAGAGAGAGAGAGAAAGCGAGAGGACGAGAGCGTGGGGGGTGTTTGAGTTGCCGCTGCTTGTGCCGGTGAAGAGGAAATAATCACAGTGTTGCTTCCTCATGAATTATTAAGAAGCCCCCCAGCCTCTTTTAGCTTGAGTCAAAATGCTGCATTTTCCTCTGTGGCTATAAAGCAAACTGGAGTTTTTTTGTTGTTGTTGTTTTTTGCTTCCCTAGGTGTATCACAGCTGTTAAGCAGCACTCGTAAGCGTGCCGAACAAGTGCTCAGATGAGCAGTCCGAGCACAGCACCAGGAGCATCAGCACAGGAGAGCTGGAACTGAGAGACAGAAGCAGTTCCCTCCACTGCACGCGACAGCAGCGGCCGCTCTCGCTCTCGCTCTGCATGCTTTTTTTCCTCTTCCTTTCTTTCTGGAGTTCAGATCTTGTTCGTCAGAACAACGGGACTTAGTGGATACTGGGGCTCCAAGCTGTTATCAAAGCATCCCAAACGCAGACCTGGCTGCCCACATGCCGATCGAATTTGTTTGCAAAATCAAATTTGCAGAGGAGGATGAGAAGCAGAAAGGCAACCAGGATGGGGACAAGGAGAGCCTGATCGAGGAGAGCTGCAGCCCCCCAGCTAAGGACCTGGCCGGCTTCGCCAATGCCTGCTCGCTCCATGGGATTAACCACATCTTTGTGTCGGGCCGGCTGGGCGTCAGACAGACCCTCTGGGCTGTCGCGTTCCTGGTGTCCCTGGCTCTCTTTCTATACCAGGCGGCAAAGTGTGCCATCTCCTACCTGGAGCATCCTCACGTCACGGCGCTGAACGAGGAGGCCACCCCGGAGATGGTGTTCCCCGCCGTGACCATCTGCAACATCAACCGTTTCCGCTTTTCCGCTCTTACTGATGCCGACATCTACCACCTGGCCAACCTGACCGGCTTGCCCCCCAAAAACAAGGATGGCCACAAACCCACCGATTTGGAGTATCCGGCGCCGGATATGCAGGACATCTTCAACCGGACGGGTCACCAGCTGGAAGAAATGCTGAAAAGCTGCAACTTCAGTGGGCAGAACTGCTCGGCCGAAGACTTTACAGTGGTAAGCTCAAGAAAAGTTTCTTATCAGCTTGCAACTTGCAAAAGTTAACTTTAGAGAAAAAGCGAGTGGAAAAAACTGTGTAGGGCCATTTATTATTAGAATCGAGAACATGGTGGAGGTGTAAAGAGTAATAAATGTCCAAAATCCTGTATCAGAATTGCTGGAATAGTGAGTTTATTTGTACTTTAGAGGCAAATGTTCTGTTTCCAGATGAAACTGGGGAGTCTGCAGGTGTTGCAAACAAATTCAATTTATCATTACAAGGGAAACAGTTTCTGTCAGTGGCGAGGTGGATAGATATGCTTTCTTCTCTTCTTTCCCCTGTAGTGACTATTCATTTGGACATAGTCTTTGTAAATAGGGCACAGACCTGGCTCCGTACCCTCATTGTGTTCACAGGAGAGGTCTTGTTTCTCTGTAGTCATGATTTCTTATAATATACAGACAACAGCGGGGGTTTCAGCTGTTCTCCTCAAGGGAGAAAAGCAGGGTGCATTTTTATATTTGCTTTTCTGTTGTTTGATACTGCCACCAGTGTCAGCCGCTGAAAGAGCACATGGCAACAATACTGCTTTGTAAAAACTCTCACTCGCTTTTTATTCCACCTTTGCCAAGTGTGAAGTTTTCTCAGTGTTGTATTTCAAACATGTCACTGTTGGAGTTAAATCTAGTCTGAAATCATACATGATTTTTGCATTAGCTAAATTGGTTAAAATGAATAAAACAAATTTCATAAGCCGACCAAGTCCACTCCAGAAGGTCTTATATGTGTCCATCATGACATATTTATTGAAGTTATATGTACTGATGGATAAATGGATATGGCTCTGGTAATAGCAAAGAACATTTGTCAAGTCTTAATAGGATGTGTTAGACATACATACCTTTCAGAGATGGATAAGTTCTCTCTCTTGATAACATGAAGCAACCCTTAGATGTGGTGTAGAGTTTTAGTCTTCTGCTCTACTTAAGGTAGAGACATACTGCATGTTTGATCCTAGGTACCATTCATGTGATACAAGAAATTAGAGTGATTGCTGAGACTCTCTCGGCTTCTCTCTTCCACTGCTACTTTCTTTCACCCCTTCTTTACGGTCTCTCTCCCCATTGGCCACAGCAGGGAAAATGCCACGCTTCTGCAGAAAGATAAAAGCAAAGCTGAGAAGAGAAAAGCAGTAAAAGTTGTGACAGGCAAATGTGAAGTGTTGTCCTCACAGTTTGTTTGCGCTTGCTGTTTGTTCAAGAATTCAAAGATGAATTCAAGAGGCACCAGTTATCTGCATCAAACATTAAAAGACAATTTAACTCCTCTCATTTAGTTCCAAACCTGTGCGACTTACTTTCTTCTGTGGTACCTAGTTGGAGAAATTCTGAAAAATGTATTTCAGTGTAACAACATTGAATTGGGACTGGCGCTTTCCAGCTTCAAAAAGAATGCAAAAGCACCATAAAAGTGTCATAAAAGTAGTCTGTATGAGTCCTCTGGAGCCACAAAATAGCTGTGTGGGGTAAATGATAACATTTTTAGATTCAATTTACCTGCCTTTGATCTGCCTTTACACTTTCTTAGGAGGTAATGAGAGATGGGGCAATGTCTGATTCACAAGTTGATAAGGTCTGAATCAAGAGTAGGCAGCTTTGGTCCTAGTGTGTCGATAGTCCAGCAGAGTTTAGCTCTAACCCTGAAAAAAAAAAATTCACCTGCCTATAACCCTAGTTATTTTGAAGATCTTGCTTAGCTTGTTCAGGTGTGTTTGATTAGGGTTGGGGTTAAACTATACAGGACATCGGCACTCTAGGACTGACGTTGCCTACCCCTGGCCTGAATGATTCATAAAAAGCAAATCAGTCATTACCAGCACTTAACTGTTAAAAATAGCATATACATGCATCGCAAAATAAATACAAAGGCTCCTGACCATTTATTGAAGTCTTATGAAGTGAAACAATTGGTATATGCAAGAAACTGAAAATGATTTACAACATTGTTAAAGACCACAGAGTGAGCTAAAAAATCATATTTACTATGGTTACATAGCAACAGTTACATAATTCACTATTTGTATTACTTTTGTGATATTTTATGGTGCTTTTGCATCACATTATGTAAGTACGACACGAGGAAGAGTAAACGAGGACAGGTTTTATATATATATATATATATATATATATAAATTTTAAGTGACCTGCTCACTGAGTATTTGTCTCTGAAGATGGAGTGGGCTATCCCATGTCAGCACAGGCCTCTCGCCAGCCACAGAAGGACTCTTTATGAATTAATCTGCTTGGAAAGTTCCCTGCTCCACCGTTCTCTCCCATCAGATCTGTGTCTGAGAGGCTGTCAGTTAGATTAGTTACAGGCATCTTGCTGTCTCCACGCATGACGAGACACTTCCTCCATCCCACGGGCTGCGCAACCCGGGCAGAAAAACAAGGAGCAATTTCTGAGAAGCGTCTCTTTAGCCTCTCCGGTGTGACTAGATTGCAGATGTAAGAGTAAACCAGGATCACTGTGACTATCCTGGAAGCTTCGTATTAACAGCAAACCGGCTGATATTCTTAGCATAAAGTGTAAGAGATGACCTTAGCTGAGCTTGTTGGCCTCTGGGTGTGTGTGGATCGCTAGCCTGAGGAAAAGAGCACACAGCATGTTCGTGTCTAGCCTATTCCAGATGCTGCGTTTATTTAATGACTGCATCAGCAGGGAAAGCGGTATATTTTCAATCAATCACATCCCTGGCATTTAGCCCCACTACTTGGTTTCAGCAATTGCACTCGTAATATGAGCTGTTCATTTGTCATTCCCACGCCCAATGTCCCAGAGCTCTTCCCGTTCAGAAACACTGCAACTATGATCATTGTATCAAAAGAACAGAGGTACTTTCAAATGTCTGCATCATAGATCATCACAATGTTTTATCTTCAAACTAAATGGTAAAAAAAAAAATCAAAGGGAAATTTTTAAAATGAGTTGTGCATAATCATTTCATATTTGTTCATTGCTAAGCACAAATTTTTAATTTACGGTCTTTGATTTATGCTGATGTTAAATAAAAATAGCATTTCCATTTTGCCTCTTAGATGTAAATGACTTGCATAACCGCATTCAATTTAATGTAGCATTTTGTCTTTGTGAATATAAGAATTTCTTCGTCCTAGAAAGCTTAACTGCTAATGACATGCAGGACATGCATTTAAAATCGTAAGAACAACAGTCTAGAGCGGGGGTGTCAAACTCAATTCCTGGAGGGCCGGAGCCCTGCAGAATTTAGATGCAACCCTAATTAAACACACCTGATCCAACTAATCAAGTCCTTCAAAACTGCATATTATGTGTGCTGGAGCAGGGTTGGAACTAAACTCTGCAGGGCTCCGGCCCCTTGGAGTTTGACACCCCTGGTCTAGACTGTTCATGATATCTATATTAATTTAAAATGAGTATGTTTTTGATTTACTCTAAAAGCAGTTAAAAGCGGTACAAATCATATTTCAAGGTAGGGCTGGATTATTAATTGTATTTTCACTATGATTGCCATTTCTGCTTCTTTCGATTATGACAAAATTGGAACAGTAGTATTTTATTTAATTTTCTTCTATTGACATTTCCGTTCGCTTGCGATGGTAACAAGAATCCACCAGCTTCCATGCTTGGGGTTGCCAGATGCAAGAATTTAAATCAGGGTTGGAGGGATAGAAAATAATATGAGTTTAGTATAACAGTAGGCATTGGAAAGTCCTCATCATGATAGAAAAACACTTTCTGCTTGCATGTTTGTGCGTGTGTAAGATTTGCAGCATTGTTTGCTTTCTGTTCCCCTCGACATGGGGTATAATTAAAACACTCAGCTGTTATTGACTCATGATAATTGCTCACAATAGATATCATAATAAGATGTTTAGACATAATTGAATATAAATAGCTGTGCTTCAATTTTCCTTTCCACCTAACTGTCAGCTCCTGGTGGTGAAGGGGATTGTGAGGGGTTTAGCTCAGTCCAGCACGTAGACGGAGGTCTTTGGTTCTTTTAGCCTGCTCCACTGTGTGTGTTTGCTCTCCTGCTTGCTCTGTTTGCAAATGCATTTTCTGGTTTAGTTTTAAGCAAGGACACATCCCTTGTGCATATATACCTATGGATAACTGAGTGACACTGACCTAGATTGATCTAAAGCCCAGGGTGTGGACAGGCCTTATTCTAGGGCCACTGTTAGCATTTTTCATGTCAGTCTGGAGCAGAAGTGTTGAGAGGCACATGCTTTAATAGATTTAAAAGAGCTGAATGTGTGAGGGAAGGACTCCTAGTGACATGCTTTTAAAATAACAAGCCACTTCAAAATGTCAGATGCCTAGTCTGGATTTTGCAGCATTGCTGCTTCATTATAGAGTTTTCTTCAAATATCATATTTCTGGCCTGTGATTAGTGCTGTGACCTAGTTGTTAACACATATGCTCCAGACCAATAGGTCAAGGTTTAGCTGGTTTAGCATGTGTTGGTAGATGCCAAGACTAGCGTCCACCCTCTGGATTTTATTTATTTATTTAGTGGAGAAATTATATCTAAATATTAATACAACTAGCATTCACAATATGTAGGTTAAGGTTTTTGTTTGAATAAAAATAGTAATATTTTTTATATTTTTTTCATTATTATTTGAATATATTTTAAAATTGTCCTTGTGATGAAGTTGAATTTTCAGCAGACATCACCCTTCAGAAATCATTCCAATAATGATTTAAGAAACATTATTAATGAACCCAGTTGCTGCTTGGTTTTTTATCTTCTGAAAAATAATATTTTTTGTTCTTTTTAGAGATTTTTTTTCTCCACCTTGTTACACTTGTGGTGTTCAAAACTGAGATTGAAACCAGGTTTTGGTGATAATACAGCATATTATGAGCAATTTTTGAAAGGCAGGGCATTTTTGACCAGGAACACCAATACCAAAAAGGAAGTAATTATTTCATATTTGAAATATGAATTCCTTAAAAAATACTTACCGATCCTAAATTCATTTATATCAATTTACAAATGTTTTATTATATTACAGTAGTTATATTTAGATGGCTCTTAAATGTGTGAAATTGACTTTCTGCTGCTTTTCAAATTACAGTTGAGGATGGTTGCTAATGAAATGTTTTGCCTGTTTTAAAAAGCATACTTCACTGCTTTCAGATGCCAATCAATTAAGTATTTGCTGCATGTTAACAGATAGCTTTTTCTAGTATTATAGACCTCCTTGCTTCAGACACATTGAGCCATAGTGCTCATGTGAGAAATGTGGGTTCGAATCCAGCTCGCGTCAAGTCCTAATCCCACAGTTTTCTTTTCATCTGTCTACTTTACTAAAACGACAATCTTGTTCAGGCGTTGTGCAAAACTGAAGCACGAGTACAATAACTCCAGAAGCAGCCAAAAGTTGTGGAGATGGAGCGGTGTCGAGTCTGCTTGAGGTACGAGACATGCGAGGACTTTTGGCAGTAACAGGTGTTTCACATTGTGTTAGCAAGGAGCTGGCACTCTCCACTCTTGAGGTAGGATGTCTTTCTCTCCGAGAGCTCTGTGCTGTGTGAGTGACATCAGGTCCCCCTGCGGGCTCAACGTCTGGCTCTTCTCGGCGTTCCCCCGCTCCTTCTTCTGTCTTCCTGACAGAAACACAGGACTGAGGGAGCGTGAAAGTGACCGCGTTCCCACAGCTCTGTCCAAACAGCCTGTCAATTAGCCGCCCAGTTCCGCTGTCGCAGGTCTCCATAGATTATTGAACCGCTGAACTACCGATACATTAAAATCCTCCGCTCAAAGCCTCAGCCTTCAGCTGCCCGCATAACAGTTTATCTCTCCTTCAGCACGCCTGCTGATGCACAGAGACGCAATTGCATGAGAGAGGCATAGCTGTAAACATACTTATCCTCAAGCCATTCCTGCTTTTAGGGGACGTGGGGACTATTGTGAGTGTTTATGTTTGTGTGAAGGAGACAAGGACAGACGGAGCAAACACACATACACGCGCACACACAACCAATCACAGCGGGGTTATTCGAATTCCCGGTAAATAGATCAGCGCTCTTTACGCTAAACACATCAGCAGCGGCGTTCCATAAGACAACCCACACCTGAGACTGATCGCTGTATTATGAATGCAGAGGCGGCATTTCACTCGTAGGGATTTTTTTTCCCTCTTACCGTTCCTCTCATCATCCTCCGATTTAGCAAGCCGGCTACATCCAAAAAGTCTACGGCTCAAGGGATATCTTTAAACTTGGCGAAAAAAGCAGGGCCCTAATGTTTGGAGGCTGTAAACTCCCTCCAGAGTCCACAGAGACATTAGTTCCCACTTACATTTGTCTCTTTCTGACAAGCTGTCCGGCGAGCTGTTGGAACGAGTGTATGTGAGCGAGCGCACATACGTGCTTCATCATATACTGATAGACTTGGAGGAGAAGATTGATAGTAACCCCTAACTTCGGCTGTTTGCTTCACCCTCCCTCCTAAATCAATATATTCCTCTGTCAGATTGCTTCCCAGGCCCTAGCCCGGCATGACTAATTATCTTGTTCCTCTGGTTTTGGCGGGAAGTCTGCTGTGTTTGATAATGAGGAGAAACCCATCCGTATGGATACGTTTGCACTTTTGCATAGAGCTAAATGCACGCTTACCAGTAAAATAAGCTAATGCAGAAAGATGGATATATTCTTTGGCACGCTGTTTACATATGCCGCAAGAAATTCTGTTCCAGCTTATTTTTCATTCAGAACTTCCTCTTCCCCGTGGCTTAGAGGCAATAAGAAAGTGATAAGCCCTGAAGGGGAGCGCAGCGCTCGTCTGTCTTTGGTATCTGACTGGATTTTAATCGGGGTGCACCATGATATTCTGCGGCCAGTTTCTGAGCCACACGTCAAATATGTCACCACAAATCATAGATGTTGCTAGGCCTCGTCTAGAAGAGGTTTAGATCCATGTCTTCCATCTCCGCCTGTCTAAAAGTCTAATTGTCAGCATCCTTTAAGTATTTAAATGTTATGTATGTTTTATTATGTATTTATATTCTGGTTTATTTTGGTATATCTTAAAAAATGCTATTTTATTATGATTTTTTTCCCCAGTTTAATTGACTGATGTGATACTGAAGACTGTGTAATGATGCTGAAAATGTGTTAATACTGTAGTATTGTTGTACCATCATGCACAAGTAGACTAAGACTAAAATCCTGAAATCTTACCAGCTACACAATACATGTTAAAAATTCATCAGGCCTTGTGAGCAGGCTGGTCCTGGTAATGGATGTGTGTTTCTCCTCTGCCTTCGCTGCCACGGTTTAATTACTGTGTGAAAAAGCAACATATGCTTAAATATCAAATGAATCGCACAAGTGAAAATCTTTGTTCTGCTTAGTGCATGGAAATGTCATTGCGGAGAGGGTAAGGCAACATTAAAGCGGAAAATAAAAGAACATAAATGTCACTCAGTGTATTCTGGTCTGCGGTCTAGCAGAGCATGAAGGGCTGGCATGTTTGCTTGGTTGGACGATTACCCTGTGCTCTGAATTATGTCGAATGTCACACACTTGGCTCTGCCTTTTGCTGATCTTTGGGGTTTGTTTGTACACTTTGTACACACACAGAGTGTATTGTTTTGTAAAATTCGCATTGGTACCTGCAAATCCTTGTGCAGATGGGTACGATATAGAGACGGGTCGGATAGAGAGTTGGACCTGTAATCTGAAGGTCATGGGCTCGAGTCCCAGTTCTGGCAGGGATTGTGGGTGGGTGGAGGGAATAACCAGTGTTCTCTCCACCTTCAATACTACAACTGTGGTGAGACCCTTGAGTAAGGCACCAAACACCCAATTGCTCCCCAGGTGCTGCAGCACTGGCTGCCCACTGCTCCGTGGTCACAGTGTGTGTGTGCGTGGTTGTTCACTTCTCACTGCTGTGTGTGTGTGTGCACTTGGATGGGTTAAATGCAGAACACAAATTCCGTATTGAACACCATACCTGGCCACATGTTACACCACGTCCTAATTAGTCTTCATTATAATGAAAGCAAATGTCGAACTGCTATGAAACTATGAGCACACAATCAGCTGTTTATCACCTATATCCAATGAATCAAAATCAAGCAGTCAAACAAATTGTGTATTTTCATCTCGTGCTCACACAATGAATCTAAACCTTCCCAGTCAAACAAAGAGCGAATATGTTCATCTCTGTTTTGAGCAACAGACCCCTTTGCTTTAATCCTTCCCTCAGGAGATGAATGCAGAATGCTGCACTTCTCCTCTTTACCCTCTTTCTCTCTCTCAGCACAGATAGCAGAGCTGAAGGCTCTTCAACACAAGCTTCCACAGGGGAGTGTCATTTTGTTTTTCTTTTGCAAGCAGCAGTGAAATGGATACACTTTATGGATTAACAGTTTTAGTTAATTTGCATTAATTTCAGTCTTTATGGACTTTCATTGGTCCATTGGTAGAGCTGTTTTTATTTGACATTTGATGGGGCTTAGGAAAATTTTTCAAGACATGTTTAGTGTGGTTATTGTAAACATAGCTAGATCCATCTGGCTGAACATAATCTCCAGTAACTCTCTAGTAATTTTATTCAGTATGTTTATTTGTTATAAGTAATAAGCGGCATTGCGTGTGGTAAATGATACTGAAAATGCTCCTGCGTGACTGTAATTATCTGGCAACAAGCGACTCTTAACGAGGAGCTTAGAATGGGCCACTTTGGACAACTAACTATCTATAAAGGCCCTAGGCACGCGTAAACACACACAAAATGATTCCTTTACACGATTAAAGAGACTCATCCATTTGAGTACAATGGCTTGTAGTCTATATGTACACAAACCTCCCTATGTGTTTTCCTCCCAGTGGACACTGACGTTCACAGTGAGGTACACGGTGCATCAGCCAGTCATTCATCTCAAGGTTTCACCGATGTTGACTAACCACTCGACCTTCAGATGCATGGAAATGTCATCTAATTCATCAAGCTCTGCTTGATTCGCCACCCCTCATTTTCCCGTCCAAGTACATTTCGGTTATGAAGTGTCCTGAAGAACACATTAGACTGTAATGAAGCCACTAGAAAGGACAAAATTACTTTGCATCATGCCGCACAGTGAAATGAAGTGATGCAGCATCTACTTATTCAGCTGTGTTCTTTAAAGGCCCATAGTATGAAAATTGCATGACTGTGCATTGGAAATGACCTTGTGGAGCATAATTGTTTTGTAATTTAGCGAAATAAACAAAAGCGGGAATGGATGCTAACTTTTATCTGTGCAGCTAAGGTTCTTGTTTGCAACGAGGCTAATTATAAATTCAGCTATTATAATAAATGGTCGTGTAAAGCACCTTCAGGAAAAATTTGGGTGAGTTTGCAGCAGCCGGCAGGATTTCAGTGTTGATAATCAGGGCACTGACATACTGAGTGACATTTTTTTAACACCTTTGGAGCACTAATGGCTGAGGCTGTTTACTACAGTAAGCTGTAGTCACACATGCTGTAGGCTAAAGCTGTTTTTGGTCACAGAACCAGCCAAAACATAGCCCTGATGTGAATATGTAAATCATAATTGTGGGTACCTATCCTGTCCCATTTTCTTCTTTTAGCATTCAACTGAGTTTGAAGGACAGGAAGAAAATCGAGCCTTTTTTGTTAGGGAATTGCTTTTGTTGCAATACATTTTTACTCCCAGACAGTAGATGTATGTAGCTCAGTCTTCTTTTAGGAAAGGTTTCCCACACCCTCCCTCAGCTCTGAGAGAGCACCGTCAGTTCGGCGCCTGTGTGAAGTCTCTTGCTTTTGATGTGAAATTTGCTCTGTGTGATTCAAGGCCATGGCGGACATTTGCAGTATAAGAACCGCTGGCAGCAGCTGGGACCCACTAAACGGCCACCCAGTGTTTTTGACACATCCATAACCGACAGAGGGAACACATTCAGTGTTCGATATTCAGCTAGACATATTCCAGACACCACTTTCTATATACAGTGGCATCCCATTAGTCTGAGACCACTAGTGGAAATGTATATATTTTACATTTGTCTGGTTTAATGCTAATGCTTTGAAGGTGCCATAGAATGGAAAACTGAATTTAGCTTGGCATGGTTGAATAATAAGAGTTCAGTACATGGACATAACATA
>JAUCMS010000153.1:6208162-6225287 GCA_032357445.1 Enteromius radiatus | reverse complement strand
ACCCCTACACGTGAACGCGCCAAACGGAGGGGTAGGGGTAAGTGTAGGGGTAAGGGGTAGAATTGGGATTGGGCCTTTGAGTCCTTAATACGGTTACGTTCACGCACGCATTCTGTAACAGAACTTACACCTGTACATTTTTCGGACTCACAACCGTATTTTCAGAAGTGCCCTGTGTGAACGGAACAAGACTAGACAAGAATTCTAAACACAGCTGAAAGCTGCTGTGTGAACGAGACATTTGGAGACTCACGTCTGTAAAGAAAATACGGTAGTCAATCCCAAAAACAAGTACTAATAAACAGCCAATGTAGGCATGCTGATATGCAATTAATGCAGTTAACAGTAAGAAACTGTCCCTAACATTCTGTTATCTAATTGTTATCTAACATTCTGCTTAATATTTTTATAAGAAAACATAGATTTAAAAAAAAATCTTCTATGAATATAAAATTTAAATGAACATTATTTGTTATTATATATTGTAACCAATTTTTAACAATTACAAATAATAGTGCACTTAATGTAAGTGAAAATTTATATTTTAATTTGAGTATTTTGAGAATTTGCTTTACCAACATGCACTCAAGCTGACATGAACATATACTTCATAATTACTGACCTATAATTAATTTAGAATATTAAATATTTATTATTTTGCATTCTTATGTTTCTTCTGAAAGATATTTTCATATAAACGTATGATAGAAAGTCGCCATTCCAAACTCAACTGGATATTAGTAATTTATTTTCCTACAAGCCAGGTTGTGACCTCTTTCAATCATAGTGTTGTCCTTTCACCTGACAGTGCCCCCAAAGATTAATTCTGTTTGTCCTAATGTATGGTAATGAGAAAGTTGTGTGGATTTGATTGTCAATAACTTGAAATACGGCCCTGCTCCCTAAATGCTTGTGCCGTTCAATAACCTATTAAAGTTGAATCACAGATAAGTTGGCGTGCATCAGGAAAGCAATCTGAAATTTGTGCTGACATTGATCCAGCAGGAAAGGACCTGATGGCTCCGATTAACACTTGTGTCCCGGGAGAGGCAGGGAGAGAGATGCCGGGCTGTTAATATCGTGTCATGTCCCTGGCTTTCCCTTGCAGAATGAGCTCTGTTTATGAGCTCGATATAAAATGTAAAAGCAAACAATTGCGTGACTCGCCGCGGAATTGTGCGAGGAATTTGTTCTCACTTTCTGTAGCAGGAAGCAGAACAAATGGATTGATTTCTGTTTGGTAAGTGTTTCATGCAGAGTACACCTGTTCATTTTAAAATGGGAAATCCTTCAAAACAAAAGAAGTCTAGTCTTTGTTAATTAATTTCGAATTAGCTTTGTAACGTCACTCCTGAGACTTCTGAAATTTTCGCTCTGTGCCCTTTTTGGAGAGAGCTCTGCATGATGCTACTTTCATTTTATTGGGTTTTGCATTTGTGGCCACAAAAAAATTGCCAGAACAGAAGTTGCCCTCATCCATGTAGCATATTTTTTTAGCAAAATGTCAACAAGAATTGCAAAATTAAAACGATGCCTCATCCTGTTTTGTTTTGTTACGTGGTGAATGATAAGGGCATCATTTAAAATGAAATACATCTTTTAATGAGGTATAGAATTCTGGCTCGTGTTTACAATTGCCCTTGACATTCTCGTTGGGATTAAAGAACAGCTAATGGAGCACCTCAGGAAGGATCCGTTAAGACCAGGAATAAATGTCACAGCTGTTCAGTCACAAATCACGGTGCAATTTTTCCCCTCTCTTTTCTTCATTCTTGACCTTCATGCCCTGTTCTTGGGAAAATGAAGAACATGTTAACATTTCGTTTATATGCATAAGCCCCGTGAATGGAGCTCAGAATCCCATTTGCCAAGAAGAGAGTGAATGTGTGTTTTCTGAAGGTGATATTATAGTGTAAACGTCATATTCCATAGCATCAGCTGAGCAGTCGGGAGCAGGTTCTTCCCATGCAGCTTCAACAGCTAACGAAAAGCAATGATGGGCAAGGGCATTGGGAAAGTAATTCGGCTTATAATGTATAAGGTGTATTTGAAAAATATTTGTAAGCTAGCAAGCTACACTGCAGTCTATTGTATCTATATTTTCTGTCTTGTTTATCAGTTAAAAATTTAAAAGCCAATTTCTATATGATATTAAGACAATTATTATTTTTGGAAATAATATATTAGTGTTGGGTTGGTGTCAACCTTGTCATGTCTGAGCTGAGTCTTCTTAACCAGTTGCATTTTAGTAAGAGATGTTTAAGATCTTTATTTTAATTTTGTTATTATTTAATGTTATGCATGACATTGATTCGTGTCTGAATTTAAAATGTTTGTGTCCAAGTCCGGAGTCCAAGTGTTAATATATCTTTCATTAGGTTTTATTTCCCAAATATCTAATAGTTTTTTCTTTATTTAAGCATACATTTTATTACATTTATATTTAAATAAGATTTAATTATTAAAATAATTGCATGATTTATTTATTTTAAACCATTGCTTGACGTATTTTCCTTCTGAACATTCATCTTGCTTTAACCAAAATAGTTGTAAAATTAGTCTAAAATACTATTTTTTTTTTTTTTTTTTAGCCATAAAATATATTTGTATTATTTTATTTATTTATTTATTACAATTATGGGTTTTGAGTGAATTTTGCTAATATAATTAATCTCAGTCAGTCACAGTAACAGACTTGGAGATTAAATAACACTACATGTAGTACTGCAGTGACATAGAGGAATGTCTGTAGAGTTTTCTTAAAAAAAAAATTACCTCAAAAAGCTAATTTCTTTGACTGCATAGTTCAGGCTGCCTTCAGATTTAACGGAACCACAGAATTCACAAAGTCCCTCTTTGACAACTTTTGAACCAATAATGAAACCACATAGAAATGAGTCAGTGAAACTGAGTGGAAAGCTTTAGATTATACATGAAAAGGCAGCAACGCAGCAGGTGTAATGAAGCTCACGACGAGGTCACCTTTCTCTCTTTCACTCTCTCTCTCTCTTTCTGTTTCTCTCTTTCTCTTTCTCTTTTTTATGAATGCAGCTCTTGGAGTGTGGCTTGATCTCTGTAGACAGAACATGTACTTGGATGTTGCATAAATAAAAGCATTTCCAACCCAAACAGTGGAATAACTTGCCTGGGATTAGCATTTCATTAAAATAGGAGTGTGAGGGTTTGCAGACAAAAGGTGTGAACCGCGGAGCAAGAGCGGGACCATGTCGGCCTGCCTGCTTGGAATATGTAAGAGCCCGTGAACTCTGCTTTGAAAAGCTCCCAATGAATTAAACATGCAGCATCTTTACCTTAACACTGAATCGAAACAACTTCTTGTACGTTCAGGGATGTCCACAAGGTTGTTGACTCAGAAATTAACTTTATATAGCAAGCTTGCTCTATGTTTTTCAATTATTTATTAGATATTTTGCATGCAATGATATTAGTGTATTTTCACATTCACATAAAATTTAGAGCAGTATTAAAAAGTTTTAAATTATTTGTTCAGTCAGCTGTGTTTAACTAGTTGGACAACATTTTGGGAATATGTTTTGTAAAAACATGTTTTTATGTAGTTTTATTTTGTTTTGGATTATGTTGTTAACCATTTATATTATTAATGCTTAGGAATGTATTTATTTATTTATTACTTGTTTATATTAACACATTTTTTATTAAAACCAAGTTGTATCAAAGTATGAAAGTTTATTCACTTTTTTTTTTCTTCATTATACAACATTATTTCTTTTATCTTTAGTGTGTTATTACATATTACTAACTGTTCTTTGATGTTTTGTGGGCCATTAGTTATTAAATGTTCTGCAAATGCCACATTTGTCATGAAGGTCACAGACAAAGGTGATTTTAATTTACCAAACTAAGTGGTTAACAGATAATAAGTTATTTCCATTTAGGGTGAAAGGGGTGATAAATAAGTGAGTGAGTTATTTAATTTGCAGTTAAACTGTCCGTGTTTACCAGTACAACAATTGAATTTCTGGGCTATTTTTGAAAATGATAGGCAGGCATTATAAAACTGACAGCCAATCACAGTGATGTATGCCGTAAAATGCATTTCCACCTCACCTGGGCAAACATATGATGGTATCACTGCTGGACCGTGTCACTTATTACAAAAAAAATAAAATAAAAATGGATGATTTACACATGATTTAATCTCAAATGTAATAATATTTGTTTTATATATATTTGTGCACTGTTTATTTTTTTCTAGAGAGAAATAGAGAAAGCTAGGGAGAGACTGACTGAGAGAAAGATTTGTATTAAATTGTACATACAGAGCCAGGAAACTCTTCTACAGGATGTTTAACAGAGCAAGTTGGAGGCAGACTGTTAGCAGGAAGGAGTCTCCCGCTGTCTGGTAGTCTGCGTTTTCTGTGGCATGAACATGCAATTACCCTTGATTTCATTTCTTGCAGATAAGTGTCCCTGCTCACCGGAGCAGCAAACGAAAGGAGTCAAGGGGCTTGTTGACAGCGGGGCATGTACAATCGCAAGAATCAAATAACCTGCCCATCATTAGGGCACAGAGGCCCATAAAGCAGTCGACACTTAGATGAGCGGATACTGTAAATGCGATGCTTCTTTCATGCTCTCAACATCTGGTCAAATTAGTGCTGTTTCGGAAGATGAAGTGAATGTCAGTCCACCCCAGTCTCTAGTGGTTTTTGTGTCATGCTAGGCCTCCCAAAGAGCCTCTATTGAGAGGACTCACCATGGGGTATGAGGAGAGAGTAATGGTGGATGGGAGATTGGCCTAACTCTTTACTTTGACCTTGATAAGTCAACTCGACAGTCTCTGGTGTGCTGCGAAAGGATACTGTAGGCGTAGATGATGCAGACAAGCTTTGAAGTAGTTTGATTTGACCATGCAAGACGTATTTCTCACCTTTCTCATTAGCAGAAAACCAGTAATGGAGGTGAGATGTCTCACCCAGCTATGCTGCCTTCTCTGTGTGTTTCATGCATGGGTCAAAAATACCCTCCAAAGACATTGTGATCAGCAAAAAATATACATTTAAATATAAATATACAGGGAAATCCATCCATGATAGCAAAATGAATTAATAATTAAATGAATAATAGCATATTTAAATAATAATAAAAATAATATTAAAATGTTGTTATTATATATTATTTAATCATAATTACAATTTCTAATGCTTTTATTAATAATTATTATATATTAGTCATTTGCATTTAATAACTACACTCTATAAATTTGGAGAACATTTAAATTCTGCCTATTCATTTTCTGTGTGCATCCAACTTAATGTCATAATGTTTATCTAAGTTATACAATGCAGATGCAGAACTTTGTAAAGCTTATGCATGTATTTTAATTAAGCATTTGTCACTTAGAAATGCATGCAACATTTTACATTAAATTAATAGTAATGCAAAGCAATGTGAATGTACACTGTTAAAAAAATAACACTAAAAATAACACATCCTAGATCTGAATGAATGCAATATTCTTATTAAATACTTTGTTCTTTACATAGTTGTATATGCTGACAACAAATATGGTCTCCTGAGGGATCTCCTCCCAGACCTGGACTAAAGCATCAACCATCCGCATCCTGGACAGTCTGTGGTGCAACGTGGCATTGGTGGATGGAGTGAGACAGGTCTGGGGATCCTCTCTATTGGCAGTCAGGCTACCTCTGGCGAGGCTATGGAGGGCTGTGCGTCACTTTCAAAGAAAGGCCACCCCACACCATTACTGACCCACTGCCAAACCGGTCATGCTGGAGGATGTTGCAGGCAGCAGAATGTTTTCCACGATGTCTCCAGACACGTCTGTCATATGTGCTCAGTGTAGACCTACTTTTATCTGTGGAGAGGACAGGGTGCCAGGGCGCCAAAACCCTTGCCACAGCTCACACTGATGTGCCATCCTGGATGAGCTGCACTACCTGAGCCACTGGGTTGTAGACTCCGTCTCATGCTACCACTAGAGTGAAAGCACTGCCAGCATTCAAAAGTGACCAAAACATCAGCCAGAAAGCATAGGAACTGAGAAGTGGTTTGTGGTCACCACCTGCAGAACCTCTCCTTTATTTGGGGGGTGTCTTTCTAATTGCTTATAATTTCCACCTGTTGTCTATTCCATTTGCACAACAGCATGTAAAATTGAAGTGGGCAGTTTGATTTCACAGAAGTGTGACTGACTTGGAGTTACATTGTGTTGTTTAAGTGTTCCCTTTTACTGGAAAACTGAACTCTTGGAAGCAGGTGAATATGTGAATCAGTTAAGTGTCCAGTTTAGTCCGTTTTACAAAGAGTTGCTTTAATTGACAAATTAACATCTCTGTTTGTTCCTCTGTTGAGTCATGCCTGGCTGGTTTCCACAAATCTTTCTCAACAATGATAACCATTCTCGCTCACAGGACAAGATAAAAGAGTGCACTCTGTAACATACTAATGTTGGGATTCGAAGCAAGCTCATTCCAGAGAGTCCCAAACTTTAGAAGCTTTTTAATCAGTTTGCTCAGAGGCTCTGGCTAGCCTCTATCCGTTATCGGCTCCATCATCTATCTGGCGAGAGTATATTTGAGATTGTCCTTATGTACTTAATCATCCTGATTACAACAGGTGCGGGAGCCGTCAGGCCCGGTGAGAGGCTGGAAGGGGTGAAAGAGGGTGGGCTGGGGTTTCTGCGCTGACAGGGGAGCGGTATTAATTCCTGCCCTCTGAGAAATTAGGCTCTGTGTTCCTTTCCTCACTCCTGGTGCTTTGATCAAGCCCTTGCGTGATTAGAGAATGACCCTGACATGACAGGCTCGAGAACTTGTATAAGAAGCATGGGGGGGGAAGGGAAAGGGAAAACTTTCTCTGATGTGCCCAGGGAAGCCGGGAGAGAATAGAATCAGAGTTATTCTGAAGCTGTCGCTCCACCCCTGCTCGGTGTCTGGTGGGTAATAAAGATTTCATGTATTCATTTTACTCAGGCAAAAATTGCAATCTATAATGACCTGACATTTCTTTTTTAAAACTAGCCAGAAGCCTCATGATTTGAATGTTAAGCAGTGTCCCGACTGACTCCGAGCTCGACTGGAACCTGCTTTGAATTCTATCAACTCACCTGTTAGTGGACTTGCGAGAGGCTACATGAATGTTGTGGCTTCCACACTAAAGGGAGTATGCTTGTTGAATCATTATAGAGCTGTGCAAGCCAACCTGCCTATTTGTGGGTAGAAAAAAAAAAAGGTAGAATAGCGCAAGAGTTCTTAGATTGTAAGGGAGAGGTAAAAAACAGATATAATAAAAATTGGATGTGGAGTGGGTGCTTGGAGAGCGGAGTACAAGATCTGCTGATCAAGTCAGGCCTGTAATACATCTACTTGATTGGTGTGTCCCCATCGGAGTTTGAGTTAAATTCCTCATGTCACCCCAGACACTGTGTCTGGGGAAAAGAGATGTGCCCAAACTTCAGAGGCTGGCTCGGTCCTAGCCTTGTGTATTAAAAGGAAATCTAATACAATTTATCAGCTTTAGTGTGGAGAGTCATGGAGATTATGGAGTGTGTGGAGGCCTGATCATTTCGCATTCTCTGTAGGTTCTCAAACCATGCCTGGAGTTGCTTAAAATGCTTTAAAGCCTGTCAGAGGCGCTTTAATGTCGAGTTTTGCTTAATCACAGGCTACCTCGGCAGTGTTTACCCTTATGTCTATCTAGAGTTTATATGTGCGCTCTGCAGATGTTTTCTATATGCCACATTTACAACCAGGCTGTACTCTGGTTGTTTTCAAAGAAAATGGCCAAATGCACTAAGAAAGCTGTAATCAGTATGATGAAAACAGAAACTTTGCCATCGTACAATTGTCTGAGCATTTCAGTTCCTTACAAATTAGTTTTAGAGATTGATGTTTTGCTTTATAGTTCTGTCTTTTCTGGTCTTTGGCTTGATGGAAATCTTTTTTTTTTTTTTGGTCATTTATGCATTAACATTTCGCGTTCTGGAGCACAAGTGAGACTCACAATAGATGACAAGTGTGGGAGATAAGTTGCATACCTGGCAAGCAGATGAAAATCTCTTCCTAAGAGGCTCCCAGAGACAAGCTTTAAGTGTTCCAAATGGAGAAGATGGTTTGTTGAACCACAAAGTTCATAAATGCAGAAAGCCAAAGCCTTGTAATGTTGAAATGCTGAAGTTCATGCCGCATGCTATTGATGTGCTGTACAAAAGGCCTTTCAGCAAATTAACAACCACTTCATATCTTCATTTCCTGACCCAAGCATTTTGTTATTGAATTGCCTGAAATTGATTATTCACCAAACTTGTTTAAAAGATGAATGGAATTATATGAGCCAGTGCTGCATGTACGTGCATCAGATGGGGAAACCCATCTGTTCCCCCCACAAGCCAAGGCACAAGTCCCCAGACAGAGCCCTGGCCAGAACACAAAGATCTCTCCATAAAGGACGAGCCTGCTCTCTGGCTAATCCCATCTATTTCAAACCTGGTGGAACCCATCTGTTGCAGAACGTACCCACATAGGTATCACATCAATTATAAAATCTTGTTTTGGCATATGTTAACGTGTACGGCATAAGCAGAGAACAATCAAGTACAGAAGTGCAGATTGCTCTTCCTGCATGCAATGAATATCTATTAAACGTGCCATCTTCAGGTTGTAATTGTAAACCAGATTGCACTGATAATACTATGACTAGAATTGTATAATAATAATTATATGTATATATATATATATTATATAGTTGGAACCTTTGACTGACTCACAACAACTTCTGGATGTATTTCAAGCTTTACTTAGCAGTGATTTACTCTCATTGAAATATTGAAAAAAACTAATTCACCCAATTTAATCAAATTTCCCAGCGTGACTCTTCCAACATCAGGGCCTGAGCCCATGAGCCATTTTAGACTGAGATAATGCGACCCGGCTAAGTTATCCCAATTAAATTGTGAACTGAACATGTTTTTAAGCCTTGTTACATTTGCACACAATAGGCTGTGTGTATTTGACAAAAGTCAAATAGGCTTATTGATAAAACTTGAAAATCATGATAAAAATAAAATTCATTCTCCATGCACTTCTGGAGTGAATTAAAAAATTAAAGTCAAAATGTAATTTATCATGAAAGTGGGGAAAATACCTGAAAACTAAGTTCTGAATCATAATTATTATCTACATGTATTTACTATATGGTTAGGTTTTGGTTTAGGGTTACTTGCATGTAATTACGCATAATATATTGTTATTATAATAGTTAGTACATGTAAAGTGTAACAAGGGCACCTTAAAATAAAGTGTTACTAAAACACTTGTGAGTAAATTAAGTGATTAAAAGAAAAGTATAAGATGCTTTACTCCTCCTGTATTCAGAAATAGCATCCTGATATAGAACGATGTGACTCTTTGTTGTTGTTGGTCATTATTTCCCACTGAATACTTCACTCAGAAGTACTTCACATTGCTAAAGTAAAATAGCTATGTTGCGAATGTTGTTTTTAAGACTAAAATTGGCACAAAATAAAAGAAGATAGGGGATGAAAACTAGATTTTAGCTCCCAGCAGGGGCTTGGTTTGATATTTCCACATTTACATTGACTGGAGGGTCCATATTACGGCAAAACAAAAGCACTTCTTTTCTTGTAAATAATTTCTCTCATCATCAACTCCCCTGGTTTTCCTCAAGCAGTGCTGCAAACCATCAATGTTCAGTCCAAACACAGTTTATCCCCGGTGGAAAGTCAATCAAAGTCTCTCTGCAGTGCACCCAGCTTCAGCATCTCTAACTGATCATTTCCCCTCCCGCATCCCCGACTGTGCCACATCGAGGCTTATCAAAGCCACTGAAAGTGGAAGACTGTCCAGTCCATCCGCCAGCAGCAGGACAGCAAAAAACAACCCGAACTGATGACATCGTAGGAAGTCTGGAGATGGGAGGCATGTAAAGAGGCGGCAATCCCTCTCCGAACGCTTTTTTTTTTTTTCGTGGCAAATGAATTAGCAATTCAAAGTGCAGCCCGAGGGTGGCGAGTGTTTATGTATGTGCCCAGAGTGATGAAGGCTCACATTTGTATCTTGTCACCAGGCTGTCAGTCACTGCACACGGGTAGCAGGCGACTTTAACTACAGCTTCTGATGTATTTACTCGGATGCCACTCTCAACCGTGCTATTGGAAATATTATAAATGTTGTCTCTTTTCAACCCATTCCTTTTTCTGCATGCTCTGTCCAGTTCTTTGTTAGATCCACTATACATACTTGTTAATACTTCAAAATAGGGAACACTTAACTACGACTTTTCTCTAAATAAATTCTTAATTTGTTGCTAATTAATAGTTAGTTGTTAAGTATATATTGAGTAAGGTCATGTAGAATAAGGCATTGATATTTGCTTAATTACTATTAATAAACGGCTAATATTCTAGTAATATGCATGCTAATAAGCAACTAGTTAATATAAGTTCCTCCTTTCTGTGTTGTTTCGAACACCAACTAAAACATGTCTTTTTTTATTTTGCTGTACACCACCACAGAGTCATCTTTTAGCATGTCTCTATTTTTCAAAATAGATATTGCATCATTGATGTTGATTGTGTTAGAGGTGTGGATGCACATGAAGATGTCAGTGTCAAAGAGGAAAGAGGAGTTTGTTCTGATGCCTCTGTTTTATGACAGTGTTCTGCGGCTGAAAGCAACAGTATTGGCATTTCATAGCAGTAAAGAGACCTCACTGCAGTGTTGTTTTTATTTGTATTTTTTTTATGGTCCATGGAATCAAGAGCAGAAATGAAGACCTTCGAAAGGAAAACAAAAGGCAGTTTACACAGTAAAATAGCTTTGCTGCTACTGTCATGTATAAAATCAGAGAGGTCTCCAAAGACTGGTGACAAAATCTAATATAGCCTCTCAACAGCAGAAAGACGGCAACAAAAGAGTTCTCTGAAACACTGAATGTGCTGCTTTCCAGTGAGATGGTTGTTATTGGTAACTGTAAAGTGGTTAGTAGTGGGGGAAAAAAGTGCTTTGTGACTACTGTTTTTAACAAAAGGCAAGAGTTTTTAATTTAAAGTCACTCTTAATGTTATCTAATAATAGTATTCATAAGTGTTCATATGTGGTGTGGTTTCAGCATACATGTTCAGGCAGGCAATAAAACTGACAAGATCTACAATTTTGACACTATATACAAAGGTAGAAACGTGTAATTGTTTATGAATCCTTTGAGATTCATAGGATATTGCATTAATAAGATGAATTTATGGCATTTATAGTGGATAGAGGTAATTAAAAGTTTACCACCATCACATTTATTTAATGCAGTTACTACATTTCACTCATTTGAACAGTTTCAGTTGCTTGAGATTTCGATATACACACAAATACAATAACGTGTTAATTGTATTTCATTAGTTTTGAGCATAGTAATTGATTTCTGCCATACAAAGAGTGCAAATCACTTCACTTTTATTGGTCCCACCTGGATTTCGTTTATAAATAAATATGGGCTTTGTCTGAGTAAATTGGGTCACCGGTGGCGGTGCCCTGGCAAACATTCCCACTATTTCACTTCTGACTAATTCTCAGAGGATTCATAAACATTAGAGGGTTAGACGCTGTAAAGTGTTCAAGTGTGCAAGTACAAAAATTCAAATGTGTACATTTATGTATGAATATCTCTACCAGTATTTATATTAATGAGATAATTCTGCTCCTAGCATTAATTGGTAGTTTGAAAAGCCATTCGACATTTTGTCTCATTTTGACCTTGCCATGTGTCTGTGTAAATGTAAAAATATTCTATCACAATATTATTTGCATCAACCTTGAACAGTTTTGTGATTTCTGGTTCGGTGTTCTTGTGCTGCTGGTATTATACATGCTTTAGAGAATAACTGTGGAACACAAGATACAGGAGCCTTCACAATCCCTTAATAAAAGTAAGAATTCTCAAAGCTATTCTTCAAACATCAGCAGTCATAAAAGTAGCTCCCCATCTAAAACAGATGAAATATGTGAAATCTCTCGCTCAAATGAGTGAGGAAAAAAAAGAAGTAGTGGGGGGAAAGCCTTCTGAGTGCAAACAATCTTTTTGCTACATTTGTTCTGTTCTTGTTTTGATATATTTGTTCATAATTATGTATAAGACCGGGCAGTGGGTGTTTTCTAATGATATGTAGTGTGAAATAGACTGATAGATTGGCAATGTGAGAATGATACCTCTTATAGGTGTTGGTGGGTGGTCTAGTTTCATAATCATAACACACGTGAAACTGCTAATTATTAGCTGTTGGATGTGTTTTGTCATTATACAGGGAAATATGATTTGACCATACTGTGGTCAAAGTTTGCATTTGTTTTCACTGGTGCTAATATTTTGAGTACATCGAATCTTGAATACATCTGACTAAGAACTCAGATCCTCAAGGAGCGTCTGACCTTTTGAATTTAATAGTATTGACGCAATGGTGAGAAAAGGTTTGTGGTTTAAAGGATCTACTTTCCTCAATATTGTGTTTTAGCGAAGCCACCTAGCTAACAGTAATCAGAAAGAGCTTTATTGCAGAGTATGTTTGCACATCAAACTAATTTGAATCTATACTAGCTTTACTTTAATTTCTTATGGCAATATGTTATTGATACAGGAGTTTAAATTGATAAGTAGTCTCTGTTCTTTCTGACTGATGTCTTTCGGATAGGGAAAGGGATAGGACGTGACATGTGGCCAGGTATGGTTGCCCATACTAGGAATTTGCGCTCTGCATTTAACCCATCCAAGTGCACACACACAGCAGTGAGAAGTGGGTAGTGTGTACTGTATTTGTTTATTATGTACAAATAAATACAGTATATATTTACAGGTATATACATTTATGTATTAATATTAAAATATTTTATATTATATATAAATATATTTAATATATAAGCATAAAATACTTTTTATTTAATATATATATATATATATATATATATATGCATGTGTTTGTGTAACAAAAACATTCATTTTGGATGGAATTAATTGTGATGAATCATTTGACAGCATATATATATATATATATATATATATATATATATATTGGTAATTAACGTACACTGTAAAAAAAATTCCGTAAAAATTTACCTTGAAAACCAGCAGCTGTAGTTGCTGGAATTTGATTGTAAAAAATATTGTAACAACATTATAGGTTTTACGGTTTTAAGTTAAATTTACAGTTAAATACCGTAATTATTAATTAATATAATATTAATATAGCAACCTTTAAAAGTACTGAAATCTGTTTTGTACCTTTGAAATACAACTAAGAAGAAACAGTTATTTCAAAGAAAAAACTTAATTCAAAAACTTAAATTCAAGCAAAATTTGAAATGCAATGCAGGGAATTCTGGGAATGTCAGTTTATTTTTTCCTTTAACAGTTTTTTTCTGTTAAAATCACTGTCATTTTTTACAGTGTATCATTGTGTCCTATGGTGTCACAGGAAAATAAAAAATAAAAAAAAACATTGAAGAGAAACTTCTCGCATGCTATTTGTAGACTTGACCTTCCGCCTCCATGGCCTGACCTTATGGATCATGGTCATGATGATCGCCTGTTTTAATAATGAACTTCGTTTCAAAGCAGTTCATTATTAGAATAATTTCTAAACCTCAGTGATCAATGACTAATGATTGATGTCAGATATGATTGTTTATGTGTATAGCAAGGAATGCATATTCCAGTCTCTCTTTTACCTTTATCTGCATTTTATTAGCAACATATTTTGCAGGAAGTTTTAATCAGTTTCTGACCCTAATTATGCAAATATGTTGTTAATCCCCCAGAATCCCCTGGATTGTGGTGCAGGATGGGGGTCATGGAGAGGCTAATCATTGCATAAGTGTTTGGGGTAGTTATCATCAGTCGCTGATCTGGTTTTGGTGAGCTGTTGTCTGGATTGCTTTGCCCTGTAATTATTACCCGTCCTCTCTGTTCGTCGGGCGATCTCTTTGTGTTTGCATAGGTCAACGGCATTAATGCTGTTCACCTCTTAAGGCATGAAAGAACTTGGCTGCAAACACAATAAGCTTGAACTGCAGCAGAAATAATGGAGTCAATTTTTCGACCAGAGGAAAAAAAAATAAAAATCTATGACTTCTGTATTGATATATTTTTTTAAATCTTGCCTTAACTCACAGAGGGTGCTTTCACATTTTGAGCTTTTGAGTTAACTCAAAGACCATAAGCAAAACTTTGAATCGGTTTCTCATAGACGAGATAACAGTTGGGGAAATTACTTCCACAGCAATGCAGTAGCTGTTTTCCTGCTATGCTTTTATATTATAATTTTGTTTTATAATACACTGTATGATGTTTGGCACAGGAAGATTTCGCAGTTGCACCTCTTGTTTGTTAAAGTTCAGCCAGGAATATATGTGCATATTTCAGCTCATGCTTTCCACAAAAGGTGTGACGTTTAATAAAGCCATAAAACCGTTCTACCCTTGGGATGTCCTGTATTATGAACACACCCTGGTGAATTAAAACAGGGATCATGTAAATGGCAGTGATTGTAAGACACTCATGGTTTTGTGTGTTAGTGGTTACAGGGCCTGTGACCCGTCTGGCTTATCGGCTGTAATGCACAGCAGGTGGGAACGTGTGACTATGCATAAGTAAGCTGCCGACATCATCTGTAGTACAGAACATGGGCCTCCTGGGCGCACTTGATATTGTCATGAACATAATGAGGTAATTTAAGAAAAGCCGGCCTGTGAGACAGATAAAGAGCACATCACAAACATGCCTGATCTTTACTGGTAGGGTAGTGCGGATCGACCTCCACACACTTCCAACCTGGAGCAGCTACATGTGCCTCAGCAACCTGATAGCCATTTTACCACAGCTGCTTTCTGAGAAGATGTCCTCTCTGCTTTATATTGGATGATGTGGATTCTGGTCAAGGCGGATCTTCCTGGGGAGGCTGAGGCAGTTTTGTAAGCAGCTGACAGAGCATGCAGTCATGGCAGGTGTGCGGCTTGTTTGATAAGTAAGGATGGTGAGCTAGTGGTGGGCTTTGATTTTTATTTATTTATTTGTTTCTGAAATATAACTAGAATAATGTTGTCATTATAAAAAAAAGTGTTTTTTGACTCTGCATATATTTTATTTCAATTTATATATTAGAATATATTTATATTCTCCACAATATGAACTTGCTCAGTATATGATATCCACTACTCTACAGGAGATTTCTATTTTAATATATTTTAAGGGTTGTCAAATCAAGTAATGGAGATGAATTGCATCCAAAATAAAAGTGCATTTACATATTATGTGCATGAACTTTACATATAAATACACATGAATACATACATATATTTTAAGAATATTTACATAAATGTTTGTGTGTGTGTGTGTGTGTGTATAAACACACACACACACACGGTTTTTGGTCATTGAACATATTGAGAGATGTGTGATATTCTAGTGATACCAGAATTCCAACTATTTCACTGTTTGTATCACTCCACTTTATAGTTTTTTAAATATGTACAGGTATCCATATAAATATATACAGTACACACTAATATTATGTGTACATAAACCTTTATTTTTAGGCTGTAATTTATTGATTCGACAGCCCTAATTTTAAAATGTAATTAATTCCTGATGAAAAAGTTGAATTTTTCAGCAGCCAGCAATCTTTTTTGTAACTTTAAAAAATGGTTTCTAACATTTAGTGCATATCATTATTATTGTATATTACTGTATATGAAGGATATTGAATATATAAAAATAAATACGTACATTCACACACACACACACACTCATAATTAGTACATTAATATTGTATCATTTCTCTTTTTTTTATAAAATTGCATTTATTATTGACATTCTTTAATAAACATTGATATAAAAAGTATTACCCATTAAATCAATATATTTTCATTTAGAAATACTTACTTTTAGCAGGCTGTTAACAACATTTTCATTGATTAGTGGGACCTTTTGATTTCCAGTTATATTGAGACATTTACTTCATCAATTGAAATCTCATCAGAGGATCTCCACATATGCGTTATAGAATCCCTGACTGTTGGCTGACCCTAGAAGCGTCCGTGATGAGTAGCTGGATGAGTTCTGTGGGGTGAGTGGCGGAGCAGTGCTGCTCCCTCCGGGGTGAGGAGAGGTCTAGCAGCTGTATCTTTACGCCCTAATGCAGAATGTGTGTATAGAGGCAGTACTCACAGTGACACTGAGCACGGAGGAAGTGTAAATGACTTTCGTGTTGAGCCCCAAGGGAGCTCAAGCACGCTCGGGCTCCATGTAGCAGCATGAACCTAAAACACCACAGTCGTCCCCTCTTGATCCTAGCGTGTACACGTGAGCCATGACATCCTCTACAACACACACAGCAAGCACCTCAAATTAGCCATCTGCTCCCTCTGATGACTAACTGGCCGAAAAGGAATCCAGCGTGTTTAAAGGTGTAGAGACTTAGATAGCGAGTTAATCTCTTTTCCCTTGTATTTTCAATGTAGAGATGACAGGAAACGATGAGGAATGAAAGAGTGAGCGGGAACAGGATCAGGAAATGATGCGAGCCAGATGAGCTAATGATTCAGCTTTGAACAATTAGTTTGAGTTATGCGAAAACTAAAACTAAACTAAGATTAAGATAAAGCTTTCTGGCTGACTCTCATGCACTTTAAAGCTAATGAGCTGGTTTGGTCCATGAAAGCATCTAATTTCTATGCCTTGTTGTTCGTTCATGCACGTATGTAATTATTAAATTAAAGCTTACAAGGTTGATTAAACATTTAAGATTAAAATAAATTCATATGCTAGAACCCTGTCAGGAAAGTGAAATGAATTGACCCAAAGTGTGTAACCTATTATTATAGACCATTTCACTCCTCCTCAAGTATAGACGTATGTTCAAGAAACATGTCATTACTTGCCAAGGCAAAGCTAACATCCGTCTAAAGGATTCATTTTCATGATTTTCGTTTTTGCGTTTTATTTAATCTTTTTATCTTTACTTCAACAATTTTGACTTTTTTTATATTTATATATCTATATATATATATATATGTGTATATATATATATATATATATATATATATATATATGACATTTAATG
>JAUCMS010000153.1:6137250-6208062 GCA_032357445.1 Enteromius radiatus | reverse complement strand
AACGCATATATTATGTAAAGAAAAACTTTTATTTTGGATGCGATTAATCACGATTAATCATTGCCCAGCACTAATTTTTAAGAGTGCAGACAGAACAACATATGTGTCAAAACAATGTGTATGAAATCAGAGATGGGTAAATTTGTTTAGGCATTCGCAACATTATTGTAAAGCCTGGTTATAACAACAAAATTCTGGCCTCCGGCCTATTCACCAAAAATGGGTAAAAAAATACCCAGAGACATTAGACTGATCAAATGAAAAACAACCGATTCAATTATTCAATATATTCTATAACAGAAGCTCCAGTGCTTAGCGTTTATGCGCTTTCTGTGTCTAGAAATTTGAAGTCCGTCTTCCTCTCCTCTGCTCTTATCCGCTTACATGACGTTTTTGTTTTGACACTCAGCTGTAATGTTAGCCCCTAAATGATTGATGACCTTAAAACTGAGTATGTGAGAGGGTGTGCACAGGGAGATTAAGTTCTTACCACCTGCAAGGCTGCTACTGGGTGTTTCCTCCTGGCAGAGGTGTGAGTCTTCCATCTTTGATTCTCCTACATTTTCGAGTCTTCTCTCAGGAGCCCCAGGACACGGACACACCCACTGCTGAAAGCGGATTTGGCTAATAACGCCAGAGTAGCCAGGCTACATTCCTCTGCCTGATTATTTGTGTGACCTGTGTGGAGCAGTTGAGTGTTACAGAGAAGTGGCTCTTGGATATCATTCAAAACCTTTACAACAGCTTTTGAAATCCCCATTAGGAGTAACAGCAGTTCAGCCAACACGAACAGGGAGTGTGTACTGTACCAGACAATCTGACATGACCCTTTCATTTACTATGCTTGTGGAAAAAGATCTTTCGAACAGTAATCATCCATTTTAACAAACCTGGCATGAGAACTTGATATCATATAGCGTAGGTCATTAATCATATTTAATAGCACTGCTTTTTATTTATGCTGAGTTTTCCTTGTTACTGGTCAAAAAGCAATACAGAAATTCTAATGGTATTTTTAATATTTTGTTTAAATAAAGGAACAATCAATGAATGAACAAACACATATTGGTAATTAATTATTTGTAGGCTTCCAGACGATTCACATCATATGTGTAATTATAAATCTATCAAGTGTCAGTTTTGTGTTCACTATTGTTCTAATGCTTTTACTGGCAATGAAGGGTTTGGTCCTGGTGCTTGACTTTTATCTGTAATCACTTGTTTAAGTAATTACCACTTACACAATACTTTGTAAATTGTCTTAGTAGATGTGTTCTGCCAAGGAAAAAATATGTCAGCCTCTTCAAGGTTGTCACTTGTTTACCACAGAGACAAATTATGCATGTGTATTAAAGTAAGTACAGTTTGTAATATATATATATATATATATATATATATTATATAATAAAAACCTACCTAAATGTATGTTTTGTGCTTGTAAATGTTTTAATAATTAAAACATATAAAAACAATAAGACCAGCTGAATAACCACAGACATCATATGAAAGACATAATCTTGAGTGTGTGTGTGTGTGTATTTGATGGGGAAATATCTATAACTATATCTGTGTACACAAAAATGACGGATCAGTACATAAAATTTTATTTAAATCTATCTCATAAAATTATTTTACAACTATAATGACACTCAAATTAAAAGAATAAAAAAATAAATACATATATAAACAAATAAGATTTTTTTCAAATATATTTTAGGAATATATTTAGATGGATGGGTGGAAGGATGTAAGGATAGGCATATATGATGTTTTATGGGTAGAAGGATGGATGTTCTCAGGGTTGGTAGGTCAGACCTTTTTCCCAAATGTGCCCTTCACAGTCTGCCATCTACCCACACGTTCCTCTTTTCTTGCCGTATAGCTGCCCCAGGCTTGGGTAGACCTGCCAGAGCCTGCTCCCAGATGCCAGATCACAGAGAGGTAGACAGCAGATAGAAATAAAATGAGCACACGGTGTAAGGTAGAGAGAACTTCGGCAATGTTCAAAGGCAAAATGAGTTCACATCAACACCTTTGATGTTGCTGGCAGCCGCCAGACAGAAGGAGACAATCTGTCTCTCTGGTGAACCGCCCAGCTTGAGCAGTGCCTTAAACCACCCAAAACCCTGCAGCTAGATTTAAAACACACTCACCGCCTGAAACATGCTCATCAAGCACCTTAATTACACTGACAGGTAAAGGCACCTGAGACGCAGCGAGGTGTAGAGTCATCAGGTCAGCCTTGAACGCTGACACCTCTCAAATTCACTTTTACCATTTAGCAGTGACAAAAGGCTGCAATATCTGGATGATTGTTCAAACTAATTGCCATTTACAGGGAAAGTTTAGTCACTCATTCATCCAAGTCTGTTGCATGTACTGAGGTCCGTGATTATTGTGTCAGAAGTTGGATTCAACCTAAAACTACTTCAGAGTAATTTGGTTATTCAGAGAGTTACATCATTTCTGTAAGTTCACATGATAATCATACCAAAGCCATGCATTGAAATTATCTTGAAATGCAACGTGGACCTATGTCCAAAGAAAAGTTTTTACTTTTTAAATGTATTTATGTTTTGATAACACATCCAACCAACATTATATAGTCAATGCTATTTTTGTACACTGTCAATAATGCCAATGTCAATAAATTACTCAAACAAGTGCCTTGTGAAAAATGTATCATATTGTAAAACTACTGTATTAGTCATATTATAAGACTCTTTATAAGTGATCTATTTTGGTCTAGGCTATATTTGTTTAGGAGTACATGCTGTCTCGACGACAAAACATTAAAACACACGCTCCAAAATTAATATATAAATTCACATCTGCTTACAAATCGTTCATAAAATAGCATACGTATTCACATCCTGAAAGCATTCATTCATTAATTCAAGACGATGTGGGTTATTTATTTATTTAGACTATTTAGCCTAATTATCCACCCAAAATGACTTTTTAATGCTTTATTTACTTACGAAAATAGGCTAATTGTTATATTTCACATGCTTCAATTTATGCTTTAATTTATGATATATTTTTTATTAGAGAACATACTTGCTGAAACAATAATAACAGGTTACGGCTTGGCCAAATAACTAATTCACGCCTTTATAATAGATCAGGCTATAAAAGTTATAAAGTTGGTCGATTTTTTTCATAAAACATTTTTTTCCGAAATGAATTCGTCAATGAGAACATTCTGTGTCTTGAAAACAAAAAGTTATGTTATGATTGTTAAACTCCGTGTACCTCGTTAAAATGGGTAGGACAACGAGGACGTATCGTGCATTGTAATTATGGACAATGTTTATTTTAGACGTAGGTTGCCACGCCTGCATTAAAATTGTGATTACCTTCCCTATGATGGATAAGAGGATAAATCTTCTGGACGCTGAGATGGTGTCAATTTGCATAAACACACGATAAACATTAATCGAATGCATTAATTGAGCAGGTTCATTTTATCATTCGCGATATAACCATAACAAAAGCGCAAGTAAATCTTATTTTCAAAATGTTTGGAAACCGCTAGTATTATGGTTAACCGAAATAGCTGTTCGCAGAAGTGGTTTGTGTTTACGTGCATTTATGGCTCGCGCTCCTCTGACATTGGAGGATTCCTCATGATCGTACTGCAGAGGACATTTTCGCTTATACTCGGAAATAATTCATTTACATTTAAAATCTAAACGTTATACTTATATTATTTATACACTTTATATTATTTTTCTTTAAAATATAAATAGGCTATAGCCTAAGGATGGGGTTGAATGACGATTCACCTAATTGGCAACGTCATAAAAGATCTGTGAACGGACTTTTAGGTACTTTTGCACTGGATGTCATATTTGTGCATCACTCTTACAAAACATTATTAGTCCATCTTATGGAAACCTTATCCACACCTAAACTAATTACAACTGGCTTCAAAGAATTTGGATCACCTGTCAATTTAACAAATGATAATTTGTTATGCCATACCATTATCTGGCATATTTCATATGTTCCATACTTATTGTGCTTGACTCTTTTTGCCTTGTGATAGGCCTGCTTCCTCATCCACTGGATTTAACCTACATCCTACATCATAAGAGCATTTGTCAGCACTATGCTTCAGCTTTAGTCAGTGCAACACGTGCCATAGTATTATCACCTGCCCTCAAATCATAGGTGACATAAACACACCTACACAATACACAGTCTCTGGGCAACAGAGTGCAGAAATATAGCTACATGCATACACACCAGAAGAGAGAGACACACACAGTGACGACGCCAGCTAGTCTGGCCTAAGACGAGAAGTATTGTTATTAACCTCTTTTCCCCCAGTGTGAATGAAAACCAAAGTGAGGGTATATCCTTGTGTTATGACTTCAGGGGCTGGCTTTGTTCTCCTCTATAATGTACACATAATTACAGACCGAGATGGAGTACACTTTCTTTCTCTGCGTCTCTCGCGCTATCCTCTCTTTCTCTCTTATTGTGGCCCATGGACTTATCACTCTTATCCCTGTCAGACTTTCTCCATTCTTTGTTCTCTCACTCTCCTTCTCTGACTTTTTGTGTCACATTTGCTAGCTTAGTCAATCATAGAGGATTATAGGCCTATACTGTTCAGCTCAAATACCAGCAATTCTTAGGGAAATTGAAATAGTTGTAGTTTTTTCATTCTCTTTTAACTGTCGCCAAGTGATATGTTCAGGATGTAGCCTATAGTGCATTGAAAATTGTCTTAAAATTAAACGTATGAATATAAAATAGCATTCAAATGAGGTCGTTCACTCAAATAGCACAACTACAACTCCCTATGGATTTCCTCATGTTTTGCCATTAAAGGTCAGGTTTCAGTCTGGACAGGCAGGCTTCGGGACTGCGCGTCGAGGCTGGGCGTGTCGTGACGGTTGGTTGTACCTGTGCGTTGAGGAATGTTGGCATATGATTAAAAGCACCTAGCTATAATTTGTGTAATTCTCTCGTCACGGCACTATTTTGGTTTAATAACACGTGTCCTTAAACCAAAACATGTAACAACCTCGCGCATCAATAGCGGCTCTTTACAACGCTCCTCCTTTCAACCGCGATAAAAATGAGTTTTGACGGAAATCAAACAAGGCGGATTAATTAGCCGTGGGATGCTGCAATCACTTTGTCTCGTCTCACTTCGTTTTTCAGTTATAATTGGCTTGAGAACTGTTAAATGGTTTGCCTAATATAACTAAATCGGATTTCTGTAGGCCTATCCTGAAAATAATAACCTTAGTCATAACGAGAGATAGTGTAAATGAGGTATTTTATTTATTTATTTATTTTTTTTTTACAAAAAAATAATAGTTGTAAATTGTTGTAATATATTTACAAAAAACGTAGGCCTATATGAAGATTTAATTTGCAAAAACAGATCGTGTTTTTTTTTTTTTCTTTGACCTTTCCAATAATCTCAACCAAACTGCAGGTGGGATATTTTGATAGCTATGTTAACAAATAATTAAAATAAAAACAGCTAACACAATAAAACTAAATAAAAGCATAAAGGAAAAAAATACAATTATAATAGGCTATAGATAGCCTATAAATTAGCTGTTTTGATGCAGTTTAATAAGTTTGTTTCTTCCTTTTGTGCAAAAGATTGTTTAGGCTAATATTAGCCAACATTGTATGTGGTTTGGTTAAAGTTTATTGCATTAGGCTATTTTATTAGCCTATAACGTGTTTTTGTAGTGTTTAGTCTTTGTTCAAGTAAGATATTTTAATAGTATTTTAAAACAAAGATAAATACACATGTTTTAATTTTTAGAAAACAAATTTTCATAACTAATTATGTAATCATGCTATTTTCCTCAGTGATAAAAAGACTACTGAATGACATGAAGCAGTGATTCCCAAAATTCATCTTAAAAAATGACGATAAACATAATGTAACCACATTTGTCACTTATACATTTAGGTTTATACATTTTATACATTGCATATCCACGGCTCACTGATTAATTTTATTTGTCAACCTTTATGAACCTTATCGTTTAGACCTTAAAAGTTTTTGAGAAGTTGCTTTAATGCCCTGTTTTAATGCCTTGGTATTAATAAAACGAATCTAACGATAGTATTTTTTCAATCGTGTTGGTGCATCTCAAACGCGGAAAACTTAATTGTTCCGTAGTACTTATTATACTAGTGACGTCATCGCGCTTAAAGAAATAACTGGAGCGGCGCGTGCAGCCAATAAGAGAGCGCGTTCTCGCTGCTGGAATTAACTCCAGTGTGTGACGAGACTGTGGAGATGAACTTCACAGACTTCATACACAGCCAAAAACGAAAGCAAACACACGAGCGTCGCGTTTTCACGGACATGGATCTTTCTAATGGATCTCTTTAAGCGATGGAAATCACATGACTCTTCTAAATAGATGCTGCTTTTTATAGTGCATCGGTCTAATGGACATAACTCTAAAAAATGACTATGACTTCACTGTCTGAAAGTTTGGTGGCTTCAGACCCCTCAAAATCGGCTTTTCTGGAGTTCAGTCACGGTTACCAGTCTCACCAGCAGCATTCGCCCGGTGTGTCTCACGCGCATTACCCTGTGCACGGTTTGCATCAAGGCGCACATTCGCAGTACGACGCGGCCTTCTCCTCGGGCGCAGCTTCGTACGGCCGTCCGCTAACTTACCACTATCCCACAGCTCATCACCACCCCGGAGCTTACCTGCCCTATCAACACAACAACGCAGTCGGTCATTCGAGAGCAGAGGATGCAGGTAAAGTGCGCTTTCCTTCGTCTACAGATTAAACAAACCCTTATGACTAAATTCCGTCTTGCGCCGATTTGGCTGAGAAAATTATAGTTACACGGGTCACAGCATTCGTGATTGTTTTCTGAAGACAGAAATGTGTTTTTGATAGGCACGATTATTCCTCCAGAAATTAGTTTAATTTAATCGCCGACGCACTTCTAATTAATAACGTGCCAAAACCTTTCAACTCCCACTGTGAAAAGTTTTATATCTTTATGTTTATATCTTTTTAAAACGGACTCAATTAAAAATGATTCATTCCTTTTGACAGTCTTAATCATCAATCACTTTGTCAAATGTATATGTAGCCTAGGCTACTCTATGGATTTAACGAATATTTTAAGATTGAGAATATCTGCTTTAGTTTTATCAACTTAAAATGAACACTTTGCAGCCTATAATTTTTGTCTGATGCCAAATTAACTTTACTGCTTCGCAATATGAATTAATAGGCCTATAGCTTCTGAAATGACTCCAATTAACAAATCAAGTAACCTAATTGTAGGACCCCGCACACACACGGATCTTTGAAACCTGTCTTTAGATTGCAAGATGAAAAAGAGAAAATAAATAATTGCCGGCCTGTTTTAGTCTTAATATGAAAAACGTTTTAATAACTTGGCTATACTAAAATTATTTAGCTTATAGTACATTTTTTATTAAACAGAAATGTAACTATAAAGTTACAAATTATTAACATGGCCTCCCACACAGGGACTTTTTAGATTTATCATCTAGCGAAAAGGACTTCTGACACTTTTTTTGAGAAATGCCTTTTGTTTGCTTCATTTGCTTCAACACTTATTAGTAGCCTACCTATTTTTATTAGACTGTTCGTTGTTGTTATTATTTCTTAAATGCAATATTTAATCTTCTTGCTCAAGATTCCGAGAAGCAAAGTTCCATTGAAAGCGGAGAGATACGGCTGAACGGGAAGGGCAAGAAGATCCGCAAACCCCGCACGATCTACTCGAGCTTGCAGCTGCAGGCGCTCAACCAGCGCTTCCAACAGACCCAGTACCTCGCGCTGCCGGAGCGCGCCGATCTCGCGGCCAAGCTGGGGCTGACGCAAACACAGGTACGAACATAGCTGCCGAATATCACGTCATTTCGTGCTAGTTTCCCGCGGTTACGTCAGAGAGCAGTTTTCCAGCGCCAAAAGTAAATTACTGAAGCGGTATTTTTTTTTCTAATTACAAACTGTGTTTCTCATTTCATGTTTCACAGTAATGATGAATCGACTTGTTATTTATGTTATTAGCCTCGAGTTTAAATGTCAGGAGGTCCAGTCGGGACGAAAGCAACACTGGTGGTGACTTCAATATTATTCATACCGTTTCATTTTTTATTTAAAATGGATTGACATTGACAATAAAAATATATATTACAAACAATTTAAGTTTGTACTTTTGGGTCACTTTTGAAACATAGGATAACATTTATTTTTTTTCCTTTTTCCAAACATACAGAACTAAATATGTTTGCTGTTAAATATTAACAAGATCATAGTCATAGTCATAGATGTATTTAATAAATCAAGAGTAACAAAAAAAAAAAATCTAGCGTGTATTGTTGTGTCCTTACTGATTGGGTCGAAAGTAACAATTTAAAATTTACATTCAAAATGAAATTAAACTGAAGTCGTTCTACATTTATACAAAATTCCACTTGGTATTGATCGATCACAATTGTTACTGACATCAGCAAAATTATATCAGTCCAAAACATCTTTTAAAATGAAGTTTTTCTGAAAAACGTTACATTCGTCCCTGCTCTCCCCTACTAGCATATAGGCCTATTTAGGCCAAGAGTTTTTAAATATAGCACCACCAAAAAACATAGGCTACTTCGTGAGCTGTGCCTTCCCCGGAATGACAGGCGAGTTAAAACTCTATATAGGCTCACTTTGATAAGCACTACTTCGAGGTGTGATATAAACATATTTTTCGTATTAATAGGCTATATGACGCCGCAAAAGGTTTTCACAGTAAATTTAGCAATCATCAAGATTAAATAAATAAATAATGTGTAGCCTCTTTCTTCTTTAATGGCAGGTTCTAATCTGATTCAATAATCAAAACCGAGGCAGCCACAAATATTCCATAATTGCAGTCAAAAGTATGTATTTGTAGACAAATCTATGAATGCAGATAATATGCGATAGTGCAGTCCGGATACGACCATGACTGTAGTAATCGGTTTCGTTTCCAACCAAAGGGTGCGCACATAGCTTCGATGCACTGACTACTATACTACAATTAAAAAAACGGAATTTTTACGATTAAATCGTAGGAATAATGTACAGGTCTTTTTGTTGTTGTTGTTCTTCAGATTTAAGGTTTATGGTTTAAGGTTTATTTAAGGTCATTTAGTGACGATTGTACTCAAAGTGATTGTCTGTACACCTCTTGCAGTAACAGTTCCCTTACTTTGTTAGGCGCACATCTTTTCTAAATTATTTTTTTTCTCATGACAGTGTTTTTAGAAATAATAAGCATCTAATGCATTCTATCTATCCCAGGCTTTATGGGGTTAATCTTGTTAAAGCACCGACTTAGTAAAGTCCTAATTATTTCTTGTTTTATATTTAGCAACATTAAGTAACATATTAAACTTTTTTATTTTTATTATTATTATTGATATTATATGTGAACTTGTGCTAAGTGAATTACTGTAATATTAAAACACATCCTGGAATAAAGTTAAAATGTGCAACAACATATAAATCATAAACAGAATTTAGCGAAACTTAACGTTTTCGAAAATCATTCATTAAATAAAATATTGAATTTACTATACGAATATATCTCATCGAAAAGGACACTCAGTCAAGCCCACCCCCCTTCTTATCTTTTCCAATCAACTCCTCTCTACTCCAACCTTGTATGACCCATTTTGCACGGTGGCCCAGTTCACCTGACTTCACCCTACATTTCTGTATCTGTAATGAAAGGACACACTGAAGCTTCCAGCTAAATTACAAACCATCCACCCACACACAAAGTCTGACTTCGAAACAATGAAAACTTATGTAACTAAGAAAGCAATTTAGTGAATCATAAATTGGCATTTTCCCCCCAATTACAGTTACTTTTATATGGTTTTGTATTAAAACCTTTAATTTATCTTCTTTTTTTTGTATAGATTGAAAGTCTGGGTCTGGGAGTGCAGCAAATGCAAAGATACGAAGGTTGCAATTATCACATTTTTAAAACTAAGCAAAGAGTGAAAATGAAACTAAAGGCAATATTTATGTTTTGAAAATAATTCCTATATTATTTTAAACATATTATGACCTCCATTCATTCCAATTGGTCTTACTATCATAACTCTAAATGAATAGTATTATGTTTGTAGCATACATTAAATCTCCAATACAATCACATTATAAATACTCTGTTGTTTTGGTTTGGAAATACATTTTTCATTGACTAGTGTTACTGTTTTTCTCTTGAGGACATTTACAGGTAATTATCAATTCAGCAGGTCAAATATTCAGCAGAACTGACACACATATAAAAAAGATGTGTGCGTAATAGTGTGTGGCCAGTTTGCAGAGCCAAACACTCTTTATTAGCAATTGAGATTCTGTCATTGCTTCAGTCAAAAAGTGCTGAGTGTTGCCTCTGGCACTTGTTCTTGCTTTTTAGTCCAGGCGGTCCATCTCATCTATTTTCTAATACATGCAGACATCATTTTAGTGATAAAAATGCATCACCACATAACAGAAGTGTTCTGAATGCGGCAAGATGAACATCACATTAAAAAATAATAAAAAAAATGTTAAATGTTAAAGCCTAAATTAGAATAATTATTTTGGGTGTCAAAGAAAACGGTAAGAGTAATTGGACTTTTATCCAGCTTAAAAGTCTTTTGAAAAACATCACTTTAATTATGTTTCATTATAGAAGATTTTACAGCTCTGTGGGTGTCACTTTGATCGTAAATTCACAATTAGTATGAATTTTCCAAGTTGGTCACACAATTAAGAAATTAAAAACACCATAAGTATAATATCATGGCTTGTTTATATCATGTTCTTTTAAAAAAAGGCATGTGGAAGGGAGAGTCCTGGGTAAAAATTTGGACTGATTAAGTAACAGCAATAACGTTTGGAGTTCTGTTTCATCTAAAAAGCTGTCAAGCTTTTCCCCTTCTTGCAGCCAGCTCAAGCTGGTGTTGACAGAAGTCCTGTCATGCCAGAAAAAAAAAAGAAAAAAAAAATCATGCTGACTCAAAGCGGGCAGAAATTCTTTTGAAGCTAAAAGTTTGTAAAACTCTACAACAAGACGAAAAGTCTTCCCTTCATTTGAAACTGTAGCTAATAAAACGTTAATAAAAACTAAAAATGTTAAGTAACTTTAAAAAGTTAAAATAGTCCAGTAATATCTGTTTATGCTTTAAGTAATTTACGTTAAATGGTAAACATATATATATATATATATATAGAAATATACAATTATATATGTATTTAACAAGATAACATATGTCCCTGTATAGTACAACAGCTTTACAGTACACTCTCAGAAATAAGCTGTCCTAAAGGGTCCATTGTAGTACCTTGAAGGTACATTTTAGTACTTATTAGTGTGCATATTTGAACCTATTAGGTGCAAAAGTGTCCCTTTTGAAAAGGTACCGCCTCAGTGACAGCTTTTGTACCTTTTTTCCTATTTGCTTATGTAAATAATTTACTTAATTATTTTACACTTAAAAAAAGATTAGATGTCTTTTTGTGATGCATTAGATTTGACTACTTTATTTAAATTGTTACTGTATATTACAGGTTATTTTTGTGATCAGGGTGTTTTATTTGCATTGTATATTGTTCATAGTTATAGCAGTATGTTTGTGGTCTTTGTGTTTCTGTTTATTTGAACAGCTAATTTGGATGATAACTTTATAGAGTATCACCATTAGGCCTTCTGTTTGACGTTTTTCATTGACATTTTATTAGTTCAATTATACGGCCAGTGTCTTAAACGCCAACAAACATACATATATCCTACCCAAAAAATGCTTACTGTCCTGCATCTATTTTGATCATTTCCTCCAATCTTGCTTGCCTTATGTGTAATAAATGATACAAATACTTTGTAAACAGATGAAAGCATGTGCTGTAATAACAAATGCTAATCCGGATGCAAATGTTGCAGGTAAAGATATGGTTCCAGAACAAACGTTCCAAGTACAAAAAGATCATGAAGCATGGCTCAAGTGGAGCAGAAGGAGAACACCTTCAAGCAGCTTCTGCAACACCGTGTTCACCAGGAATGCCACCTCTGTGGGACGTTTCCATGTCAACCAAAGGTGCCCCCATCCACTCTGGAGGATATATGAACTCTTTTGGACACTGGTACCCTGGTCATCATCAAGACCCAATGGCCAGAACTCAGATGATGTGACGGGATGTTTAGGACAATCTACAGTGTATCCGCATAGCCTCTACTGATTCGACCAGTTCGTTCTGTTTCAGATCACATCAGCCCTTATTAGCACGGTTTACTCACAGCCAAACTTTCTTCAAGTTCCAGTACTTTCTTCATGAAGATTTACAATGCTGACATTTTTGCTTCCAGGGTTTTATTTTTTTTTTGTGGTGGATTTTTTTAAAAGACTGAATAAGCAACCTAACCTAAATGTGGATTTTGTAAACTCTTGTAAATTTGAATAAAATGCCATTGTCTGATTGCCATATACGTCTATCCTGTATTTCAAATTTTCTTGAATATTATTTATCAGTCCATTGCATATTTTTTCTTCTTTACAACATCAGTCCTAAAAACTTCTCAGTCTGACCCTTTTATTAATATAATGTGCGCAATAATTTATGATTAGTACAAGAGTAACGCCCCTACTGTGTTACAATTTTTAAAACTTCAATTATTCTGTGTGCACTCTTAATTTGATACAATAAAAACCCATAATAAACACAATCAATTAAATGAACAATATAGCATGTCATGACATGTAAACATGCCAAATGCATTTCATCCAAAAGTCTCAGAAGTCTAAAAATATCTTTTTTAAAGATTTTTTAAAGTATGTTGACTGTCTGATGCCACCTAGTGGTTTGAAACACAAATAGGGTATCGGCTTCGAGCATTTAGCTGTAGTTAACTTTCTCTAGGCCTAACAAACAAAAACAACTAACAGATGAGTGTGAACCGCTTTAGAAACAAGTAGAGTTGAATACTGACCAGTGGACTAAAACACTAGACCATTATTGATTACTCTAAAAGGGGACGCAATGAAGATGGAACTGGATTACTGAAAATCACATCAGAACTGAGGCCTGAAGAACGGCATTTTCCACTTGAAAGGCAATTTATCTTGAGCTGAACATGACAGATTATGAAGTGTCTGTTCAGCAGCTCAATGATCTGTTGACAGATGAAAACGGAGACTTCTGTATGCCTTCCAAACATTTTAATGAAGTCTACTCGGGGATACTCCTAGGAAATGAGTAAGTCCTAACACAGCCTTCAGATATGTAGTGGGTGGATCATTTTCTTTTTTCATACCTTTAATTATAAGTATTATGGCAGCAGTGCTCAGCAAGCATTTACATTTACGTTTAGCCTCTCTTATCTGATAAGTTGAGATTCAAAACATGTTCACGTCTCCTGTTGCAAATTCTCAAGGGTAGGCCTTTAAATAAACATGTCCTTTTTTCCATGTGTGAAGGACGCCCTCATATGCTTGATGACTGTGAGAGTGGAAAAAGACCACTTACATTGATGTAGCTGTTATATTACAGGTCTGCAGCTACAAATGTAACATGTTTGCATCAGCTGGGAGTGACACACATCCTCAACGCTGCAGAAGGCCAGTCGGACATGCATGTGAACACGAATGCGGACTACTATGCAGACACAGGGATCATCTATCATGGGATACCAGCCTTTGACACTGACCATTTTGACCTCAGCATATATTTTGAAGAGGCTTCTAATTTCATTGAAAGTGCTTTGACAATGCAAGGTCTGAAGGGTCTTGGTACTTAAAATCAGTCTCTTTTTCTCATCCCTCGTTCAGTGGGAGTGGTATTGCATTTGGTTCTTCGGTGCTCAAAAATAAAGCATTCTGTTAAAGGGATAGTTCACCCCAAATTTTTTATTCTGTCATTATTTACTCACCCTCATGTCATTTCATACCTGCTTGACCTTATTTCTTTGGCAGAACAAGATATTTTGAGGAATGTAGGTAACTGTTTTGGTTACAATTGACTTATAATTATAATTAACCAAAAAATATAGGCTGTTTTCCAAATGATCTTTTACATTCCACAGAAAGAAAGTCAGACAGGTTTGGAATGGCATTAGGGTTAGTAAATTATAACATAATTTTTTGAGTTTTGCTTGCTGCCCACTCTCACTGATAGCACATGCTTCCTCAACATCAACTCGTGTAAGAAGGGTTTCCTTCACTTAACTAGCTACAGCAACCGACAATATAATGTGAGCTACACACATAAGCGACATCACGCTAGCAAGAGTGCATAAGAAGAAAAATATGATTGTTAGTATAAACAAGACGTTCTTGAGCAACTTACATTTTAGATGCAGTAGCCTAGCTGTGGAAGCCACAGGATACTTCTTGCATGAATCAGTGTTTTTCGACGAATATTATTCAGAAAGGTTTCGAGCTTGAATGAAGCAGTGTTTTTAAACCAATGTGCCTCGCTCCTGAAGAAACAGATTTTCCACCAAAAAAAGCCGTACCGCTAAAAGAAGTAACTCCAGAAGTAGGCTAACTTAAAGACGGAATTGTTTGAATTCCAAGTGTCAAGTGAGTGATACAGTTCAGTGGCCTATCGACCAATCAAATTCCAGGACCACTAAGGCCTAATGCAAGGTTAGAATAGCCCACAAATCAAAATTATGTGTGATTTATTGTTTGTTTGTTCTTAAAACTCATTTGCTTATTTTCTAACACACTGTGCGTCACTACTTTGCGTTTTGGTGATTACTTAGAATCTGTTTGAAAGGTTTCTAAAAAAAATCTTACCTTTTAGCATACACATACACATCAATTATCTACATTAATATTCACACAAAATCGTAAACACATTAAATATTGACGTTTTCTGTAGCTTTTTCCACGAGCATTGTTGAGTGCCCCATCTGAAACCATGGATTTATTTATATAGTATTGGTTTTAATAGGAACTGTGAACCCTGTTGGAAATGGTTTTAAAGGTTAAAAGTTTGTAATGTCATGGTAGTGGAAACCATTATTTCTTTGATGGTTTCTGTTGTTTGTTTGTTTTAGCAGGGGGTCTTGACATCTTTAAAGTTGCATTGAGAATGAAATATGCGCTCAATATTATATAAAAAATAATAAATAAAATAAATAGTCAGAGGCTCTCATTTTCTTCTGCAGGTAAAGTGTACGTACACTGTCAGAAAGGCTACAGTCGTTCGGCGGCGCTAGTTATCGCACACCTGATGCTTCAGCACAGGATGGATGTGCGAGCTGCTGTGGCCACAGTGAGAGAGAAACGGGAGATCGGGCCCAATGACGGATTCCTGCGCCAGCTCTGCCAGCTGAACGACAGGCTGGGAGCTGAAGGAAGACTGTGTGTTGATCATACCTAAATATGGCAAATATTTAAGTGTTTGTATCATCTAAATGTTGGCATATGTTAGTCATCTCGGGTGAGTATTTGCTTTATCTTTTGGAATGACTGTTTTCACCATCTCTTTGGTATCTTCTGCCCTCTAGTGGTACTCAATCGTAATTTATGCAGTACAAAGTGTCCAAGGAATGGTTTACCCCAAAATTGTCATCCTTTACTAACCCCCATGTCGTTCTACATCATATACATTTCTTATGTTGGACACAAAAGATGATATTTTGAAGAACCAACCTTTTTGGAATTGAAATACTATGAAAGTCAATGGGGACCATCAACTATTTGATTACCCACATTCTTTAAAATATCTTATGTGGTGTTCAACCTCAGAAAGAAGCTCATACAAGTTTGTAATGGCATGAGGGCGAGTAAATGATGCCAACATTTTCATTTTTAGGTGAACTATTCAACCCTTCTCTTGCCATCTCTATACATATAAGCATAGTTGCTCGGACACATATACAGTTGGTACGGAAAGTATTCAGACCCCGTTAAATGTTTCACTCTTTGTTATATTACAGCCATTTGCTAAAATAATTTTTTTTTCCCCCTGTTAATGTACACACAGCACCACATAGGCTATTGACAGAAAAACAGAATTGTTGACATTTTTGCAGATTTATTAAAAAAGAAATACTGAAATATCCCATGGACCTAAGTATTCAGACCCTTTGCTCAGTATTTAGTAGAAGCACCCTTTTGATCAAACACAGGAGGACTACTTAGGACCATTTCAGTTTTTCTTTTCTAAATCTGCATAAATGTCAACAATTCTGCATTTTTTTTGTCAATATGGGGTGCTGTACATTAATGAAAAAATGAAGTTAAATGATTTTAGCAAATGGCTGCAATAGAGCAAAGATTGAAAAATATAAGGAGATCTGAATACTTTCCGTACCCACTGTAAAGTCCTGGTATTTATTTGCTTTTTCTAACCAGTCTTTCTGGGTATAGCTTGTCTTGTGCTGTGGTATCAGTTACAGTGAGCCCTTGATAATTATTAGCTTTTCCACAAATAAAAGACAAAAGAGGTCTTCACAACAGACAACAATCATTTATTAAACATCTTTAAAGTGAAAAGTAGCACACATACCTGAGTTACTTTTAAACCTCTCCCACACGCTCTGCTTTCGGTTTGAACACATATATATTTTGATTGTATAGCTGCAAATAGGAATTGTTTTTATTCATCGTTTTCACTTGGTTCCTGCATATGAAATTATGATCTTAATTGTTACTTACTACATGCAAATATAATTGCTCAAAGCAAACATCATGAAAAAAAACAAATATATATATATATATATATATATATATATATATAGACCAAGCCAAAGTCCAATGACGGTCAGCGGTTTGAATCCAATTGTTGAATTGTTTTCTTCAAATAAAGTTGAAATATAAAAAAAAGAAATCAAGTCTGAACAGAGGCATTGTAGGGAAAAAACAACCTCACAGGCCTTTCACATCCATTACAGGTTGGTACTAGGACAGTTTTGTAGAAGGATAATGTACAATTCTACAAAGGATGATTTAACAGCAATTCTGTATTACGGGTCTAGATGGTGTATCCCTGACCCATATTAAAGGAGAGGGCACCCTCACAACTTTGCATTTAAGCAGTTTTCAAAATCAAGTAAAAGCACATAGATTTTGCTTTACAAGCAAGAAAAAGACACAGACAAACATTTGTGCAAGCATCATTGTCTTTGTCATTATACAGAGCTATTGGTGATAGAGAGAATGCAGATAAAATCATTGTTAAAGAAGAAAAATATAGCTATCACTTATCAAACATAAAAATACGGTCTATTGCAGGGGTGCAGAACTCAGTTTCTGGAGGTCCACAGCCCTGCTGAGTTAAGCTTCAACCCCGCTTAAAGTCAAGTCAGGTCCTTCAGTTGGAAACTACACTGTATGTGTGTCAGAGCAGGGTTGGAGCCAAACCGAGTTCTGTACCCCTGATCTATTGCACTGAATGGGTTTACAAAACAGTAGCCAGTGAGGTGCCTACGGTGAGCATGGTTTCTTAAAGTAAGTGCAGGAGGTCCTGTTGTGTGTTAGACCCTGTTGAATGCTGTAGGATTGTGGATTACCTCTCAAAGAAACACAGGTCTGCTGCAGACTGGATGAGAATCTTGGCATATTGTTTCCAAACGGTCAGATCTACAACTACATTCAATCCAGCCTGATCACACTGTGGCAGTCTAAGATACTGGAGGAGAGAAAAGCGCTGTGTTCGACACAAACGTGACATTAAGAAGTCTATGTTGAACTCATCCTCTTATATCGTTCACATATGAGGTACGAAGGTTTGAAGTAACAGAAGTGCTCATCATCAAAACAATACAAGAGAATCTTGATATGGGAGACAGACAGGGTAAATACTAGTGAAGCATGTCAAACCAACTAAACACATGAGGAGCACGATGGCTGTCCACAGTACAGTTCAGATTCAAATACATGTACAACAAAGCAGTGTCTGAAACTTTAGTTTTGCTCTGTTCGAACAATTGCTTGTCACAATCTGTTCATTTAAAACTCACAGCCTGTAGATGTGTTATGTCCACTCAGCAAAACATACAGCAAGTATTCTGACTAATGAATGAGTGTTTTGTTGCTTTTTTTACATTCCTCATCAGAAGATGCACAGGGTATTTATTTTTCTAAAGGAATGGCAGGTCTTCTTTTCAGACTTGAACTACTGGACCTCAAATATCGCAGACTGTGGACGTGTAGTTGACATGAGATTTTGAGAAGACTATGTCCATCTTAAGATCTATTAAAGGAGTCATATCATACATTTTATTATTACTGGTGTTAATTGTTCCCATGAGATCCACTTATAATTTGTTGCTCCGACAATAGTCACAGTTTAGTTTTTTTTTAATCTTGTGGAACGAGCAACATGGCTTTGCTGCACGCATCTGTAAACTAGATACAGTCTGCTCTGAAATGTGCACTGAAACCTTAAAGATTATGTTTCTCAAAGGAATATTTCACCCAAAATGGAAATCATGGGATCGTACATTTAAAGAATATTATAAAATAGTAAAAACCATATATGATGCTATACATGTTCGTATTTGAAAAACAAAATCAAATCATAACATATAAAGCACTTGTTTGATCTGCTTGATTCATATAGATTCACTGTTTGCATGTCTCTGTACTTTCTGATGTGTCAAACCTGCAACTGCGTGGACTTTTAAGTAAACAGACCAAAAAATAAATTCATAAATAATAGGAGAACATCCAAATAGTATCCATAGATAAACAAAAGTCTTACAGATTTGGCACAACATGAAAAAGAGTTAATGATTACAGAACTGTCCTTTTTGGGTGAACGATTCCTTCGACAGCCAGAAAAAGCACAAACTTTGATGCAATATCCAACATTTTACTCCAAACATTAGTCCTTCTGGTGTTTTAACAATAATACCACCATTGTGAGTGGACACCAAGTAAGAATTGCTAATATGTAAATGTTGGTGGTCACATTCAGAAAAAGACATTTCTGTAAACGCCCTTTAGATTGGGACAGTCCTGAAAATTACAGTCTGATTTCATAGTACAATGAAGTTTTATTTTAAAATATCAGATATGACCCCTTTAAGAGTCATAGAAGTCTCAATCACCATGTTCATGATCTGGCTAGGCATATAGGACTCAGTTCTACTCGAATAAAAGTGCTGTAAACCAGGTTTGGACGTCCAGCAAAACAAATGGCTTCCTGATTGCCCGTCATCGAGAACAGGGTCTGTGGGAGCTGGCCCTTGCTGGTGCAGTATATTGTGACTGTGGGCAGTGCATGTCTGCAGTGCTGGTGGGTTAGATTGAGCCTGAGTCAGCTGCATGGCCTCATGGGAGCTCCGTGCCTGAGTTTAGCTAGTCACAGTGAGTTAGTCCTTTCTGCCCTTTTTGTTCCTCTGTGTCACTTTAAACTTCCTGGAACCATACTGACACAGCATCAGTCAAAAAGGACATTGAAACCCTGCTATGTGTCTGAACCAGAACAATTTAGCTGGTTAAACTACTTTGGGGGTCTGGCTGTGTCCTTTGCTGGGGAAGAGTTCTTGTGAGAGATGTACCACAGAACTGAAAAAAAAAGAGGTTTGTGTTACTCTGGAGCCATCTTCTTGTGTTACTTCTCCGGTGCTTGCTTAATGCAAAATAAGCAATCAGTCAGCTCTGTCACAGCACGGTTGAAATTCATTACTGTCCTCAGATACAGGGAACAAGACTGACACTTGGTCCCACATCACAAGTGAAAGGGAAAGCATTATACACACACACACACACGAGTGAGGTTGCTGTCGCATGTAGGTGACTCTTTAGTGTAAATGTGTGCATGTTTATGTACAGGTTTAAACAGGAATATATATGCATGAGCAGGTGAGCGGGAAAAAAGTGCTTTGTAGACTGTGATGCACAGATGAGGGGTGAGGTAGAGTCTGTTTGAAGACATGGAGAGGTAAGCGACACTCATTTCAGTTCCTCTTGCGAGAAGGTTGTGAAGTTTGCAAGTTCTCTACTTTCAAAAGCAGCCAAGATGTAAGGGACAATGGGGCTAAAATTCCTTTCTATTTTTCATTTCCTGTGCCTATAGAATGAATAGCCACAAACACAACTACAGATCTTCCTTAAGGACTTGTTTGTCACTATGCACTGTGATATAAATAAGGTTTATTTGAAGCCATTTATTACTTAAAAAAAAAAAATTCAGATCCAACTAATGAGAACCTTTTAAATTATATATTTTGCAACAAAAACTTTTTCCAGTTTTGTTAAAATTAATTAAGTCAATAGTTTTTCAGAAAACTAGTAACTAAATAATAAATGAATGAATTTGTAATTGGGAAAAATCTGTATTATGTAAACACCTGCTGTGATAAACCAAAGTAGCAACAAATCGTCTCTTCTGTATTGTGACATACACCTGAGTGTATATGATTTTGGTTAAACATACATAAATGCATGTGTCCACACATTAACCTACAATGATGTTATTAACTGATAAAATAGCAGTTTAAAATGTTGCGATTTATCTAGAAGCTTTTAAGCTTGATTCAAACGACCTTCCACTTGTTTAAAACCTGTCTAGTTTCTTTCTTTTGTCAAGCATAAAAGAAGATCATTTTGAAGAATGCTGGTATCCAAACAGTTAATAGTCCAGGGTATTTTGATATTTTGGATATTTTGGCACCGTTAACTGTTTGGTTCCTAGCATTTGTGCTATGATTTGTAATATGAGATTTGGAACAACTAGAGGGTGAGTAAATGTTGACAGAATTTTAACATTTTGAGATTTACATTGACTGCTCCAATAACAATAGAGATTAATGTGTGAAACAATGTAGCAAAAACACATTTTTAAATATGATACTAAAATAATTTTAGTATTTAATCATATTTCCAACACAATTAAACAGAAAACTGTTCAGCGCCTTTTTTGAAGTGGTTAATTTGATGTTTAGCCCCAATGTACCCTATTACCATCTTTTGATCTAACCCTTACGTTGTGTTTTTGATATCATCTGCCAAATTTTGCCTTTTGGGAATCATTACTCATCATCATGTACTTCTAATTTGTCCACATAATTAGTATGATGGATTAATATTCCACTAAAAATAAGTGCCATGTCACTACCATGTTTTTTTTTTGAATAACACCATTGTGGTATTCTCTGAAGTCCTATGTAATACCATATGGTACTACCATCTGATGATCCAAGCGATTCAAAGCACAATGAGTGATCTGAAGGCCATAATATGGAGATGGATGTGTCTCAAACCACAGCATATGGCTTAATACAGATGTACATCAATCTGTCTGCCCAAACTGACAACACTAGGACAGACGAATACAGGAGGAAATACCTCACCGCAGAAATGGGTCACACGTCAGAAAGCGACAAGAGGCTATTCAGAAAATGAGGTCACAAAAAGTTCAGCTTAAGTAACATACAAGTGGATATGGTAGACAGGAAGGTATGTGTGAACTGTAGACTCTGCATTATAAGAAGATAAATGGGTTAATGCAGGTAGAATAGTATGCATACATACATGTGTGGACATGTTGCTACATGTTTGTCTGTATGCTGGTGTATATGAGGTATGAGAAGTTCACGCAACATATTAACGTATGTACAGAGTGTACGAGTGCACCACAGGTAGTTATGTTCACAAAGGAGATATTCTATGCGTGCAAAGAGAAAGATGAATGCCGAAATAGTACTGTAATCAGAGGAGAATTAGGTTAATCGTGTAGAGCCCAAATATAGGTGTTTGATATTGCTCATAGACGTTTCCTCTGTACTTACAACAACAGCTAGCATTTCCAAAATAGCTTTTGAATGTGCGGGCTTGTTTGTCACGCTTTTAAAATAAGCTCCTTTTGAGGTTGGGAGGTATGTCGGTACGAGAGGTAGGTTGATGCATGCTAGCTTTTTGTCCGTCTGTGGGAGGATTCTGAATAGCAAGTGACTGTAAGTTCGAAAGATGTGTAGGCCGACAACCTAAAACATATCCTAGACAAAGCTGACGGTGCAAAATAAAAGTACATGTCCCGGCTGGATGCAAAAAGACAAACGCTTCGCACAAACAAATTCACCATCAGTTTTTCCCTCCCCGAGATCCCCTGTAGCTCTCTTTAGTCACACCTCCTGATCCTCGAAGACCTCTAGGAAGAGCGGGGGGAAGAGTTCTGTGGGACACTCCACTTTCATGTGCAGGAAGCGGCTGGCATGACAGGCGCCGATCATGCGCAGGTTCGTCACCTTCATCAGCAGCTTGGGCCAGAAGTGCGAGATGTTGTGCTTGCGGTGGTTGATGTAGTGCTCGAATGCTAACAAGTACATCTCCTGACACTTTTCGATCTTCTCCACACACGTGAGTCCGGACCGATCTGTGCAATGGGAGATCAGACTTTATTAAAGTGACTGTGGAGATGCTATCAGAGGTTAGAACAGGATGGAAACAGGACTAGTTTTCCACAGATATAAAAATAAATCAATTACTCCTTCTCATGTGGGTTATTTTTACAGTTTAACACAACTGCAGAATCCATATTTAATAAGGGTTATATTATTAATGTTTCTTGTACAAGTAAATAATCATTGTATTACGGGGTTTGTTGTATTTAGAATGTTAGACATCAGTTATTTCTGTAAAGCATCTCACTTGAGCTTGATTGGATGTTACATAAAAAGGTTAATCTTTTATGAAATATTGTAAATAAGGTATTTGTACTGCCATTTTGGTTGTGATTTTTTTTAGACTAGATGGTGCCATTTACCGGTAGATGCAATATTAAAAAAAACATATAACATTTTGATGTTAATGTTTTTAAATAAAGTTAGATAAATAAAGATCAAAATACAGTAAATCAAACATATTGTGAATTATGACTAAAATTATAGTACTTTTTTTAAAAGTAACATTTAAAACGTAAATGTACTTTTGCATTATTACAGTTGCTATCTATGAATGCTGAAAACGTATGCTGTTTAATATTTTTGTGGAAATGGTAATGCACATATTCAAAATTCCTTGACTAATAGAAAGTTCAAAGGAATTGCATTTAATGACATTTAATGAAGTTAAATATCATTTAATGAAATTAAATGAGTTTCAGGAGGACTACGAACGAACGATTCTGCAGCTGCGATCAATCGCCTAATTATCAAGCTACCCCACCAATCGCTTTACCACTGTAATAAATACTGCTCACTTCCTCTAACCTAGCATCCGCGTTTTTTGTCTGCCACCACCACCCCTTCCGCCTCCTTAGCCAGGGAAGGACTAGCAGCCTAAGTTCTCCACTTCCTTCGGGGGGCTCGCGGGGACCAGGCTGGGCTCCGAGCATCCGTTAACCCTAGCCACCTAGGGGTAAACCTCCTAGGGCTCGGGCCTGCCGGGCTCCCTGCCTGTCCCCTGGACAGTCCGCCAAACAAGCCTTTATTTATCGCCGAGGAAGTAGGAACTAGTGAAATATATATATATATATATATATATAGAGAGAGAGAGAGAGAGAGAATATAAAAATAAAATTGATTTCAAAATATTTTAAAAGCTATAATTGTATCTCGATATTAAAAATTGATACACAAGACAAAATTGTTATTATTGAGTTAAAATATATATAATTTATTTATATATTAGTGCTATCAAAAGATTTATTCTGCATCCAAAATAAAAAAAATTTGTTTACATAATATATGTATATGCGCTATGTATATTTATTATGTATATATAAATACACACATACAGTATGTTTTGAAGTATTTGTATATACATTTATATAATATATATTTTTCTATATTATATTAGATTATATATGAATGTATTTTATATATAAACATATTTTCTTAAATATACACAGTATACACATATTATGTAAACCAAAAAAATATTTTGAATACAATTAATGGCAATTATTTTTTAAATTTAAATTTAAAACCTAGTAAAAAAACACACAAAAAAATTTTAAATTGTTTTTTAAAATAAGGTGTTATTTAAACACACACACACACACACACATTTGTGTAATTACACTTTTCAATGAAACCTCACTTACTGAGATATATGTCTTGAGACAAAAAAAAACAAATATTTTCTGTAAACTTTGTGAAGCAAATGACAAGACACTTTTCTGCGAGGCAGAGACGCTCCACTGGATGAGTAACATGAGCCTCTGTATTATAATGTTCATAAGTTACGAGCCAGTCAGATTTATGTTTTATATGGCATGATGTAGACTATTGTAGATCATCCCACCTGGCTTGAGGCTGCAGATTAGAAATGTCATTTTCAAAAGTCTAACTGTGTTTGTGAATATATGGCCTGTGATTGGACCAGCGTGCAGACCGGTTACAGGGAGAGTGGAGGAGATCTGTGCCAGGCCCGAGTGGACGCGCTGAATATAAAGCATGGCTGTTTTGGATGCCATTGACATGGTAATAAACCACCACCCCCACCTCTGTCAGCGGACGGGCATCTTTAAAAAGCGCCAGCGTGAGTCCGCGTCCGCCGGCCCTCCATGGTGCCTGAGCCTTTGTTTCTTTACCCAAGATGATTTTGAAACATTGCACCACATCAGAAGAATATTTGCCTCTCTTTGGTGAGGCGTAACAAATGTCACGATGATGAAGGTGGAGACGATAATACTGCATAATCTCTGCCCTCCCATTCGCCTGGTATTGAGTGAGAGTGATACCTGATTAATGACCCGCTCCCGAGTAAAGACTCTCACCTGGATGTGGATTTTTCCACTGCGTATGCGATCACGTTTAGGGATGCAGCTCTAGCAGTAGCAAGCGTTCATTTCTGTTATCACCGAACATGGCAGAGGATTTCGAATGATAAAATGATGTTATGAATTCGAAATGAAAGATTTGGTAACGTGAGACTCGTTTGACAGCTATGAAATCTTGTTAATGTGGCGACTTGGAAGCGTTGAGACCCTGACTGCTTCGCAAAAACCAATAAATACGTTAGACGCACGCTTTCTCCTCAATCTGTTCAGCTCTGTGCTGATTTTGAACACCTGTTTCTTATGGATCTAATTTTGTTGTGACTCTAATGCAGCTGGGACGACGTTATCTTAATGGAGCTGAGGGTATCGCGCACAGAGATTACCGAGGCTGATTTGGAGACGGCACACTTTTGATTTTCAGCCCACAAGAGAGACTTCCAAAGGTCAACTAAAAGTAGAAGATAAAATTGTCTGTTTGATTTATCTTGGAGGACTGTTGTGTTGCCAATTTTTTAAAGTAAAGCATAAGTGAAGACTCACAACACACAGAGATCATCTAAAGGACTTCTGTAAAGCTCTAATAGCCAGGTGCCATATGGCTTTGTGAGTTTAGCTAATTGGACAGCGCAGTTCTTGTGTGGCTCAGCAGATCATTACTAACTCGTAAACTTGGGAGGAAAGTTCCTGTGTCACAAAGCAGAAGAAATAATAATGTAATACATTGACCTTTTCCACGGCCCCTTTTAAAGGCAAGCCTCTGCTGACAAGCGCTAATTAACATTTGCTTCCACTGGCTGCTGTGTTCGGCCAAGGGATCTGTGAACAGCGAGAGAGCCATTGAAATGCCTTGAGAGTACAACCGCAAACGGCATCGCTGGGTCCCCAGCCCCCCTTTATAACAGTGACCAGCTGCTTCATCGGGATGTATAAATAGTCTAGCTTTCCTGTAACCCAAAGAGGTTTCTCTCTTGCCTTCTACTGTTAGTACTTTCATTTCAAGTGACGCTCACACGTAGGACATCCCTACAACTATCAACAGCTTTGATCTTTTTGGAGGTTTTCCATTTTTTTTTCTTCAACGCCAATATTCATGGTGATATTTGGAAAATCATTTATTGAAGTGAAGTGTGTGCCTAATTTAAGCAAGATACATCTGTTCACCATGTCAAAGTGATGTTTATCATCTGTTTGTCATATCAAATTGCCAATTAAACTGCATTATATAGAGAGATTTGTTTTATGTAAAAATATAGCAACCACAAACACCTACAATATACAATCAGATTAACATTATTTAATATTATTTGTTCATATTGTGAGAGTCAGTGGGTAAGCCATTAGGAAAGGACATTAGGATATAGTGTGAAATTAATTCTTGTATATTCTGAATGTGATTTCTATGTTACTGCATGCTGTCATTCAATCTAAAATCATAATTAATCATAAAAGTTTTATCTTCTGAAAAGATATGATTGTTGTATAGCCTATAATAAACTGTCGCACATACAAAAAGCACATCAAATATAATAAATGCAAACTCGACAGTGCTTGCTGTTGAGTTTTTTTGTTTAAAAACTTAATTGCATCACTTTCACATTGTCTTTAATTAAAAATAGTTGCATGAACTTTTAGCGTATTGACAAAATAACTTTATTTGTGTTCCATAATTAATAAGTAAAATGAAATGAATTTTGTGAATTAATCCTTTTAAGACCCTTTAAAACACCAAAATGGCTTTTATCTGTCACTATGGATAATTTACTGTATGTCCATTATGTAACAAAGTAATAATATAGAGTATAATAGATTTTAAAAAATATTCTCCTCAGGAGAGCATTTCTTTTGTATGAAAGCATGAGTTAAATCGATATTTTTATCTCGCAATTGTCAAGGGAACACATAATCAGATGCTTCTGTGCTTGTGTACAGTCTCTGATCCTTCTGTCTGCTGTTTATGATTGTAAAATCAATAATAATTTATCAGCTGCAGCAGGGGCGCTCGTTCCTCCACATCATCAACTCATAGTCTTTACCTTTCACAAAATTATTCCCAAAACATATCATAACATGAACCAGCTGACTCTGAGAGAAAGCTTGCTTTCCATCCAGCCTCCAAATGCTCGTAGAGTGATGGGTTAGCCAGGGTTGTGTTAGGATTGGTCGCTTTCTGCTGACAAGAGCAAGGTGCTGTTAATGCCGATGCTTTTTTTAGGCGAGAGCGTGACGAGGTTTGCCTTGATCTCCACATCTTCAGGGCATCATCAGTGTCACCTGAGTGGTCATAGCAGGTGCATAGGTAAGCTAAAACTGTCCACGGGGAATTTCACATTCTCAGTGCTTTGTTGTTAGGTGTCTTTTATCAGTCTTTTAACATTTTATGACTTTGGTTATGAGCATCTGCATAGTTCTGAAGGTGCGTCACTTATGTAGTGTTTGCGGTACATTACTGTAACTTTCAGTGTTTTGCTTAAAAAGGTCAGATACATACTGAGAGAGATTAACACTGAATGTATGAATGGATCTTAAGCCCTGTGCTCACTGATGTGAGTTTATTGGCTTATTTTGCAGAGGAATATTGCAGGGCGGCTGTCATACATGTGTGTTGAGTCACTCATATCACCCCTTCTAGACCTATCATGTCTCATGAAGTCAGATGAGTGAACAATTGTTGCTTTTTTTTAAAACCCTGGTGTAATCTGAGTTAATGTGCTTTGATGGTGCAGTAATGATTGTGTGTATTTCATTTCTATGTTTGGAACTATTTTAATAAGTATTGTAGTGGTAAATTTCTCCCAGCCCAAAGGGTTTGTTGTTGTAAATGGAAAATTCTGTCATCATTTACTCATGTCCTTCCAAACCCAAAATTTACATTTTAAAAGCATTCCACATGAATCAAGTAGTTTAATCCGATTAATTGGATGTAATACATATAAACATTAATCAAATCACATACATATAGCCAGGGGCGTAGATTATGTGGAGATGTGTGTGTCCCTACAACATAACAGTACAATTATGAAATATTTTCACTATTTAAAATAACTGTTTTGTATATTTTAAAATGTAATTTATTGTGGAGAGATGTGAATAGATGTTTAATATTTAGAACCCTTTACATTTAAATTAAGTAGTTTTTAATGTTTTCAGTAGGCTATCAATGTAATTAATGTAGTATCAACATTTAAATTTAGTTTGAAAATTTGCATGAAAGTATAAGTGTCGCCAGCTTATCTCAGACTACTACAGCTGTTCGCCCTATTCATCAAAAGTGTGATTCACTTCTAAGGAGAGGAGCCAATCAATGACTATTTTGTACAAGAGGCCCATCAGAGAGGTCAGAGAGGTGGGTACTGGTGCTATGAAAGAGGCAAACATGAGAGAGAGTGAGGCAGAGGGCAGGGAAATATTGTGTCAAATAATGTCCCGGCCGTAACTGTGCGCCATGTGATAAACCGAGGTCTTATCATGGCAGAGGCCTGTAACTTACTAAATTACTGTAACTCAGCACTGTCTGTAAAGGTCAGTGAACTGTGAATGTACAGAGTACATTAGTTCAAGTGTTGATACCCAATTTAACCGTAAGATAAAGCATTCTCTTCTACTGTCATATTTAACAGAAAACAAAAATAAACTTTTTATTGACAAATAATGACATGGTTTTATGTCAATTTGTTTAATAAGCATTTTTGGTAGCAACTATTGGTGACTGTTTATTAAAACCATGCATCCAAGACTTCTAGTGAGTCTTGTGCTGTTTTTGTCTGAATTGAATTTAAGTAATTTATATATTTATAACATTTGCAACCATGCAGCAAGCACAAAAGCATGTTTTGAATGGTTTATGTTTGTTTTCGTTTTGGAATGTTGCTACAATTTTAAATAGCTGTTTTCTGTTTTATTATTTTTTTATGTAAAGCAAAAGCTGAATTTTCAGCAGCCATTACTCTAGTAATTTTATTTTTTCCTCAATTGACTAATTCAATTTTTTTATTTTTTTTTTTCAATATGCAGAGTTAGTGGTCAGCATAATTTGTTTTTTTATTATCATCAATGTTGGAAACAGTTGTATTGCTAAATATATATATATATATATATATATTATTATTTTTTTTTCAGTATTCTTTGATAAAAAGAGAAAGTTCAAACATTGCAAAATGTCTTTACTATCACTTTTGCATTTTTTCTGAATAAAAGTAAACCTGTTACATTATTGACTATTATATTGTGTGTATCAATATATGATAGTATCAGCACAGCCCTACATTTACTTGACAAAAGAAAGACTAACTGTAAGAAGCTGTGTACAGTATGGGCAATAAGCATTACTCAACACTGAAAACGAGCACCTTTAGTACAGAAGGACCAGATAATGCGATGAGCAGATTTTAACATCTGTGAGTTACCATGGAGACCGCATCACGACCGTGTTTCCTATGTTCATCGTCCATGGCGACATTTGACCATGACACATTAATCAGCAGCTCTGATGATTCTCTTGGAGATTAGTAGCCAGCCAGCCAATTACGGTAAAGCTTTCAATCTGACAATTACACTAATGGTGTGGGCAGCTTTGTCTGTCTGCTAGCGGCAGCGGCACAAAGTCTCCCCGCTAAGGGTCTGATGGATTCAGGGTGTGATCTGAGGGCTATTTTCACACTCTCTAATCATCAAGGGACTGATTGTTTTGGCTTAGTTCAGTCGCAGAGCCCCCTCCCCCCCATTAGCTCGGAGACTTACATTGAAGCGCTCGTGCACTGACTGACCTTCTCCTACTTGCCGTGATGTGATACAATGTGACATCCAAGTATGTCCCCTGGACAGAGCCTCCACTCAAAATGCTGTTGGGTCTGCTTCGATGTCGAGCACTCGTCAAGAGATTGACCCTGCACTCCACATGTCTTATGGTGCCCACTCCATCCCGACAGCTTCGGGAGGTTGAAGGGCAGCGTTTCATTGACAGGAAAAGATATTAGAACACCAAGAAGGTTGAACCTCCCTCACACCAAGGAGTCTGATTTTCTGGAGGTGGTCTGTGGGATATTTTTGATATCAGATGGCGTGTAACGCTCAAATTAAACACATTTTACACTCTCTCGCTAGAGCTGTGTACAGTTGCGGCATATCTGAGTGCAACGGAGTGTGTTAGGAGTGAATGTTAAAATTTCCCTGGCCCGACTCTGGCCAAGAGACATGAGTCACCCTATTGGAAATCAATGAAACCACTGGCATTTAAAATGAGGCTTGATGAAATGTGTGAAGTGGCCAAGAAAAAGGAAATGAATTGATCCAGGAAACTAAGCATATTGACAGCTGAAAGTCACAAGATGTGCTTCTTGTATGGCTGTCTGCACGGCTTCAGCAACCCAGAGCTTCTGACTGTCTGCCTCAGGAGCCCTGCTGGTCCTGAGTAGGTCTTCCTAACAGATACTAATGGCAAATGAGTCAGAAAAATGCTTCTTCGCCCTGTTACACAACCACTCTTGCTATTAGGGACGTAACAAATGCATTGATTATTGAATTAAATAATCAGTTATGAAGACTATAATAATACCCAATGTGTTACAGGAGTCATCTCATATTACACAAGCACTGGACATAAGGAATAATTGCACCTAAAGGAAATCAAAAAGTTTTTTTATAATTGACATTGCATGCATCCATTTGAGCAAAGTAAGATAACTGTTCCTCTTGCATTTTAATACAGATATTGCATTTTATTATGCATATCCTGGAGTCCTGCCATCATAATCTATTCAAATAGAAAACGTTTGTTTTAAATGCCAAGCATTACAGTTTTTATCATATCTTTGATCAAATAAATACAGAATCTTACTGACTTTTGAACACTATAATATAATAATATATAATATATATAATAATATAATATAACTATCCTGTTAGTTACACTTGTCTTTAGCAATATTTTTGCAATATGAATCGTTCACAATTGAATTCGTTCAGATGAAAGTCTGACCTTTTTTAGATTTCACAGTGTGTTCCAATCGTAAGGTAAAAAATCTTGTATATTTACACCCTAACGGCTTAACTTGCTGTAGTTCTATGAGGGCAACTATTACCAGTGCTGAATGCAACATGCTCCATCACAGACATATAGCAGAAGTCTTGAAGACTGTTGCATTGCACGATGGGTAGTGATCAGTGAGAGACAGTAATCCACAGAGCTCTCAGCAGGGGGTGCTGAACTTACACCATGTGGGCGTGTGATCAGTTTGAGTCTCTTCATCTGAAGCCCTTTGAGATGCAGGAAGTGTTCTCTGTCACAGGAGGAGACAGGAACAAGTGCTCGGCTGGCAGTATACGTTCACCGCCAACATAAATCTCAGCTCGCCGTTTAGCACTAATGATTCTCATTTTAGCGTCTGTTTTAGTTCGAGAGCATCTATTGTTTGTCACGTTCTCCAAAACTTCAGCAACTTCTGTCAAAAACTATTTCACATGTAGACATAAGTGTTGTTACCCAATGTTAAGCTAATGGCTCTTTTCACTAGTGCCTTTCATTTCATACAAGAAATGGTGCCGTTTCAGATTGGTATTCATTTAGCAAAGTGTTTGAAGCTGCGAAGAGTTGGTCTTGGAGGTTCATAGCCGTCTCTCAGATTGGCAAGATGACAGCTGCTAGGGCTATTTTCAGCTGCTCATTTTAAATAGATGATCTCTCCAAGTGTTTGAGACTTAATGGCCATTAAAAGCTTATGATCACTTAATATGTCAGCCATTAGCCTTTGTGGGTGTGTTAACCGCTATAAATTGCCTAGGACTCTAGAAGAATACAGAAGAATTTTATTATTGGCATGAAGTTTGAAGCACCAGCTGGGGAAACGTGGTGAAAACAGCATGTAAATAACACATGTGGTGTGGGTTGTCAATCATATGCACAATAGCAGCTACATAAATGTTTAATTATTTTGCAGAATAATAGTGTCCCTATTGAGTAATTGGAGAGAAATGCCATATGATTTTATTTTTCAGCTTGAGGTCAGAGTTCCCATATGGCGTAGGTGACCGTTTTATTATATATATATATATATAATTATTATTATTATTTTTTAATTTTTTTTTTTTTTTTTCTATTGTAGTGATTCAGGGAACATTTCCCATTTGGATTTAACACTGTGCCATTTCGATTTAACTGAGAACAATCTTCTCAACCCATTTAAATTGAGCTACTGAGCATAGCCAGTAATTCATTATCAAAATTCATTAGCATTCAACCAAATCCAAATGTGATTTGCCCGCTGTTTGCATTATCACAAAGCAGGTGGTTTGCTTGGAATGCCTCAGTATTCTCCTCAATGTTGCATTTGCTGGGTTTCCGTATGCAAATCTAGAAATTAAGAAATCTTAATTTCTAAATTTCTCTATTAAGAAATCTTCATTTCTAATTAAGAAATCCTCAATGGAAATGGTTTCTATGTGGATAAACACTCAAAATTCACAATACGTTTGTTGCACTATAGCTGAGGTGATTTTTTCACATTTTCAGAATTGCATTTCATGTTTAAATGGAAATTCAGCAAATAAGAGAGATCCCTTTTTAAGTTGGACTAAATATTTGACATGCATAAATTGTTTAGTCTTAGCACGTACTATAGTCTAAGAACATTGTCCATTTCTAGTTAGAAGTCTTTGAAGGAATTAAACTATGAGTTTAAGCATAAGGTCAAGTGGAAAACACAGACAAAGAATGTTTTGAAAATCATTCGTTCATTGTCCTTGGTAATGAGAGGATGGCGCAGGCCTTTTTGAAAGAAAGCTGATGTGACATTTCTTCCTTGGGCAATCCACAGCATTATACTTATGAGCAAACCAGGCATGTACACTTTTTCTTTTTCCTTATTTCTTTCTTTTTTCTCTTCCAAACCCCCTCTCTCTCTCATCTCTACCCTCATATTTCATGCTCATCCACTAATCAGAGTTGTAAGGTTAATGTCAGCATGGAACGCTTGCTTTATATGAAAACAAATGAACAGGTACACAGCGAATCGAGCCTCATTTTTCCACCCACTGAGTTTTTATTTCCCAACACAAACTTTGTTTTTATCTCACAGGGGAGATGGATATATCATCCCGCTCCTTTCTCAGACTAAAAGCCAAAGAAAAAAAAAAAAATGTTCAAACACACCTTTTGTTGGCATCACCAAAAACACTTTGAGCCTGAAGCTTCATTAGAAGCCACAAAGCACCTTTAAATGGATGAACTGAAAGTGACATTCTGGACGCTTTGAATTGACAAGCTGTACATTTCAGTTTTAGCCTATTATCCAGTGGCAGCTGCTTATTTCTCCGCTCTGATTTTTGTCTGTTGGAGCCCATGTGTGAGCTGATGGCGTGTCTCAGGCCTCCAGAGATACTCCCTCATCATTCCTACTGAAAAACAAACAGCCCGAGGGAGAAACACCATGCTTTTAGCCTGCAGGGCAGCCGATAGCATCAGCGGTGTGGTTGTTCGTGCCGGGGTCTGGGGCCTGGCTAAGGCGGAGGGACTATCATGAGGGTTGGCAGTCAGCCCTCCCCTGCCCCTCCGCTGAGTGATCTCGGCCAGTCAGCCTCGCTGAGCAGAAAGTGTGTGTCGGCACCAGAAAGAGGGAGATAAGAGCTTCCCATACCCTTACAGATTAAACAGGGGGATTAAACTCCCCTTCCTCCACCAGTCCTTATCTGCCCCCCTCCTCACGTCTGCACCAACATTTGCCACCATACGTTTAAAAAAAGTTATGATGGACTTACAATGCTTTTTAAGTGTGCTCTTGGACTGTTTTTAGTAAATTTCACAATCAGTAACAAAGAAATGCCATTTAATACACTGACTGTGAAATCCTGAAGGAATTAGTCCAATTAACTGTTTATTTAAAAACTATTTTTATATATTATGACAGTATATATATTACAGTAATATTTATTTTAGTTATTTCTGTGATGCTTGCTTCAACGTGTACTGTGAAATTTACTACACTTTTTGTCACATGCCGCAATTGTTTGTGAAATTTACTGTTTCTACACCGTTTTTTTTATGAGGTCACTTTTAAGATCAAATGTTGTATCTGTTAATATTAAATAATGCACTGCGAACTAGCTTGAATATTTTTATTAACTAATATTACCAATGATTGCTTTACAGATACAGTATATTGCTCTTTGTTATGTTAATTTACTAATGTTTACAAATGAGACCTTACTGTAAAGTGTTATTTATACCAATATAGTTATTTATAAGAGTGAATTCCTGTGTATGTAAAAGCAACTCAAATAGCAAAACAAATAGTAGGCTATATTAACATACTAAAAAATGCTCGTTTTTAACGTCTAGAAAGGGAAACTGACTTAAGCACTGGACATTGGATGTGTCTAAAATGACATATTTACTGAATTACAATAGTGATATCTGTTTTTTTTTTTAATACATATTCAGAGAATGCAATAACTTTGAGGATTCTGATGCACATTTGAGTTATTCACGTTCAAAGTAATGAAGGTGCCGGCAGCTCCAGTAAATTGAGAATGTTATAACACTGTCCTCAGCTGTACCACCCTGAAGCCACTCCACTGAAATGATTTGTAGATATTTATTTATTTTACAGCCTCAAGGCTCTCTGCCATAACCTTAACCAAAGAGTCTGACTGCCCTTTTTAAAAAAATACTCACTCTCATGTCTGCTATTCAAAATGTTATCTGAAGTGAATTCACTGAAATGAAGTTATTGTTATTTAGATAGTTCAGTTTATGATGTAGCCTGGGGTGGTTTGTGCTGTATCATAAAGATTTGCAGCAGTGTGTGCCAGACTGCAGTACTGAGTTTGGTGTAACTACAAAGAGTAAAATCAACTCTTTGTAGATGTTAACATTACAAATCTCTATTTTAATTCATTTCATTAATCTAAATCAAGGTTTTGAGTAAGCGTAGATATTTAAAGTTAGAAAGTCATACAGGTTTGGAAATGATATGAGGGCAAGCAAATGGTGATGACTCATTTTTTCAGGAAAAAGAATATCCACTCTGGGTCAAAATGACCAGAACAACATGAGGGTTATAAAAATATTTGTGTTCTGCTCCACACTGACCTCAAGAGCTCATACAGGAAACACAACAAGGGTCACAATGAACTAATGGAACATTTTAATTAGGAACAAACTCGTTAATTCACAAGACAATAATTTACTAAGGGTTATAACTAAACAACAGCAGTGTACATAAAACTGACAAATGGTTTAACGATGCCATTTTTTTTCTGTCCCATTGCATGCTAGAAAGACTGAACAATAATCAATCTTTTTTAAATTATATATATAAAAAAAACTTACAGCTTGAAAACCTTTAAACCTGACTTAAAATAAGTGTATTTTAATAAAAAGAAGCTGCACTACTTTCTTCTTTAAATATACAATACTGTGCAAAAGTCTTGTGTGTCTTTTAAAACTTACAAAAACTACACTAATCAAGCACATCTTTGGTATTGGGAATGCTATCAAAATATGAAGTGAAATAGCAACACGGCAATAATTTCAGGTTTTTTTATGTTTTTCACTTTTTCCTTTGCAGGTTCCTTTTACCTTCATCAGTCATGCCTCGCATGGCTTCACGAAGCTTATAGTTTCTAAACGCTTCTAATGAGGATATTACTTGGACATTTTTAGAGCGGCTTGTGTGCTTTGTAAGCAATTTATCAAACAGCTTAATTCCACAAAACGATGCCGTAATGTTAATATGCAATTAGTTTCAAAACGGCAATCAAAGAAACAAAATCAGTTCACAGCTGCATATCCTTTTAAACAGGTTTTGGTGAACACGACTTGAGCTATTTGCTGAAATAAACTCTCAAGTAATATTCTTTCAAACGTCATTTATAAAAAAAATAACTTCTGCTGCTTTGAATCAGGACAATTTGTGCTGTGCTAAATACACTGCACTTCACCATCCAAACGTCAGCTATTAGCATAGGCACGCTCTCTTGCAGCCACCTGCGATAAGAGGGCTAGTGACCAAGCCAACTATGACATTCCATTGATCCAGAAAATTGCTGCGGAGCCAGCCTTGAAATTAGTTTAAATTGCTGAATCAAAAAATGTTATCCCTGATTTTGGCAAGGCCAGCGTAAACCCCTCTTCCTTAATCCCTGGCTGATGTGAAAAGTTGTCAGGGATCGTGTTTTCTGCCACCCAGCTGATGGGGGGAATTTGGATTGCCTGCGACAGAGAGACACACAAGCAGGCAAGCAAGATTTGACGTAGAACTGCACTTAGGGCTCGCCGGGGTCGTGACTTGCTTGCAAATCCGCGGGCTCCGAGTAGTCTAGAATGCTATCTGTGCTTTTCGATTCAATTATATGCCATCTCTCTCCTCAGATCTGCTGTTAGTCCTGTGTTGAGTCACACGCCGCGGCCCCAGCGATGTTCAGCTGGAGAAATAATTCAACGTCACTTATGCTCTTTTATTTTTCCGCCCATTTTTGGTCTCCTAAAATAGAAAGGAAATAGAGGTGCTGGGGAGCTGGGTTTCCTGGGCCGAAAACAGGGCTAATGTGGCATAAGTGCTCCTAAGAGGATTACTGATGCAAACTGAGTGGGGTGTAATGCCCAACTCAAGCCACATCCATCTAGGAAAAAAACCTACCTTTTCATCATCCCATGCCCATTACCAAGCACACTCAGAGAAATGAAATTTTTAGACACATTCAGTTTTTTTTTCTCCTCAACAATATCCCGACCCGCTCGCCTCGTGTTTTCCTTGAGAAATGCTCAGCATTACAGCTTCAAGGAGTGTGTAAAATCTCAGCTGTTGAAGTTGAACCATAGACGCACAATAACCCTTTTGTACCTTGACCATTACAATCTCAGCATTAAGAGTAGTTGTCCATGTTCACGATTTCTATTATATAACTCCATTATGCATTAATTTTAATGTTTGTTAAACCCTCAATGTAAGCTATGTTACGGTGTCCATGGTACAAATGTTCTTAACAATACCTATTATTTTATTTTATTATAAGGCATATCATTTGCATATATTAACTGTTATACAGTATATAGAGATGTTCGTTCTACTGAAGCTGAAATTAAAGACAGATGCTTTGCTTATCCCCATCCTCCATCCTCCACCTGACTGTCATGTATTCAGGTACAGTGGAGTAGTTTTCCCTTCCAGTGAATCATTTTACATATTCACAATTGGGAAAATGTCAGGATTAAGTATAACAGATGGCTTTCATCTGGCAGTTGGATATACTGTAAGACTGGTGCAATTGTTACTTTAAGAATCAATTTCCACTTGACTTAATCTAAAAATGTAGTTTTGTTTGTGTAACTTATTTTAGTCAGTTTGATTTAGACATTTTAAATTATATCTCAGACTTGTATATTTTTTCCACACAAAGCTGTTACCTGACCTTTTTTTGACACCGTAGTATTTTTTTTTCACCTTACTACCTATTTTTATTTGGTTTTATGTTGTTTTCATAAATGTCAGTGGACTCTCAGTACAAAACTCGTCTTGTCTCGCTCCAGATCCTCTGGCTGGTCTTGTAGAGGCTGGGGCTCTAAATCTATCACTTAATCCCTCTTTACAGCTGATGGGAGTGAGACGTCCACTCTATTGCCACTCAGCACACGACAGTAAGGAGCAAACAGGAGGATAAAAGAATGCCCCACTGGATATTTAAGGATTAGAATGTCCTATAAGAACATATTGATTAGTGTCATTGCTAACAGCATGCAGTGTATTACACATAGATTAAGACATTATCTGCCAATGACTAAACATACAAGCAAGTACTTCAGGGTTTATTATTTGTTTAAGCGTCGTAATTTACCCAAGGCTTGGGATGTATAAAAACGTACATACAGTAATTTTAAAATCGACCAGCCTATGGGTTGGGTGGATGACTAGTTGACTAATCGGTACCTAGGGCTAGGTTTACACAGGTCAGAAGCATTTCTAAGGACTTTCTGTGATGTTTATTGTGTTCAAAAGGTCTGAAAGGAACACAGAGGAAAGCAAGGCACAATGGGGGAAATAAAATGAAAGAAATATATTCCCTTCACACACTGTTTGCATATTTTTCCATAGCCATAGAGGAACCACATTCCATTGCTGAAGTAAAAGTTTATCCTAAGTTCTTCTTAAGTAGAGGGGTTTGTGTGTGCGTGCTTGTTTGTTTGTTTTTTTTTGTAAGATATCTTACATATTTTGTAATGTAAGATCGTCTACTTTTTTGTGCAAGATATTGCTTTAATCCGCTGATCTCCTCAAAAAGATCCATACCGAGTGGGTGAATTGCATGAAATCTTCTTCTTTATATGCTGTTTGTCAATAGAAAAGAAAGCTTCTGTCAGAACACAAGCTGCATGAAAAGCAAAGATTTGGAGCGGCTAAGCTTTCCTCTGTGAATTGCATGAATTTCAGCTTGTATACATATCATTCACACACCTCAGACCTCAATCCCCACATGAATTCTTCAATCAGCTCTATGTATGGAACGCTGTTTGCATTTGACACAAGTCTCGTGATCGATTTAGTATGATAGTTGCTTCAGCGCATTAATAAAAAATGCACCAGGCTGGGGCCTTCGTAATTGACCGTTCTGTTCTACAGCAGCAACGCAAGGCCCAGAGGAGTCAACCGCTCTTCATGAAATACATGCATCAAACAAAGAGCTCTAGCCGCTCTGAGTAAAACAATATTTCTCCTGAAGGGCCAATATTGTGTTCTGCTTGGTGTTCTAGCTAACCAGATGTTCTTCTAGTGAAGATGGATTTCAAATCTGAGCATAACACCCTAAATGACCCTCTTCCCATGAGCATTAGTTCATTTTCTGCACACAGTAGACATTTAGGATTCAGTCATTGCTCAGGTTGAACTAGATTAGTTATGGGATTTTAGCTTTCTTTACACTACATTTGCATTGAAAAGATCACATCACTTCAGCTGTTCCTTGAATCAAATCAGTCTGATTTATCAGGAAAGCCAGACTTTAGAAGTGAGTTTTTTTGGCTTACTTTCTTAAAAGTAGAGATATATTTTAACGAATAAATAAAAATGTAAGCAATATAATAAAAGCAAAATTTTTGTTGTATTTGTCAATGCTATATGGCTTTTATACTTTTCAAAATGTTGAAAATTACTTTTTTGCACCATTAATGATAATGGTTTCAAAATCAACCAAAATGTTTTTGTGAGTTTTTGATCAGTTTACTGAATAATTCAAATGACTCGCTCATTAAAGCAATCAATTACTTTGCTGAATCAGTCAATCAGTGTTTTTGAATGAATCTGTAAGGGAATGTAAACACTTGTGTATCTTCTGCATCTCTTTAATAGAGTCCAATAGTGTATTTAATAAACATTTGTAGGACAAGGAAACACAGGATGTGCAAAGGTAACTGACACTGGAAAATCCCTTCGGTTACTCGAAATGGCAGAACAGGAAAGCGCAGAAGCACTAATCACAAGCACTCAGCACCAGATCAATAGTGACAGGGGTCTACAGCACCACAAAAGACCTCAGACTGTGCAAGAAAGCCCCTGAGATCACCCAACACCTTCCAGCGGGAAGTTAGATACAGGTGGGAACAACACAGACAATGAATGGTACAAACAAGCCACTGGAATACGTCAATGCCGAGTCCAGAATGACAAGCCTGAGATCTGGTGGGACTTCAACATCCAGTCACAAGCAAGCACAGGCAAACCAACTCATAAACAGGAACAGGACATGGGTGATGATGGATGTGACTGCCCCAACTGACAGTATCATTGAGTAGATATATGAGAAACTGGAGATACCAGGTAATGAATGAAAACTGAGAAAGAGTATGTCAAGGTACATGTAGATCCACTTGTGGCTTCGTAGCCCTAGCTAGAGGAATGCCTTCTGTGCATTCCATGGAAAAACAAGAACATCTTGATGCAAACGAAATCCACAATCCTGGGAAAAGCACAGTGCCAAGTCCCAAAGCTCGTAAGCCCCTAGTAGGAGATTGAGAGAACAATACCACCCACAATATAAATTATATCCGTATAATATATATATATGTATATAAGTATTGATACAAAGCTCTAACAGTCTCCATTGCGTACAAAAGTACCCAGGCTTGCTCCGATGCAGTCTATTCCCTCAGCACCAAATCTCAGTCAGACTCTGACTGCAAAGCTCTTCAAAGGATCCATTGTGCTTGAGGTGCAAAGCCTTACTGCATAGTTTATGCATTCGCTAGGAACCGGTTTTGCCAAACCCACACTGCATTTTCCCATGTGCAGGCTATATTTACTCTGACCACGTAGGGGTTGGTCCGGAGTACAGTGGAGGTGATTCCACACATGCATTAGCATATTTGCACACTGTGCATGTTTTAGAAGACAGAACAGATTGATTTTGTACTCCGTGGCCAAATACAAAAGGGCCCTTTTAGATCAGAGTTTGGACACGGTTTGTGTTGTACCAAAGTGTTTTTATGGTCAGGTGTCATGAAAAGTGCAATCCAGCAGTAAAATACTGAGATGGCTCTCAAGTGATGTTGGGCTGAAAAAGACCTTACCTTTTGCTTACACACTGTGGGCTTGTCCCTCCCATTGTTAAATACTTGCTATGCCCAAGGTCTCATGGGAAATTAAGCTGTATTGTTGCGAACTGTTTCCCTCTGACTAGAGGACTCTCTGGAGAGGACACTTTTTAATTTTTTTCATTATTATATCTTTTTTTTAATAAAGGAGACATTGAATTATACTGGGTTTTAATTAAACTGGGATTTTGAAAGGGTCAAGGTTGAGTTTGTTGATCTGTTTATGAAGTATCATGCACTCAGAGCTAATGTGTGGGGTTATAGGTCATTGAGAAATAAGCAGCACGCTAAAACAGATACGCTGTACGTTCTGTGTGGGCTGGGAAGGAAATTTCCCTCACTAACTGCAGATCACAGTCTGTTATATTTAGTGTGATTTGCCAAAATATAAACAGCTTTAATGACTCAACTTTTTCAATGAGTGGTTTGGATGATGTTCTGTATGTTCTGGAGTGATAATGAGATTCATGGCTGAAATTCGGTTCACGTTGGCCTTCACGGTGTCTACAGCGAACAAAAGAGCCAGAAAGGTTCAGGCTGTCCAATATCTTTGATCCAATTTGCTGCTTGCATTCTTTGATATGCTACAGAGAACTTCAAGATGTATAAAAGAGGAAAGAAACTGGCACACGCTTGTCCCACCTCTTTTGTAAATTAATTTTCTGTCTGGAGATTTCCCTGGAAGGGTCAAACTTCATTTAAATTGTGAGCAAGACTGATGCAACTCTTTCTGTGGTTTGCACAACGAAAGGTGTAAGGTTTAGGTTATTGTACAGACCACAATTGATTTATGACAATATGATTAAAAAAGAAAGAAAAAATTGGATCTGCTTCTACTGGTTTAGTTATGACACTTACTAAAGCAGTATTATTTTTTTTAATAATGTTTTAAATATTTTGGTTAAGTCAAAGTTTTGAATGTTTTTCTTTTGTTTTACTTATTGTTTTTTCTATCAACAGTTTACTCAATATTTCTCATATTCTTTCATTCGACTCTGAAACCAAATTTTACTCCAAAATGGCTTGTAATTATAATCAAGAAAAATAATATTTTATTCTTTAAATATTAAAACATTTTTAGCTTTATTTTTTGTCAAAAACAAGAAAATCACATTATTAGTAGCAAATAACAAATCACTTTTTATGCAATCGTTGTTGTTGGGATCAAAAACGGTGTTAACAACATTTGTTTGATGAGATTAACAGTACAAAATAAATAAATAAAATGCAGAAAAATAATGTGTGCATGTTGTTGGATTTGAATCTATCTATGTATTATTTATTTAATTTAAAACCAGAAAAAATACTAGATGGCAAGAGATATATGCAAATTAAAATAACTTTAAAGTGTCAGATAAGAAGTTTTAAGATTTATAGCTAAATTAAGGAAGTGTGGGAATGATGAATGAAATAACAACAGTCTCGCTGGTGTTTTTTGGGCCCTGCTGTGTTTAAAAATGACCCATCAAGAAAACCAGAGGGTGGCTGCTGGTAGTGGACTGGAGGAGGTGGACATGGCTGCTTGAGAAATCTTTTAGTTCTTGCACAGGCATCCCTGGGTTGAGCAGAAACTCCTGAACGTAAGTTTTAGATGTCTGATTTTACCCCCTTGGGTGGGAACAAGCCTGGAGTCGCCACTCCTGCACAAAGCATTACCACCAGACAAAGAGCAACTCAGGGAATCTGACCTCATTGATCTATATATTCACTGTCCCCCACAACCTACCCCAACCACAAAACACACTCAAATGCATCAATAGAGGTGCATACCCTCTAAAATGTGCACTGTGTGTGTAAACCTCAAGGTGTAGCCTAGACCTTGAAGATTCATTGAGGTAGATTGATTGCTGTGCGTTTCACCTCAGGGATGCCATGACAATCTAGATGATTGTCGGTTTTAAAGGTGAAGTGTGTTTCTGCACCACTAGCTACCACCACCAAATGTATTGGAAATATAATGGCTGTTTTCAAACAGGTTTCACAAACACTTTTCTTATGTGCCATTGGCAGACCAAACAGATGTCAAGGAAATTACTTTTTAATTTTTCGATTTAATTTGTTTTAAAGTGTTCATTTTTTATTTCCGTAGTTTTCATTAGTGTAACAGTTTTAGTTTAGTCTTAGATTTGTATTATTTTTTTTTATATTATTATAATTTTTTGTTTCATATTTTTGCGCTGCCAAAGTTGCTGTTTGATAAATTTAAATAGTGCCATCTCACATTATTGCTAGGGACATTTTCCTATTTAATGCAAGTGTGTTATGAAATGCGTAACCTTTTCGATATATTATGTATTAAAAGCTAAATAATTGTTTTTTTTTTGTTTGTTTTTTTTGTAATCATGCAGTTTTATTTTTCTTTTGGCTTAATTGAAATATATTTCATTTACATTAATTGTGTGTGTGTGTGTGTGTGTATATATATATTTAAATAAATAACATTTAGATTTTATTTCAGTTAATAAATATATTCTATATAATCTTAAAAAAAAGAAAACCAACAAAATAACTGAACTTGGAAAAATAACTGAAATAAAAATAATAATAAAAATAAAAATGAAATTCAAATGCATTACACACTTACAAAACTGCTAAAAATGAAAGAAGCACATAGGCTTAATAAAAAAAATGAGAACTAAAATGTAAAAAAATATATAAATGTAAAAAAATCAATAAATGCTATAATAGTAGTAAATTATTTAACTAAAATAATACTGATTACCAATTTTCACATTGAAGTTAATAGGAAATGTTAAAACATACAAGGTGAACTTTAGGACACACCCCGAATTTAATGCTATACTAGACCTCTAGACCATGATTAATTCTGTTCTTTCATCTCAGGCACCAAGCAGTCACATAAAATTCTGCCAGCTCCCCTTTTACAGGACAGTATGTCCACATCAAGAGACAGAGATAGACATTGAGAGAGAGACGAGCTCGCATCTGTCTGACAGCTTGGTAATTTATTTTGTCTCGCATTCTAAATCAAATTTTTATGGCTATCCAGACCTCTGTCCTTTGTTTATTTACCAGTCAAAATAGATTCAGGTTATTACCGAAAATAAATTCAGCACAGACTAATTGATACAGTTAAACCAAATTAAAATGACAAAATCCCTCTTGCTTACAAATTCATGCCCTTGCTTTTTACATGTAATGGACCTGTGTATCAAGATTAAAATCTCAAAGCATTAACCCGCAGTATTTTCTTATCTCACCGCCAACACGCTTTGCTGTTTACATATATAATGTGTGCTATTGCGAATTGTTAATGCATTCAGTGATGAAACGCAATATTTTGTATTCTGCTGTGATTAGGTTCAGCTGTGCGACTAGGTAGAGTGAAAATCTGTCAGCTGCTGTGGTGGATACATTTCCATTTCTCTGGTCCCCCGTTTCATGACCTTGAGATTTGATTGAAAAAATAATCAAAACAAGATCAAACTCTCTGGAATCCAACACGGCACATGACTCTGGCTCTCACCCTGCTCGCAGTTCACATCTTCATTATGCATTTGAGTAGCGCATCAGATTCATTTAAAAAAAATCTTAATTTCATTCAGTCCAGATGAAAGGGCAGATATTGAAGCATGTTGCCTGGCTCGCTCGGCTCAGGGCCGTCTAGGCCTCATAAGGTGAATCAATCAATTTCATTCCCTCTCATGTCAGTCTTTGAATAAAAAAAAAATATCTAAAATAATAATAATCCAAAGATGGAGTTTATGTCATCAGCGAGGGTATCCGTGTCACTTTTAGCTCTCCGGATTGCACAAGACACAGGTAGAATCAGGGCTAACCAGCAGGAAATTAATGTGTCATTGCAACCGCATATACGAAATCATAAAGAACCTTTAGAAAATGAAAAATTCAAATGATGTTTGCGCCGAATGCAAATGGCAAGCAACAGGCAATTTATTCAGATGCACATTATTTGACACCCTCTCAGCTAGAAATAGTGCAGCGCTATTGATGCATGTTAATATCACACGAGTTTGACTGAAAGAGAGACACTGGTAAATGGGAGGTTATTGGTATTTAACTTCATTTTTGTTGACACCAAAACAAACTTTTGAAACTTTGTTCTTTTCTGTTTGCATTTCTTTTGAAGATCTAATGAAAACACTTAACAAGAGCAGTCCTCTGTTCACCGTAACTCAAATAGGTCATGTCACCCTATAAACCATGATTCGCTACTTACAGTATTTGATGGAAGAATATTGTATGGAAGATCGTTTCTGGAATAATATTATTGAAATTTATATAAATTAAAAGAAATGTATGTCTTACTAAAAGGTCTGTGTTTTTATTATTATTATTTTACTCTTAGAAGGAAGCAGACATGCTTAACAATCATGAGAGCATTTGACTGTACAAAAATTGTATAGGGCCAGATATAGACTATTAATATTTCTAGTCTGTTATCCCAGTAAAGAAACGCTGTTAAATGTAACATACACATATTCTCACCAAGGCTGCATTTATCTGATCAAAAATACCCAAAAATAGTAATACTGGAAAATATTATTGCAATTTAAAATACCTTTTCTATTATATGTTTGATATGTCTGTGTATTTTATAATGTAAGCTGTTCCTGTGATTTTTTTTTTTTTTTTTCCATTCAACCGAGGGAGTGAGAAGTCCAAATATACAGATATTTTATAACATTATTAAAGCCTTGTTTGACACTTTTTATCAAATTTGTCCTTGCTTAATGAGACATTTTATTTCATTCAAAGAAAAGGAAAAATCACTTCATCACTCCATCTAGATGTTATTTCAAAAACAGGAAAGAAAAATGTTCTGTAAGGCAGAGAGTATAGCAAACATATTTCAGATGTCTGTTCTGTTTCCATTTTGTCTGCTACACTCAGGATTCACTCGTAAACTTGTAAGCAGCTCTGATGTAGAATCTTGTACTTTTGCCACACAATGCATCTGAACAACATCTGTCACTCATTCAGCAGGGGATGAGAAAAAAAACTATTTAAGACATGTTTGCCAGATAAACTTGAAAATCCAGCAGCTGCAAGTCAGCAGTGTGAAACTTTTACAGCCATGTATTTGAGAGAGCTAAGCTTATTAGTTGTTCTTTATAGAGGGAGAATATTGACCATCTACTTGGCTTGGATGCTGGGGAGTCGGACTGGCCTCGCTGGAGAACCTTGCTGCCTCGCAATCCCAATTTGGCAAGTGTGGAGTCCACATGCCGAACATCTGCGAAGATGGCCTTGCTCCACATCACTAATAGCACACCAGCAGTTCTAGATACATCTCTTCATTTAGAAAAGAGGGATAGGGAGAGAGAAATTACTTCCCATAGAGGACTTGTGAAAGATCTGGACTGACAGGCTGATAAGGTTTTTGAACTTTGTCACATCAAGTCAGACCTTCAGGTTTTCCATTTCATTTGATTACACTGTGTTGTTTTCAGCCCACTTTTGACCTCGACTTTTTGGATGCCAAATCCTTTTTTATTTATTTTTGCTTCTATGGTATGTTATATTGTGGCTATTGCACCACCTTGTGAATAAATCAAGTGTTGCATGTCTTATTTACATGATCAGAGTGGCATTAATTCCTGTGCCACACGTGTTATACTCTGGGCACCTTTAAAACAACATAGTCCTGTTTGAATAGTTTGCTGTGCAGTCTGATTCCAGAGGTTGTACGACCAGCCAGGGTACGTAATTCACTTATATTTTTATACATTATAAAATGAGGACATGGTGTCATGCTGATAGCATGTAAGAAGGTTATTTTGCTTTTCTTTTCAGCTGATGCTAGTGAAAGTGCTGTTCTGTAGTGTCAGTCGGGGCTGATGTTTGAATGAGCCTTGGTGAGATGCTGCTTCTCCACAGAGAGAAACTGAAAGCAGCGGAAATGAAGGCTTATGTTAAATAAGAAAGACACCTTAATTAAAGCTGAAGGAAACAAAGTGTGTCTCAAAAACACAGGCAACAGTTAGATTAATGATGCGTGCAGGGTGTTCGCAAATTTCCCTGCTCAGCTGTGCTCCGGTCCAGGTTTTTAAAGTTCAAGTAAAATACAGTAGTCAGAAAGTTTATCTGACCACCCTCAGGCAGAGTGTATCATCAGGTCTCAGGATAGTTGACAGTAAACATATGACATATGTGATAGCCGTATAATATTCAATACTTTTAGCCTTTAAAGGCCCGTTCACACGATATAGTTATATCGAGATAACGATTGATAGATAACTATAACTATTTTTGCGTCCACACCAGCGAAAGATACCGCCTGTTTTTATAAGCTGAAGCGGGTCTGCCGCTTTAAATTCTCAAGCGCGTGATAGCAGGATTAATTCTGATTGGTTGTCAATGTTTCTATCGTTCATAAGATGGAGAAGGGGGATGAGAGGGGTGTTCTGACAACGCTTCTCAACAATATCGTTTCTCTGTCCTTTATCATTATTGTTGTAGTGGAAACGCTGCTATTCTTTAACATTGAGAGTGATTTTTAGAACCATATCTTTATTGTTATCGTGCCTTGGTTTGAATGGGCTTTAACTTGGGAAAAAAAAAGCTGGGCTAAATGAAATAGTTAACCCTTTACTTTTTTTTTTACATAATATATTGTAAATATTCTACCATTTAGAAGGTGTGTGCAAGCTTTTTTAATGTTTTTGAGTATTTTATGCTTACTAAGGCTGCATTAATTTGATTAATATATGGTAAAAACTTTTTTAAATGACCAATTTGACAAAGTTGAATTATCAGCATAATATCTTCAGTGTCACGTGATTCAGAAATCATTCTATTATGCTGTTTTGCTGCTCAAGAAACATTTTGTATTATCAGTGTAGAAAATTTGTGCTGCTTTATGTTTTTGAGCAGCTTAATAGAGAAAGAGAAATAATTTTTCCATATAAAGAGTTTTAGCAGTATGTGAAAAGAACCACAATGATAAAAATCAATTCACTCTTAAAACAAACAGTCTCTGTTTTGATTTTCTAAACAGTGTGACATCATACTGCTCAGGCCCTGCCCACGAGTGCTGATGTATAAGCATATTTTTGCTAGGGCTGGACCAGAATATTTGAATATTCATTTGGTGGGTTGGCGTTTGATTTTCAATTTTGAGATTATTTTATTTTATTTATTTTTTTCTTTTTCACGGACACCTCATTTGCTCTTAAATGTGAATCACCCATTAGTATTCATCATGAAGGTAAGGATTCTGTTCCTCTGGAGGAGAAGACAAAAATACAGAATACCTCAGCTGTGGTAAACAGTGACCACTACCCTATAGCTACATCATAAATAAGATCCAAAGTGTTATTCTATATAGGAAAATTATTTGTTTTATTTTTTTATGGGTTTGTTAATTAAAATGTGGGACGCTGTTACTGAAGGTATGCTACCACATTCTTTATTTATTACAGTTTGTAATTTGTACCCTTTACTGTGTCAGTAATTACATGGTCTTCAACACACCCGCCACGCATGACTTTGATTGAATGAACGGTTTCTAGACATAATAAAAATGCAAACAGACATATTGACACACAGAGATTGCAGCCTTTATTATAAAGAATATGTTCAGCCCCCTCCCTCCGAAGCTTTGAATACTCTGTATTGATTGCGACCGAAGCTTTGAAGCTCAAAAAAAGTTATTCGGACCAGCCTTAATTTTTGCGCTCAGCAAGTTGTACATCGTCTGGAATTTTTTCAGCGCTCAAGCAGGTGTAGCGACAACAATGCCTCATAAGTAGTTAAATGTAATAGTGAACATAAGAGTCTTAATTTTCTCTTGATATGAGAGCCACTGAGGATACAATGGGTTAGTTTTGTTTTTATCATAATGTGCCCTCAAATTCACAAAAAATGGAAGAGAGGGCAGAGTAAGTAGCTCATTGTCATTTAAAGAGACAAGCAGCAAAATGGGTCACTGTGAAATGAGCTGTTTTTGACCAAGTAAAACGTGTGTTGTTTTTTACTGCTACCTTCAAGGAATTTTAACCAAAGTTTTTTGCATATATCTTAACTGCCAATTTGAATCAGTTTATTACATCATTGCTCAATAAAAGTATGAATTTCTTTCACAAAATAATTATCATTGACTCTTGACTTGACTTTTGGACAGTATTGTATGTTTCTCTCTAGAGCTTGCTGGATTGTGAGAGAGGGGTGGTTCAGTTTTTGTTTGTAATTTTGGGTCAGAAGCATTGTGGACATTCACAGTTCTATCACAAACTGGCATGCTCCAACATGTACAAAGAGGAAGAAAGGAAAGAAGGAAACTTACCTGGGGGCCCCTTGAGATTATCAGCATGTGCCTTTTAATGGTGTGGCAGCACAGAGGGATGCTTCAGCATTTCATCCTTTCCATTTTTCAGTCTCTCTGGAGGTCTGAATGAAAGTGTTGAAGAGGACAGAGACATTTTGAGAATAAGCTGTGGTGACATCCCACCTTGAAGAAGAGTGCGCAAGTCAAAGACATAAAAATCTACTATAGGCTTACCATAAAAACAGCCATTTACTTGGCATCTATATTTAAAGAATACACAGAAGAATGTAAACCGCATTATAATTGCATTTTTATACACAAATTTTTGTAATGTTCAGATTTTTAGAGCCTAGGCTGAAATATTCCTGTAGGGATGTGGGCTACAATATTTCTGCCAATATCCTCAGCACTGTAATGGAAAGTTTTGATGCTATCTTAAAGGGATTTCCCCATTATATTCTTATCGTACTCCCATGCTCCATTAGACCTGGAAACATTTGACTGATAGTCCTCTTTACAATGATTACTTGATGTATTTTTCAGTTTATGAACAGTCACAAAAGAAGGGTTCTTCTCACTGGAGAAGGACATGCTTTTTGTGCCGACACGTCCCATCTGAGTGTCAGATTGTGTCGGATCTCTGAGCATTTCTATCTCAGATTGATGCCTAAAGATAAAGAACTGTGATAATCCTCTCGGAACAAGTATAAAACGGTGTCGATGAGTCCTCAAGACGTGGCCCATTTTTCTGCTTGGTGTACATGAGGGATAAGCTGCTTAGGAAAAGATACTGCCAGTCAGTTGTTTAATGAAGTTAAGAATTTATACAATAAATGTAATGTGTTTGATAGCCTGCCAAAGAGACACCATAGATGCAGAGTTGAGCGGCTGCCCACGAGAGCTGAACTAATGGAGCATAGCGCAGAATGGCACTTTCTGGCTCAACTGTTTAGTCTGACTGTTTAAAAGTCTCCACCGTTTACTCTGAAGCTTTTGATGTGTTAGGTAAAGAAACACCTGAGCTCTGTTCGGAAGCCTAGCGAGCTATATTAGAGGCTATATTATTTTAAGAGAACTGTATTATTTTAAGACATAATTTATAGTAGCAATACAATATTTGTGTATTTTTAAGCTTTGTTGAGCATTAGCTTAGCTACATGCTAATTTCCAATTTAATATTGAATCAAGTTTTATGAGAGATATTTTCAGTTGAGAAAGCTCAGACATGCACTGGTACTAGCCTTAAGTCATATCAGTGAAACCGGGGGCTAGTTTTTAACATATTTTTAAGGCAGCCTCACATATAGCAGTCGTAGCAATCCCAGAATACTGTACAATACAGAGAGCTTGTACTTAAAAAAAAAAAAAAAAAAAAAAAGCATTGCCTTTTTGGAATTGCATATTTCTTTGTAAATATGGGAGACATAACTTATGGTTTCTGTTTATATATAGAAAAACATGTTTTTACCCACGCTGTGTAAAACTACTGAAAACATTAACAGCTGCTATTTAGGTAAGACTGTACTACAGTGTAACCATAGTGCAATGCACACACAGGAGGTGGAGTAATAATTAAACCTCATTCAGTCTGTGTCACACTCTGGAGTACTAGAGCACATTCATACATGCACGCTCGCTTGTATTATTTTCATAAATTAAAAGAGACACAGTATACAAAACAGGGTTATTGCATGTTAGCTTGCTTTTTCTCAAGAGAAATGTGTAAATCAGACTAATAAGAAACTATGCTTCTTACCACAGGGCAAGATCTGAAATTCCAACCACACAACTTTGCGGTGCTGTTTGTGGTTCGTTGGAACGATGCATTTAGGGAAAACCAAATCATTATACTGTTATGTTGAAAATGACAGAAAATGTGACCAAAACTGGCTAGCAATGCTGATTAGGTCATTTATCATTAATATTCAGTCTGCAGTGGCTACCTTTCACATATATCTCTTGGATTAATACTTGAAAAGCGGTCCTGTCAGTCAAAGAACCCTGTTTGACCGCACCACAATTTACTAGGACCAAGGAATGTCTTTACACTTTGAGCACTCTGATCCTAACAAATTTCTTATGAGGCAGTTAGCTCAAATCTTTCAAACACCAGTGCTGAATTTTAACTCGCTTTCATACGCAGTCTTTCCACCAACTCGCATCCTGCATGTTAAAAAAAAACCTGAAGTTCTCATGTAGCTTCCCTGGATAATTGAAGAACAGCCAGCAGTGGAATCTGTCAGATGCCTGCCATAAATGAGAGGCTTGGAGTTTTACTTCATCTTTGAGCTGAAAAGAGACAGTAAAGACACATCAAACTGAGTAGAAGGGGAAGAAACAAAGCAATTTAGAGGGGAAATACTGTAGTAGCTGAGGACAGTTAATGGCCACACATTAAGCCCAATTACAGTAAGTTAGGTGTTAGTAGAAAGGGAAGATTTATGCAAATGCTTTGCATTCAGGTGTTTTTCCAACAAAGATTTTAGCTGAAAGTAGTGGTAGTGGTCAACTGTGAAAGGGTTTCAAAGGTAAGCAAACATAGTGTTTGTCAAAGAAATAATATATATATATATATATATGCTTCTCCTCTGAAAAAAGCATAACCGTAATTTCAGCAAATTTATTCCATTTAGTTTAGCTTTTGACATTGTGGAGAAAAAATGATTAAAAGTAGTTAATGGTGTTTATCTGAAAAGGTAATAATGCAAACAGGGTTTTCAATAAGAGGTAGGTTTAGGGTTAGGGGATAGCTGTAGAAGTGTTGTTCATTCTTACTTCATGTTAACTAATGAACCTTATTGTAAAGTGTTATCGAAAATATTGTTTGGTCAGTATAAAAGTAGTAGAAGTCTCTATGGAAAGTCCAACATAATTTGTACATATTCGTACAAATTCGTATGACCTCACTCGTACAATTTTGTACAAGGTGTTTAAAACCCCATGCCAGGAGGTTTTAGGGGTGGGTTTAGGTGTAAGTCATTCGTACAAATTCATACGGATTGAAAACTTGTAAAATACGTACAATTAATAAAAATCGTGTGAATATGTACGATTGAGGTTGTACGAATTTGTATGAATTAGCAACCTCATAAAATATGTATGAATTGCCATGAGACCGGGCTCCCATAATTCACAGAAGCAAATGTGTGTGTGTGCATATGCATATATGTCCATATAGTGGCATTTGTGCATGTGGGGAAATTCACTAAAACAAGGCTGGATGGCTGTTTTTGGGAACAGACAAAAGCTGGACTGTTTACCTTTGCTGACTTTGGGCGAGATGTTACGAGAGAAAATGGTCCATCAATCAGAGGTGCTCTGGGCACTGGGCTCTAAAGCAGAGAAATGAGGCAGAGGAGACGGTGCCAGCAGGCATTTCCACTGCTGCATGACGGGAAAGCTTCCATTGCCCTCCCAAAAAATCATTTGTGAACACAAAGTGGACCGTCCCCTGAAAGTTGAAGTTTCAGCAGAACTGGACAGAGAGATCTTTGCTAGCGTTTCTTTCTGTTCAGTCCCCCTGGTTTCGTATTGGACTATTAGAGCAGCAATGGAAACTCAAACATGTCAATAAACAGGACTGAATCGATTGTTTCCGGACCTCTGTCTCCACTGCTGCTCCTCTCACATTAATAGCTCATGTCAGTCAAAAAGGTAGCATCATGATGAAAACCTGCCATTGATTCTGAATAACATGACCACTTTAAATGTCATATTTACCCTTTTAAATGTTCTCTTATATAAGATATTGGAACTGATTATTACATTATCATGTTGCATTTACTGTATGCATTTGACATGGTGTCATGCAGTGTATGTATGTTTTATACATCATTTAAAGTAGTAGTGGTGATGTTTGTGTGTGGTCTGTGTGCAGTATGATTATATAATATGATGTTTATATCTATGCTCTTTTATCCCGTTTGACCAGCGTCTGCTTGTGAAAACACTGGCTGTCTTCAGCCTTAATTACAGCTGTATGGTGTGCGGCGTCCACAGCTGCAGCTGGCAATTACTGCACGCCCATATTGCTCGGAGAGCCCTGCTTTGATTCAGCACGGAGCCAGATGAGATCAGACTCCATACGCAGGCTGCTAAATGAACAGCCATGTGTTACATACAAGTTTGGCCCCTAAAGGTCCCTTCTCTTCAGAACAGAACTCGCTGCTGGAGATATGTGGTTGATTTATAACAATATGTAATGTCAGTTTGCCTGGTGAAAAGATCTTCTTATATCAGCATGACATTCTTTGTAGACTGGTGGTTGCTGCTCTAGTCCGTGGATCACAATTACTATGCTAATTACATTTAAAATGTTTAGCAGAATGTCTAAACTGAAAGAAAATGGTGCTATTAAGTTGTAGATTACATTAATTATGAATAGTGTTATTTATACTGTTACAGTACTTCACTTACTATTATTGATATTTATTATTTATTAGCTTTTATTTTTAGATTTTCAGTTATAATTATTTTTTTTACTTTTAATAATCTATATTATATAAAAAATGTATATTATGTTTTTCTAAATATGTCTGTTTAGTTTTTCTTTTATTTCTTATATTAATAATTTAACTTAACTTCATTTAAAATTAATAAATAATTAATTAAAATAAAATAAAATTACAAAATAAAATTTTAACATTTAACAATGTTGCTTTGGCAACTAAAAATAAGTTTAAATATTTATCTTTTGTTTCAGCTATAGTCAGTTATCAAAAAAAAAAAAATGCATTAGTTTTAGTTAACAATAAGAACATTGTTTGGAGCTTGACAACAGTGGTCCGTGCCCCCCATGTCTTGACAAGAACAGCTTAACATTTGCTAAATGTCTCATGGAGAAAGCCGGAGAGGTTTGGAATATCTGGTTGAATAAATGATGGCAGAATTATCATTTGTGTAAGGAACTATCTCTTTAACCAGAATAATGGAGACATCAGCCAGCATCCTTTGTTTGGACCAGCTTCCAAAACACAACATATGTTGGAGCCCAGCTATACTGGGCTTTTTACAGTGCCAAGAGTCTTTCTCACATTTCTTTCTTACTTTGTCTATGTTTTCAGTCAATCCAACATTTTAAGCTTTGTTTTTATTTGTGGTAGTGATTCGATTTGGCGTGTTAGCAAAAGAATGGAACCAAAAACATTCTGAACAAAAGGTCAGAAAGAGTTGGGCCCTGAGGACTGAAGCAAAAACCTCAATCTTAATTCTAGATCTTTTTTTTATTTTTTTTAAATCACTGGGCACCAATTTGAGGTTCTTCTTTCTCCACCTGTGCTTTTTGTTGTTCCATTTCCTCCTGATATTTATTTGTCAGTGGTTTTATCTTTTATTTTTGAGTATTTCATTATGCAGTCCTGTGAGTCAGCCTGCAGAACACCTGAATAATAGACTTGTTGTCACTTTTGCTTGAAGAGAGACAGAGTCTATAAATACCAGATTGTTTTTTTTTAAAAATATATTAATTTATCTTTTTTTTTCTGAGCAGCTGTACTTTTTGTAAGGATATTAAGTCCAGTCTCAGAAGTTATTGCTTTTGATTTTGTCTTCTTTTATCAATATTACCCATGTGAAGCAATTATTTTGATGTGATGATTTCATTGTGGAGGCGGATATGTTTCTCAGAATGTGGACTATTCATTTTCCTCTTGTTTGAGGAACAAATGCATTGCATGATAATGCAGTATGGTTTGCAGAACTGTCTCTCTCTCTCTTGTCAAAAAGAATATGACAGAAATGAGACAGAGAAAACACTGTTTGTTATGCCACCGAACACAAATGCCCACTGACAGAATGATAAATCGAAAAATTTTTAATCAGCATCTCTTTTGGTATTTCATGTGAGTTGGAAAATCTTCTATGAGGATTTGAATGCCTCAGAACTTTTGAAGTTTAAAGTGACCTTTTCCCTCAATTAATCATAAGCATCTTAAAAGGCATCTTTTGAGGGATCAAAGGGTTTATTTTTAAAGTAATACATCTAAGAGAAACAAAGGTTATGGTTTCCAAAGATTGCAGCTTGTTGTTGCCTCCTTAATAAGAGAAAATTATATTTTTAATTAGTCGTTGGTGTTTTTCATAGGTCTACACAAGATACGGGAAATGCTATACTTTCAACGGGAACAAAACAACCTCCAGGAAGACAAAGCAAGGAGGGATGGGAAACGGACTGGAGATCATGTTGGATATCCAGCAGGATGAATATCTACCTATCTGGAAAGAGACAAGTGAGTTATAACACCACACAGAGATGATGTAAGCAAACTAGCTCAATCAAAGAATCAAATCAGAATCATTTAAGATTCTATAGGGTATTTGCACAGAGTCGTCTGCGATTCACTGAACAAGCCATATAACATCAACTCTGCACTGGATATTAAAATCCATGGCTTTATTGGCTATATTTATATCAATTTCACCAGTTCAGCCTGAATCTGGAAGTTTGTACTTGCAAAACTCCTTCTGTGGTCCTCACTGCAGAAAGGGGTTTCCCGAGGTTGCCGAATGGCTGGAAGTCAGTTGTCGTTGAAGTCTTGGGAGGCCGATGATTGGGCGGGGACTGAAGGAGAAGGGACTCGCGGCCCGTTTGATGCGGTGCAGTCGAAGACTTGGAGACACGGCAGGCAAAACTTAACTTACACAAACTCTCACGGAAAGAAAATAAAGTAAAGAAATAAAGTAACTTGACTAGATTGGTTTTCTTCTCATTGTGGCTAGGCAGCGGCAGACGTGCAGCTGGAGCACCTGGAACGGCTCTTAAAGAAAGCAAAAGGTGGCAAAGATCATAGTTTTAAAAACCGGGCTACAAAAGCTGAGTCTAAGAATGTAATTTGAATCGTGTCTTGAGCTTTTAAACTCATCTTTGGACACATCCCAAAATCATTTTTTAACCAATAGATATCATTCTAGCTCAGGGTGTAGTGATATTTCTCCTCCCCAAATCATAAATCCAAATGTTATCTTATCAGTCACATGGTCCGAATTTTCCCCGTTTTTGCAGAATATAATTTTGGACATGATTTCTATAACATGAATATGATACATATACATAAATAAATACATTTAGTGTATTTTTAGTCTGGATATGCATGAAAAAGCAGTTTTGTGCCAGTTCTGTGAATGTGAGGGCAGTTTTTGTGAAGACCAGAGGTTAAAGGTCTCATAAGGAATTTCAGTCTGGTCCTGAATTAAGGGGTTGAAGATCCATCTAACAAAATCTTTAATTATTTTACCCATGTAATGATAATGATGTCCTGTGTCTTTGACCATTATCTTTGTTATTTGCTCAATATTGACAATCTCCTTTCTGAGTTGGGATTCTCAATAAGTGTCCTTTTGTGTTAATGCTGCAAGCTGTCCTGTGACGGTGTCTGTTGGATCTGCTTGCATCAGGCAGGCAACAGGGTATCATGGGCCGATTCATGACTTCCTGTTGTCTTGAGGCCTCTTTGTGGAATTCGGCTCCTCATGTTTCAATTTTCAGTGTTTGAGTCACTCTGATTCACTATAATGATTTCTACTCCAAAAGTCATTCCATAATTTATGGTTCTCAGATATGTGTCTGCACAATCTGTTAAGATAAACATGTTTAAATTCAAGGATTTGTGATGTTGTTTTTCCAGTTTGTATTGATAGCGGGATATGTGAGGCCTATCTTTGTGTTATCGTTTATATTGGATGCTGTGCTTTGTCTCGCTCATCCTCTTGTTATTTTTTGCAGATGAAACATCTTTAGAGGCAGGAATCCGTGTTCAGATCCACAGTCAGGATGAGCCGCCCTACATCCATCAGCTGGGCTTTGGAGTCTCTCCGGGATTCCAGACATTTGTGTCCTGTCAAGAGCAAAGGGTAACTTTTCAGTCTAAGTACCACCTATAATGAAATCAGGCCACCCAAGTACAGTACCAGTGAGAAGTGCAGCTTGTTTCCCTGATTGACCCAAAAAAAAAAAAAAATAAATAAAATAAAATAAAATATATATATATATATAGAAGAAATGTGAACATAGTTGAATCTATCACAATAGCATCAACAACATGCATTCAGAAAATAGATAAGTGCATTCAAAAGTTCTTTTTCACCACAAACACAAAATGTTGTCCTTTAAGTGCTGTTGATAAACAAAATTTCGGGAGGAGCACGCTCGCATGATTAGCCGCGGCTGGAACCGCTTTTCCTAATCAATCTAATTACATCTTGTCCAATCAAATCCATAAGCCTTCCCCTTAAATAAGCCCGTTTCCTTCCCTTCCACATCTCGTTACGCATTTGTGCTATCAGGATGTCTCAATCAACCTTCCCTCTTCCACCTCTTTTCCGTGTCTTCCTATGGGAAGCGAGCGGAGTTCGAGCCGGACGTTGAGCTCAGCCCTCGCTAGGGTTCAAACAACTAGGGCTCAGTGTTCGCCGACCTCCCGGCTCACTCCCTGGACAGCACACCAAATACGCTTTAATTGTTTATCATAAGGAAGCGCGAACTCGTGAAATATTATAGGGCGATGCATTCTTAAAACTGTCAGACTGAATGCAATATTCTTGTTTCAAAGACAAGCCGCTCATTAAGCTTTCCTTCTGGAAATCATCGAGCCACATACAAATAAAATGGTGCTCTTGTGTCACTCCCTTCAGTTTTTATGCTCTTTAAAATTGTGAGAACGCTGCTTATTTGCATACTTAATTTGCATGTACTAATTCTCTTTTTTTTTTCTCTCTCCTGCTCTTACAATCTCTCTCTGTCTGTCTGGCTCTCCCTTTATCTCTCTTGTTCTCTTCACTGCTCTTCCTCTCTGTGTGTAGTTGACCTACCTGCCCCAGCCTTGGGGGAACTGCCGCTCCACCAGTGAGCAGATGATCCCAGGTTACGATACCTACAGTATCAGCGCCTGCCGCCTGCGCTGCGAGACTCTCGAGGTTCAGCGGGTGTGCAAATGCAGGATGGTGCACATGCCGGGTAACGCTACACCGCTGCATTCATTTCCCACTCAACCTAATCAGCACGCTAATGTATTCTGCTAATTGCTAAAATACTAAATGAATAAACTCTTCTCATCTAATTTGCTCCAGGCAGTGGAGCCGAAAGCTTAATGCAAGTCTCTAAATTAACTTACTGTCTAGTCACACAATACGAGAAGCTGGGGTAGTTCATTTGGCGTTTGGAGGGAAAATTCAGTTGATCGCAATCCGACAGCAATGATGAACCTGGACCCGCCGATTCGTAACGTTCCACTCGAAGCTACTAACAAACCGTGGAAATAAAGCGAATTTTCTATTTTGAAAAGCAACGACTGGTGGACTTTCTCTGTCCCCGGAAACCTCTTTTCTAATTAACTCCACCACACCTGAGTTGTTATCAGTGTGGCTTTTCAGAGAGAGTGTGACTGTTGGTGGCCGGGCTCTAATGGAAGCTCTGCTTCTCTGCTTTTCTCCTTTAATGTTCCTAAATCAATCTCCCATAATGCAAATTGAAAAAAGAGACTGTTCCAAAAGCATTTACTCAAAGGCCATTTACTCTTAGGTGCCATATGTATTTCCTTGAACCGGTTGCTCTTGTGATGGATTCGGGTGGCGAGCTGGACCTCCTGCGGTATTGTGTGTCGATGGGGATTGGGTTTTAAAGACTTTATAAATGTGCCTTTGGGGAGGGTTCGGTTCAGTCCATTTTGGGTGCAATTAGGCCTAGACTGATGGTCATGAGGTAGGCGTGGTGAAAGCGAACCCATCTCCCTCAAGTCGCACGCTGCCTTCCATCATTTTAGGATGAATAACAAAGCAGAGGCGCACTGTCTCTTTCTCTGCCGCTCACGCTTTTTCTTCCTTGGCTGGCGGTGAAATAACAGCAATCATTTTGCTGGTGATTGATCAGAGTCATTATGTATTTTGTTTCTCAGGAGATGCCGATATCTGTACTCCCAGCAATATCAAATGTGTGGACAAAGCACTTGGTAAGCAAGCATTTTTCATTTTTGCTAACACCCTGGAGTGTAATATCTCTGGAGGTAGTGGGCACGAATAATTAAATCACAGATAAACAGATGTTTCTGTGCATGGTCTGGGGTGGGAGACACAGGATTACTCTGTCAGTCCGTGGAGGAGAGTCAGCGCTTTGACATCCCGCACAGAGCAGCATTAAACTGGAGATCCCTGCAGTGCATTACCCTCTGATTCCCTCATGCCATTATTGCCTGCTGTAGGTGTCTTGTTCCACTGATTTTATGACACTCGTAAATGGAGCGGCTCATGAAAAGTTGATAATGAGAGATGTATCTGTACAATTATTATAGTTCTTATCTAATAAGCCAGAAATTTAATTATCTCTGCAGTCAAAAGGAAACCGACCCCATTTAATGGGTGGCTGAACTAAATCCAGATATATCTTGAAAGGATGGACTGTACTACCATTCACTGGACTATTCAAATATTCAGACTGAAATCTCTACTATGATAGGTTACTTAAATTATTTATTTTCTGATATGAATATATCATACGCATGACAACACAGCATAGCCTATTAACGCATTAAAAAAGTTTGCTTAAAATCTGATCTAAAAGCACTGAGATTCGTATATAACTTGAAAGAATCACAGATCCATATTAAGTTTAAACCATTGAGATCTTCTTTTAATTAAATACTTTTATTCATCAAAAAATCAGAAGTCAGAGTAAAGAAAGAAATGCTTTTTTATATACTTTAATAATGGAAGAAATGTGTCTTAATGTCTTCAAAAAATATTAAGCAGCACAACCATTTTTAACATTGATAATAATAAGAAATGTTTCTTAAACACCAGATAAGCAAATTAGATGTGACACTGAAGACTGGAGTAAGAGCTGCTGAAAATTTAGCTTCACTATCACAGGATTAAATATGTATAATAAAAATATATGTTAAATTCTAATATATAACATTTATTAATGTACATATTTATTTATTTTCATTAAATAAATGCTACTTTGGTCAGCATAAGAGATTGTTTCAGAAACATTAAAACATATTTTAGAACACAAACATTTGAATGGTAGTTGTAAATACTGTACTTAATATTCACACCATATAAAACATGATGATAGAGATATACAGTTTAATTTCTATAAAGCTATTTAGCAAGATACTGCCCATTTAAAGAACTCTGTGTGGTTAGCTACTAGTAGCTTGTAGGGTAGCTAGAGACTTTTTTAAAAAGTGTCGTTGAACTTTAAATTATGAGAAGCTTGATAAATGTCAAAGTAGCTTCTTCGAAACTACAACATCTCCATATAAAAATGTAAATCAAAGAGGTGGTGTCATGGCATGTCTACTAAATTTTATCCCAAAAAAGAGGGAATTAACGTTAAATATGTGGTGTATTCTTTATAAGCATGAGTGTGTGCTCTCTTCAGGATGCCCTTCAGAAACCAAATTAAATCTGAACAACATGCTGAGTGTGTTTCAAGCATTTTATGGAGGATTATTTAGCACTGGTGTTATCTCTCCACATTAGTTTGATGAATGAAGAATGGCTGTGCAGGTGTGGGCTGGAGCACCTGCTCACACACACACACACACACATCTGTCACAGCTGCTCTATACTTACGTGTGTGTCCTCTTTGCAGCACTGCTACAGACAAGTTCAGGTGACACATGCTCGTGTGAGACTCCTTGTAACCTGACGCGTTACGGTAAAGAGCTGTCCATGGTTAAAATCCCCAGCAAAGGCTCGGCTCGCTACCTGTCTAGAAAATACGACAAGTCTGAAGAATACATCAGGTGTGGCAACCTTTTCACCTTCAGTATCGTTTGAAACACATGTAATACAGCACTGATTCTGAAAATATATGATTTAAACAAAAATGTTTTATTGTACTTTTGTTTTAGAGACAACTTCCTTGTTTTGGACATTTTCTTTGAAGCGCTTAATTACGAAACAATAGAACAGAAAAAAGCATATGACGTTGCTGGATTATTAGGTGGGTTCATTTTAATGCTTAATTTCATCTTAATGTAATTTTCATTGCTTTTAAACTGATCATAAACTGAAATTAAATTTGAGAAATTTCTTAATGCATGTTCCTGGTCTTAGTTTATTGGTGCGCATTGTTCCCAAGTGAAAAATGTTTGTCTTTGTATAATTTTATTAAAGGATAAAATGACATGCCTTCAAATCATTTCAGGCCACACAGACTATTGGATCTTGTTTTTTGAATTATTTATATACCATTATAGTATTTATTAATATTTTTAATTAGCCTTTATTATATTTTTAAGCTTATTTCATTTATAGTTTTAGTCATTTTAATTCTTCAACATTTCAGTGGTTCATCTAAGCTTTTAGCTTTATTCCAGTTGATAGAAACATTTCGAATACTTTTAGTGAACAATAACAATGTTTCAGTCAGAAATATGTCATATAGAGAGGATGTTTAAAACGACAATTTATCTTGAAGAAAATATGCAAATCGTTCTTACTCATTCTTGTTTATTTTTCTTTCAGGGGACATTGGCGGGCAGATGGGTCTTTTTATAGGAGCCAGTGTTCTCACCATCTTGGAGATTCTGGATTATGTATATGAGGTAAGCAGGCATTGTTTTGGCCCTCTTTTCCAATTCCACATCCATTCATTTTAACCGATAGCTCTTCTCCTGCATTTTTTTTTTTTTTTTTTTTCTTCTTTTACATTGTGCGCAGTATTTCCCATAAGAGCTGATAAGGCCGGACCCCTGAGCTGAGCTGCAGATTTGCTGATGCTGCTAAACTCTGTTTATAGCCCTCATTTGTCCTACTTTCCCTGCTGCCCTCTTCACCCTGACTCCCCCTCACTTTCCTAGGTGATCAAACACAGGTTGGAACGTTTGCTCAGGTCACAAAGAGATGACAAAAAGCAAACCCAGCAGCAGCAACAGGCCAGCACAGTCGCCACAGTAAAGCTGGAGGAAATGAAAGCTAAGGTGAGCCACATGCTAATCTTTGGAGCGTTAGTGTTAGGATGCAGCCCAGATCAACTCTGTGAATAGCAACAAAGCCCAGAGGGAAATATAACATCAGCAGCAGGATATTGAGCCTTAATTGGGATGCCAGGCTGTCTGCTTAGACCAGGATTGAATCAAATCTCCCTTGTTCTTATTGCAATCCGATCTTCTGTTCATGAAGAAGAACACAGTTGTTGGCAGAGCACACTGTATTCACGAGAAATGGAGTATGCGCAAAACTAATTTGATTCAACACATGGCCATGGATCATGACCCAAGATTGTTTAATCATTATAGAGTTGCCAGTTTTAACTTGAAAATCTCAGTCATGATGAAGCCAGTGTAGAATAGCCGATATGTAGACTGTACTGACCTGTGACCTTTAGTTCCGTCTGATAGATTAAATTACTCGCAGCACTTTTCGTTCACATGAACTGCTTATATTGCATGCATGGCAGAATTCTTTACATTATGATACTATTAGTTCAAAAATTCACAGTGTCTTTAATCATGATACTGTTTCCACCATTTCATAGCTGCAATAAGCCACTCAAGGCGGTGCATAACCGTGAGTTTACCATGGTTAAAGGGGATAAACCACTGTAACACTCAGCCTTGAGTGGATTTTGGCTTTATCACAACACAGATTAAACAATGAGTCACAGTCTTAGTCATAAGAGGCGTTTTATTTCTCCCAACCTAACAGTGTGTAAGATGTAGGAGTGGAAGTATCCTTGCAGAATCCCGTATGACATTTTCTGTTCCTGTCAGGATTCTGGCGAGATGAGCCGGAGCCACTCGGAGGGAGCTTATGCTAACACCATCCTCCCAAATCACCATCACCACCACCGTACCAACCACCGAGTGTTCGAAGACTTTGCCTGCTAGGAAGACCCGTCTGGCGGGTCTATTGCTGTTGACGTCTAGAGAAAGAGTTCTCTCAGTGCTGAAGGTGGGCACAATGAAAGACCCTCGAATCTCAGTGCTAATCTCTCTCGCTGTCACCAGTTAAAGCTACAGCCAAAGCCGAACTCTAAACCCTCGCTTCCAGGCACGGATCGGACATTGCGGTCCAGCAGGAGACTCTCTGAAATCTGTCCTCTCCACCCCCCACCCACCCGCCTCCTATTGCAGGAAGTGACATCAGTGGCAACTCTACGATTTCTACACTGAATACCTTGGTACTGGGCCTCTACTATATCAAGGCATAGACTGCATGACATCTAGAGCCACTTTATACTCCAGATCCTGTTTGAAGCATTACATTCTTACGTTATATTTTGTCAGCTGTTAGAGTTTTATTCTGTGAGTTCTCATCTTGTGAAATATTATAATTCAGATTAATCTACAAATGTAAATGATGTATTTGAATCATGATTATCAACTCTTAGGCTCCAGAGAGTGAGAGAAATAACTTTACTCTGGTATACTCTTTCTCTGAAATCATGGGGACGGTGTAGAATAGTTTAAGTGTTTCAGAAAAGTAATATGTATCCATCTCTACTGGATATGTCTGATAAATGTTTCCTTTATCTCAAATGGTTTACGATTACGTTAACTTAAAGTATATTGAATAATCCAAAAGATTTTGTAATGTTATTTATAGAGCTGTAACGTGTGAGTGGTAATGGGTGTCATTAGCAGTAACAACATAATCTTCTGTGAGGTTACTTCCCAACGGAGAGCCAAATGATGTGTACAGTAAAGCCCACAAGCCCACCAGAGCCACTGCGGTAACCATATGGAAAATTTTGTTTCATCCATCCATCAGCTGATGGATCCACTCTCCCAGACCTCCCAAAAGTGTTTAATAAAAGAGACCTTATGTTCCTAGTTTCACTTTTGAATGAGACGGAGTGCAGCGGCCCCACGGAGAATGATAAACCGGGTTTGCTCAGCGCACTCGCGAAGTATGAGAAATCTGATGCACCCCAGCGTATGGCTTCACGTTTAAAAGTCAGTCAATGAGTTTTTCTCAGGGTTCTTAGCTGTGAAATGTCTAGCGGTCTCTTTGACAAAAGGCCAGATGTGCAAAGCATTTCAATCAGAAACCACCGGCTATTCTGTGTGTGAAAAATTCAGCAAGAACTGACATTCAATGACAATTCAAAGACGAAAACCGTTTTAGCTACAGTCCTAATAGTGTAAATGGTTTTCAAAAATGGCTGATATTACTGTAAGTCAACCATGTAGCACCCCTACCTTTTTTATTTTTATTTATTTAATTCTTTTGGCTTTTTACAATTGCATTACTTGTATAATTAATGTCTGATAATTTGATTAGCTTAATGGGTGTTATAATTTATGATGATGTGTGTAAGACTTCATTGTTTAAAGGTTGTGCTATTAAAATAAGCAGAAATATATACAAGTAAATTATTTATATAGTACTATATCTTATATACCATTGCACACACACATATATATATATATATATATTTATTCATATGTATTGTGCTTTATTTTTTTCCTGCGCATTTAGTGTTCATTTTCTCTTGTTTACCTACATTCACACACTCCTGAATTATTTTATAAGTGACACAGATGTGTACCCTCTATAGTTTAGTTCCTCTGTCTTTGCATTTTCATATCTTCTGGAATGAATCTCGTATTTGGATGTCATATCAAAAAAAAAGGCTGCATATATTACATCCATATAAAAGTAATCATGGCTAATATGGGCTTTTAATGTAAAACTGTATCACAGTGGCATTTTAAAGGTTCCCAGTCAGAGTTTTGATGGCACACTGAGCCGGCTATGCATAATAATCCATTTTACTGTCATAAATAACCATGTTGTCAGCAGTGAAAGCGGAAGAGCTGACATACCAGTGCATGTCCAGAAATTGCACTGGAACAAATCACTCAGATTTGATTTGGCATTATCTGTCAACCTCATGCATCTATGCACAGTTTCTGCATTTGTGGCCTATCTTACCTGTGCAGGAGGAATTGCTCCAAATGTTGAAATGCAATTGCGTGTGCACGACTTACAGGTCTTTTCAAAAAGGATCTCTCAAAGTCCTTGCCATTAATGTGGAAAGTATTTTCTAGCAAATGGCAGTGATTTTGTGCAATCCACAAGGCAAATCTGCATCAGGAGGACGATGTAGATGCTTCCACACTAATTAAACGTTTCTCCAAACTGAGGTCAGTGTTGCACCATTGTCAAGCAATTAACCCAGCTATCTTTTCCCACATAGATTGCATTTACTTGTGATTTCTTACAAATTACATCATTTTTTTTTGGAAATACTTCAGGTGGAAGATTATGGGAGAAATAGAAGAGAATGTAGGAAGAAGAAAGTGAAAAGAGAGAGCAATATCGAAGGCACAGCAGGAACAACCGAAGCAACTTGTGGTTTGGGACAATGTCCAATTCCACCATGTAGCGCTGGTGCATGAGTGGATTAAAAATCACCCACATGTTGTTTGTATAGTGCTTCTTCCAGCAAATTCTCCATTTTTTAAATTCAGTTACAGAGTAATTCTTCTGGGGATGGAAAGAGTTTTCGACCACAACTTCTATGAAAAAGTAAATGGATTTAATATTCGCACCTTTCTTTCCTTGGGTCCATAACTTGGTATTCATTACCAACGTTGTATTTTAAATTCCAATTCAATGCGATTATGGTCTTTTGGCATAAACGTACCTTGGTGCACATTTTAGTGAGACACAAAATACGTACCAACCAGTTTCCAAGAGAACACTAGAGGCATAAATTTGAGTTTCGATTAATAAAGCGCATTTTCACAAAATTACTTATTACTTAATTACACACATACCCAGCTTCACATCTATGGGTTTTCACTGACGTATGTTTGTTCGGTAGGATGGGGTATAGAGATGTAGAGCTACAGTATTTGATCTCTGTTCCCTTATCTGATATGTTTCATCTTCAGACATGAGTTCCATTCTGGTGTTGAGTTCTATGTGTGTATTTTTAAAACTGTGCTACGCTGCTTTAACTTTGACATGCTGTTTTTTTCCACCCGCTTTTGCCAGACAGACCATCATTTAGTTCCGAGAGGGGGCCATAAAACGAGGCACTGAAGCAGCATATAGCGCAAGCAGACTGTTGAGATTTCCACACGATTAAAGGCATCAAGACTAATCAGGCTAATTACCCATTACGCTCCAGAACCTAATGGACTGTATACCAGACTACAGAGAACACATAATACAGTTTGTACAAAGGTCTGCTGTTATGACCATTGTTTCTGTTAGAACACATTTTATAAATGTAATAATGATACGTACTGGAGTCCAAAAATAAAATCTTGATAAATTAATCACTTCGGTTGTGGTCACTGAGATATAAGCCACATCGTGTGCTGTTGATGGTTTCTGCTTCCACTGAGGATGCTGGACATCTTAAAGGAATGTTCTGGGTTCAGCTTAAACTCTTGACAGCATACATGGCATGCTGCTTGGCACTCCTTATTTGCTGCTTATTACTAGTTAGTAAGGTAGTTGCTAAGTTTAGATATTGGGTAGGATTAGAGATGTAGAGTGTATGTAACACTTTATAATAACTACACACTACGAATGATTAGTTCATAAACCATTGTTCCAACATTATTATGCATTAGTAAACAGTTTACAAGTGCATCTATAAATGCCTTGTTCTTGTGTATATATATATATATATATATATATGTATCACAAACACAACACAGAGGAACACAGAAATATCTTTTCAAGATTTCAAGAGTTTTCAAGAGTTGATAAATGAAAAAAAAAACCCTTCAAGATGCAAAAAAACCCAGAATATTTTTTGCATCTTGAAATGAATAGTTCTGTATCCCTCTGTGTTGTTTATTTTGTTCTGTTAGGAAGATAACTGAGCCTTTAAATCATTTAGATATGCTTATAAATCAAGAACAAGGAATTTATAGCTGTATTTATAAACTGCTTACTCAACGCTTTATAAAGGATGAACTAATACAGGACTTTATAAAGGATGTAACTAATGATTCATAGTGTGTAGTTATTATAAAGCGTTACCAGAATGGGGTCATGCAGGACCTGTGCTTTATAAGCATTAACAATTAATATGTTAATAATAGGCATGCTAATAAGCAGCTAGTCAATAGTGAGAATTGTTCCCTATTTTAAGGTTTTACCATAAATTCTTTTATTTTAGGGTAAACTGTCACTTTAAGATGTTAAACATGTTGGGTTTATATATAAATGTTTTATTTGTTAGTAAATGAAAGTGTTTTACAGAATTTTTAATGTCTTGTATCACAATGTCTAGACTGACAAAAATGCAAGTGAATGTTGGATGTAAATTGTTATATAAGTGAGCTGCTGCGCAAAAGTTAGGCTGGAATAAACCTCCAGTGATGTAAAAATGAGTGGTATATAATTAGATACTGCTGACTTCAGCTGCCTGGTGCTTATATGGGTTTACTATGTGCCCAAAGGCAGTGTGTGTATGGGCTCTAAAAGAGAGGACATATAAATAGAGGTGAAAATTTACAGCATCTCATTAAGACTGATGTTGAAATCTGAAACCTATTCGTCTTGATTTGTAGCCTTTGATTAATGCTGCAGTAACGTTCACAGAATGATATATGCCTTTAACTTATTGGTTGCTTTAGTGAGAAAATCTGACATGAAAATAAATATCAAATGCAATATAAACTACCAAGAAGACAAGTAAAGAGACAGGTGCTCATGTTTATCTGAGCCCTAAAATAAAGTCTTTATGAAAAAATTTGTACAATAATATTAAAACAAAATACAATAGATTTATAAAGAATATTTAGTGAAAACAAAATCAACAAAGGTGAGGTTAAGAAACAGTCCTGTGAAATTATACATATCCAGAGCAGGTAATCCCATGCTCCTTTGCTGACCCCTAAAGGCGAGGAACGGCTTCAATCTGTGCTTATTTTGTGATGCGTTCATTCATGGTGCGCATGTGTCATTTAAAAACGCACAAAACATAGCACGTTAAAAAAACCTATTTCACAGCTCTTATACGCAAAATCATTTGACATCCAGCATCATGATATTGTGTAACACAAGTCACTTTTGTAAGATGTTGTCAGTGTACCGCTTTGAGATTATCATTGCTTAAATAAAAAATAAACAACAACATTTTAACACAACACTAAGTAAATACAGTAAACACATGTACCAAGAAACAAGGACAAAAAAGACCCACAAAAATAGATACAGGCTTTATACACTCACTTTGCAAAACAAACAAATTGGAATTATCTTATAGAACCCAATATAATGTCACGAAAACACATTTTGTTTTGTGAAGTGTTTGGAATGGTACGTAATAGAGGCTCTCTGTAGTGCATCTTCAGAAATATGTTCAATAAATGTGTTTTACTCATCTGGAGTGTTTCCATCAGCAGGCTCAATACACTACACCATCTGAACAGTATTGCACTAGTATTGCACTCTTCTATGGTAGACAGCACAGGAACTAACTATAACCATGTAATGCATCCTATAATCATTCCAGAACCGAATGAAATGCTTTGACAGGCGTGTTGTGCAGCATTACTGATATATAACACGGACTTGCTATGAAAATATTAGTGCAAAATTTAACTTGTTTCATCAGAAAAATCTCTTCGAGGCGGTTTCAATGGCTAAAAAAAATGTAAAATTAAAAATTACATGCAAATATTTGCATCTGTGTTCTGCTGTTCAGAATTCAAGCATAAATGACATACAGTATGGAACCATACTGATTTAAACGCTTTGGACAAAAAGGGGTTTAAAACTTTCAATAAATTGTGTCAACATTTGGTTTTTGGCACGAATGGTGAATAAGACAATGATTTTTAACTTGTTAAAATCAGCTTTAGATTTCACAAGCTAACATTAGAGGGTTAACTGACACTGACGCAGAGTCCTTCATACAACAAAAACCCTGTTATGTTAAACATAAAACATCTTTCAAACAAATCAGCTTGAGCAAAAGTGTCCGCGATGACATGACAAAGTGTTATGAAAGGACAGCATATTTGTGAAGGCACGTTGATTTAGATATGTTACGGTAGTGATCATTTCAACAGCTAACAGCTGCTGGCTTTAAGAGCCAATATAAACCAATCTGCTCCAAAGAGAAAGATAGCAAATCATAAATCCTGTTGTCACTAAAAATCTGCTATTTTTAAATAGATTTCAAATGGTTTTAGTCTTTTGTTTGGTACCGACAGCATTTTTAATTGCCAAGTACTGTGATTCCACAGACCGGCTACTAGCATCAGTCCCATGGACCAAAAACAAACCGTTTATCAACTCTCAGTCATCTCAAGATCTCCAGGGTTTGGTTTTAAGTACTGTTGCCTTGTTCCTGTTCAAACAGCAGCATGGCGAGCTGAGAGCGTGACCCGAGGCTGTCCAGGGTGCTCTGCACGCACCTCTGGTAGATATCTTCACTAAGTCGAGGATTGCATGGCTGGTAGCTGTATTTCTGATGGAGGGCTGGCTCCACTGCTCGGAAAACATGAAGGCCAGAGTATTTGACGAACATGTCATACATATCCAGGTTCTCCAGGATCTCCTCATTCTCCTGGACATCCGAAGACATGCGCGTCCGAGTCGCCATGTAGTCTGAGTTGTAGAAACATGCTTCTGTGAAGGAACTGCGATCAAAGAGGCCGGACTCTTTGACCAAATCCATTGTATTGGGAAGAGGCTGGTTGTGATAAGCAATGTCGGGATTGTAGTATTGGAAATGGATGGGAAAAAACACCTGCCAATTGTTGATGGAGTTCATCCGACAGCGATTGAGGAACTCTGAGTTGATGCTGGTTTTTACAGTGGCAATGAAGAACAACGTGTCAACCGGGTGCTTCTTGGAGATGATGTCCATGAATTTGATTTGAGAGGGACTTTCGCTTTTAACGCTGATCCAGGGGATTTTGACCGTAGGATACCGGTGCTCGTAAGCACCGATTTGCGCTTTGATGTTGCCGAAGATGTCGTTCTGGTTGACCTGTTGGGCCTCGACTGTATCGTAGATAAAGAGAAAGGTCAAAATGGCATTCTCACTGGTTTCAAATGCGTTTGTGGCGTACACTTCCAAAAACTGCTGAACATGCTCTCGGTCTTGAAGAGCGACAGGGAGGATGATGTGGACTCGAGTGGCTTCTGTAACATAAGGCATGGGGATGATCTCGATACGACTGAGAGGCCTGACGAGGTGGACCCTCTTGGTGATGGAGCGACTGTGTCCTTTCTGGTTAACCACCTCCAGCTGGAGGTCCAGGGTGTACTCCATCCCTCTGGTGGGGTCGAAGCGCCTGTATCCGTTAATGAGCTGCTGCTTCTTCAGGTGAAGAATGGGCTTGTACTTCTTGTTCAGCTCACCCATAGCTGTTTCGATGACGTCAGCAACGTCCAGTTTATCGACTCCACGGAGCTCGCATTTCGGAGAGCCATCAATGCAGGAGTACACCTGATCCTCGGTGAAGTAATCCCAACGGAGGACCTCGAAACGAGTCTTTGGCTCAAAGGGTGGATTGATTCCAACTGGCCACAAAGCACTACGGTTGCCCTCGAAAGCCACCACACTCACATTTTTTATTTCTGCCTATTAAAAAAAAAAGTAGAGAACAAGGCGTGGGATATGATTAAGCATTTTAAGGTATTCGATGAGCGGGTTATTACCACCATTTGGAAATTCGTACATTACCAGAGCACTTTGAAAATTAAGAAAGGAAAGTGCTAGCAATTTTACACACCTTTACAAAAAGCCTATAATGAATTACAGTACTCAAAAGGTCAAGGGAAAGGCTTCAGTATTAGTCAGCACAGGTTTAGTATAAGGGTACCTGCAGTTTTTCGATCTCCTCATAAGTCTTCTGCAGCTCGATCTCAGTGAAGTGTTTGTGAAGTCTGTACATCTGCTCGGGATCGGACACTGGGTGGGCGGTCAATGCATTCTTGAACTGCACATTATCTTCTTTACTGGGGTCAGAATTCTTTCCCATTTCATAATAAAAATATTTCTGCCCCTGAAAAAAAAGAAAAAAGTATTATTAGTGAAACATCATAGAATGCCCCCATTATGGATGTTTGAAAACCAGTGTGTAACACAGCTCTGAGTGAATGAAAATATCCTTATATTCCCTTAAAGTTACAGTCTCTAAAAAGTCAACTCTGAATCACTGAAATGAGTCCGTTTTAAAACGAGTCACAAGTTGTTCATTTTGACGTTTTTAAAAACACAAAAGAAAATATTTAGGAGAATGTTGGTAACTAAACAGTTGACGGACACTATTGATTTTCACAAACACACACACACACACACACACACACACATATATATATATACATATATATATATATATATATATATATATATCCATGGAAA
>JAUCMS010000153.1:6083631-6128584 GCA_032357445.1 Enteromius radiatus | reverse complement strand
CAGCCTAGTCCCAGATTAAACCTATCAAGTCTCTGTCAGGACATGTTGGTTTTTCTACACTTTGGTTTTCTGTGGAACTGTGACAGGGCATGTTAAACTGCATTTGCTTGATATAAGTATTGTATTTGTCATTTTCTACAGAAGGAAAGATTTTATCATTATGGAGAATTTCTGCTTTGGATTTTGTACTGCAGACGGAAGAGGTGTATGATTTTGTGGCAGAAGCCATCTGACAGTCATGATCTGTCATCAGACATATTCATGTCAAGCTGCTAGGATAAAGGCATGTGTATGAGAGTTGATATTTTCTTTCAACAGGTGTTCCTTGGCTATATTTGATTGTTATTACTCCTGGAAGTATTTAGCAGCTGGCATGTGAATGGCTGTGATTAAAACAAATCCATTCCTATTGATGGTGTCATGTCGAAATCAGTTTGAACTGAACTATACTAAATTAACACCATTCACATTTTTCAGCAGACTCATCTTAAACCGCAGTCAAGTGTACTTAAACACAACGGCAACAAAATCGTCCTAAAGCAAAGAAATCTTAACACATGGTGGCGCTATATGCTCACACATCTAGAATTCCAAATGTCCCCCTAAAATTCAAGGCTTAATGAAAATCATATCCAGCTGTACGATTTGTGCTTCATAAAACCATGTGCCTATAAAATAAATGGGATGTTTCAGGGAAACATCTGTTTCATCATCATACTATCTATCACTAGTGAGAAGTTCAAAATTGTTAAAATAGTTTTCAAAAAGTTTCCCTTTTTTAAACACTGCTGATTTTCCTTTTCCTTTTCCCGTTTATAAGCTGAGTAAACATACAGAAAGAGAACTGGTTGAAAAGCTACTTATGCAGCGTGACAAAAAAGGTGCTGATTCTAATTTGCAGAGCGTTTATCACACCAGCAATCAGTGTGTGGCCCATTATCTCCTTGGCTCATCTCCTCGCAGATGTGTATCTCTCCAGAAAACATAGCTTTTTGACTGTGCAAAGACTACATCTTTTCCATGTTGCATTACTTTATCGTATTCTATCTAACTATCAGTCTATCTAAAACTGAAATCAAATATTTGTATATTGATTAGAATATTTTTAATATAAATAAATATATAATATATATGAATGCATAAATATTTAAAAAATTATAAATGATGTTTTAGAGTCTATATTTTTACTGTAATTCTCAGTCCTTTTTAGAAAATTCATAAAAAATGGGAAATGTTCGATCTCAGCACATTTGTGTGGTGAAGCGTATTAAATGAATCATCAACGTACTTGAGAAATTCCACAAGATAGTGTTAAATGAACCTGGCCGATACGAGTTTCCACGCTGTACTCATGCCTAATGGCACCCAGTAGAGTTGAAGCCATCTTCCCTAAAACTAACACCCTCCGTTGGGCCAAAGTTCACAAGTTGTGCTATTACAGAGTATTAAAAGTGTCCCATTTGGAGGATGCAACTTCTTCTTCTGGAATTAATTACTGTACTCCAAGTGAAAACTCTAGCTGCTGATAGGGTGAGCTCATGATCTGTAAAACGGGAAAACTTTTTATGCAGTAACTGAGTCTGCAAAAAAGTCTTACAGAGCAAGCACTGATTCAACGATGGCTCAAATCTTGTGGTGAGCAACAGCTTTTTTTATTGGAATAAATTGTAATGCGCAAAACAGATTGTTATACGGTGCGCTGTGATTATACATGTTTTACTCTGCCCTCATGTTCTGAAGAGACACAATCTTACTCATCTGATGCGAGTTCCAGGAAACAGCATGTCTGCCGAATCCCCTCCCATCTTCTGTTGTTTAGGTCATCGCATGGCTTGACACTGTCCTTTCTCCATACCGAGCAGCCTGTTCACAGACGCACAGAAGCGTGTGGCAATATTGACGTTTTATAACACAAACTCTACTGCCAGTGGTGAAGGAATTTCATGAACTTGACTTCTCATGGGGATTCCAGAAATGACTGTGGCTTGTTTATAAAGGTTAAGGCACATAAGCGTCATGTGGTTTTGATTTGGACGTAATTTTTAACTATGCTTAAAAAATATTGTGTGCTATGGGATTTCTAATCGCATTGGATGCTAACGTAACAGGGAGTTGTCTCACTCCCTGTTTGACATCAGAATGTTAAACAATAGGAAAAAAGAGGGGGGAGATCATAATCAACAACTTTTTTCCTGAATAATGGATCTCCGTGTTAGTAGCAAAAGTGTGGGTTCGGTTTTACCTGATCGAATATAAATTTAGCCCATGAGAAATGGTTTGACCACACAGTTTGTATGGTGGACAACTTCTGCATGGGGATTTTTCCACACCGTGTGTCAGCTGAAGATATTCTCCTGGTCTTCAGAGGGCTGTTCCCAGGAACGCTCAGCCAAGACCCCAGGCTCAACACCCTGCTGTACTTTGAAATGGGATCTTTATTGTCCATAAAGTTTAAGCCAAGTATGAAGAATCGCTCCTCCCAAACAAAACACACACACTCATATGTATGAAGAGAGAAAGGGAGAACGAGCGCACAGTCTGTTTTGTCAAAGCCATGTTTCCAATTATGCAGCAGATATATATAGATGGGAAATGATCAAGTACTTTTCATAACTTTTTGTAATATAAAGAAGGCTCTTCATCTCATATAACTACAGGAATAACAAGAACATGTCTTAGTGCGATTAGATGCTATTTATTAAACTGATTTGATTATTTTTTTTATTGTATCATCTTTGCTAGATTGATCAACTTTGTACAAAATGCCGCATGCACTAACTTTCAGTAAATTTATTTGCCTTCAGTTCAGAATTGATTGCCGTTTGCGTGCAATTAAACTATCTCACAAGACATCTTCCCTCTTTTATGTAATGATAAATTGAACTGCAACACACCTGCAGCTCAGACAAAACTGTTCCATATTTGCAGCTTTGAAGCTGGAGGGAAAACAAAGAGTGAAAATCAAAAAGACCTGACCCTGAGATAACAGATATACAGCCTATCACATCCCCTTTCTGCTCTCAGCTATCTCTACCGAGATATGAAAACAGATCCAGAGCTTCCATCTTTGATTGTACCTGTATGTGATGCAGTACATCAGTATATCTGAATCCAATAGCGAAGTGAGACTTCAAAAGAGCAGGGAGGTCTTGGATTTCAATTCGGGACCCCCTGGCCATCGGATAGATGAGGTAGAGCGTGTACGGTGAAATGAAGACAACATCACAATGAAGAACTGTCTTGAGAGCCACAAATTACATTGGGAGGACAGTTAATGAGGGTGATAATGCAGATCTTTGCAGATGATAGATGAGAAGACAGCTATTACAGGCCAAATGTGTAAGATTCATGGCTTTGTTTTAAATGCACTACAGGCTAAATACGACTGTGTTTTTATGATTTGATATGCTCATAAATCATTATTTAAACAATGGGGGGCTGGAATGCAAAAGCACAAGCTGAATGGAATTTAAGAATTTTTGGATTGTCTTTATACAACTAAATAAATCCTAAAATATTTGATAATGATTCTGAAGGAGCAAGAGAGCAAGGCTAAGTCACTTGGAGTAGGGTTGAGATACCAGATACCTGAGCACGAGTATCCTAATACTGGAATAAAGTGTGTCACCATTGTTCAACCTGACTTGTCTGTAGAACTGAATCAAACATGTTTTTGAAGACTTCTCAGAAACGGTTATATTGTCATATAATATTATTACGTACGTAATATGTATATTATATATTTCTTTTCACTTCAGGTCTTCGTGCTACATTGTGTATATACGTGAATCTGTCTATCTAAATATCTATCTATCTTCTGTATTTTACCGCTTAACAGCGCTGGACATAATGTGTCGTGTACTACCTGATCCTCCAGAAACTGTAGATCAGAACCGTTTTTTTTCCTGTATGACAAGGTTCCTGACTCAAGCCCCGGGCGACGTCACTGAGTGGGTGATGAGCTCTGAGTTTCTAACACCACGAGAAAAATGTCCCCAGCTGAAGGCAGGAAAAAAGCGTGCACGAGAGGAGCGCGAAATGCCTTCTAGACGTCTACCTGTTTGGATCAGGATGAGATCTGAAGCACTCACAGAAGGGCGCGCGCGCACAGGTTCAGCACATGGCACTCAGATCTACAGTTTTGCGCTTCAAAAGAACAACTAAATATTTTGCATTCCAAACTAAAACTCTTTTTAAAAGTTCTGGCATTTTAGTAGTTCAGGAGGTTAGACTGCATTCCATCAAACTCAAGATCTAAGTGCGCTTCTGCCTGGATTTTTTCCCCCCTCGTTTTATCTGGTTTTGCTGGATGAAGATCTCCAAGAAATAAGAATGAAGATGCTGACCACTTTCCAAGCGGATTTTGCGATCGTCCTCACCAGATGATGTGCTTCTTGGAAGTGTATTATTCAGGGGTGCTGAATCTCCTCAGAAATTATCAAACTTTCTCCAAGGACAAGCCATTTTAATATCTGGACTAGTTCTTCAGACCCTTCAGCATCAGACCTCATACTTTTGTCATTCGAAAGGCTTCTGACAATGACGATTCCGCTTTCCAGAACGCAACTTGCCCTCTTCTTTATCCTGCTTTGTCCAGTCAACATTATCGGGCTTTGGTGGTAAGTAATATCTCAGGCGCGCGCTCAATCGCATTTAGAAATTCCTGCAAGCTCCATATTTAAAGCACGATCAGTGGAATTGGTCAGGAACTTAAGCGTGATAGTTTAGAGATGATTGAATATGAAAATATGACAACACCGTTCCGGGTTATCACATAATTATTCACTGAAGAAACATCCCTAGACGCTCTTAACAATAAATAGTTCTCAGGTTCGGCAAAACCCCCTCTTTTTATAATGAAACGTCTTGCTGTATTTCAGAGTGGTTATGGTTCTCTAGAGGTTATAAAAGTTCTTGTTACGTATAGTTTCTTCAGATCGATATGTTGGTTGCTGGAGTATTAAAGCAGCATAATAGTCTACAGATTGTTAAATAAAGACCTAGAATGAAAATCTGCTTGTGGAACTTATTGTGGAAGAGTTATTTTTGCGTCATCTGGCTGTAAAGCATTTCGTTTCTGTTTCACATTTATTGTTTAGAGTGCATATGATGCAGTAATGGAATTGCAGGCGGAAAATGAATTTCAATATTAGGTCTATATCTTAAATATGCTTTATTTACTGCTCATTCTATAAAACCCGTCATTTTTAATATTCACTTTACATTGAGCACTTATCACAAAAACGTTAAGAATTAGAATGAATTATAAATATCATCCATCACAGTAAATAGCTGAATAGATTATATAATGTATTTGAAAGACATGTTGTTGTTTTTTTTAAGAAAACGTGTTTAGTTAAACTTTAAAATGACTTTCTAAAATACATACAGGTGAATCAGCAGTTCTAGATAACTTAATACATTTGAAATATGTCCAGAGTTTCCATAAAAGTTGTTGATCATAGCTTATATTATCATGGGTTTACTAAGGGTTAAGCTGTATACTCTGTTTCAGAGGTAGACACATTGGGGGTCAGAGTTGGAATTTTAGGTGGACCTCCGGGCTGTGGGTGTCATCATAAACTACTCCTTCCCTTAACACTCTGAAATGCACGAGTTTGACAACAGGGAGATTGTTTGCTAAACAGAGACAATCTAAAGTGACGCATTACCTTTAACAAGGGTGTTGTTTAGCTAATCAGATCTTCACATTTTCACATTATAAAAGGTCAGCTGCACCTAAAGCTTCATTCACACTTTTTACGCACACACTGTCTCTCTCATACACCTGGAGGTCTAAAAAAGTTTGAAGATACAATGATGCTTTCTTTGGGGCACGATGCATGCCATCACAAACCTCTCGTCTGGGACTGGGCTGTGCCAAGGGTCTCTGACAGACAGCGTGCCATTCACATGCTGAGAGGAGATGAAACGGAGGCAGATAAACTGGCTCTCAGGACTCTGATTGTACTCTGATCTGTGGGGCTGAGAGCTGAGTGCTTGAGGAAGCGATGGGAAGCCTCACCTCTTCTGGAGTCTTTGGGGTCATGTGCTGGCGGCCCGCCAGGAGTCTGTCGGACAGGTGTGCCTGTGTGTGTGTATGTGTGAATACACTCTCAGCCACTCTCTTATTCCATTAAATCAGTGGTTCTCAACCTTTTTGACTTGAAGGCCTCCCTTATCCAATTCAATATTCAAAAACCCCTCATATAATATTTTCTTTAGAAGGTTTTGCTGTAATAATGGCAAAGCTACGTATTTACTATTAACAGATTTTTTTTAACAGATGTATTCCAACATTTTGGAAGTTTTTGAGAATGATTTGCTTTTTCCAAATGAAGAACCTCTTTTTAATATGCAGTGTTTTGATAAAATACATAATACAATGATTCGATTATTAATAAAGTCAACTGTTTACAAAAGAACATACTGAAATTATCTACAAGTTCAAATAAAGCCTGTGTGTAATATGCTGATAAATTATTAATGTGTTCATGTAGCACAGATAGTAGAGAAAGGTATGAGCAACACCAAGGTCATGGACTTAATTTCCGAGAAATAAAAAAATAAAAATAGTTTGCAGTCTAAGTTGCTTTGGATAAAGGCGTTTGCCAAATGCACAAATGTTAATGTTAATTGGGAATGTCAATTTGTTAAATTAATTATCCATAATAATATTTGTTCCAGAATTTTAAAAGAGCCATCTTCTTTAATAAAACAATAGGTTGCAATAATAGGTTGCAAAAATTGTTATGCATGGGCCGGTGTTGTTTTTGGACCAAGTTGACTTCTCTTGGAAAAAGAACAGTTCGCCTTTATTGTTTCTGCAGACAAAATATATGCTTAAAACTACATTTTAGAAAACTACAAACTAAGCATGTATTTGAGGAACAATAAAGACTAAAATTTTTTTTTTACCATACAGTGAAAGTCAGTGGGGTCCAAAAAAAAAAAAAAAAAAAAACGACAACAAAGTCATACATGTTTGGAATGAAATTAGGGTAAATAAATGACGACAGACTCGTAATTGTTTATCCACTCACAGGTCTCCAGTTGGACCCAACCAATGTATATTAGTGCGTCCCAGACTGCACAGTCTCCTCTCTGTTGTTCAATCTGGGAGAAGCGAATCTCATTTGGAGAATGGAGAGATAGCCAATCAAGCGGCCTTGAGAGATGGATCAGATAACGATTAGATGACAGCTGCTTGGCCCGTTTGGCATACGTACAGTGTTTCACCTCGAGCATGCGTCTGCTGTTCTCTCGTACTTTGGGTCTGTCCCATCTGCGTGTGACAGACAGCTTCGTAGTGATGGAGCTGCGCAGCGCCGTGGTTCCACTCGCATGATTTAGTGGCGTGCTCCAAGAGGAGATTGTGCCATGGCTCTGAGCCACGCGCCACAGAAGTGAACCCAAGCCACTCTGTGCAGTTCCAGCCCTGTCGTGACTGACTTCATATCCAGCATACTTGGGGGATTAAGTAGGGATGAATTTCGCTCTTTCACAAAGTGAAAAAAGAAGAGACTTATCTGTAACCATGCAATTCATAATGTAACCTGAGGTCTCAGCAGGCGCAGAGGACGACAAGTCTACGAAAAGATAAATGTGTATGTGTATGTTCGCACTGATTATTTGGATAACTTCTCTTAATCACAGTTTCCCCCTCCATCTCCCCCTCTGCATTATCTCTCCCATACATCATGGTGTGGCTGTTTTTAGATATTCCTGATTGCACAAGTTGGGTACATCTTTTTCTATGTTATGATTAGGCCCCATCTCGTGCTTATCACATCCAGAAGTCTCACCAGATAAAGGAGAAGTTTGAATAAAGTCATAAGGATAATAGTTAATAGTGTAGGACTTGTTGTCTTCCTCTGCTTAGATGCCATTCTTATTCCCAGATCCTAAAGTGAATCACTGTATGAGAAATGGCAGAAGTGATCTTAGAATAGTCATCATCATGTCCATATTGACTATTTCTGCAGGCATGTTCCTTTGTCTTTTGTTATGGCTTGGTCGTGGCTGGTTTCGATTAGAGCCAGGGAAGGGATGGTTCATCAGACGCAGACGAATATCTTCATCTCTGTATCACCCAAGCAATAATGTGACCACATATGCAACCCAGGGCCGCTTTTGTGATATTCAAGCTTTCCTTTAAAAGCTAGTGCTTCGCCTCGCCCCTTTTGACAGTGAAACAGGACTTGGAAAGTGAGAGTCGCTCCAACACTGTCTGCTCTTTTACGAGTCTACACCTCCTGCTGTAAAATGTGGTTCCATTATTTGAGCAGTGATCCTGGCGCTGAGAAGCTCTCAGGTTTGTAGATAATCAGAGGCTGCAGGAGAACATTGTATCTGTATGTTATTATCAAGCAGGGGTGTGTCACAGATCAAGATCTTTGAGAGATACTAATAGAGGCTTTATTACATGCCTGTCCATTCAGCACTATGGAAACCTTGACACTGGCCACAGACTTTTCCTGGTGGGGCGCTAGACTGTCAAAATTAAATTGAAATCAAACTTAGTTTCAAAAACGTTGAAGAGAAACATTGTCTGACTGTCATAATAGAATAAATGTGATCAAATGGGTTGCCAGTAAATAATAACAAAAGATGAAAAAGAAATCTGGAGTCACGGAGGGTTTAAACATTGGTGATCAAAACAATGCATCACATATTCCTCCAGCATCAACAAGATCAACATTTTGGTTCTGTTTTTAAGGATATTAATAGAGATTTATTTTTTGTTTGTTGTTCATTTTCTGTTGCCTTTACAATACAGTGACATAAAATACCTTTCTTGTTAACAAAATCATAAACGGCCAGGTATATGTGATGAATAAATACAGCTTTACAGTAATGTTATGCATAATATGCAGCGATTGCAAAAAATATCTCTTGCTATCTTTTTTTTTTTTTTTTTGCTATAGGCAGGGTCCAAAATGAACACTCTTCAGGCGCCGAATGAGAAAATTTTACATTGGCGAGTATGTGCCAATTGGCCTGTAATTTTATTAGGAACTGCAACATAATACATGGTTAAAGTCAAACTGTAAAAACAATAGTCTGACCTTCACTGATTTGATAGACATGTGTGATTCCAAAGAAAGACTAAATACTGTCTACTTATTTTACCTCAGTGGAACACTGACCATCAAAAATGTAATGTTAATAGGTTTATTGTACTCCATATGGTCAGACATACATGTGAAATATTCCTCACATTAAAACAAATATAAGCGTTTGAAATTAGAGAAACAGAAAATGTCTGATGTTATGTGATGCTACTGAGGGAAAAATAAAAAAGAGTTAATATATATATATGTTAATGCTATCAAACTATTAATCAAGATTAATTGCATCCAAAATACAGGTTTATGTTTACATAATAAATGTGTGTACTGTGTATGTATTATGTACATAAAGACAAACATACAGTATATATCTTGAAAATATTTACAATTACATTTATATAGTTATTTTCTTATATTTTATATTATATATAAATATATTTAATCATAACATATTTCTCTTAAATATAAACATGAGTGTGTTTTTATTTACATATACATAATAAATATACACATTATACACGTATTATTTCATATATTTTTTTATTTGGATTAATTGCGATTAATCGTTAAATGCTAAAAAAATTAAGTAAAATAAATGTATTATATAAAATGTAATTTATGAAATGAATCTAAAGTGCCCTTTAGTAAATGTAAGCATATATCACAGCAAAACACACTCATGCTGCTCTGTGTCCAAAGACTGTTGAATGGTCGTATGTAAATGAAATATTAGGCCTATCAAGATGGGATGCATCACTTGTAAAGCCTGTTATCTCCCCTCTCATATTTCTTATCAGACCGCCATGGAAGGCGACTGGCAAGAGTGTCGGTTTGACTTTTTAAAACAAACTCGCACGGCAGATGAATGTTATTAGTCTGAAAGATTAGCCTTGACAGGGGTGAATGAAAAGCAATGAGGTATTTGCACAGAGCTCTGCTCCCCCATACGGCAACATAATGATAAAAACCGACTTCAGCTGCACGGATCACAGCCGCTGAACTCCACTGCAATACGGTGAGAGTTATTAAAAAGAAAGAACCAGAGGATTGTGTCGTTCTCACATTACGTCATAGCGACTGTCACGGGAAGCTCTGGCAGTCCGCTCAACGCTTTGGACCTGAGGCCTCTTCTCCCATTAGCAGTTGAAATAAACAATTGATTCAAATGTAAACACACATCTGTCGTCACTTTTGATAAAACCCAGCAATTAAGATGCAGCTTTTTTGCTTTAAATGTTATCTGTTTATGTTCAAAGGGGTAATTCGATTACCACTGACATTATAGTGTGTCTCACTCTAGTAGTTGTCTTTTTTTTTGTATATTTTCTTTGTCATCTGCAAGGAACAATGAGTACCCCTAAAAACCAAGAAAAGCCCTAAACGAATGAGGATCAGCTCAGACCTTACAGTGAACCTTGCAGTAAAGCAACAGAACATTAAATTTATAATGCTCTACATCATTTAAAGTGGTTTGTGTGCCGTGTGGTTTGAGAAGATAACCACACTTTATCTTGTGAAACCTTGTGTAGTTCAGATGAGTCATCTGATGAGGCTTTGTTCGTTTCAGGGCAGTGGGGAGTCCCTTGGTCATGGACCCGAACAGCATCTGCAGGAAGACCAAGCGTCTGGCGGGCAAGCAGGCCGAACTCTGCCAGACCCAGCCAGAGATCGTCAACGAAGTGGCCAAGGGCGCTAAGCTAGGCGTGCGCGAATGCCAATACCAGTTCCGCTTTCGACGCTGGAACTGTACCAGCCAGAACAAGTACTTTGGCAAAATCCTCCAGCAAGGTGAGCATGTGTCCTAATGGAGTTAATCAATCTTTGTCTCGATTATGGGTCAGCGATGCCTGTCTGAGGCCATGAACTCTGGCCCTGAGACCCAGAGACCTGTGCCCTCATTTCAGCATGTTTGATCCAAGTTCAAGAGAGAACAAGGACAGCTGTTGTGTCCGGTTTACCTCAGTGCCTTTCTTCTGTGTTAAATTGCTTTCTAAAAACGATCCCCAAATTGCATAATCATTGATCCACCACATTTTTCAGCCCTTTGAAGAGTAATAAACTAACATAGCCTCTACAATTATTAGGCCATCCACAGGGTTCAACCCCTCCCTTCTCACTTTGGATTAACCTTGTTCAGTTGAGGCAATAATTCCGCCTCACAACAGCAGTGTTGATGCTAAGATGTCTGTCATTATCTAATATTTTGGAAACTTTTTTATTTTTTTGTGATTTTTATTTTTTGCGACCCCATCAAGAGGTGGTTTTATACATAATAGACATGACTTAGCCTAGTGTAAATGCATCTTGTAGTTTCGGCCACAGTTTACTCTGTCAATGCTTTATTTTGACTGTCCACATTCTACTAACTATAAGAAACTTTGCTAGTGCAAAGTTTACATAACAGTCTACCTTTTTGGCTTGCAATGAGTATACATAATTAAAGAATATGTTGGTAGTGAATTTGATGATGGTTGTTGCTCACCGTTTCTGTTTGTAAACAGTCTAATTGGATGCCACCAGTAGAGGGCGCCACTTTGGCTGAACATAGTCTGCCCTGAGCCAGCAGGGTATGAGGTTAAGATGGTCAGTACAATTTTTTTGCCTAATTTCACATGAGATTTTTCTTTAGACATGCCCATATCACAGTGATGTAGAGAGATGCAGGCTTGTCATATCCAGGTCTGGAGCTGAGAGTTCACGATTTGGCCTCCAGTGTGGACGTGTTCACACATGGATTGCAACATGATTCCTCTGTCTGCATCAGCCCATCTTAGACTGAGCACTGGAGACTGCCTCGCAAAATGGAAATTAATCATAAATTCCTTTGTGTCTATAGGTGAGGCTTAAGTGCTCTTCTGTTTTCATGCATTTACCACAATTACCGTGAGACTTGGCTCTAATGACCACGTGTCAGAGCTGAGATCTCTGCAAAGGCAGGTTCACTTCCTGCACCGAGTGATAGGGTTGTACAAAGTGTCTCGCATATTTCTTCCATTGCTAAATAACTGGGGGCTATTTTCTTCCCCTATTCAAACATGTAAACCAGAGCTTGTTTTCTTGGCCCAAGGGAGCGGCCTCTTAATGCCAGAATTTGCTGGAAATGCTGCCGGCTGCTCTTACGTGTTGTCTCTGAGGTTGTAATGAAGTCGTTAAAATCGCTCAGAGACAATATGCGGTTCCAATTAGAAACCCAAGAAATGATAAGGACGCAGTGTGTGCGTAATTTGCCCTGTCACCTCAGGAATGTGCCTCATTATTTTTGCTGTCAAGACCTCTTGTTTCTGCTTGTGTCAATAAATGTGTTTGGTATTGGTGCATTGCCTGATGCACAGAATCATGCATTTTCGAATATCATTTTAATACATTGATTTCATGCTCAAGAAAATGCGTTATCAGAGTTGAAAACAGTTGTGCTCCTTAAAATTATTGTGGAAATATTTTAAAATTTGTGGTAAACTGATGAAGAAATGATGATCAGAAATAACATCCTCGTTTCCACATACCGCACATTTGTTCAGCAGATGTGTTTGGTATCTTTAATATTCTAATAGTTGTGATCGTGAAATCACATTTGAACTTGTAAGCTCGCGTGCATTAAAAAAAAAAAAAAGCAGGGGATAGAGAGAGAGAAAAAAAAAAAAGATTAAAAGGTAAGCTTATATCAGAAAACAATTCAATAGTACATCTCCAAGCCCGGAGGCAGACCATTTTTGCAAGCATTAAGACTGTAAATGCTCCTTTTCTCTATATAATCCCATTTCAAACCCCTAATGCATGCTACAAACCAAAGCGCGTAACACACATGGCATTCTTCAGTCCCGTTCAAGAACGTTTTATTTCAAACCCCACTGTTGGAACAGGTCAGAGGCCAGTGTACTCAGCATGAAGGACTGCATGAATATGTGTTATCATTTAAAGGGACAGCCAGTCCTGTTGTAATGGATCCCTTGTGCACAAGAGAGTTTTGAACATATTTGAGAGTTGAGACTATTTGACGTCAGAGATCACTTCAGTTTGTTAGTGTGAAGGCGAATTTTCAAAATCTGAATCTGAAGTCTTTTTAAGAAAGGTGGCGTAGGTTACGCTTCATGACTCTGATATATTTTGCAGTTTTTATTAATGTATAATGTACTTATTGTGTGTATATTACACATTCTGGTTTAGACAATTGAAGATTATCTGTATTCCGAAGATTATCTGTATTTTAGACAAAAAGAAATTGAGGTCAAATAGCCTGAGAACTACTCATATTATCCAGCAGGATGTGTGTGTGTGTAAGTGTGTGAGTTGCTGCGGTTGCCTTCAGTTGATAAAAGTGGATCCCAGGTATGCAACAAGATCTGTGCAGCGTTAGAGATTGTCTCAACCCTCGCTGCATGCAGGCAGCACATGGTGGCAAAATAAATCAATCAAAATGATTCCCGCCCGTCAGCACTGGTGGAGACGCTGGAGGGGCCCTGCCTTCTCATCTCTTTTCATCCTGCAGCCCCATGCTTCATTGACTCAAAGATTGAGTATTAAAAAAATATTTGCTAATTCTCACAGAAGCCCCTTCTGGCATTAAGTTCTCTCTCTCTTTTCTAGGCAGGCCTGGGCATAGACAGCTGCACAAAATTTGTTTGGAATTTGTGTCTTGGAGGAAAAAATAAGAGAGGGAGGTGAAATCAAGAGACTTTTTACCCTCTGTCTGTCATGACAACCTCCGTCTTATGAATGTATTGGATTAAATTATTGTGGATCCAGATGGGCAAATTTTGTCTTTGTAGTAGTTCAAATGTTGGATGTTACAATGTTTACAAAATATAGTTTGATCATGATATGTCTGACTTTCAGAAATGTTGAGGTAATAGAAGGGTTCCCATGAGGTTGAAAACTCTGCAAATACCAGGATTTTATTATTATTATTTAGCCTTCTAGGTCTGGAAAAGTCGTTAAATTAGTACATTATATTTCCATTTTTTTAAGCAATGGTCATTTTAATAATGATTATAAACAGTCTGGATTTTCTCTGTTCTAAAATATTTAATCAACTTGTTATTTTAGAATAAATCTTACCCAGAAGCCAGCATGATGACATCAGTCTGTGCTTTGGGGGGTCTCAAAGGCATAGTTCACCCAAAAATTCTGTCATTAATTACTAACCCTCATGTTTTGCCAAACCCGCACCAAAGACCTCTGTTCATCTTAAATTAAGATAGTTTTGGTGAAATCTGAGAGCTTTCTGACCTTGCATAGACAGCAATGTAACTATCACGTTCAAGGCCCATAAAGGTACATTGTTAAAACAGTCCATTGTGACATCAATGGTTCAAACGTAATGTCATGAATGCTATGAGAATACTTTTTCTGTGCAAAGAAAACAAAACTAATGACTTCTTTATTGAACAATTTCTTTCCTTTCTGTCTTCAGCCTTTGACGTGCATTCACTGATGTTACAATGTCCTTACTACCTTGCTGGGCTTTGAACGCAGTGGTTTTCCTTGTTTATTAGGGCAGCTTATCCATTTCAGTGCAGTTTCAACATTGTGGCCATGCTAATATAAAAATGAGGATAAACATACAGTAACAGCAGACTAATCCAATAAGTGAGTCACATTGATTCAGTGGCCATTCTGATGGATTCTTTTCAGTTTGAGCTCATGCAGAGAAAGATTCATAATGTGGACTCATCAGACTCATTCATCACCCGTTGAGCTATACAGGTTGCCCGCATGTTTGTTATTGCTTAGGCCTACAGCACATAAGCAGTTGAAATATGCTAACATGTGACATTTGCATTCAGAAGTACAACAGATGAACGTGAACTTGGAGGGTCTAAGAGTTTAAGTGAACTAAATAGCAGTCGGAATCCAGATAATCAGTCCAAAGTGACAACAGGGAAAACAAACACGGGAAAAATGCTCAGAGTCCGTGAATGAAATCCTGTGGTGACTAGAGCTGTGTTGACGAAGCTTGAGGGAACTCCAGCTGAATATCATGACATGGCCCCCCCTTTAAGTAGCTGCTTCCAGACGCTCCAACCACAATAGTCAATGAAAGTGGTGGAGCGGAGGTGGAACTAGAGGAACGGAGGGCCAGGTCCCTGGGGAAAAGGACTACAGTGACGCCCTCCAGGCCGGAACAGATGGCAGAGGCAGAGGCGGGACAGACACCTTCCAGCGGAATGCAGAAAGCGGCGGCAGGACCATAGCGCTCCAAGGAGAAACCAGCAGGACTGGAACAGAGAGCACAGAGATGTTAATTGTGGCCTCTGTGGCCGAGACAGTACCTGCTTCGAGCTTGTAGGTGGGCCCAGGCGGAGCAGGCCGAAACAGAACAGACACCTTCCAGGGTGGCGTAGGAGAAGAGGGCAGAGCAGACATGACTGTGAGAGAGAGCATAGAGACATTATTGAAGGCCTCTTCGGCCAAAACTGAGTAGGCTGTAAAGTCGCAGGTGGTCTCTGTAGTCATAACAGGCTTGGGATGAGAGTTCAAGAACAACCTCCATGGCCTGTACAGGGCTGGACGAGAGTTCGAAGATGGTTTCCATGGCTTGAACAGGGCTAGACAAGAGTTCAAGCCTGGCCCCCATGGCCTGAACAGAGCTGGATGATTTCTTTAGCGGTGTCCGCGTGGGATGAGATGTTAATGGCAGTTCTAATGGATGATACTGGAGAGGACGGGAGTCCTTCGGCCTCAGTGATCGTGACAGGGCTGGACAATGGTTCAAAGGTGATCATTTTGGCCGGGACGGAGCAGAAAACTTATGGTCATGACTTGGTAATAGGTCTTGAGAGGGGCACTCCTGACCATGACTGCGGAATCTTCGGGAAACTGGAACGGCACTCCTAGCCTTGACTTGGGAACATGACTCAGGAACGGCACTCCTGGCCGTGACTCGGGAACATGACTCGGGAACGGCTCTCCTAGCCTTGACTCAGGAACATGACTCGGGAACGGCACTCCTGGCTGTGACTCGGAACACAGGACTCGGGAACGGCACTCTCAGCTGTAGCTTGGAATCAGTATTCTCAGGGCTTGGGAACGGCACTCTTGGCCATAACTTGGAAATGGCAGAATCAAGGTCGAGGTACATGGGCAGAGTACAGAGCAGGCAGCAAACGGTCGGAATCCAGATAATCAGTACAAAGTAACAACGTGGAAAACAAACACGGGAAAAAAGCTCAGAAGTGACAGCCGTGGCAAATCAAGACCTTGCAGTGATTTGAAAGTCGAAAGCTGGCTTTTATGTGTGTGTGTGTGGTAATGATGTGCAGGTGTGTGATTAGTCCAGGTGTGTGTGATTAGTCCACGAGTGAAGCATGATGGGAAATGGAGTCCGTGAATGAAATCCTGTGTTGACTCGAGTGCCTGCTGGTGCAGCTGAATATCATGACAATAATAGTCTCTAACCTGATTTTAGTAAGTGCAACATTCTTTGTTGACCCTGGGACAACATTGTGATTAACCAATCAGATTTATAGAAACAGTTTACAGTTTTTGTGAAGTTTAGGCTTACAATCAGTGTTTGGTGATTGTACATCAGTGTCAGTTCCTCTGATTTTAGGTATCACTCATGGGTAAGGGTAGGTTTAGGTGTAGAGATATGGTCAAGATTGTATTTTTGCATTAAAATGTTGTCCCAGGGTCAACAAAATATGCTGACCTAGGGACACATAGTACTTGGTAAAATCAGAACGTGGGTATTATAGAATTTTAAGTCATTAGATTCACTTGTTACAAAAAGTGCATATCCAGTAAAATATTATGCTTATAGTCTACTAGTGAAATATGGCGTTATGAGAACTAATGTATTATAGCATTATATAATGATATTAATATTATGGTATTATATTAATAGTAAAATAATGAATTAATAAATTGACTACCTAATACATAAATATAAACAAGACATTGGATCGCTTGTGCAGCTCTCTCTCTATTGTGCTTTTCAGAAGCACAAATATTGGAAAGAAAATAGACGTGTGTACGTCATGAAGGAATGTTTTGAAAAGATCATTTGTAAATATTAAATATTATGTTCTCTGCTGCTTAAATGTGCTTGCCTCATATCAGAGCAAATATTATTTTTACCCCATCAGGGTAATTTATTTATTTATTTATTTATTTTATTTTTTATTTTTTTGCATAGGCATAAATTGCCACAAGTATAGAGACTGCTATATATATGTATTATAAACACACACACACACACACACTGTATATTATAGCTGTAGAGCGGCTGCTTTCCTTTAGAATACTTTAGGATAGTATAAACTTTTGGATAGGTTTTTGCAGACTTGGTTAGTGTTTTGAGCGCCAGAAAGCTACAGGTGTTTTCAGGTGGGGTGCTGTCATGTATTTAGAACAGGAACACACACACATTGTTTCACAGTATGAAGACGACAGTGGGTGTGTGAATGGACAGCTGGGATTAATATTTGTGTGTGTGTGTGTGTGTGTGTGTGTGTGTGTGCACTCTGAGCTCTGATTCCATTTCACTGGCTTTAATGAATCCCATTCACTGAATCATGCAATGCAGAATTGGCACAGGGCTGAGGAGTGACTGCACGCTCACTGCATCCAGCGTTTACACAGGATAAAAGTCATTCCTTTCAACTCCCTTACTACGAGTTGCTAAACACATCTGTCATTTCCAACCTCTCCATTCTTTTCTTGTTGTCTTCTCTCTTTTCTGTTATTGCAGAGAGTTTGTTTTCAATTAACATTATTAAATGTTAGCATTTAATAAATACTTCTAGTGAACTGGTCATTTTCTTTCAAAATAACTTTTGACAGGACGAGTAACAGGTCATTTTCTTCAATGTAATTGAAAGATATTTCAAAAGAAATAAGAACAACAGTATTATTGCCATTTAAAATAGATGTTTTCCATTTGAATATATTTTAATTGGTTAAAATGTTGAAATTTCAGCATCATTACTCCGGTCTTCAGTGTCATATGTTAATTCAGAGATCATTTGCTGCTGAAGAAACGTTTCTTGTTGCTGAAAACAGTTGCGCTGTTAAATATATTTTGTGGAAATTCTAAAAAAAAGTTTTCAGGATTCTTTGATAAATTTCTGTTAAATCACTGTTAAAAAAAAGTCTGTTAAAAAAGAAAGTAAACATTTCTGTAAAAATACGGCCCAGTGTTTATACAAAGGGAATGTCTGAATTGAATTGAGTTATTTTACATTTATCCAAGTTATGGTATATTTTGAATCATTAATTGCATTGTGTTGTGTTTTAGGGCTAAAAGTAATGTAGTACAGATAATGGCCTGGCAAAAAAACTACCAGTATATTTTCCTTTTTTCCTCTTACAGTATAGAAATTTTATGTTACATTATAATTAATAAGTCTTTTCCAATTAAAAAATTAGATAAAAACACTGATCACAAACCTTTTAACTGTAGTGTATATGTGACAAAAAAAAAGTTTGATTCCATTTTTAGAAAATATATAATCTACAAGGTGTTTCCATCGCTTTGGACAAATTAGATAAGTATATTTTATAGGTTCATGGGAACACTTGATTTTTAAGGGTTGTTTGTTTAAAAAAAAATTGCTCATGCATATTGAAACATTATGGAACGAGACCTGAATAGCATATGCTTTGATTCGCAATGCAGCTTATTCTGGTCTGATATGACATGACCTCACATTGCTCATTGTGCCACAGCAGTGCTGCCTGTCGTTGTGGATGAGACTACATTGTCACAGAAATAGCCCATGCATCTTCAGGATATCTAAAGTGCCATAATTATCAGAGTTCGATGTAAGCCAGCCTGGCCAACAATCAAAATCACTCTTTGATGTCTCTACGTGTGTGTGTGTGTGTGTCTTCACAGACATCCGAGAAACAGCGTTTGTGTATGCTATCACAGCAGCGGGTGTGACACATGCAGTGACTCAGGCCTGCAGCATGGGGGAGCTGCTGCAATGCGGCTGCGAGGCCACACGGAGCAGAGGGCCACCCCCGCGATTAGCCAGTGTTGGCCCAACCGAGGGGGTCAAGTGGGAGTGGGGTGGCTGCGGAGACGACGTGGAGTTCGGCTATGAGAAGTCCAAGCAGTTTATGGACGCCAGGCGGAGGAAGGGCAAGAGTGACATCCGCACACTGATAGACCTTCATAATAATGAAGCTGGTCGACTGGTATGATATTTCATCTTTATCTTGACACCTACAGCTAAGAATTCAAAATAAAGTAATAAAAATAGTTTACACAAGTTTTTTGGTTGTGATATAAATGTAATCTGACCTATTAAATAATAATATAGACGTACACATCAAGAAACATTCAAAAGTTTAGGGTCAGTACGTTATATATATATAATATATATGTGTGTGTGTGTGTGTGTAACTTTTATTCAGCAAGGACACATTAACTTAACCAAACATGGCAATAAATACGTTTAAAATGCTATACAATGTTTCTAAATGTTCTTTTTTTTTTCCTTTCTGTTTACAGTAAAATATTAAGCAACACATTTGCACTATTCTCAAAACTGTTAATAAAAATATTCCATGGCCACCATATTACAATAATTTCTGGAGGATCATGTGACTCGGGAGTAATCACTGCTGAAAATTCAGATTTGCAGTTAATGCATCCTGGAATTTAGTTCTTAGTTCACACAGCCCTTATTATACATCAACAATAATCTAAATTAGGAATTGGGATGACTACCAGGTATCTTGTATTTATTTCTTTTTCTTTTTGTTAAAGCCGGTTTCACATAGTACCTGTCACCCTCATGCAGGTTTGGTGTAGATGTTTTTTTAATGTTCCTGGTACGATATCAGTGTGGATAGATTTTTTGCATCGATGCATAGATGATACAAGCACAGTCGTGTGCTGTTTTAAACTTAAATGAGCAGATGGTGCACTTCAAAAGCCCAAGCATGGAAAAGCTTGGAAATGTTATGGAAATATACTTGGCAGAGGCTGCAGAACACACTATGAACTGAGTTGAGACCAGTTTCCCAACATCACCACTCTCTCTGTTCCCTTATTGACTAACTTGATCCATTTTATAGTTACAGAAGTGTTATTTTTTTTAACTAGAGCTTTCAAATTACAGTACTAGCATGCTCAGTTAATTTAAAATGTGTATGTATTTATTTGATTTAATATAGAAACTGCTTTGCTATGTTCTGTGTGAAATATTATTAAAAGAAATTTTTCATATATTTTAAAATGTTATTATTATTTCTGTGATATGATGCTAATTTTCAGCATCATTACTCCGGTCTTCAGTGTCACATGATCTTTCAGAAATCATTCTAATATGCTGATTTGCTGCTGAAAAAGATTTCTTTGAATAGAAAGTATAAAATAGCATTTATTTGAAATTTGGAACTTTGGAAATGGCTTTAGTGTCATTTTTCAGCAATTTAAAAAGACCTTAAAATTCTTACAGACCCCAAATTTATAGGGAGTTTGCTTCTTGCCTTTATATTTTAGAATAGTGTGCAATTTAACACACAAATTTAAAGGTTTAGTTTACCAAAAAAACGGAAATTAGCCTGTTATTTTACTCACCCTCAAACCATCCTAGGCCCTTTACACCTGGTTTTAACACATGTTTTTTAATCAATCCGATAACAAGTGGAAAACTCTAAGTAAGGGTGTAAACCAGGTGTAAAATGTTTTGAGCTTGGCCACTTTTGACCACATTCAGAGGTGGTTGAAAATGCATTCAATCTGACCTTCTCTCCGCCTACTGACCAAACATGTAATCATTGTGGGACGTATTGCTGGGAAGCACGCTTGTCAAGCAGGTTTTTAACTTTGAAGGGTTGAACAAGAAAGTTTATTTCGAAGCACTAGCATGAGTCCACATCTTTTCAGCAAGGTTTTGCGGCTAACACTGCAGAAACAAAAGTGGCTGCTCACCTCATCTTTTCTCATCCTTTTGCGAGTATATAACAGTTATGTGTGCATATCATCCGGTGGATTGAAATAACTGAAAAGCTCATACATAACATACATTGTGGAGCATCTTTCAGCAAGTTTCACAGTCGGAAACACATCAAGTAAAGCATGCGCATCCATAATAAAATGTGCTTCACACAGCTCTGGAGGGTGAATAAAGGCTGAATGCGGAAGTAGGTTTAAACAAAACAACGGTCACGAATTAGAAGTACCAACCGAGGATTTGTAAAGAAACATATTGGCTTATATGGAAATGGTTTCACTTTGTTAAAGTAAGGAAACTTTGCTTCCTTTGTTTCTCAAATATGGATATTTTTCTTACAAAAACTCATGGATTTACTACAGGAGGCCTTCATTCAACCCCAGAGCCGTGTGAGAATGCACATGCTTTATTTTATGTTTTGACTGTTGAACAGAAGCACCCACCCACTGTAATGATAACACTTGGAATAGTCAGAACTTTTTAATTTAACTGATTGGATTCTGTTCTGAATGAAGTCATATACACCTAGGATGCCTGAAGAGTGAGTAAAACACAGGCTAATTTTCGTTTTGGGTGAACTAACCATTTAAGTGAATACAGAGTGACATTTTAGACAGGGCAAACCTTTTTGTAAGTAATCATTATTTTTGTATTTACATTTCTACAATGATGCCTCCTGTACAATAGAAAACTGTGTGTAATAATCAGTCTAGTATGCAACTACTCTTTTTACAGTTTATTATTATTCAGAACTCTAAAGAAGTCAGATTTATGGTTTCCTTCAAGCCATCGTCAGTCGGCCACTGGCCAAATCCTCAGATTAGTTATTCATGAGTGTCAGAATTGCTTAATCTTTCAGGGGTCACTGCCTCGCAGCCTCGGGTCCCGTTAGCAAGGGGTCAGTCACAGGTAAATAAGCATTACGGGGTCATATAGACATGTTTGGCAGATGGAGATTTTCTTCTACGTCAAAGAGGACTCGAATGCCCCGCAGTGACTTGTTTGTAATTAAAGTTAAAAAATGGTAACGGTGCATTTATCAGATGTTAATTCCAACAGGTATAGAACTGTACGAATCTCTGTTTTCAAGCTCCTGGATTGGTTTTCGAGTGGCTAGAGGCTAAAGAGGGAGGGGAGAGACGAGGGTAAATTCCTTCTAAATAGCTTCTCCTTTTATCTCACTGAACTATCTTTGTGTCTTGAACTGCAGGCGGTGAAGAATTATATGAGAACTGAATGTAAATGTCACGGACTGTCTGGCTCTTGCACTCTGAGGACCTGCTGGAAGAAAATGCCTCACTTCCGTGAGGTGGGCGACCGTCTGCTCGACCGCTTCAACGGGGCATCCAAAGTGATGGGTGGGAATGACGGTAAGACTCTCATTCCAGTGGGGCAGAACATCAAACCTCCAGACAAGCAAGATCTCATCTACTCGGCCGAGTCGCCGGACTTCTGCTTGCCCAATCGGAAGACGGGTTCTTTGGGCACACGTGGGCGGATGTGCAACAGCACGGCGCTGGACGTGAGCGGATGTGACCTTCTGTGTTGCGAGCGGGGTCACCGGGACGAGACGGTGGTCCTGGAGGAAAACTGTCTTTGCCGTTTCCACTGGTGCTGTGTGGTCCAGTGTAAAAAGTGCTTGGTCAGGAAGGAACTGAGTTTGTGTCACTAAAAGACAATGGGATAATGATAAGTGAGATTCCCAATGAGGACAAGAACAAAAGAATCTAGAACATTCCAGATTCATGCATACACATTTCAAACCCTGAGGCTTTGGGAAAGCCTAGAGGAGTGTCTGACTTGTGATTCACCCCTCAGAAAACCCAGGATCACTAGTCTCAGTGACTACTCAAGATTTAGGAGGGGTTCTTCAGCTGTGAAGTCGAGACATTGAGATATCTTCTGATCAGAGGGCTTTTGTGTGTGTTTTCTGTTAGTTCAGCCCCATATACAGTATATTATGAGTGCAGATTCAATGAATGAAAGCACATCCACATCAGCACCACAGCCACGGTGTAATGACTGTTTATGCTCTAAAGTGACAGAACATCAAGAAAAGGATATTAGGCATATGCTCTGTAAAGCAGGCTGGATATGGAAAAAAGACGGTTATTTATAAGCATTTAATATCATCATGACTACTTCTTGTGATTATTGCCCTGTCATTTTCTTTCGAAAGCACTTTGAGAACTTTTAACAAAAAGAGTAAAAGCTAGTTTTACTCTTAAACTCAAAGGTAAAAAGCAAATGCAAGAGAAGCAACATGTAAAAACTCGTTATCTTTGTGAGATATTTAATCTATGGGGCTTTTAATGCACTTTTACTGATACTGATCACAATTTTTTCATCAGTTTGCTCCTTAGTGAAATGCATTTTCAGTGATTTGTTTCAGTTTGTGTTGGTTTTTAAGAGTTCTTATAATGTTGACCTCATATATATGCTCTGAAAACCTTTCAGTATGCTAACACTGCCCAACAGTTCTCAAAACCGATTATAACTGATGATTAATGACAATAATCACAGGAACGAATGAGGGGGGGGGGGGTTTCAATGGATCTCTCACTGGAGGGTTAATCAAGTCAGGTCATCATTTCAACACCATGTTCAATAGATTTAGTGTCATCCAAATGCAATATGTTTGAAATATAACATTTATGCAGTCTGTACAGAAAACAGAAATGTCAAGAAACAGACATAAAGAATGCAGAGCTTCACAAGCTACTTACAGGGTCAGCCATGAGACTTTCATCAAGTGTTAATCTCAAGCACCCTGTCCTTTGTTTGGAATGTATTGCATTTTTGGAAAATACCTTCACAAGGTATCATCTGGAGTTTGCGCTTGTGAGCCACAGACTATTGAGAAATATAATTTTTCATGCATTAGTTGTAAGTGCATAAGTATAATGGACTTGAGACTGAAAAATGACAGCATGTCCACTAAATGTAAATTAAGATGAAATTTGTCATTTGAATGGATGCGTTCATATCTATTTATCTTAGACTTTGTCTATTTATCTTAAATTTGTAGTTCATCTCTCTTACTCAACCTCATATTTGAAAAAAACATGGCGGAAAGATGTGAGAGATTATTTACTGCTCTTCAAACCAACTGTTAATAAAGCGACCTTGCAATAATTCATACCAGAACTGTATATTTTGGATATTTAATCACAATGCATTTGAAAGGAAGATTTCAGATTTGAAAAACTGAAGACTGGAAGTGAGAATCCTTTTTGTAGCTGCTCATCACTGAATAAAATACTCAAAAACCTGTTTCCTAGTTATTTTGTCGGATTTATCAGTATGTTTTTACTTAAAATAAAGTACTATAATAATTACATAATCAGTCTATCTATCTGGCTTTTAATTGACAAAGCGAGTCTGCACTTACAGTAGTATAAAACGTACAAATAAACATATTCACACTAACAGACAAGGCCTGGCGAGAATCCTTTTCCAAAGGTTTGCAGTCTGTCTTTCATTTTTCCTCAGTGATAAATTGGGTAAATGTTGTAACTCTCATATGACATTTTGACTGGGAGATATGATCCCATTTCACAGACATCATAATGAAGCTTATGTCACACTTTCCTTTCATTGACGTTAAACAAATCGTACAATTGTTGTTCTATCTGGCTCACTTCACACAGGGTCAAGGCTCAATGCTTCCCACCTCATTCTCTCGCTTCAGCAATTCAGAGATTTCAGCTTCAAGTGTATCGCTTTGCCACTCAGCAGAAGAAAGGTGTTGTTTTGAGTTATTTACGCAGTTGGAAAAGACTCCCTTTGTATTAGCATGAGTCCTGCAAGACGGCACAAGTTCATATTTTCCAGGAATTTGGGCTGCATAGCCAACAGTGTTGAAGATGGAGACTGGGAATGTGCCAGGAGCATTGGTGAGGGAATGAGAGACAGAAAGAGACACACACAACCATAGACAGCTTATCATACAGTCATACCCCAGACAGCCTATAGATTTATAGAAGCATTGGTATTAATATAGCTGCTGCGTTTCAGTGTACTTTAACACACAGACACACACAGGATGAGACAATCCTTCTGTCTTTGCCTGCTGATAGTAAAACATTCAGGCCACTAATGAAAGCCTGCCACTGTGGGAGGATACGCGGCATGATGGGAGACACTCTCATTTCCTCTGATCACCCAGACAATGAGGTGCAAAGATGCTCAGACGAAAGGCCGTGAACTATAGTTGCAAGCATAGAGGTGGTTATCATTTAAGCTGTTCAATAATGAATTTATGATTCAACGTTTTTGCAGTAATTGCGATTTTGCTGTAGGATTTATATAAGGTAAAAGTGGCTTCTCTTGTTATTGGAATGCATGGAATTGTTTTATGTTCATGTGTACACAGGTGCATGTGTGTGGCAGATAGCCTGAGTGAATAAAACTGTAATATAATACCACCATGCGTCCCCTTCTTCAGACAACCAGTCTTTATCTAAATAGAGATGCTTGTTTTAGGAAGACATACTCATAAAAGTCAAGCCGAGAATAAAGGCTCTGAAACCTCGCAGGAGATTTTATCGGGAGGTAATCAGTCTAATTACAACTTAGGCCCTGTCAGACTCTATTCTGTGAGTCTGTGAGGTGCATTATGGGATGGAGGAGTGCACTGTGCAAAATTTAACCTGTACTTATGCCATGTTCATGGCTTCTAGCTGCTGTACTTTATTACAATTACTGTGACTTGAACAGTTCAGCTCTACTGCATTACGGTAATCTTTTCTCATTACAGTAATAGTGTGATTTTCGTAATACCATGCTGACTCTTATGTTCCCAGAATGCACGGCAAGAATAACTTTAATTTGTAGTTGTTGATTTTTCTACATTCTATATATATTTTTTTAAACCCAAGAAAACATTCCTTGTTGGTTACCCTGATGGCATTGTTTAAAATAATAGTTACATAATAGTTAATAATATTTTTAGTAGGCTATAACATAGCCACATAAATTTAAAATTGCTACTATTGTTGCACTGGCTCTGAAAATGTTGATGTAATTCAAGTTTAATACAACTAGCCTACTGTTATTATCCCACAATGCAACATAATGCAATTATAATTTGTGTTACCTTAAAAACTGACCTAACCTGGATCATTTTCACTGTAAAACTCAGGTTACAGTTTTTAATTGCAATAAATCACTGCTAAATCATGGAGGTTTTTTTACAGAGTGATATTTATACGTCATGCTACAGGGCATGGAAGTTCAGCGGTTTCGAGGAGGGCCGAAACAACCTCACCTCCCCTGATGGCAGCGACTCTGCTCGGTAAATAACACAATTACCTGCACCATTTCTCTTTGTGGATAAACGGAGTTTAGTGCTCTCGCTGGGTTGTTAACCTTTCAATGTCGGGATTTTAAGTGCTGATAATATCTCGAGCTTACTCATAGTTACCATTTTTGTCTCTTTTTGGATGGACTAAAACGTAACGCGACCCAGCGTGCAAGTCTGTGTCAATAAACAATGTTGTTTGCGTGCTCTCCGCACTGGAATCGCCAGATGGGAATTGAGTCCCTGTCCTCAGTTAGATCAGACCTTCTCTTTCCAAAATGGACCTGCAATGAAGTGTTTATGGATTTGTGGTTTGCAGGCATACGGTCTCTAAGGATGATGCCAACCTCTGCGCACAACACGCTCTAACACGCTACCTGCCACTCAACACAAGATGGCGCTATTTATCTCATTTCATGGCTACATGCTTCACAAGAAACACTTCAGAAAATGTGTCTTTGAAATACACCGATGAAAGACAACACAGCTTAATTTGGATCATCAGTAGCAGCAAGATAAGTACAACCAAATTAAAAACAGCTGTTAGTATAGTGAATTACTAAAGAAGTTGCACAATATAAGAAGTTGCACAATTGTGGAAAAGAGGCCCAGTTTAGCATTCTATTAAAACGAGTAGGCCTACAGAAATAAGTGTGAGCTGAATGTGATTTTGTGGACACTTAATTTAAATGAAAATGTATTACATAGCTAGATTATTTTATATTATGCAGTTAGCTGAACTTTTTTCAACCCACTTAAGAGCAATTTCATAATTACTAATAGTGTCTTTGAAACTTGTATGCCATTTAATTAAATATGTATGTAATTGCAAGATCATTAAAACTAGATTATTAAAACATAATGATTTGAAATGTCCTTTTAATTTGACATTATTACAAATTGCACATAGAGAAACATGAAAGTTGACTCTTTTCAAGTACACTTAATTAACATTTTATTTAATTAATAGTGTATTATCTGCATGGACAGTGTTTTTTAAATACATTTAATATTTGAAGTAGGCCAACACTAAGTGCACATTCAATACAATTAAGCACACTTCATTTTCACAAGGGATAGACTAAAACCTTTCTGAACAATATATTGATAATACAGTGATAATATTGTGCATGTACATAATACTACAGTAGTTATTCTCAAATTAATTGAGTGGTAACTTGGAAATATTACCTTAAAAGCTAAAAGTCTTTTTTGTCTAACAACTAAATTTAGTAGTACATTTTGTTTTGTTTTGTTTTACTTGAAAGAAACTATTTAGATGTTATGCCATGTAGTTTTCTAAATTTTTGACTAAACTTATAGAGTAGAAAGAAGTAAATGTAAAAGTGATTAAAAAAATGTATTGTCTAGTAAAAATGTGTTTTCCAATCAATGCAGTAAATACATTGAATGAGGGCATAAAGCTCAGAGTTGGTAGCAGAGCAGTAGCACCTGTCAGACAGTCGTAAGAGATTAGTATAAGGGTTAAAAGCTTGGCTGAAGTGGGAAGATACTCTTCTGAAAAGCGGTGGTCTTTGCGGTTAGAGATTTGTTGTTCATTCCAAGAGAAAAGCTGGAAGAACTGATGCGCAGAGGGATAAAAGGGATCACAGATTATTTTGGTGTCCCAGAGTGCACTGAATTGTCTTTTGTAGAGGGAATGCCTGCATCTGCTTTTTAGTGCCGTTTTATTTTTGATGCTGAGGTGCTTTGAGTGATTTCTGAAAATAAAAAAAAGCTGACCAGAAGCTGCTGTTTAATTCACCAAATAGGTTCTTCATTTGCTGGACTTTTGCTGTTGTTTAATTCAGAATTTTTCGAGTACTTGCAGACAGATTTAGTATGTGAGTGCAGTGCATCGTGGGAGGTTTACTCATAGAATCTTGATGCAGACATCCTGTAAGGTCAGAAGCGTTCACCATGTCCAGCTGTTTATAGCCGGTGACCTCTGAGTAACTCTTGCTTCTGTTATCTTCAGCATCATCTTAATGACCGCAATTCACAGGTGAAACATCTCCCTCAGTTTTATACTCTTTGTCTGCCATTGTCTCATTTCTCTCGTTCTCTTTCTCTCTCTCTCTCTCCAGATCAGAAACCACCAGCATGCAGAATTCATTTTGGAATGGAGCTTTCATTCTTCTCTGGGTAAACGGTTTGCTCACGAATGAGTAACAGAAGCACAGATCTGTGCAGAATCAGGGATATGCGCCTCCGCGTAAGAGGAAATCCCCTGTGACAACCCCACACCACAAACTTTGTACACAGTTGTTTCTGTATTTTATATGTATATATCATGGGGTTAAAAACCACATTTAAAATATAGGATTTCAAAATGTATTTAAATTCTAGATATAAACAAGAGGTTTTCGGACCGTTGAAAATAAAATGTAAATAAAAAGTTTTTTGTTTTAAAAGTTTTTTTTTTAAATGTTTAAAAATGTATTCTTCATAGTTATATATATATATAAATTTGATAGAAATATTAATTAAAGGAATTATTCAACAAGGTTACATTAAATTGATCAAAAGTGACAGTAAAGACAATTATGTTACAAAAGATATAAAAAAAATTGAACATCAAAAAAAAAGTATGAAGAAACAATGAGCAATACATTTATTACAGTATTTATTAATCTTTGTCAACGTTAGTTCAAAATCATGTTAGATCATAGTGCATTAATTAATGTTAGCAAACACTACTAAGATTAATAAATGCTGTAGAAGTATTGTTCATTCTTAGTTCATGTTAACTAATGTTGTTAACTAATTATTATTGTAAAGTGTTACCAAAATATTATTCAGTACAGCTGTTTTGAATATTATCAATGAAAAAATGTTCTTGTGCTATATACTGTATGTACACATTCAATGTAAAAAATGCAAACTAGAAGAATTTTCACTGGTGGTCTTAGACTTTTTAACCAAGAAAGGTAGATTTTACTAAATTGTGGCACACTGCCATCAAAACGAGCATATTTCTGTCAAACGGCAAAAGACTTTCTTATCTCTAATACATTCTCCTGCTTCACATACCTTTATAGTCATATCATCTGCTGCAGTAACCCAAACATTTTCACAGTACCAAGAAAAGCAAGCAAGCGGGTGTAATTCTGCTCAATTAGTGATAGCGAGCAGTAACCCAAGCGTTAAAGAAAACAAGCAACGCTCTGCTGTTTTTCAATAGCCATGGCTTAGCCAACTCAGCAGCTGGGCAAGTACCTGATGGCAGGACTCTGAATATCAGTACCAGTGGAAATTGTTTGTGATACACAAACCGAACATCTCCTCTTATTTAATAGGAGAAAAGGGGGCCAGTAGGGGGAGCTTCTTCGGATATCATGTCCTACCTGCTGGTTCAGATAATTAATTGCTAGTGCAGTTGTACATTGTGGTGTGGAGTTCATTGTGATAAAACATAGCATAACATACCATTAAAATAAGTATATACGATCCATCAGCAAGTGTACAATTTCATCTCAACGCAACATCTGCAGTTTATTTTTTAAGGAATCATGTTCCGCTGTTGAAATGAATAATTAACTACAGGTGTCCATCAAAGAGAAAACTTCCCGTTGCGCTGTTTTCGATGTGAGTTTGCATGTTATTAATTCCAACAACTAGTATACATTATAAACAACCGCTAATGCCACACTGCAGTGAACAATTTTACAAACGATGTGACTATGATCAAAACAGACCGCATCATTCCATGGCCTATAAAGATCTTTTGCGGCCAATTTAAGACATCTCTTAAACAGCACAAGACCCTCTTTGTTTGGGTTGCTAAGACAGTAAATAACAAAACTTCTCTAATCCCCCAAAATGTTTTGCTCCAACACAATGAACATTTAATTGGTTGCAACCATTCCACATATCAACAAGCAGATCAGAGGGCAGCGGTTCTTGGGAGCTGCGCACGCTGCGCTGTACCGCCCAATGCTTATTTTCCTCTATCCTTTGAGCGTCCTCACTTTCTGTGTCTTAGGAGCCAATACCTACACCATTAGGCCAATCAAAAAGTCCTTTTCCCATCATGCACTAATGGCTTAACAACAGAAAAGAGACAAATATCCATGTGGGAAAAACCAAGGCTTAGTACTCATCTTTATTCTCCCCTGAAAAAAGGAAAGGTTTCCCTGCAAGAACTCATTTCTCCACAGATGTGTCATTGCTCCTCAGCAGGGGGTTGAACTTTCTAATTCTTTTAAAAACCTTCTTTAGTGAGACATCCTGCGGGAGCCCCAGTAATTGCGGCGTTGATCTTTTTACCCTCTGTTCTGTTTCTCCTGTAGCGTCACATCTTTTGCCCACTCATGAAAGGAGGAAATGCCCTAACCCAGCCTCCTTAAAACGAGCACAGTTGGATAAATTCAGAATAGTTTTTCTACAGGAGGATAAGATACTTTTTTGGTGACATTTTCATGTCTCTGTGTTCTCAGACTATACTGAATCAGCCGTGAAGACTTTCTTGGAGAACTTCTGAAACCTAACAGACTGTAAATAATTCAAATGTCCCTGGTGGGACCATTTGGACAAGGACAAGAGCTATTACCATCTACAATGCCATTTCGCCAAGGAAAAGTGCACGCAACTCGCAGCACACCTCTTTATCGTGGGAAATTCCAATTCAGCATTATCTTTTGCCTTGTGGCTCTTCTGGTAATCACTACAATCAATGAACAAAACAGTTTTTTGCTCATATGAGTCATTACATCATAAGACAGAAATCATTATGTGATTAATCAATGTAAAATTACTGTAATGATTTTGCCTTTTACTAAATTATGTCTTTCTCAGGCATTTAACTCATGATCTGAAGACATGTTGTTCAAATGTCATTACTAAATTACCTTAATGCATTACAATTAAATAGATCAGAGAGTAAGGGGTTCCCCAGTTGACACTAGGACACAATTAAAATCAGCATGTGTTAAATTCTTGACCGCAGATCTCTTGGCAAGGATCCACACCAGATGGAAGCAAGATTTAGTTTTTCTGAGCGTTGCGACATCTTACTGGTAACCATTCGAGTGGGAATGTGTCCGTTGTAATGTTTTTAACTTGTCATGAACTAGCAATAAAAACTAAGCTGTGATGGTGCCTAATTGAAGACAGAGATCATTATCAATTCATTCGGAGTCAGCGGGGGCCGTTCACCCTTGTTCGAGACTGAAGTTTTAAACCGTACCGACTCCCTCCTAGTGACTTCACTGTGACTAAAACCTCCCTGCCACACTGAAGTAACTTTTTGTGGTTCGCTTTATTGATACCACTGTGCACACACTCTTCATTTAAGTCTTGAAATGAAGAATTACAAAGGAGCATATGGATTACAAAAGCTGTGGGAAGGTTTCAGCTTTATTGGGCTCTTGGCTCTTTTCTCAGCGTGTAAGATGTGGCTGCATTTTGCATTTGTCATAGATTTACTATAAGTTCGGTGTCCATATTGTGTTCCCAGGTAACATTAACACCAAGAAAAAGTCTTTTAGGGTTTAAAGAAATTAGACAAACATTATATTAAGAGATTTCTCTGGGAAATTACTGCATGACAATAATAATAAAAAAAATATGTATATAATATATATATATATTATAGAAAGGAAGATACATAATATACATAATGTGTTTATATTATGTATATATATATATATATATATATATAGAAAGGAAGATACAGTTCGCTAAGCATGACCTACATGTGACAACATGCCCCAATAGTGACATATGGGGAAGTTTGAACAGCTTGGCTTTTCAGCAAAATTTAAACAGTTACAGAACACAAAACAATTCATATAGGCTAATGCCAAAATAAAATTAAAAGGAAACATACCTACTGTATATTGTTGTAAAGTAAATATACACTTGTTTAAAATAAGTGACAACTTTTACTGCTAAAGAAAAACATTTAAATGGAATGTTTTGCCTTAACATCATTTAAGTATAATACACACGTATGCTTATCTGAGATGTTTATATCTGTCTTTGTGTCCTGTCGTGTGTCTCAGTAAAATCCTTCAACATTCATTTTTATCCATTTTCATAGCATGAAAGTACCTCATTAGATATTATCATTTTCTGTCTCATTTCTTCATTCCTCACATCCCAATGAGTCGTAACTTCCCGGTTTATCGGTTCAATCGGGATATGTCTAATGAGGCACTTGTCCTGTACGGCAGACTGCTGTGTGTGTGAGTGTGTGCGCTGACGTAGAGGTGGGCTGGCAGAGAGTTAAGTGTAGTCTGAGTGCCATCAAGATAAGGCAAACATCAGAAGTCCTGAAGACAGTAGATAGCTTTGTCTGAGTACTGATGTGTACATGAATGTCTTGTGTCAGATGATATCTCAGCGGATCCTCTCAGAGTCGGCTCACATTTTCATTCATTCTGAAAGCTCAAACTGATAGCTCCAGCAGAAAAGTTGTGAAGTGATTTCATGAATGAGGTATCACGACATCGCGTGGCACTCTCCAGCATCATTTTATTTTTCGTCAGATTTGGACGATCTGAAGCTGATCGCTGGAAAGCTGTGCGCGTGTTGGACGGATCTTCTCCTCAAGCAGAAGAGTTGTTGTTAAAGAGTTTTGCAGAAGAGCACCAGCAGCAGCATGGATTACTTTTTATTTCGACTCTTCTGCTCTTTGGCTTTGGCGTCGCTTTTAGTTCAAAGGTAAGAACTTGCTCAGTTGTTTCGTGTCAAATGTAAACGACTGCATTCGTTTCTGCACGTGAATGTTTATTTGCTGAACACAGTTGCTCACAAACATGAACTGGCATGATATTATTACGTGCACCCTAAAACTTTTAGTAAAACAACTCAATTTGTTAAAAAACGGTTTGTATATTCATTGTTGCTTTTACAAGTGTGAAAAGGGACGTTTTCTTTTAAATCTGTTGTAAAGTATTTTTAAGTGGCATAAAGTAGTGTATGATAGATAGTTGTATCTGAATCATTTTGCTAATAAATAATGGCTTTACCAGAGCTTCATTTGTTATCAGTGAACCCAAAGTTTGTTTGCAGATTATTTACTTTATTTGCTTTTTCCTTTAAAGTTATTACATTGTACATAGTACATTGTACACTGTGGCTGCTCAAATATAGTTTCACATAACTTTTCTCGCATGCACTGTTATAGAAGGAGCTTTGCATCTGCTATTTGTCAAGTAAACTGCTTTGTAATTGTTTCAGATCAGCCCCATTTGATGCCATATTTTCTGCATGTATATGGTATCCATTTCCAGCACATGGTGTATTTTGTAATGAGCATTAGGCTCGTCAGTGGTACTTTTTCACTTTAATATGTGGCACAGCAGTGTTGCATGATCTAGTAATAAAGGATATTTGTATGTTCTAAGCACATAAACAAAGCAAAAGAACACAGGGTATTTATTATTTATCACCTCTTTATGTATCGCATTTTTTGCTCATGTATTTGAATACATGATAAGGTTTCATTCTCTCTTCTAGGGCAGACTCAAATGAGATCCTGGGACTAAAGATCCCCTTTGACCCCATTCTCAATGCCAACACGGTGTGTTTGACCCTGCCCGGCCTGACAAAGAAACAGCTGGATGTATGTATGAGACATCCAGATGTGACAGCCTCAGCCATACAGGGCATTCAGATCGCCATCCATGAGTGCCAGCATCAGTTCAGAGGACACCGCTGGAACTGCTCAAGTCTGGAGACTAGGAACAAGATTCCCTATGAAAGCGTTGTCTTCAGCAGGGGTAAGCAACAAAATAAACTTCAATAAACAAAATAGTGACTTTTTTAGTTTGTGAACACTTTGAGATCATTTTTGGAAAATCTGGTTTCTATACAAGTGTATAGGAGTACATAAACTGAATATCAAAGCATTTTGCTATATGTCCTTCATTAACATACTAAACTACATCTAAATTATTTGGCTACCTGGAAACTGATTTATATTTGGTAAATAAATCCTTCAAGTTTGTGTATTGCAGACACACATGCATGTTTGATAGCAGGAAAGCTACTATCATATATCACTTCAAGAGTGGATGTAAATATCCTTCAAGAGGGCTTCCCTGGCCAGCTAATGCATTTTACTCTGTGCCAGTGCAAGTTATGTGAATTTGCTTTCAGCATTTTCCCAACCCTCAGTGGCAAAAGCATAAACCTGTTTAGTTAGTTTCTGTAACCCAAAGTGACAGTTTCCTTCAATCTTTAATTCATTTTCCCACTTCCTCCACCATCAGCGCAGCCGGGCGTGCCTCTCACTTTAAATTATTTGTTAGATTGATTTGTTCCAGGTCTTTCATTGGCTTGGAAGGAAATCTAAAACAGCATTTCCATGTCTGTGTCTTCTGGCTGTGCCTAAGTGCCGTTTGCCCCCCATAGAATCATGAGAGGATTGCACAAAAAAAAAAAAAAAAAAGCAGCACTGCTGGTGTCGTGTTTGCATTTCAGCATGCAGGTCTCCTCTGCGTGAGTGTGTATGTCACTGTGGGTGGGTGGGTTAATAGGTGTGAGTTCCTGTGTGTTTTGAAATGATCAATTGAACATCATTCAGCTATCTCAGATCTTTGCTCCTTGCCCCAAGGGCAGCTCTGCCATCAGCAAGCATTTTTGGAAAACACACTGAATTCCAGAAACTGACTGCTTCTTCTACACATGTTTTCAGTTTTAAAGGCTCATTAGTCATTTGTAATCGCCAGAGATGGACAAAACAGGACACGGAGGTGAGGCGAGGCCTAATAAGACAAGCCCCAATCTGCATTAAACACACTTTTTAAGTGCCACACATGGAGTCATGGCCAGTTTAAAACTTGTTCAAACTTGGACATTTCTGTTTCTCTTGAGTGATCATTAATAACTTTAGTGGTCACACCAATGCATATGAATGTAGACATTCAGTCATACAGAAGTAATAAGCTCTTATATTTTCAGATCTTTGACATTAACAAAACAGATTTTTTTCCCTCTTAATGACTTAACCAGAATTATTATTTTTTTTGATGATGATTTAAACAGTAGAAATTCATAGCCTTTTTTAATTTGTCATATTTCTAAATATTTATTTTCTTTCAGACCATTGACATTAACTAGGCACATTGTTAGTGATTTTAGTGATTTAATCATTAAACAATTTTGTATGACATCTATCTATCCGTGTATCTATAGAGAGTTATTTCATTGGCTTTCATTTGTATATTTTAATTTAATATTTTCATTAGTGCTGTCAAATGATTAATTGTTTGAATCATTTGACAATTAATATATATATATGTGCTTAAGAAAAAAGTTACATTTATATTTTAAATATAGTTTATTATAGAAATTTATATGAATATATGTATATACATATAACTAGATGCAAATATTTATCGAAATATATACTGTATGTGTATGTATATATACATAATAAATATACACAGTACACACATACAGTATTTTATGCAAACAAAAACTTGAATCACAATGAATCGTTTGACAGCACTACTTTTATATATCCATATTTTCTTTCAGATATGTATGTTTATATATATATATATATATGTGTGTGTGTGTGTGTGTGTAATATGTGTTTTTTCTTTTTTTTTTTTTTTTTTTTTAAAGCAGGAATTTTATATGTGTACTTAAGTGGGTATTTTTCATGCTGAAGAAGTGCCCTTTGATTTTAGCAGGCAGAAGGAACTATAAACTATTTAGCCTTTATGGGTTCTTTCATGTTCCTGAGCATGGCCTTCTTTAATTCCCCATCTGTCCCTGAAAGTGATTCAGGAGAGTCTGCTTTTATGAGACCTTCGTTTATTATTGTTTGAGACCATTAGCTTTCAACAAGCCTTTAGCACCTGCAGGCACCTTCTTCACCCTGGAGAGGGAAAAAAACACTGTAATTAAATATTCTTATACAAGAACAACAACATAACTTGCTACTGCTACATGTGGGTCTCATGTGTTCCAACGTATTTGCTGAGGAATTTCTTAAATCTTGTCGGAAAGCCTTAAAGTCTGCTGCACTTCACATCCAATAAAGAGCACAGCGGATGAGAGCTGAAATCCAGATGAGCGGCATGTGATTAGCACAGATCAAACAGCCACTAACAGTAGCCAGGTTAATTGCAGCCACGTTTTTGAGCTCAGCGCAGAGCCTGTGCACAGACGAGCATGTCTGTGCTTAGCCACGCTAACCAGAGCCCTCCACACCTTCTCCATTGTTCCTGCATGTGCATGCTTTGGATGCTTAAGTGCAGAGCAGCATTCACTAGCTTTGTCCTGTGAGGTCTTTCTATTGCTTGTTGTGTAAAGGATACTGGTACTGCTCTCAAACATCATGGCTTGTGTGGTTTCTGGTCGAAATGCGATAGCCATCTTCTCCAAAGCACAGAGAGAACAATTCCACAGTAACCTGGAGAGCTTATAGACAACATTTGAGCGAGGCTTGCCTGAATAATCCCTTGTATTGTCTCTTTGGCAGGTTTCAGAGAAAGCGCATTTGCATATGCCATAGCAGCGGCCGGAGTGGTGCATGCCGTGTCCAACGCCTGCGCCATGGGCAAGCTGAAGGCCTGCGGCTGTGATGAGAAGCGCCGTGGGGATGAGGAGGCGTTTAGGATCAAACTCAACCGTCTCCAGCTGGAGGCCATCAACCGGGGGAAAGGCATGGTGCACGGTGTAATGGAACACTTTCCCGCCGACGCTCTCGGCCCCCAGGACTCCTGGGAATGGGGCGGCTGTAGTCCCAATGTGGAGTTTGGAGAGCGCTTCTCCAAAGACTTCCTGGACTCCCGTGAGATGTACAGAGACATTCACTCCAGGATGAGACTTCACAACAACAGAGTTGGCAGGCAGGTGAGAGACGGCGTTATGTTGGCTGTGTGTGTGATGTGTGACACTAAGCCTGAATGAATCAGCAGTGTTGGATTGCATTTCCAAACAGTGCAAAGGGATCATCTTACACTCCCTTTTAAGGTGCGTTAAAACCCGGTGTTCAAAGATGAGCGCTTCTTTTCTACTGAGATACTATAACCGTGTCACATGTACTATAGGAGACAATAGCGGTTGAGTTCCTCCTTTTGATGTACCTAGAAGCTACAGATTTCCTCCGAGCGGCGGTTAAACATGAAGGGACGCTCATGTTGCAGCTGTGCTCTTGAAAGCTTCATCCCTGGCCGTTTTGCCAAGTGTAACATTTTTGTTTGTGCGTTCCCTGAGTCGTGCGATCGTTGGTTTTTCTAAAGCGAGGCCCTGGCATTGCGAGAGGTTTGTTGAACTTTTTGCCTGGGCTCCTGCCTGAGTGTAAACGTACAAGCTGGTGCCCCGTCTATGCTCAATTAGGTGCTCTCATGAATCTTTTCCGATCTCCATTCACCCCCCAGAACCACCTACCAACAGCAAAACACTTAAATGAGCAATAACTCCAATCGAGCAAAAGCAAACACGCACTTCTCTGAAATGTGTTATCTTTGGATTTGGGAATGTTTAAAAGGCATTTAAGCTTTATCAAAATATGCCTTCCCTGGTGTTGCCTTTGATCAGCGAGTCCCTCCTGGTGGCAATGTGTGATGTAAGGGATCGAGGTGTTGTCTCTTTTAGTTGTTGTACTAATTAGATAATAAGAGGCAGATTAGCAGCATTGTAGAGCAGTTAAGTTAAATGCACTGAGATGAATAACAGGACGTGGATAAGGTAAAAAAAAACAAACTGATGGATCCTAATGGCCTTTCTTGTGTTACTTCTGTTTCATAAAGGCATCAAATGGCATCGTAGTAGTAAAAAATGCCATATATTTTACTCATGCAGTTTGTTGCATAGAACAAAAGGTCATCAAAAATCTGAAATATTATTGAACTGTTGTATATTTTAGATTATTTACTCTTTGCTTTGATAGCACTCTGGATATTTTCCCAACTTTATGAGGAGCATCCAGAGCTATCTTTCCAGCATATATGAGGGATTTTTGTATTGTTAAGTTATCGGGACACTTGTTTGTTTCTTTTTCTTTACTCTGCAGTCCATGTCACCAATCCCAAAACATGTTTACTTCTGTAAAGAACATCATATATAGATTTTTTTTAACAAAGTAGTTTCAAACATAAACACATAGAGCACAGTTGCATTAAGATCTTGAAAAACACATGTTCAATCTTTTAAGTGGTTCTTACGCATATCCTTTTTTATGATAACTCCAAGCAGTTGTTATACAATTGTTCATAAAAGTAAGACTTCTTAAATTATGTAAGAGAGCTGGAAAGAGTATCCTAACCTGGTTAGGAGTTGCAAAATATTGCATTATGCAGACAGATGCAGATATAATAAGTTGCAATTGATCTTTTTTTTATTTATTATGTATAGTTTATTTATTCTGGAGTGACAGTAATTACTAAGCATTTAAAAAAAAAAAAAAAAAAAAACTAACAGAGGCTGTGAAAAAGTACACATGTGGACATCTTGGGTTTTGCAATTTTTCCACTGACTCTGTTAGTTATTTCATTGTTGCACTGATATAAAACTTTCTCAAAGAAACTCATTTGGCAAGACAGTTTGCTTGTGCTGTTTAATGTTACTTTACTGTAAATGTTTATCCTCTGAACATCCCATTATGCATAACTTAATTTTTACTGATTTATTCTTTTGTAAATATATATAAATATCATAAATTCAACTCATGTGAGTTTCTTCGTTTTGCAAAAAATTCCATAAGGTCATAAAAGTTAAGTAAATCAAATTAGATCAAATAAATCTCGCAAGCAATCTTACCATTCCTGTCATATTACTCTTGCAGGCCCACTATCAGGTTATTCGGTGGTTGAGTCATTTTGGTTTAACATTGCTGTTGGAGTAAATTCACAACACTTAAAAATAATTTCAGTCAATACTTACTGTAGAAATTAGACAGTATTTTCTGAAACTTATTTTCAACTTCATTATATAAAGCTTTTTATTTCTGCTGTTAGGTTAGAGCATAAGTGTTTGTACTATTTCTACTCTTATAAACCACCAGTTCTGAGTCCTGAGGTAACATTATAAATTTGGCAGTCACTTTTATCCACAGAAACTTCAAAAGATACATTTTTTACCAGTTCTTGCATTCCTTGGGAATCAAAGCAGTGACCTTGGCATTGATATTGCTGTCCTCTACTGATTGAGCAATATTTTAAGGGTTTTACTATAACTTGTAACTTATTAATTTTAGCAATTTGAACTGCTTTTGGTGGGGCTGCTCCTCACACAATGACAGCTCATCAGCTGTGCATTCTAGACGTGGGAGGTAAGATATCATCATGGATTAATCTGCTGTCACTCTTTATCAGGACGGTACAGAGCTGAAGTGTAAATGACCATGATAAGCTCTGATGGGCTTCACTGGCAGGTTCACACAGACAGAGTAGCAGATTGTTCATTGTTTGCTGCTTCCTCTTCTATGATTTGTTTCTGTATCATTCCATCGGTTTTCTGGTTCCCTTGATTATTTAGACAAAACATAATCAGTCCCAAATAACAGATATTAGCCACGTTTGCCATATTCTCATGGCCAATTCTGTCTCGCGCTATAAGCTTAGACACATCATTCTAGAGACTGTAAATTTTGGTATATATCTTTGCTATTGATGAATTATGTCACAGTTTTGTGATTAATTCTGATAATTATTATTACCATTGTGGCTTTTACTGGCAAAAGTCACCCATTCTTGGACTCAAAGATGACACTTCAAAGGATCTTTATGGTTATCAGTTTCTAAACTGATTAATTGTTATTTATATTGGATGATCTATAAAGGATGCTGGAAGTTCAGGATTTCTGTCTGAGAAGCTCAATTAGGAGGTGTGGTGTTTGATCAAGCTGCCAGCAAGAGTGTGATGTACAGAGAGAGACGCCATTGTTCAAGCATATTCTGCTTCTGCCAGTAAGCCTATTTGGCATCCGAACCAGATTGTCAGAAAAAGATAGACAAGAAAGTTTGCTGCTACCGAAATATGTTACTGTTGGCAGGTTTTCTTGAGTAAGTGTCAGCAGGACGAGAAAAAAAAATAAATAGCAAAATCCTTCATCTCCCATCTTTAATTAAACTCATCTTCTCGAATACATGATATATTTATGTTTTTCTCTGACTAGCCCATTGTCTTTGGCAATTGGGTCCCATCATTTTGGCAGATGAGTTATGTGATGTAGGTGTCCCGGCCGGGTAGAATGGGACAAGCTCTGTATCACTTTTTTTTTTATTTTTGCAAGTTTGCGACCCAATATTCCCTCACTTTCCCACCTCCCCTCCCGGGAAAGGTAGTCGCTTGTCGAGGAATGTAGTGACTTTACTGGGATGTACATGTCGCCTCATGCCCACCCTCTGGTTCTCACAGCGTTCAGTCTTGTTAAAAGCTCTAATTAGTGGCTGCTGGCTACTTGGAAACAGATGTTTAAAGCCAGCAAAAGATTTTAGACATCAAACACAGCGGGAAGTAGAAAGACATTCACCCATCCTTCCCCAAATACAACTTTTAAACAGTCTGTCACTGGCCAGGGCAACACAGACGGGGGAAAAAGGAAACTGCAAGAAGAGAATCGATACTAAAATTGCATTGTTTTAGTATTTGCCGTTCACTGCCTCTGGCACCATCATATGAACCGCCGGGGCAAAAAGAACAGGGCATGTTTTTATGTTTGCAGTAGTTGCCGATTACATGGCAACGTCTAGTGGGGTTGTAAATTATTTTTTGCATGTTTTCATTGGAGCTCCTTCCACTCAATGAAGACCGGTTGTAAAGCCAGGCGGCGTTTCTACTTTTAGAGCAAAGCAAGCAAAGGGCAGGAGACGGTCCTGAAACACAGTTTATAAGAACAATGTTTTGACCTAAAAGTATTAGTGACATTTCCTCTGTATTTCTTTGCTGTATACACCATGCATGATTTAAATGTAAACATGCTTAATTGACCAAATACATCACAGTCTGGTCATGCATCTGTCCGAGACTTTAATGAAGATGTGTGTTGGGACATTGAGGTTTTGGTGGAACGCCTCCTCTGAAACATCAAAGGAACCGAGCAATACTCATTCAGCAATTCATCAAGAGCCATTAGATGGAGGATCATGTTGTCAGGCACCCTGTCATCATTTTGTCCTAGATCTTAAGTGGACTCTCCAGCTTATACCTAACGGTGTCTTACTGCGACTGCAAAGCCTTGAACACGAAAGCGCTCCACAAATGATTGTCTCTGTCTGTGGTGACAGACAGTAATGAGTTTCTGCTTTTTGAACTGGTATACAGAGATTATAGACATTAATGTAGCTGTAATGTAGTGATATAAACATCATGAACCATTCAGTTTTTCTTCACATTCACAAAAATGACTTTACTGGTAATGCTGATTTTTTTAACCACGTGAAAGCAAACTTTGTCAAACATACAGGGGTGCTTTCTTTTCTGCTCCTCAAGTCGTGATATTCTTTGTACATTTAGATTTCAAACATAGATGCTTTTGTTTTCAGATCAACTTTATCTGGAATAGTTTTACGGTAAATTAAAGGAATATGAACACTGCCATGTGGAAACTCTTTATCAAACAGGAAAACAGCCTTGTTGCCATATGGCAATTCTGTGCCCCATTGTAATAGCTGTGATGTATTTCCTTATTGGGAATGTCTTTAGAGAGAGTATGAAGTAAATTTCTGTACTTGTTTATTTAAATGTTCCTTTTTTAGATGTGCATTTATTAATGTGTGATTTTTCTGAACACATGAAACACATGATTATTGAATTATTTGTTTCATGTGTTCAGAAAAAAATGTGCACACTTTTACAGAAAAGAGAAAGAAGAGTTGAGAGTTGAGTTTTTAAGAGGAATGAATTACTATGATTCACTGTAGTTTGAAATGTACTTTATAAATATCTCAAATTACTAAAGAAACATTAATTGAATGAGTTATTTGAAAGTTGTTTTTCTCTAGAATATCATTCACTGGTTAATTGTACATAAAGAGGGAAGTTTGTCTTTCTGTGATGCACATTATTTTGAAAGAATAAAATATTATTGCCATTAGATTCTGTATATCTTTTAGGGGAAATGTTACCATTTGGAGTTTTTTTAATATAAAAAGTAATAATATTTCTTTCATTAAACTGTAATAATAACTTTCTCTACTTGTTAAATGACTTCTTAAAATGCAGCATGACAAGAAAAAAAGTTATTTTCACCCATAATATCACAGCCTAGCATTTTTCACCCCTATGAAATTCGGATAAAACTAAATTAACTCCCACTCAGAAATGCAGTACATCAAGAAAGTTAAATATGTCGCAAATGCTCTTTCAGTTTATAGTATTAATGGCTTGTTTGAAGAGTCCCAAATGATTGAATATAATTGTAAAAGCTGCTTAATTTAAATATTAGTTTTTATGTATTGTGAAAGAAATAGCATCTGACTTGAGGGAACTTGCAACTGTTTTGCTGTATACTGCCTGTGGTCCAAATGTGCTACCAATGTGTTTTACTTGATCTCAGTCTGGTGCCAGTTTATGGGCTAGCCTGTCTCACTTTTTCTTCAATTAAAGTGGCCCAGATGTGGCTCTCAATTTGCTCTGCACCAATGAAATTACAGCACACCCTTCAAAACATCCACATCCACTGCATGTCGGAAAAGAAAATTTTCAAATTTATAGGCCCTAATATGTTTTGCTTGCAGATCCATTTATAGTGGCTTCTGCTGTGTTGCTTTAGCGTGGAGGAGCACGCGTTGCTGTACACATCAAATGCTGATGAATAACTGCAATACTGCGAATCTGCCAAATACATGTCACATCGAAAGATTTGCTCTCTTTAAGGCTAAAATATGCCTTTAAGGTTTGTTCTGTGCTGACACCCTCTTCAGAGATCCAGAACATCCCTCAACTGCAAGCAGGTTGTGATATAAATATATGTTTCTCGGCACATAAAGCCCTGTATCCCTATAGAAACGTAAGGCACGTTGAATAAAACAAATGTGTTGATAAAGCCTATTGTCTCACAAGTTTCATTCTGTGCCAGCAAGGCAGTGCAGAGGCTTGACAGGCTTTACTTTAAGTATTTTAATCTGTTCATGCCAGACGCACGAATGAGCTGTGCTTCCTGCACTTCATCTGTAGCTCCTCAGGCTAGACGGTCTGCCAGGCTTCAGTCAGATGCTCCACCTCTCCACACACCCGATAGATTATCCTGTTGTCACTTGAGCAGGGCGGCAGCTTCCAAGAGAGCACTTCCTGTCTCTTCCTCACTTCCTCCACTGCCGCGCACTCATGACGCTCCTGCCCTTAGGTGCTGGGTCCAAGCAGAGGAGGAAGAAGAGCAATCAGACACTGCGATCTTCCATCCCAACCCTGTAGCTTCCTCAGCATGGGCCACACATGGTAAGAGCAGGCAGGTCCACTTTCTAACTGCTGGAGGTGAGGCATTTAAATTCCCAGCAGGATTTCATCACTCAAAAAGGATTTGAATATCCTTATTTGTCTGTACCGGCATCGCATTGGCCCTCAGGGAACTGATTTGGCTTCCCTTTGAATGGCTGCAGTCTTTCGAAACAATGACCTTGAGATGATAAAAGTGCTGCACAGGGTTAACCTTTGTTTACGCTTCACTAAGGGTTTATTTTTAGTGCCACTGAGGTGTTCGCCTCAGACGGAGCAAGATCAGCCTGAAATTCTGGTGTTTTGTCAAAACAGTTTTGTAGTACCTGATTTGCCATTGTGGGCGTATTGTTGTGATTGATCGCTGTTATCTTTGGCCTCAATAAGGGTGTGATATCTGTTTCATATCATGTCTCTCGACTCACAGCCCATTCATATAAAACAGACCTGCCCCATTTGCATGTGCACCTATGGTGGCTTAGAGCTTGAAATAGAAACCACCAACATGCAAACCGTATAGCCTGAAGAATTCACCATCTTCAGGGATGGGAGATGTCTGCTTTTGACAACTGCTGAAAGTGACCTGCGACTCGAGGTGAACAGCAACAGTTGTCAGAACATTGCGTTTTAGCAGACTGGAGCCCTGGAGGATTGAAAAGTTGTTTTGAGTCATTTCAGAAACTGAAAAAATATGTCCTGGATTGTGACGCCACGGCATAGGAGGAGGCAAACTGAAGAAAGAAAAACACAAACCATGGCTGAGTGACATGAAATAGTGCAGCTTCATTTTGTACAGTGAAACCTTATCCATTGAGTTTTGACAGACAAAACTCGACTTATCTCTAAAGATGTTCAAACTGTGCTTTGTCCCGCGGTGAGCACTAGGAAGCCTGAGACAGTGTGAAATGTGGGATTGCTAAGCCTTAATGTTTGTGCTTGTGTTGTTGATATGGGTGGGTGCTGGGGCATCTGTCAGTAGTGAGGGTGGCTTCTCTTCCTCTTGGTAATTGGATCTAAAAGTTTATAGCTGGGGATGATAGATAAGTGCATTGTTGAGAGAATGGGAGGTCTGAACTTGTGAGTAGGGCATCCTCATCTCCAACTCTGACATGTCATGTGGTGGAACTTATAACAACAGAGAAGGGAAAAAAAAGTGCATGTGTAATACTAGACTGAATAAATCTTGTTCTTCATCTCAATATATTAATCAATTTAATTGTGTTATGTGCATACTGTACAATGACTTTTCTATTATGCCTATCATGTTTTTAATTTGTTAATTATTATTTTATTGGGGGGGGGGGGGGGGGGGGGGGGGGGGGGGGGGGGGGGGG
>JAUCMS010000153.1:6045863-6075341 GCA_032357445.1 Enteromius radiatus | reverse complement strand
TGCTCTCATTACATAATATTTTGAGATTATGTAAATAACGTTAGCCCTCCATTGCATATTGAAACCCCTTTTGCCTGGACCTGGAGGATATTAAGCGTTTGTTACTCCAAAAGGAGTCACTGACACCGAGAGGTACACCTCTCCCCGCCATGTTTTCTACTACTGTCTATGGTTGACAGTCCGTCATTGTCGGTAAGCTTGATGGGCTAGCAACAGTAACTAAGGGGGGTGTGGCTTTTGCGAAATGTCAATTATGAATGAAATTTTATAGGAATCTAAGTGAAAACCAATCCTACACCAACTCGTTTTTTTTCCCCCTGATAAAATGTCTTTTAAAAAAATTAATATGCAAATGTTCTGTTGCAGATAGGGGCCCAATTGTTGTATATATGCTCTGATGGGTCATATTTCACTGCTATTGTAGAAACGTCCTATACGAGCGTATTATTTGGAGGACATGTTGGTTGAAACTGTTAATAAAGGGTGAACAATGCAAAATTAAATATATTTCAAACATATCATCTTTTTGATGCAGGAAGCCTTACTAACCATGAAAGATATAAGTGGACCAAATATATAAAATAATCAAAAGTAGCAATCACTGAAATCAAACTCAAAGCAGAACCAGAGTTGGCAGTCTAGGTGGTCACAGACTATAGCAAATACAAGCACCTGATCCAGTTGTAGGTGATTAGAGGAGTTCAGGTTTGGTGGATGAGCTCTAAGATAAGCCACAGTCAGCACAGATCGAGCTTCCATGGCATGATCAGAAGAGAACTCACACACACCAGCAGACTTAATCATCTTAAGCCCTGACTTATACGTCAAGATTATACTGTAATATCTCACTTCAGTGCACCCTGAAGACTTGAGTTGTGCTTTTTTCCAAGTATTCTGTTCTGTATGATTATCCAGTTCTGCTTGAGCATCTACGTAATCCGCATTTCTTCTCTAACTCTAAGATACCTGCTTGTTTCTCCATGAACTCTGTAATCAGTCCACTCCAGTTCCTCTCCAGGTTTTTTGCATTGCTCACTTCAGTCCAGTCCACCTTATTTTAACATATAATAAGTTCAGGCACACACCTCTCTTGGTGCCTCATTTACTTCTAACTAAAGTAAGCTGTATAACTTACAGCTCATTTTTGGGCCCATCTAGGCCACGCTAGCTTTAATTGAGTTGAATTCTTATGAAAGGAAACGCCACACTATAATTTGATACATACATCTGTGCCGCATACACTTTTTCCCCAGAGGCTTCATACCTCATTCTGTCAGCTTCTTTACAAATACTTGATCTGTGCTAACATCACAGTTTGATCCTTATGATTATTTTAATAGGCCGCATCAGCGTGGCAGGATAATTTGTGCACAGTTTTTATGAAATATTGAGACTGGGCCAGCAAGTACATGCTTTTAACACCATTTGCAACATGTTTGGGGTGACCTTAGGCAGCACTGCCAGCGAATTCACTTCCATTTTCAGAAAGAGAAGATGTGAAGTGGCGCTTTCCCCAGCGACTGCTCCACTTTACTCTCAGATTAGGCTCTGTGACAGCTGCCTCACAAGTGCGGAGATGGGGAACGACACTGGAAGCCATTCTTTAAAATATTGATCAACAGGGTTAAATATTTCCCCGTCGCTTGTGCTATAAATGGACCTGAGCCAGTGAGCGACGCTCTGCTTCCGGCCCCATGCGTAAAACCTTTAGCTCACAGTCTACCCACTCCTGTTCCTCGGTTTCCCCGCCTGTCCTTACAGCAAATCTGGACTTTATTTAAGTGCGCCCTCTGTATTGAGCCGTAGTGAATACTGCATGAGCTCTGTTTCTCATGGGCTCCTTAAGTCACTTGTTGCATGTCCTAAAGAACATCACGTTCTTCAGGCGCACAGCGGGAGAGCTGCGATCTGACAGAGACTCAAACTGTTTCTTCCCCTCCAGGTCCAGGGATTTCATGTCTTTCTCAGAACTTTGAATACACCGCCTAGTGCCATGGTAAAATAGTAGCTGTGGGTTTTAACTTGACTGGTAACAGCCCAATAACATATCACTTAGCTGAGGCAAAACCGCATTTGTTCAATTTAGGGTTTTTTTGGCAAGTGTTCACTTCCTTTTCTGAAAGAACTATAACAAAAGGCTCTATTTTCATTGACCAAATATTTATCACGCCCACACAGAAGGATATCAACGAGCGTATGATATTGAACATGTTCATCTGAAAGGGCCAGATCAAAAGCAGTCCATGTTCTTGGAGAAAAGAAAATTTTTTTGGGGTCCCTCGGCTGGAGAAATCCTTGTTTTACAGCCTACCCAGCCCCGCTTTATATAATGCAGCAGATGTTGGTTACCAGTTTACTACTACACTCGTTTTTGAGATCATCTGCTTCTATTTTTGCAGGTGAATGATCTTAGTGAGAAGAATTACATCAGGCTGGAAGGCGCAGATAACGGATTTTAAACTAAATATACTTGTTATTGTTCTGACTTAAAATGTTTTTTCCTTTAGAATAGACAAAAATAGAGACTATCTTGTTCTAGACTTACAAGCCCACGTATTTGAAGCATAATGAATAGAAAAATACAGGTAATGGCAGTGCGTAAGGTAAGCAGGGTTATCTTTGTTCCTTTCAGGAGAGCCTTTCAAAGATTTTTGAACAATTTCACCCTTGATTGCGCTAATATGCCGAAAATACCTAAAATACCTACTAATGTGCCAAAAGAGCCTAATATCAGAAAACAGCCCTTTATCACAATCTCGGCCACATATTTTCATGCACCTATCTGGAGGTTAGCATGCAGACAACTGGAAGAATGGGGCCTCCCACCATCTCACCACATTCTGACATATTTAAATACAGTCTTTGAAAATGTTTATGCATGGTCATCCTGGAAATCAAGTGTTCTTGTCTATGCCCCTTGATTTACCTCTAAGCTCCGACCCTCTTGCAGTGACCCTGGGCTCTACAGCTTTGATCAAAGTTATCTACGCTAAATGAGTTAAATTGCTGCATCATCAACCAGCCTTCAAAACTTCTAAAGAGTATAATTAGCAATTCCAACATTAATAACATAAAAAGTAGAAGCAACCTTACCCTTTAATCTTAAGCTCCACAGACGTTTCTCTTTTTTTTCCTCCACCTCCTTCCCCCTGCCCTCTCTCCACGTCCATTTTTTTCAGTGACTGACCCAAACAAGCCACAAGCCATGTTTTATGGTAGGCCCATATTTGATGAAAACATTTGAGCCATTTTATTGGTTGTAAGAAGGGCAAGGGTTGAGATACTTCAAGAAAGAACAGAATCCAGCGACAATAAGTTGACGTTTAACACCACCAGACTTCAGCCCAATATTGTACAAAAAAACTGTATTTGTCAAGCACAGAACTGGTATAACACATAACTTCCATATAGCCTCAGTTAAAATCACTTTTTTTTATCTTAAATGCACACAGTGCAGCGGCAAAAATACTTAAAAAAGGCAAACAAACACTGAAGTAAAATGCAAAACTCCTCTGCAATGCTGTCTTTGAGAGTAAATGTTTGTTCCTTCAGTCAAATGCCATATTTGCATACAAATGAATGTTCCTCTTTTTGTGGCCACCTGATGCAACATCAAACAAGATTGGTATTATAGGGATCTAGTGAATAGCCCATTCATCTCTACGTGGTTTCCCAAAGGTATGTTTGACTTAGAAATTATGACATTATACTGAAATGACTAAAACATCAAACCCACCGAAACAAAACAGCAGACCGACGGATACAATTGAACAAAGCAAAATCAAATTAGATTTACTTTCATTTTTTTTTTTTTTTTTTTCAAAAGTACTGTAATATGCAACAGGGTATTGCATTAGCAGAGCATGCAAATAAAAATTCATTCAAGACTTGTGCAACTGTATACTTAGATTAATATTTTGTCAGTTGGTTGGATGTGGAGGCTTTGGCCTCGGTGAGTGTAGATTTGATACACGCTAATCAGTTATACTTCCAGTCCTTTGTTAAGAAAAATGGCTAGAGCCCGAGGCCAGTTCTGCTCGCAAACAGAAGTTCAGCATGCCGTGCACAGACCTGCCGTGCTGAGTATGAGGATCATTCCTGGCATTTTTCCTCATGTTTTCTGCGTCTGTCTAAAACTGCTCACTAGATGAAATCAAATGCATTATTTGATCAAATAAATAAATAAATAAAATACATCTGTAGAGAAGGCGAATGAGGATAACTGGATTTGTAGATTTATGTTTAAAGCGGAACATAAGTATTCATGCCTCTTTGACTCAAGTAAATCGTCCGCAAACATTAGCTTGTCCTATCATTACCTACAGGTGGGTTACCATGGAATGTTCTTAACTTTCCCTCTTGACTCAAGCCGCCCATCTGAACCCTGATTCACTGTGGAACTGCATGACGATGTGTGTCACATCAAACCCTCTCTTAAGCTTCATAAGCTTGCGCTACAAAAAACGGGAGTGAGAGAGAAGAAAAATAAAAGAAGATGGAGAAAGAAAAGGAGGAAGAGAGAGAGGAAAGGGCAAATTGGAACATGTCTTAGGGGGAGTGCCGGTGCCTCTCTGTACTTTAATGTTATAACCTCCCTGATCTTAAATGTTTGTCCTTACATAAAGTAATAGAGACCATAAGTGCCACAAATGCCATCTTAGGCTTCAAAAACAGAACCCTTGTTAGGTAGTGCTAATTAATAACCTTCAGATCTGAAGAAACTCAGTGACCTTTTATTCTTAAAGAGACAGTTCATCCAAAAATGTAAAAATGATGTTGCTATTATAAATAGTTAATTTGTGGAACACAACAGAATATACTTTTTAAAATGTCAGGGTTTTTTGGATAAAAAGCCTTCAATATACTTTTTTTGTTCCACACAAGATATAAGTCATAGGTTTGGAATGGCATGAGGGTGAAGAAATGATAATAGAATTAAAATTTTGGGGTGAACTGTCACTTTAAATCATTTTAGTTTGTGATGTGAGTGGGTTATTTTGGTTTGTTTGATGTATATTGTGCATTTTAGAGCATTTAATCTTACATGATAAAACATAAAAAGGTGTTTCAGGCCTCCCTCTCCTCTGCAATAGGTGCCAACAAGATGAGATGAGCCTTTTGAAACAATGTATGAGGGCCAGCTGCACCTCTCAGGGTTATGACATAAGGGTATTCTTTTACACAGATAAACAGAGCACAAAAGAGCTGAATAAGTTAGCTTGAAGGCGTTACAAACAGACTGTGACACAAGTATACGCTTCATCCTCAGGTGTCAACCACAACTGAGCGCAGATGCCTCCTGTGTCCTTTTGACTGATGGGATACGCTTAGTCTTAATTGACATTTTTGCATTTTGACTAGAGGGCTAGGCAGTGAAGTCACCTCTGGGATTTTATTACAGTGGAGAAATCCCGCCCACAACACCTTCAGTACCTGCAGGTTTAATTGTCTGGCGGTTTGGACACATGGAAATGACTGTTATTAGCTGTTTGGATGATGTGGCAAAAAAAAAAAAAAAAATGGAAAGCTTCTCCACCCCCGAAACCATTACAGAGCAAAGGTTTGCCAATAATAGCTAATTGTCCAATCTTTTTCTGAGAGGGAAGTCTCCCTTTTTAGGTTCTCTTTCTGTTCTCCCCTGCCAGCTCGGTGGTTAAACATGAAGACGAATGAGTCACTGTGCATTCTTTGGATGTTCAGTAAGAAACAGACAGTAATGACACGCTGCCTGCATGAGTGTAATAAAACCAAAACAAGAAAAAAACGAGGAGCGTCTGTGTGAAACGTGATTAGGAGAGGAGAATGGGGATGCCCTTTGAAGATTTTAATCAGCGGTTAACGTATTGGAAAATGACTCGTAAGGCATCCCGCAAAGCGCCGTCATTCCTATTCCTCTGAATATTACAGTTTACCCAATTTGCCACTAATGCAAGAGAAAAAAAAAAGCTTCATGGCCAGGAATGTGTTTAATTATGGAGAGCTTGAAGTGTGTGCCAGAAGCGGACGGAAGCATTGTGAGGGGTTGCAGTAAAGGAGTGTGAGTGATGGATGCGTGGGGCTTCCCACACTGAAAGAAAAGCATGAGTCAGTGTGCAAATTACTAAATTATGGAGAACGTGTGGAAGAAGCAATGTGGATTATATCAGCTCAACAAGTGAGTGAGTAAATAGGAAAATGAGTGACCTTTCATAAAGAGGCTGAGTAAGTAAATAAGCGCAGGAGCCTCTCTTTATATTTATTCATTTGGCAGACACTTTTATCCAGAATGATTTATATTGTCTTGAAATCATATATTCTGTCACGTAGCCTATGTCTTTGAAATCAAACTTATGACCTTAGCACTGCTAGTGCCATTCTGTTGTGTTTGAACTACAGGAACGTCAGTTAAGGCACAACAAATTACAATCATTTCAGTGGGAACCAATGTAATGAAGAATTTAGCTTGATGGGCTTCTGGTTCATTTTATATCAGGCTCTTACAAAAACCAATAGAAAGCGTCTCTAGACCTCTATGTGTGCAGAGATTTGCAACAAAGTAAATGTCTAAAATAGATGAGAAGCTCATACTCATAGTAATTTTATGTTACACTACACTTATTAGAAAATCATGTATAAAAAGAGGTAGTTTGGAAAACACAGCTGATTAGTTTAATACCTGGCAGGATTTATCTGTTATTGTTGAGTAAAATCTGGGATAAAGTAAGATTAAAGTATACATTGCATAATTATGTTTAATTTTACATGTAGGCCTAGATTTAAGTAAAATATACTTACCTGAGTTCAGAAAAATAATTCTGTAATTGTAATTTTAGGTAGTCAGATTGATTTTACCCAATATAGCACTTCATTAAGCCATGTAGAAGCCATATCTAAGTAATCTAAGTAATGCATACTCCAATACTTGGCACACAATACACAATGACGGTAGCATTCTATGGATTGTTTTTGAGAATGAATGTGTCATTTTGAAAAGAAAATGTAGCAAAATTGCAAGTTACTAAACATAACAACTAAAGCAATGATAAAACAAATGAAAATAAAGTAGTAGCAGTATTTCCCTCACTGCAGAGTCATTTTTATCAGTGCAGAATATTTTTATCAGTGCATTATTGCTGGAAACTGGGTATGTGAATGAATTTAAAAAACATTAAGAATCGCCAAATAACCATCAAATAACTTTGCTTCTTCATTAGAATAGGAGAAATTTTGCATTACATGCCTTATTCACCAGTGGATCACCTGCAATGAATGAGTCCAAACAGCTAAAAAAAAAAAATCACAATAAGCCACAAGTACTTCATAAAACTCCATTAATTGCGTTTTAACATCAAACCTTCACTTCTGGCCAAAATACACATTGTAAAAAAATTTATGGTAAAAAAAAAAAAAAAACGGTAGCTGTGGTTGCCAGAATTCTACCATAAAAAATATGGTAGCAACAATTTAGGTTTTACAGGTTTAACATAAATTTACAGCTCAATACCGTAATTTCATAAATTTTTATAATGTTAACATACCAACTTATTGAGATACTGAAATCTGTTTTGTAGCTTTGAAATACACTGATAAGCACCAAATGCAGGTAGTGATGAGCAAGTCACATGATGAACTAAAGCCCATTACAAGCGGCTTTTAAAAATTTTAACTTATATAGAAGATGCTCAGTTTCATTCACACAAACACTAAACACCATCATGGTGACACACATTAATCATTAATTTAACATACATTCATAATAAACCTAACCTAAGAAAAAAAAAAAAAGTTATTTCAAAGAAAAAAAATCCAATACATTCTTTTCACTTCCAAAAACAGTATTTCACCATAAAATTGTCTGAAATGGCTGTTACAGTTTTCACCGTGTGTGTATATATATTGTAAGGGGAAATTACCATTCATCATTTAATAGTTTTCACTGTAGCATTTTCATAGTTTGTTACCATTAAAATTACTGTCATTTTTCATAAAATAAGATTCACACTAATTTTTGCCGATATTCATACTTCATTACTCACCTAGTCATTGAGGAAGTGAATGAATTAAACGAGTCAGTGTGTGTGTGTGTGTGTGTGTGTGAGAGTGAGTGAATGAGTAAGTGAGTGGACCCTGGACAGCAGCAGCAGCAGTGTGAAGTGTGGATCAGTGTAGAGAGCAGTAAAGCTGGTCTTTAATCTGGCTGCAGCAGCTGGCTGCATCTGACAGCACAGAGGTTCTCATTATCTCCTCACTCCTCCACTCCGCTCTCTCTCATGTGGTCACACAGCTGCAAGTGGCGTGCCTTGACCCCATCACTCCCAATGCACATGGGACTTTCCACCAGAGAGCGAGAGACAGAACTGCGAGCTGGAGAGAGCGAGAGACAGAACAGGAAAGAGACAGACCGGTCACAGAGTTGGGACAGAAGAAAAACCAAAACTGTGAAACAGTAGAGAGAGAGAGAGCGAGAGCGAGTCTTTTAATCACAGTTTGAACAAAAACGAGGGCCTCCTGACATGCTCTGTTATGTTTCAGTGGCGTATTGTAAACACATCTCATGACAGAACAGCGCAGCACACGCGCTGACATTTCAACAGCTCATAAGAGACTGCTACTGAGACAAATTATGATCTTTCTACAGCAAAAGTATGACAGGCAGCTGATTGGCCGTGCACATTTAATGTTTTGTGATTATGAAATGGAGTGTATCGTGTAACAATAGCAGCGATGGAGCATTCACAAGTTTAATGACTCATACATTTCTCGCCTGCGGCCAAGCTCTCGTAACTCAGAGGAGGGGAATGCAGCCGTGCCGCTGTTAGTTTACGCACATCATGCCTTGTGTATACAGAGGTGTATAAATACAATTATATTTGATTAGATGCTGAAAGAAATTGCTTTTATGACGTTTAGTTATGGTTGTTGAAAAATAAGCAAAACTGTCAATGTGTAAATATGCTGTTAGGTGGTCGGTGTGAAAGATATCCAAACACATCAACGGTTTTTCAAGAGAAACACCTTTGCGAGAATGCCTCGGAGAGCATTACCTGTGGCACCTGTAATTGCTTTCAGTTGAAAGATTTACATGAGCATACAGAAACGGCGTCTGCTACATGCATTCTTGTACTGTCTAGCATCTGTTAAACAAAAGTTTAACTACTGTTGGCCGTTTAAACCTCTAAACCAGTGGTTCTCAATCTGTGGTTCGTGACTCAAAAGTTACGAGCTGATTATGCAAAGTACATCAAATTAAATTTATTTCATTCATAGTCCCATAGAAATGTTCGTTGGGCTGGGTTGGGGGAGCTGCTACAAAAACCATTCACCTAATTTCAATTAGATATTTCAAGGTAAAAATACATACTGATACTACAGACTACTACAGATTTTTTGTGTGTGAAACATCAGTTTGGGTTATGACAAATCAAGGAGTGCTGATGATGCATGTAGACGTTTTTTTGATTTCACAATTTTTCTGATAAACTCTTTCTCTCTTAGCAGTGTCTTGAGGTATGATCATCCCCGTATGACCAAGAGCAGACATGTATTTACAACAATGTCAAATCGTAGTGATTTATGGTCAAGAATTGACTAACATGCATAACATGATACATTACACTGTCCTTATTTTCTTTGCAATGTTTAATGTTTAAATAAATCATTAAATTGCTTTCACCAATCATACAGTAAGCATTAACTAAACTCTATCATTCAATGATAATAATATTAAAAAAGGACTGTTTTATTTGAATATTACACACACACACCCATATATATAAATATGCATTATTATTATTATTAAATCATAAACATCATATTTACTACACTAACTCTACAATAACAACATATTCAGTGTTTTATATGTACATTATTATTATTAAAATCATAAATGGATGTTGCCTTATTGTCTGACTTATCTTTTGCAATTTTGTCTTGGTCAACCAGACAGTTGTGGGCAGAGTTAGTGTAAATAGACTTTGCAAGAAAGACTGGCTATTTGCACTTAGTGTAAATATACACTCTGTTAATTTTATGTTACTTGAAAGGTTTTCATTGCGCTGTAGGCTAGTTAGCTTGCTAGAAGGTTTGAAACATGAAACATGATGGACTTATTACCAGAACTATGACATGGCAACGTTATGTTACTCATTTATATTTTTTTTTTATGTGAAGATTCCTTAAAACCTGAGCTTTTTCTTTCAAAACAATGTGTTGGAGCCACATTGTTGATATTAAATCATGTCATGTCAAGTTGCATAAACTTAGCCTTCATATTAAGAGCTAGTCTGACCAACTAGCAGTCAGCCAAGAGTAATTTATTTTATTTTTTGGATTCAACTTAGACTGATATACATTTTTACGTAACTGAATAAAAAAAAAAAACTGTCACCAGTCTTAAAGAAAAATTTAGCTGACTAACTTTTAATACTAGTCTTAACCTTTTATGCAACCGGCCCCAGGTTCAGGATGTATGCAGACTCGGTAGCTACTGTATCCTTGATTCACACAGATCTAAATAAAGCAATAAAAGCCTGGTTACAGATGCTCTCATCAATATGGGTGACCACAGCTGGGCCGCCGGCACATCTGCTCTTGAGGTCACCCATCCCTCCACATTATGAGAGTCCATGATGATGAATGTACAGGCCTCTGAGAGAGCGCTGTGGTCCCTATGTGGTCTCATACTCACATTCAGCCAGGTTTAGACTCGCTCCGCTCCAAACCAATTAGCGAGCAGCACGTGTTTTGATGTGCATTTGAAGATACGGTTGAGGTAAAGGCTAATTTAAAAGTTAAAACGACACAACTAATGACTTGTCGAGCGATCTCTCAGTGCTATTGACCTGCGAAAGGTCATACTGATGAAGATCTGTTTCAAACTATAGCACTGAATGTTACTTTGGACCAGCAAACTCTACGATGAGACTTTCTCTTCTTCAACATTTTTTCAATTTGATATCCTAATGTATTATGAGTCTGGCCAATGTTATCCATTAATATTATTAGTTATAGTTTTAACCTGAAGTGCCAAAAGTCAATGTGGCAATAAAAGAAAGACTTATCAATGTTTGGTAAACTTTATGGACGCTTTCACACTAGAGTTTGTGGTGCAAACCCGAATTCGTTTGACGTCAGAGTTTGGTTCATTTGGTTGGTGTGAAAGCTGTTTTCCGAACTCGGGTGCACACAGCAGCGAACCACACCCCAAAGCTTGGAAAAGGTGGTCTGGGGTTCGGTTCATGTGAAATCTGGTACATTAGCGATGGGCCAGAAGCTGAATGCCTTATATGCAAAGGCCTAAATAACGACTGAAATGAATAACAATTGCAATCTAGCGATAGATAAAACATACGTTATAACACACATTATCCAACAAGCACAAAACTATTTGTTTATGATCATATCTGAAATTAAGAAAAAAAAAAACTTTTGAAAGCCACCTAAAAACTATGGGCAAGTGTACCTCGCAACAGAAGCTGTTTTACCAAAAGTTGTAACACCATTTTTTTTTTTTGTTAATAGATAAATCTGATCTTTTTATGGCATGATTTTTGAAAGTATACTCCTTGTCATTTATACTCATGTCTAAAACTTTGAACAGCACTGTAGCTTTCCAGGTAGGTTTTTTTTTTTCATCTTGGAGACGTTGGCACAGTTCTTCTGGACTGAGTCTGTCTCAGTTTGTTCTGTAACATCATGTGATTCCAGACAGACTGGATGATGATCAGATCAGATCTCTGTGTGGAGCACTGGCTGTTCTCAGACTCCTTGTGCAGACAATAATCTCACTGCGTTATTACAATTAATGACAAAAATAATGTTTGGAAATGCAAACTGATATTTCGCTACTACAAAGGATAGAAATAACCGACTAAAAACGTTTTTTTTTGTTTGTTTGTTTGTTTTTTATGTTGGTGAAAATACTAGTGGCCTAAGACTTTTGCACAGTATTGTATATATAAAATGTTAGAAAAGACTTCTATTTCAAATAAATGCTGTTCTTTTGAAAGAGTTTTGAGAAAAATGTTTCATTGTTTTCCACATTGTTTTCCGCAGGAGTTGACTTGTTCCTAGAGGGCCAGTGTCCTGCAGAGTTCAGCTCAAACCCCAATTAAACACACCTGAAGCAGCTAATCAAGTCTTACTAGGTATATTTAAAAGGTGTGTTGAGGCAAGTTGAAGCTAAACTTTGCAGGACACCTATAGCCTCAAAGTCTAAGTTTGGTGACCCCTGGTATAAAGGGATACCCAAAAATGAAAATCTGTCATTATTTATTCACAATGAAATTGTGGCAAACCCATATAACACTCCAAAATAATTGTTTAAAAAAATATCTGAAAAGTGTCCATAATAAATGGAATCCAATAATGTGTGGTGAATGTGTAAAAGGTACATTTTTAATTTGGGGCGAACTATCCTACAGTATTGGTGAGAATTAGACTTTGTTAGCAGTAGGGTGGTGTAGCAGTTGGTAAAGATTATCAAATCAATCAGTGTTTACATGGGCAACACCTTGAGCAATGTAAATCACTTTTTGAGCACTATAAAAAAAACTTTTTATATAAGCACTCATACGTGGCACATTAAGAGACAAAAAAAAAAAATGTTGCCGAGTTTATTTAGAGCAAAATTATACATGTCTGTCCACATAAAATACCTCCACCCTGAGGAAAAATCATGGTCTGTTTGAACATCTCACTGCAATTACAAAGACATAATCTTTATATGAGCAAGCACAGGTCAGTAGACAGTGAGAGACTATCAGACCACACAATCTGAACAATCATTGTCTCACTAAACTTTAATAAGCCTGCATCTATCACAGGCTTCCTCTAAAATTTCTGACCTGAAATAAAAGAGTGCTTTGAGAGAAATAAACTAAAAAGACTGAAAATTACTAGTCTGAGACTTCCAGAGGTAAAATGTCAAACTCTTGACAGGAGGGGGTCAATTGTTCGCAATAGCCTAAGCCTTTGATTATAAAGCAAGACGATTACCACAACCATCATTAGATAAAACAGAGGCCAGGTTTAGAGAGAGAGCCAATTTGCTTGTCCAAATGTCTGGGCTACAAGTGAATAAATAGTTTTCAAACCAGTGTTGCAAGGGAAGATGAGTGGCTAAATGATTCATATTGGTGGAGTTTATGATGAAAGAATCAGTATTCTGGGATGAAGTCATACCTACAAGAACTTGAGCTCAGGTGAGATTCTGAACCACAGGACAGCAAAGAGTGATGCGACTATGATTACATCTGAAATAGTTAACCAAAATCTCTCCAAGCAAAACAGAAATGAAACCGATGCTTATTTTCTCCACCTTTGTTTGCACCTGAGATGTTTGAGGGAGGAAGATCGCAAGTCTGTTCTGGATCCTTTTTTTTTTTAATTTGTCAGGTCATTAAAGACTGAAATAACAGGGTGGTTCTTCAATCGAGAACACCTTTGATTTGAAAAGTTACAATTTTTTCATCTTTTTTTTAATTGGAGATGAATCAAATTATAACCATTTCTCAGTTAAACTAAACAAAAGCATCACTTAAATAGATCATAAGTGAATTATGTCTTCAGTAAATCTAAGTAACTTAATTCATTTGATTACATTGGCAACGTAAGACCTAAATGTCTAAAACTACTGTAAAATGAAAAAAAAAAAAAAACTGCTCAAATGATGCATTATTTTAAAAAACGAATACTTTGATAAGTTTCACATTTATCAAAAATTGGCCTGTTTTGCTCGCTGTGTAACCTTGATTTTTGTTCTTTATTAACATTATGACATGAATACTGAGAATTGCCCTTAAAACAGGCCTACATTTTCTGCTTTTTGTTTTTTAACAGCACATCCTTTCTTCATCCTATAGATTTTCCATACATGTTTGTAAACATTATCCTCTTTAATTGTGTGATTCCAGCTGCCATCCATCTGCAGCTGAACTCTCAAACATAATTAGAGCCGAACGACTTCCCTCTTTTCAATTAGCAGAAGATGAGAATGAGGGAGTGGATTTTACGGTAACCGCCCGTGTGAATTATTTTGCCATCTCGCGGCCGACCTACTGGCGAACCGGAGGTCAGGAGGGGTCGCGTCACGGGCTCACACTGCAGACTGGTTTTCCCACCAATCTGCATCTTGTGTGGCTTCACAATCTCGCCCCCTCGTCTGCATGGGGTGGACGAGGGCCATTCTCCAACCGCTATTGGCTGAATGTTTAGCTGTGCCCACACTCACAGACAGCAGTAAGCTGTAATGATAGAATTGTATCCAGATGATAAGACGGGGGTCTTTTATAACTCATCAGCCAGCGCCACGCTCCATGTGCACTTTGGTGCCAATTTATGGGGCCGGCATGTGAACCTGCTGTTGTTGTTGCTGCCGCTTTGGACCACATCACTTAGATCTGAATCACTAAAGCCAGCCTTTCATCTGAGCTCCTGGACGGCAGCTGGGGAGGAGGGAGAGAGCGAGGGAGGTGTGTCCTCTCCTCCTCACACTAATTACAACCATACAGCTCCTTTGTCATGTCTGAAGTGGAGAAAGATCAAATGAAGGCAGCGCTTTGTGCTCCGAGCGGGACGTTTAAGGGCAGACCCGTTCGTATGGGGGGAAAGCTTCAGATCGAGAGGGGACGAGAGACTCAGAGAAAGCAAACAATGGCAGTGGCTTAGCTTTAGATCTGAGGTTTTCTTTTAGTTAACTGATCGACAGTCACGTTAATGTTAATTAAGTTTTAATTTACAGTTGACGTTGCTGGCAGCTCTCCACGCAGAAGCGGAGTTGAGAGGAGAAGTTTCTTAGAGAGTGTCATTGTGTCCGGCTCCACAGAGCACACCTGCGTGTTATTGCCTCATAAAATACCTATTAACACTTAGCTGGACTGAGCTGGTAATATATAACTTTAATTATTAGCTACAAATCTGCCAGAACTATTTTAAAAACAATTCTATTGTTCTTCTGGAGTTCAAGAGAGGTTCATCATTCTTCAGCAGTTCATTTAACTGACGCTCTTTTTCACACACATTTCCCCTAAAGCAGCATTATCTTTTGTCTCCACTTGGAGCTACCTTCAGCTGTGTGCCAGATTAGCAGACTAACGCAGTTTTAGCTGTGGTAATCTCATAGGTTTTATGTATCATAAGGCACAATAATTCAGTACAGAATTCATAGAATTATAGTGCAAGCCATAGGCATCTCTTGTTTTGGCATTTTGACCTCAAGTGTCAAAATGCATACATTTACATAGAATACCTAATTTAACATTTTTCAAAAAAGAAAAGAAAAAAGATTAATGATATCAGATTACAGATAACAGTTGGGATATGTCTACTAAAGCCCCCTCTCCTCTAGGGGGTCATCTTACCTTAACAGTAGGGCAATATGGTCCCCTTTCATGATTATCATGTCAAATAAACTTCTATTCACTTAGAAGATTCATCATGTACTCATGCTAAACTCATCTCTACATATGACCTAATTTAGCAGTAAATGCACACTGCGTTTGAAAGAGACTGTCTCCCTGTTTCCCTTGTATATTCAGTTTTTACCCTTTATTTAGCCTTTCTGAAAAAAAAACTTTTGGCTATGTCATAAAAGCTGCTCCACTTTGCTGCTTATTCTGGCCAAGTACTCAGACTACCTATTATACTGATAAGAGGCCCGCTGACTTGTAAGACTGGGATAAAAATTAGGGATAAAGTGCAGTCAGCTGGTCATTATCACATAACAAACCCAGGCAGAGCGGGGGGTCTTGTGGGGCGGTCTTGCATCACTCTTAGAGAAGTTATTTTGCAGTAATGACTAGCTGACTACATTTTATTCCACATAGACTAATAAATAATTAAATAGAAAAATATTATATTCAGTTAAAAATTACCATAGTGGTCAAAACGCTTGGAGTTAGGTTTTTTTTTATGATTTAAATTTTTTGAAGTCTCTTAAACTCACCAAGATTAAAAAATCTAATAACAAACAATAATGTGCAATTTTACGATTCTGTTTTCTATTTTAACATTTTTCAGCAGCCATTTCTCCAACTTGCAGTGTCGTATGATCCTTCTGAAATCATAATTATACAAAACACTTTATTTCCATACTCCACTTTAGACATTCTAACAGTAAGTAGCTTTGCAACTACATGTCAACTAGCAGACATTTATTTTGATGGTTCCACAAAATACAGCATACTGACTATGAGAAACTTTGTTCAAGCATTTGTCAACTTATTCTACTAACTCTACTAACTTAATAGAATCAAAATGAAGTGTAACCAAATATTTAGTAAGGCCTTTAATTAATGATCTTACTGACCCCAAAATAATGAAAAGTAGTGTGTGTAAGAAGAAAGAGGTTTGTAAATAATATAGTAGCCTTTATTCAAATTATTTGACTGCAGAATGCTTGACTTCCAGAATCAAGATGTGCAAAATTCAAAAGTATCGTCTGATTGCTGAATGCCTGTCAAAGTTAAGTTGTACTGAAGATGTGCGCTCTCTCCCCATCATAACACCTCTGAACACCCAGTGACTCAGGATCTGTCGTTTACTATCACCCGTGGAATTTGGCAACAAGACGGAGGTGTGCTCTTTCATATGTGGTGGCTCTTCCTAATACAGTGCTAGACGGCATCTCAGTTTGCCGCCATGCTTTCATCGACTGACTTACACGATCATGATACTACATCAAGTGTTTTAGACCGGTATTTTGCCATCAGTTTTGGTTGTTTTACAAGCATACACTATGTAATTAGCAGCAAACAAGCCCCCAGCCTAGACTGCATACAAGTGCAGCTCTTCGCAATTTCCTACAACTGCATGCTAGTTGTGTTTGGGTCTGAATACTGCCTCCGGTCTTTAGCTGGGTGGGGCATTCAGATGCGTGTGTGTGTGTGCGCGCAGGGGAATGTAGGCAGGCTGCACTGGGCCAGCACTGATGTGGTAGCACTGCTTCACACACACGTCTAAGGGCAGAGAGTGTGTGAGGATGACTCTATGGGAACACGAGGGGGCCGGTGCACACACTCATCACTGAGAGATGCTCTGTGGTCTGTAGGGAATGATTCACTTCCCACTCAGCCTGTGTGCAGACGACCAAGCTCTCTATTTACAGAGGTATTATAGTAACATGTGGGCCAATGACAAATAAGAGTGTCCATGAAATGTAGAAATGTCTTTGTATTCATGTCGGATTCATATAAGGTTGAAATGTCATATGGGGTAACCATAAAGTAACAAGTAAAAAAAAAAAATTTCCTATAATTTAAATAAATGTGAGCATGTACATCATGTACATTACTTAAATAAAAAACGTTTCTCAATTTTATCACAATTGTATTTTATTTATATATATATGTGATTATTAAGTCATATATTCTTTTTGGATGGACACATGATATTACAACCTGAACTAACTGTGCCTTGACATAAAATATAAAAAAATATTAATGAGCAGGTTTATTCTTTACATAAAATATATATTTAATTATCATTTATATTATATTTAAATAGATATTATATTTAAAATATTAATGTGCACTATTGTTCTAAGAAATAATAATAAACAATTATGTCATGTTGAATGTTTTTAGAGGTTTTGTCTTCAAGAATGTCAGTTTTTTTTCTTCATTATGCCCCCACAAAATATTAATATGAATTTTAATTCAGAAATTAAAAACATGCTTATCGCAGAAGTTGTGTATTTAAGTTGCTGTATGCATAAATTGATATTAACAGATCCAGACCAAAAAAAAAAAAGAGCATTGTGGCAATCTGTACCATGTGTCATTGATTACTTTTTGCTGTTTACGAGCAGATGTAGTTCTATTATTTTGCCACCAAACCTAACTTTTCTCATAAAGATATAATCCTTCTTTTATTTCCAAAATTTCTTTCACTCATTCCATTGTTATTTTGCTTAATCCCTTGACACATCATGTCTTGTGCATAAATCCCTAATACAGCTTAATTTTAGTGGAAAGAAATATGTATTGTGTTTGTTGCCATGTATCAGCACACATTACGAAAAAAAAGGACCCTGCGCTTGTCATTTGGATCATTAGAACAATTTTCAAACTGAGGGAAAAACAGGAACATGGATCAAATCCAATCATGTGTTTGCTTGAAGCTAATAGGGAGATGGCGAGAAAAGCATGTGTTTGTCCCACAGTGAACACAGAAAACATCCTATTTGAGCTGACAGCAATCCTATCAGCCTCTGTGGCTCTTCGGGCTTCCCATAGATGTGATGTTCCTAATTGCTGCTGGCAGGAGACTGACCATGTTAAAAATAACTGTATAAGTACTGTGGTATCATATATCTGTTACACAACACTGCTCTCAGTAAATTGCGGCTATGACACATGTCGAGTATCTGGCGTGGTTCTGGCGGCGGTGGCCCGCGAGCAGCTGGGCCGCTTCACTGCTGCTGACGGAACCGTAACATTTCCAGCAGGCGACCCGGAGCATTTGAACTCGGAAGGCAGAGGGAAGTTCAGCTTTACCAGGGATCAAACGGCCTATAGGCTCCAGCCACCACAGCTGGCCACCGATCTGGGGGAAACACCCTCGCTGTGGCTTTCTCGACAAATATTAAAGACCGTTCCTTTCGCAGGGACAGGGCTGCTCTTTCTTGCCCTGCCAGTTTGTGGCTGTGTAAATAAAAACTGCCATGGACTCATTCATTTGAACGTTTAATATCTGAGAATCTAGTGAAATCTCAAAATACACAAGAAAACATGCGCATGTTCTGTTTACCAGCTGCAGAAATACTTTCGCTGGCCGCATTCTGCTGTGCTTATCCATTTTTTTCCTCTTTTGACTCACAACAAAAATGTGTATTAGCATACTTGTTCATATGCTAAAATGATGCCAGTGCTGACTAACGTATCTCAATACTAATATGCTGGGCACGACAAAGACAGTATCCATAACAACGTGGAGCATGTTTGTGTAGGCAATTCATTAAGTGATGCTCCATTTCTGTCATGAATTATACTTCTGGCTCCCGTAAGCTCTTCAAAAGCTAGCTGCCAAATTGTATGTGAGTGCAGTGTTTACCGAACGGTAATGCAACGAAGTTAAGCAAACTTTTTAGGGATTTCATACCACAGGTAATCAACTTAGTATTGTGCTTGGCTTGTTTCCTTGACAAGCAAGCAATTACAGTCTACTGTAAAACGCTCTGAGGATTACTCTGCCTCTTTTCCAAGCTGCTGTACTGCGAGCTGCTTTTCATCGGTAAACAGAAGATAATTATAGAGCTTGTGCTTAGTGCTTCGACCAACTAACAAAATAGTTTTTCACCTGTACAGGCAGACGGTAGCAGGGGTTTCTGCAGCACTATATATTCTGCAATCACTTTGTAAGAAGAGTTCACCCCAAAATGGAAATGAGCTAAAACCGCACTCAGCCTTAGGCCATCTAAGATGTAGATGCATTTTTTTATTCATCAGATTTAGAGAAACTTAGCAGTACAGTACATCACTTGCTCACCAATGGATCCTCTGCAGTGAATGGGCGCCAAAACAAACAGCTGATTAAAAACATCACAACTCCAGTCCATCGATTATTATCTCTTTATAAAGAAAAATATGCAAATCCATCAAGACGTTTTATCTTTAAACTGTCACTTTACACACAATGAACATACCTTTGAAATGAAATGCACTTGCATTTTATTTGCAGGAACAAGTCATTGCATAGTAGCAGCCATTTTGAAATCACAAGACCTGTTGAAGAATTGTTATTTTTAGAAATGCCCTATTTTTAGACTTTTTCTTAGTGGAATAACTTAAGAATGGCTAACCATGGGGTTTTTGTATTATTATTTTGTAGTGTTCTTTGAGGTACACTTGTAATGTTATTTATTTTTATTTTATTATATTATATATATATATATTTTGTTTACATCAAAAACATAATAATGTCCTGTTTGACCCCACTTGTTTGAACACATTTGTGAACGCCCACTGCTATCTCCTTCCAAGATTACAGTCGAAAGATAAATAAATGGCTCAATACATATCAAAAGATCTGTTATAACAGACAAAGCAATAGTGATCACTTTTAAAAAGTTACTTACATTTGTGAGTTTCAACATCACTGTCGGATCCAATGCAGTCGTCACAACACTGTAATTTAGTTTTAATTGTTCTGAAAATTGCCTTGAATTGTGCTTTGTTTGTAAACAAATTTGCAGTAAAATGAGTAGAAAAAGGAACAAGTTCTTACTGACGTAGTTTGGATCGTCATTAAAAATAACGTTCATCGACTTTTTCACAATGATGAGATCAGAATGAAGGCAATGCAAGGCAATGTTGTGTTTTTCTACAACTTGACACTGCACAGTGTCTTCTTGTATTTGGAGATAAATTTATAGTTTGGTTTCTGCGCAGACTTATGCTCACCTCTCTTGGCATTTTACATGCGCTATGTAAAAACAAGCTGTGATGTAGAAGGCATTGATGATCTTCTGTGGAAGCTGTGTTTAGTCACACTATTACATTATAAAGTGCCATATTCCACAAGCTTCCAAAATTTGGCAGACTTCAAAATAAGCTGATTTTAGATTGACAAAAAAAAAAAAACGATTTGAGTTCTGAAACTTACAGGATGTTTTTATAGTAAAATAGTTTCTAATACTGTATGTCAAAAGATCAATGAGGTTTTAGTTTCTCAGTTCATGACCCCTTTCAAGGGTTAGTTCACCCAAAAATTAAAATTAGGCTGGGTTTTAATTAACTTCTAAGCCTCCTAGGTGTATATGACTTCTTTCAGACACATCAGTTTGAAGTTATGTTTAAAACCGTCCAGACCCCTCCAAGCCTTTCCATGAGATTAAGCGGGTGTTTGTTTTATACACTTACAACATTAAATGTTAAATAAAGTACTAGCATCCATAATGAAATATCCCTCATACAGCTCCGGGGGTGAATAGAGGCCACCTGTTGCGAATTCATGCTTTTTTTGTAAGATACATACCCATATTTCTAATAAAAACTTCACTTCTGCTAGCTGTAGTACACGAAAGCAGTCCCAGCAGATGATGTAAGACGGATGTGTTGCGTGATTCGTGATGAGAACAAAGAGAGAACAAAACAAGACACCAGACATAAATTAGAAGCACAAAACAAGGATTTGTAAAGAATGACAGAGGATTTCGATATAAGCAAAGAGGCACATGCTCAAAGCATACATCCTATGACATCCACCGGGACTGCTTCCGGTTACCACAGCCAGCAGGAATGAGAGAAAAGTGTTTATGACACTGAAATATGGACATTTATCTCAAAAATGCACTGATATGTTAAAGTAGGCCTTTATTCACCCCCCAGAGAAAGTATACAATATATTATTATAATATTATAAAAGCAAGTCTCATAACTAAACAGTAAACAATGACAAAACACTGAATAAAAAATGTATATTGTCACTAAATAAATAAAATCAGTACCTAGTTTACCTGCAAACTCACATGGAGTGTGATTTTAAACAAAACTAAAAAAACTATGCGATAAAATCCAACAGAAATATATTTTACAAATTATATACACCTGTATCTCCATGACAACCACAATAATCCCAGCATACCTTATGTGCCAAAAGGCCCTAAAACGTTTAAGTGTGGAGAGATTGACCTTGCAACCTTAGCAAAGTGACGTATCTGGGATTCCCCAAAGTCACCCTGTCATCAGGTGTAATTTCCCTCACCTTGCCTCACCTTTTTCAAGCTTAATACGCTACTGTAAACATATACCAGGGTAAGAGAAATACCATCAGCGGTGAGGGCAGAAAGAGAATTAAAAAAACAAAAGCTCTATGAATCGCAGAGGACAAGCACAATGACATCTGGCAGGCAGGTGGGTTTCAGCATCACTGGAGTGTAGAGCTTTATGATGTGCCCCCTCTACAGGACATAACGGGCATTACAGCACACAACTTTATCTTTACCTTTGTATTAGTGACAGCTGGTCTAGAAGAAGAAACTGCATCACTAGCTGACTCTCTAACAAACACTCTGTTCAAATTAGATGAAGTTTGTCCTTATTAAGCAGTAACTCTGTTATGTAGACTACTTATATAAGATAGAAAGCATATATAAACTATGTATAGTTTACATTTTACTCAGTAAAAACAGTTTCATAGAAACCCTAGAGCCACAAAGCATCCTACTGATATTGTGCCAAAGACTGGAAACGCTTTTTGCCTTCTGGTGACTTCAGTAACCGCACAAACAAACTATTTAAGCTCATCACCTCTGATTGGTTCAATTTTCTGCAGAAGCTGATGAGCTGATGATATACGTGTCTCTGTGCTATTTTATGCAGCTGTATTTTCCTTCTGGGCATCTGCAATTATTGCTGTTTCATAATAGTGATGGTATTGGCTGCCAAGCAAGCATGGCAGGAGATGGCACGGAGTTATGAAAATACGGAAAACAATCAAATAATGTGAAAGAGTCAAGTAATTCTCAGTGGGGCAAAATGCTGCATTACCCTTGACCCATTTTTCATAGTTCAGTCCAGCACAAAAATAATCAACATCTGGAGCATCTGCGTATATTTTAACGACATGTATCATTCCAAATTTTTGGTCTGGAACAGATAGGCTTGGTAACTCATTGGAAAGCTCAATGTAAGCATAAACACATGAAACCATATGGCCCGACGAGGTACCTAACCCCTCTCCGCAGTCCAAAAGGTTACCTTTGTTCCCGTCAGCAACGGCAACCATCCCAACGGCAACAAATGTCCATTTTCCCAGTGCCCACCAGAGAGCGTGTCCTCTGCTCGCTTTTCTCAGGACAGATTTATGTGCGCCTTTAGTGCTCTCAGCAGCTGTGGGAGTGTAGCACTCTTGGCTGAAGCGGCTTGTGTTAATGATTAGTATGTTTATGGGGCTGCAGGCAGACTCTCTCAGAGACGGTGACACCAGATGCAGCTCCAGCCAGCAGGCAGACAATGCTGCTGGACAGAGATGGATTAGTCTAGCAGGCTCTCGCTGAGATGCTCATATTGCCTTACAGTGACCGGAGGCCTCGCTGCTGGCCGTTTTATGGGCTGACACTGGCACATACTGCTGCCCTCCAAAGACTGCAACAATGAGTCTTAAGGTGTAAATGTAATCACAGGACTGCAGACTTTTAGAAGAAAATTATGGAACGCTATCTACACTCTGAAATGTCTGAAATGTCTTCACTTTTGTTTCCATCAACAAATTCAATGGAGCTTTAGGTCTAAATTTGTACACCATTATAAATATACATATATATAATCGGAAACAAATTTTCATTTACGTTACTAAACACTATTTAGATTCATTTTCAATATTACATTTACTGTTTTCAATTTTGGAACTACTTTTTGTTACATGTTTAAATGTGTTTATCAAATTGTATTATTTAAATGCAAATAAAATTCCAATATGTCATTAAGTTAAAAGCTACTCTCCATTATATTATATTATTATTTTATAATACTGAGACAGGCTCAAGCCAAGCAGTGTGAAGAAATAAATTCATACATTTTTTAAAGAGTGGATTTACTTTAGGCATCTTATTTTGTCCTTAATTTATGCCTTTTTCATACTTCAGATTTCTGCTGCTTTTTTTTATGCATTCAAGACAAGAGACCACAAGGGGCATACATGACAGTACAGTAGTTTAAAGTTGACAGACTCTATAAAGGAATTCTCTCTGCATATCTCTCTCATCTCTGAGCCAGACACTAAATAGACAATGTAGCAGAGCAATGGCCCCTGCCTGATATCTGTAATGAGATTATAGGCACAGTTTGCCCCAAAGATGAACCGGGATCATCCCCCCATGACAGTTTAGCTTTTGACATTTCTGCCTTTCACTATCAAGTGGTTGAGTCCACAGAGACATCTGCCCTCCAAAGAGGAGAGCATGTCTGACCACAGGGAAATCTGTTTCATATGACTGAGCTAAAGCTAAAGCTCTGGGAGTGTTCATCAGACAGAAGCCATCCTTAATCATTTAATTTCAATTAACATTCTTGCAGAGCTCAAATTTGAAGTCTCAGACGCGTTTAAAGTTTGCATTAGGCTTGATGTAAATTCTAAATGAAAATTAAAAAATGTAAATATATTTAATTTTATTTGCAAGTGGTTTAGATCCAGTGCTATTTTATTAGCACAGTATAGTAGTTATCAATATTACGAGATCTTGTATTTTTAATTTTAAATGTTTATTTCAAGTTCATATTTATTCATATTGTTTAATTTGAGTTTCAGTTCTTTGTACGCTTTCATGCAATATTTAATTTTTATTTTATTTCGGCCTTATTTTCAACAATTACAATTTTTTTACTGTTTTCATATAATAATACTGATTAAATCATGTTCTGTCATCTATAGTAAATCAAAATTTGAGTCCAAACTACTAAATACTGCTATAAAACTGTCAACAAGCTGCTTTTAGCATGCCTATTGGCTGTTTATTAGTACTTAAAAAGCACATATGTTCTGCATGAATATTCTATATTCTACATCCCTACCTGAACTTAAACAACTATTTTACTAACTAAGCCCTTGTAAAAAAACTAATATATTTAAAATATTTTTATTTCATTGTAAGTATAATTCAAATCTATTAACATATTTACTGACAGATAACTCGAGGCCAACTGATATAAACATTTTAATTAAACTTTATTACTTGTGCACAATGCATATGTCTTATTAATAAGCCTAAAATGCGTGTTTATGTCACTTTTAATGAGGATTGTGTAATATTGCCCTTTAAATGCAAAGTGTACCTAAAGTATACTCACAATAGTTCCACTTTAGCACAAGCAAATATACCAAGTATGTCTTTAATTGGACTTCACCACTACTTCCGCACAATTAAAGTGTATTAAGTACAAAATGAGTTGTTCCAATTTAGCAGACTTTAAGTATACCAGTTTAGTATGCTAAAAGTACAATTGCATGGCATTTTATTAAGTGCATACATTTGAAAATGTATTTGTATTAAACTGAGCGTGAAATAAATGTAATTCAAATTATATCAAAGTATATCTAATTTTCACTAGGGTGAGTAAGCTGCTACTTAGGACTTTATTGAGACAACAGTCATAGCTACTGGTTTGTTTATGGTTAAAAAATATACGAGGACAAATTAGACTGTTTCTAGAGAACAATGTATGCATGACAAGGCTTTTTTTATAAATCATTTTGTTCTTGCCCATAGTTTCTAATGTAATAATGATCCTTTTGTGCAACGTAAGGTCTAAACTTCACACATTATCAAATTATAAACACCTAAATATGGACCAAAACACACTCAAGAAAGAGTATAAGAGTCTCACACAGCGCTTCTTCTATTCTTTATCTCACAAAACCATCATTACAGAATTAGTTTCAGAAGTTATAATACTCTCAGCCAATGCATTTTTAGACTCCAGCATGAGAAGCAGTGAACCAAACATTGCCAAGTCAAAGCTGTTTACTATCTCTTTGCGTGTTGGAATTATAACAATGCATTTCGGAGTTAAACTGGCTTTGATTGCCGTTTCTGATAGCAATCAAGTCTGCCATACCACTAGATGTATGTCTGGTATTTGTTTTATTGTGTTTGAAGTCTGATGAGCTCATAAATAGAGAGAAAATGACCTGCGAAGGCATCGATGGGGGAAGCATTTCTCGAGCCAGACACACACACTCACACCGCTGCACAACAAGACCCCAGGTGTAGATGCTGGGACCGCTCTCAAACTTTCAAACCACTGTCAAAAACGTGACCTTTATTGATCCATAGAAGCCCCCCTCCAGGCCCAGCTGGAACGGCCACTGTGTTTTTTTTTTCTAAACAAATATATTTGGAAATGTTCTGTCACTGTTTATGGGAATGTGTGCGCGAGGCAAATGTTTGAACCGATACCGTGGAAACAGGCGATGTTTAGAGCTGATAGTCTCTCCCCTTTAATTGTGGGAAATGGGTTTCAGATGTGCGTCGCCCGCTGATCACTTTCGGCCCGGGCTCCCTCGTCATGTCTTATAAAACCACTTCAAGGAGTGCCTGATGGGGGGATGATACCAGGGCTGGGACGGAGGCCTCGGCAGCTGCCTAAATACTCCTCTGGGTCCCTCTGAAATAACAACAGCCACATTAGCAGTAGCTGAGAGCTCCATCACCACATTTTTCAAATTTGAAAACAATTACTCTCCGTTTAGGCATAATGAGAACAGATGCTGAAATTATTGGCTTTATTTAATATCGTACGCTTGACAAGGATTATGTTTTGGCCTATACTTATCAGCTTTCACGCACTGATGAATCATTCTTGTGGGCAGAAGGGTGATGGCTAAAATAAGAAATGTCATTTTATGTGCATATAGGAGACTCAATTATAGCCTATGAAGCTGGATTATGCTCGAGTTTTGTACTTTTGTCTGATATGGGAGCCTGTGTTGCCCTCTGTTGGAGAATCATTAAGAATGCTAATAGCCGCTACAGTAAAAATAATACACATAAATAAAAAAATAGCTGCTGCTGTGAGTGTTTTTGGGTCAAAACATAAGCTGTTTTCAGTACTTGAAGGAAAGTTCAGAGCCTTATTTCATACACTACACCAGCTGTTTTATGACTGTCTCGTGTAGCTGCGCCGTTGTGAAAGTTTCTTCTAATTCTAGCTGCTTTAAGGATGCTTAATGAAAAATGTTTACAAGGTTGCAGTTTCTCCGCTTTAGTGCACTGTATAAATCGTAAACCGATATATATAAGAAATAAAGAGCCTCTACTCTTAGCTTTTAGAGAGTAGAGCGTTTGCCTCTTTCTCATAAACCGAAGTCGCATGCGAGTTAGGGGCTGTGTTTTTAATGCTCTCTAACGATTTCTCTTTGTTTATCACACCATTAAAGCTTGGCAGCAGGTGGATTCTGGAAAATGGCCTCCTGACACACAATCTCCATTTCCCAGAAGGAAAGGAGAAAAAGGCCTCGCCACTTCCAAAGGGTACACATCTCTGTGGTTTTCTCTCTTTAATTTGACAAGTCATAGTGTTGCAGTATGGCGGGCTCAGGTGACATCATCGCCCAGCATGGAACAAGCCGCTGTTAGTGCTTTTCAACATGTGCTGTTGATTTTGGACCAGGTGTTTGAAGTCTGTATCATTGAAAGAACCCAGTGTGTGACCAGAACACATTCAGAGGTCGGTTCCACCACCTGACAATAAATGAGGAAATCTCATTGATCTCTACCATGCGACATGAAATGATGAGTGGTGTGTTCACTTTATTTTCAAATTAGATTAGTGTCTTAATGGGGAACACTTCACAATAAGCTTATAAAATAAATGTATTACATGGGATAAAAATTTAATTCTGTCCTCATGTACTTATATCTTTCCAGACCTGTATGACTTTATTGTTTTATGTGAAAAAGATATTGGGAAGAACATTTATACAGTTTGTGCCCATGTTAAAAGACACGGTTTTAATTGTATAGACCCCCCCAAAAAAAAACACACAAACAAACATGTTTCCAAATATCAATTGTTACAGAACGTCACACGTGGTTCTAACAAACTTGTAAATGTGTGTCGAAATGAATTTGATGAAATTGAATTTACATTTTGCTGCTTAAATAGGCCTAATATACGGCAAGTAAATGCATTAATAAACATAACCTAAATGTTACTGTGTTTAACTCATAAAAAATACATTAAAGACACAAAAGAAGATATTCTGAAGAATGTTGAGTAACCAAACAGTTGATGGTCTCCACTGACTGCGAAAGGGGAAAATACTGAGGGGACTATAATAGTATGATTACTCACATGCTTAAAAAATCATTATGTTTTTTTGTGCTTTTTCAGCAGAAGAAAGAAACTCATACATGTTTAGAAGAATCTTGGTGATTAAATGATCGTAGAAGTTTCATTTTGGGGTGAACTGTCCCACTTCCGTTGTCTTTGTTGTCAGATAAACTGACAAGCATTAATGGAAAACCATGGTAAACCAATGTTAAATCAAAGTCAGTTAAATCAGTTAAAATTATAATTAAATATGCTACCTGTGCTTTAAAAATTTTGTTAGAACCACAAATTCCTTAAAAAATAAGTTTAACTTTTTTTTAACAGAATTGCACAGTACACTTTTAAAAAGGTGTAAAAAATTAATGAAAGTATACTCTCTTTTAATACACTGGAGGACACTTTGATTTCACTCTTTCATTAATCTTATCTGCAAGTACAGTTAGTAATTTAAAGTACACATCAAGTGGACATTTAATACATTGGAGCACACTTTTCATAGGGGAAAGCCAAGAAAGTTTTGTCAATTCATTAATACAGAGCAGTTAACAGATTACAGAGCATAAGTACAATCCCTTTGGAGTAACTTGGGGTCAAGTGATTTTCTCTAAGGGGTTATTAGTTTATGGATGACCCACTGTAGAGTTTGAACCTGCAAATATCTGGTTCAGCAGCAGCCAGGTTGTCACCACCCACTACAGTATTATTTAAATTATGCATTCAATAACATCTTTACATTTACTGTAAGTTAGATTTGCATCAAAATGCTAAAGTATTCTGTTGATTCTCTGCTAAAGACCGACTTATGGACACACACGGTTATGCTTCATGTGCTTTCCATGTCAGTCCGGTACTTCAAACGTGCTGATAAATGGGCCTGGGGTGCAGGAATCTGCTCACTGTGTCTCTCACCCTCACTTTGTCATTCACTGGTGTCATAAAAGACCACAGGACACCAAGTGATGATCTTATAAACGTATTTATACATTTGCCCTGAAATGAAGCGTTGAACATTTCTCCGGCTGATCGGACGTCCGAGTGAGTTTCCCAGCCCTGGGAGAGGAAGATTTTAGGGTTTATTTTGGGAGGTCAGTAAGAGGTGGGACAATGACTACAGGAGTTGTGGGTAATGGATTTATCACAGGGCTTTAGCCTTTCATGAGCCGCATTACTTAGATGGAATCAGGGATCCGTCTGTTGTTTCTGGCAGTGGCACAGTATTCAGCATGACCCTGTCCCCAAACACATGGCCCGTGCTGTCTAGTGATTTATAGAACTCAACACTCTTGCCACGAACATACAACAATGCCATCTGCTGGTGAAACTCAATTTTGACTGCAGTCACAGTTTGACCACCTTGTCCCTGCTCCAAATGCCTGCATAGTTCTGTAGACACTCAATACATTACTCAGATAATACCATACAGGATGTAAAGTTTTTCATTGTATCATTTCACATGTCCTGGTATAAAGATCATGACCAATATTTTACCAATTTAATACACTTTTGATACTCAATTTTAGGTTGTTGTGAAAAATGCAATGCACAACATAGAGAAATTGTTACACTTTTAAAATCCTAAAAATTTATAAATTAAAAAATTTTCCAGGATTAATAGGTTATTTTAACTATTGAATCACCATCCATCAGTTGCCACCAGAGGTGTGGACTCGAGTCATGTGACTTGGACTCGAGTCAGACTCGAGTCATGAATTTGATGACTTTAGACTCG
>JAUCMS010000153.1:6035381-6045763 GCA_032357445.1 Enteromius radiatus | reverse complement strand
TTGACTCGGGACTTGAGGGCAATGAATTGAGACTTACTTGTGACTTGCCAAACAATGACTTTGTCCCACCTCTGGTTGCCACAAATAAATAAATATTTGTAATTAATTTAATTCTATTTAATAAAATGTTAAATGTTACATCTATTATTAAAAGAGTTATATTAATAAAAGATAATAACACAATTAGCTATAATGCCTCTTAAAATATTTTATGTACATTCAAATAACTAAAATACTCCATTAATTTCTATAATATTCATATTACATTTTACATTATTGTTCTATCTAATATATATATGGGTTACAAAATCAACATAGAATTCCTCAATTTCATTTTTAATATCAAACTGTTATGCGAGAAAGAAACAAAGAAATTACCTATTAATCTGAATATTGCTGAGCTACGAATAAGACCTATACGTGTTATTCAGCGTCTTGGACTTGTCCATCTTGTACAGCTGATTTAGAGACCTTTAGGTAGAATCAAGAGAAAACTGTGACTGTGATATGGTTTCCATTGTTAGTAGTTAGACTATGAGACATGAACTTAAACACAGCACCAGCTGGGGGGTCTCACTCTGCATCACCTGCACCCAATCACCCAAAAGACCATCAGCAAGAACTCATCAGTGGGACATTTAGGCAGTTTGTTAATGTGTACTTCAACGCATTTGCACCGAGCCTATGAAAGATATATTGATTTACTGTGAGTTTAAATATACAAAATCCCACATTATATCCCCAGAAATATTAAGCGGATTGCTTGAATTTCTGGAACTATTTTAATAGCATTTGACATTCATCAATATGTTCACTACTTCAATAACAGTTTCTGTTCCACTAGCAGAACCCTGGCATTATTCAGTCATGTGCCAAATGCTGCTAGTGATGTTGAAAATGTTGAAAAAGTCAATTTCACTCCAAAAAAAAGAGAAAAAAGAACCTAATTTAATAATCATATAGTAATAATAATTAGCCATCACAGACTGTGTATCAATCTTGAGTATCGATAATCCATTAAGGATCACATGACTGTAAACAACAGAATGATTTCCTAGAAGTTGACAAATCCTTTCAGTGAGACAATGAAACAATATAACACAAACAAGAGTAACTTTTTAGAGACGCTAGTCACTGTTTGTCTCTTTTTTGCTTTGCCAAAGAAAATATCTCAGCCGAAATCCACAATACATTTAACCATTGCACATCTCTGAGCAGTAGGCTAATAGCTGCTTTCCATAATGATTTGGTTCAAAAAACAAATAACTCAGTGACTCACTCATCAAGAAGACAGTCACATATTGCTTCTTTGTAACTTTGGCCAAATTCAGATATAGTTCAGAAGTTTTTTTTTGTTTTTTGAGGTTCGGAATTGTATCGTGTTTTGTGTTTATTGATGGCTATTTGATAAGTGTTTCCTATTTCATTCAAGCTTTTTTGTTTGTTTGTTTTTTTAAATGAATGAATAAATGATTTACTCAAAGAAGTACTTATCATGACCTACTGGCCTAATGATGTAACCTACAGATAGTCCTCACTGCTACACAAGACAGAGGTAAGACAAAACCAAAATTCAAGAACCTAGCAATTATATAAATCAACACAATCGGTGAAGTGTGACAGCTTTAATAATTAGGCTACAACTAGACAATTCTAGTCAGTATTACGGATTTCCTCCCCTCACGTTCCTGAAGCAGCAGATACCGTCTGATGTCTTTCAGCCTCAGATAAAAACAAACAGGCCTTTCAAGTGATAGCTGCCCAGTTAAATATAGCGTCAGGTTTGTTTGCATGACAGGACTACACCGCGTTGCACTGTGCATGGCTTTCAAGCAGCAGGCTTTGATCAAAGACAGGTGTGTCTGTGTTCAAGAGAGCTCAGCCGGTCATATTGAGCCTTTATTAGTATTAACCAGTGTTTGATGTTCATTTAGACCCAGTGAGGTTAAACAAAGCTGGCAGCTTTTGTTTAAGCTTTTTTCATTGTTAAAAAAAAAACTACAGTCGCTTTTGTTTTGTTCTTTCTAATAATTGTTTAGTATTTTACTCACCAAAATCTATGCGTCTGTGGCCCTGTCCCAAATGACGAGACGAAGCGAAACGCTGTGGTTGACATAACAGTTTTGTGAAGTCAGCATCCAGAACTGTTATTCCTCATTGAGTATCCACCTTTTTCTTAAACCTATAAGAGAATAACAATGTGCATTAAATGGTAAGATGTTTGCACTACAAACCAGTGTGTTCATAATTAAGATAACACATTGAATAACATGATAAGCTGCAAAACAAGCTGTTATTCACTGCTACAAATTGCTGGACCTGGATGAGACCGGAAGCTAGACCAAGAGAATTTACAAATGGCTGTGCTAATTTTTACATCAAGAAAAAGCTGTTTTTTACTCTCTTAAAAATGGGTTTCACAACAAAAGAATGTGGAGAACGTTTTAAATGTAAAGTAATGAATCCTTTTCAAAGATTATGAAAGTTTTCATAGATTTTAAAAGAAGCAATGATGCAGAATCTTTATTTTTTTACAGTGTATTTGTTTGAACAATTTTTCATGCTCTGTACTTGTGTGTGTGTGTGTGTGTGTGTGTGTTTAGGCCGGTCTGTCTTATCATCTCAATGTTGTCCAGCTGCAGTATCAGAGATGTGCTGTGCCGCCCACCTGCCCCTGGCTGTGCCGCTAAGCCCTTTCTGGAGTCCTGATGGACAACCCTGTGATAGGAGCAGCAACATGATCTCTGTGTTTGCTTTTGATGTGACCCACAACAAAGAGGTGGACAGATTCTTGTGCTTTACAGGGCAAGAGAAATGAAACAGCCACAGCCTATTGTGCACAATGACATAGTTAAGTTCAATGAGTTTTTCTCTTTATTGACCTTGGCACAGATTATATGCTCATAGCTCTTTCCCATAAATCTCTTAACATGTTTAGTAATTAATTGCAGAAGGGTGGTGTACACGCAGTTGTGTGAGCATTCTTAAATCTGTATTACATAGTTCCATAAACTGTATTTAACACCTTTGTATTTTAAAGCGCTTGTTCCAAGTATTTCCACCTAAATGTGGACAAATTGAATAAATGGCTGTCCTTCATATGAAGAGCTTTTTCCTCTGGTAACAGCTGGGGAGGTATAGTCAGCATTTGTTCAGAGATTTGGCCGTTGGCAGCAGTGCCTCGGCTGAAAGCAGGATTCTGTCATGAGCGAGAATATTAGACAGATAGGGACCCCGGGGGTGTATAATTTCGCTAGCTCTTGCCTAGGGTTATTAAATTTTAGCCTGAGGTGCTGAAGGGCGTTGCTGACAGGGGCTATCATCATCTTTCCCTATCATCAGGATTTTGCACTTCTTCCAAACGCTTGCACTCCTGAGACTTAGTAGATGGTGCCCTCTTCTGTCCTTACATAATGTAGTGATTACATGAACTGAAATGCGAGTTTCAGATACTTTGAGAAAACCAGCTATTATTATATTTATAATAAATTCATAATCTGCATCATGTATTGGTTATTGGTCAAGATTTAATTTATTATTATCTTTTGGTTTCTATATTGGAAATTTAATTCTGCATATTTATTTCCCTATTTATACATTTCAATTACTTTTGCCTTCACCTAACACTTATAGTAAATACACTTACTAAACAATAGTGTTACGGTGCAGTGCCGGGGAACGGAACGCTGGAGACGAGGAGTATCCAAAAATAGTCTTTTAATGACAAACTCAGGAATACTCAACAAGGAGTGTAACATAATGATCGTAACGTTTTACGACTAACAAGGGAAGCTAGAAAACACAGACATTAAATACACGTGGGCATAATGATCATTACTGAAAACAGCTGGGAAACACAGAAGGAGATTAATTAACTAATGATGCAGAGACAACAGGAACTACCAAATATGGGCACACCGGAAGACACAAAAACGAAACTAAAACAGACTGGACCGTGACAAATTTTAATCCAAAACAAATCTTAACATTACAAGTTTTTAATACTGTGCAGTATGTTGTATAGTGTTGTGATGATTTAAAACAAATGTTTTAGTTTGACTTTTTATTAATTGACATAAAATATAAATGTATATATAAAGAGGAAATTTTTTTTTTTTTTTTTGCAAATTAAGTCTTCATATTTGTATATCTTTTATATATTATTTTATATTTCAATGTATAAAAAAATTTTTAATAATAATCTTATATTTAAAAAAAAATATTAATATAAAAAAAATATATTAATCCCAATATATATGTACCCGCGTTTGTAAGATCAGATATTTATGAGCAATATGTGATGTGAAGTATGCAGCTGGACAGTGTCATCCAATTGTATCAGTTTTGTAGGCTGCATTTTTATAACTGACCACAAGGTGGAGAGAGAGTGCAAGGAATGTCTTCAAAGAATACATTAGGACAGTGGTACTAAAACAACCTTGATTTACTACCAAAAATCAGTCTTCATTGAAGGACGTTCTAAAACAGAATATACTGTAAGATGTAACTTACATATCCTTAATTGCCTTGACTTAGCAAGTACTTCCTGCACAACAGTTGTCTCTCAACTGTAGATATACAGTGATGCTGATTCATATTTGCAATTAGGTAATACTGACAAACCTGGCAAATGCCACATCTGACTATAATCTATATCTGATTATAATTTATTAAAAATAGATGCTTAACGACAGCCAATATGATTATGGTTGGTTGTTAAAAAATATATTTTTATTGTCCTTTAGTAACCTACTGGACTGACAGATAGAGACAGAGAAAAATTTAATAATTGTCTTTACAGACACCATTGTTTTTCACAGTAGCTGTGTGAGGTTGCTGCAAGAGGTGAATATTCATTAGACAGACTGCAGTACTGTCAGTTCTAACAGTGTGATGCAGCATTTGTGGGCAATTCCTCTGAGTCTCACAAGTTCCCTGTGTCCTAGTTTTAGAGCATGTTTTGTTATCACATTATGTGCTTTGTAACATAACATATTTTCAAAGAGAGTACTCTCAATACGAGTAGCAAATCAATGTATTGCATTATATTTGTGTAATAATGTGCACTTGGTTATTTTAAAACCCACTTAAATGCATTCTGCAAATAACACTTGATTTTTGTTTCTTATAATACTGCATAATTCAAAGGTAGGCCTACTTTAAGTGTATTACAGTTTATCTGTCCTGCCAGCTGTTATGATCAGACAGGCCTTTTGTCATTCAGCAGAGCCACAGATGGGAGACCAGCATGGGGTCAGTATAGCAAAAAGACAAAGACCAACATATAACTTGCACAGGAACACATGAACAGTGTGTTAGTGTGAAAGTTAATCTAGCTGTTTAATAAACCTTGAATTATGTATTATATGAAACTGGCTCTTTGATTTGCTTTTGTTCCTCCTCTTTTTTAAGGTCATTTATAAGTAGCAGTGAATGTATAAAGAGGGTTTGAAACATTTGATGTTTGGATTGCATTATGTTAGGCTATATATTGCATCATGTCTTTTCTCTGTATGACACTTATCGGTGTCTGACGAATAATGAACAATGATTAAATTTGTCATAAATAGGCTATTTACAGAGCAAATGTTAATGTTGACTGCTTAATCCAGATTTAAGTGTGACAGAGCAGCTTGATGAATTTGGGCTTCCTTTCATAATCTCATGGAAACTTAAAGGAGTAGGCTACTCATGTAACCTCAGTTTCTGCCAAGACTGGTTAATTCGCTTTCAGTAAGTTGTTCCAAACAACAAAAACATGTGCAAAGAGTTAGGGAAAATGTCATTTAATTTTTACGGTTTTCAAAAATGATTTTTAAATGTCTAGGAGACCTTCTGGGCCAAATATTAGATATAACAAATAGCAGTTTTCCTTTTTTTTAATACAATTTCTCGTTACATTTATCTTGGTTAATCACGTTATTGTTTTCTTGTTCAACTATTTCAGTGCTAAGTGGGTTAAATGGAAGAGCTGAGGAGAGAATTGTGCCCTGTCTGGGAATAGCGCAACTATACTTGGCTCATGCGGTCTAAAAATTCCACCTTCTGAAGTGATAATGTGAACGCAGGCGTTCGCTTCTATTGGTGCTTCAGTCTGTCATTCGTCTTCGGACGCCCTGAGGTTGGCTAATTACGCAGACACGTTGGGATAATCCCGGTTAGCAGAAGCTGATGTCAGATTGGTTTGGCTCACCACAAATCCCTTCTAGTTGAGGTAGGCAATGCAGGACTGGCTTGCAGTCACTACTGCAGAAGGAGTGGAGGGAGTGTCTGGCTGCTCTGGAATTTCATTTCTGATGGGCTGTCAGTCCACCTGCTAACCTGCCCGTTTTACTAACGAAATGGAGCTGCCCTTGTGATCTGATACGTTCGATCTGCACCGCGACGTCTCTGCGCTCGCAGGGCGGTAAAATAACATTTTTTGTCGGCGCGCTCTGCGATATGGGGACCGTGCTCTCTATATCCCCTATAGCGACTAAGGGGACCATTCTGAAAGATGGAGGAGACGAAGCCAACGGGAAATTAGAGAAAAGCCTTAAAAAGCAGTCAGTGGTCGTGTCCACGCTCACGTTTAAGCGGCTAGTGACTGCATCAGGTAAGAAAAAAAGTGCCAAGAAAGTCAGTCCGGATCCTCTTCCTCTGCCAGCGAGCAGCGACAGTCAGGTCGAACATCTGAATCAGGAGAACTCCAGGAAATCGCAACAGTCCGAGAAGAAAACGAAGAATGGACCTCTCGCGGTGCCTATCCCCACGGTCCCTCCTCATCCGGACCAGGGTCAGGACCAGTTCACTCCAGCGGCGAAGCAACTGGTGTCGGTTCAGAAGCAGCCCAGCAGCCGGTCGCTCGTCTCACCGAGGCGCGTGATCGTCCAGGCCTCCACCGGGGAGCTGCTCCGTTGTCTGGGCGAATTCCTGTGCAAACGATGCTGCAAAGTCAGGGAACTCACCCCAAACGAGGTTATCCTCTGGTTCCGAAACGTGGACAGGACTCTGCTGTTGCAGGGCTGGCAGGACAATGGGTTTATCACGCCTGCCAACCTCGTGTTCGTCTATCTGCTCGTTAGGGAAACCGTCACCGAGGATGTTGACAATCCACGTGAAATCCACGGGACCTTTCTGACCTGCCTCTATCTGGCGTATTCGTACATAGGGAACGAGATCTCATACCCTCTCAAGCCCTTCATGGTCGACACCAATAAAGACGTGTTCTGGGAACGTTCGTTAGATGTCATCAATAAACTGAGCGGCAAAATGCTGCAGATAAACATGGATCCGCACTTTTTTACAGAGGTTTTTCAAGACTTAAAAAACGAAGGAGATTATAAGAAGGATGGAAGCGAAGTGGATCGCTAAGTGTGCTCAGAATCTGAGCAGAGATCAGTTACTTCTGATTCATTGGACGTAATTGTAATCAGCTCTGCCTGAATGACTGTTACGTTGCACCTTGAGCCGATTTTTCAGTTATTTATGACACTGTTGTGTTTGGCTTTGTTTTAACAGTATTAAGTAGCCCCGGGTGAAGTGATTTGTAATAGTCAACTTCACCGGTGTAGCTGCAGTTTTATGCATGTCGTATAAATTTACATCTGTTGCTGTAATTCACAGTCATTCATAAAAAAGGGAAGACACAACGTTTATTCCATGTAATTGTCAGCCTCATTTGTCATTTAGGTCACTATTCTCCTGAGACCTAAAGAAAAGTTGTATATTGTGGTCTAATGTTGCTTTAGAAATGTTTACATAATATAAGTGTTTGGTGTAGCCTTTCAAACATAATATTGGTTTAGTTTCAAAAACATATAGCCTACACCGTTTATGTTATATTATACTGGCCACATTATTATTATTAAGTCTGGAAGCTGCTATGTCAAGGATTTAAAGGTATAGCACGGACAAGTGAATGCATGGGTCTCAGGAGGGTGATGCTCCACTTGAAGAGATGTGAATGGAACTATCCAAGGTGCTGACCTATATCTGTGCTCATTTGCTCTATTGACAGACTCCTGTCTCCAGCCATTCTGGATTTGAAACTTGAAAGTGTTTTCTCTTCACTGAGATGTTCTACGTGCCAATTCTTGGGTGATCTTATTGTTTTGATTCACAATTGGTTTGAGGAAAATGATCATGCTTGGAGTTTATTTTATACTTTGACATGATTCTTTAGTGCTCTGAATGAAACCCACACTGACTGGTTTTCTTGATCGATAATGCACAAGCTCATTAGTGCACTGACCACGTGCCATTTTACGACATATTTTAAGATTATATAACATCCATAGGTTCAGCTGATCTTTGGGACAAGTCATCTTATCCTTTATCTCTACAGTGTACAATAAAACTCAAAATCTCTTACATTTGTAGTCACTTGTTACTTTTTCGTAAGACTAACAAGCTATATTTCTGTCCTCCCTGTTTATTTTACGTGTTTGTATGTTTATTTTGCCCTATAATAGTAGTCTTTGAAAAAGGAAACTAATAGAAATTATTAAACTACATTTAATGGATGAGTCCTGCTGACGACTTCGATCCAAGGCTGCGGCTTTGTTTTCTCTGGGCTTTTTTATCATACAGAAGTCCCGTTCACCTGAAAGCAGAGTTGTGAATAAAACACTCAACGTGAATGATCTTCGAGTTCATTGGCCGGAATTTGCTGCAGTCTGTGAGAGGGGTTTCTCTGGGTCAGCGGAAGACAAGTGAACTGGGGCTTCATCTCTCTAGTCTCTGTCGCTATAGTAACCGTAGGATAGCTCATTCACAGCACTGCGGAATCTCACGCGCTTCGTCTTCAAGCAGCGCGTGCCCACGTGCACACAAGATATACGCGTTAAGGAGGGTATTTTGTGCCATGTTTTTAAGTAGGAAATTATCTAGCCGTCAACAAATGTCCCAGTTTTGGAACTATTTTACAGCTTCTGTTGAAAGCAACATGCAAATAGGCTACCCCGTTTACCCGCATGGCTCCAACACAGCTCCCCTTAGTGGGCCCATAGGTTATATTCAAATCTATCTATCTATCTATCTATCTATCTATCTATCTATCCTTTTAAAACGTGGTTTTTTTTTTACTTTAGAATTTTGTTTACTTGCTTAATCTTAAATATTTATGAAATGTGCTAGTGAATTTTGAGTGCAAATTGATTTTTTGATTGATTTTTGTATCTAAAAATACTAAAGTAAGTAGAAAGTAGAAAAGTAGAAAGACTGAAAGTAGAAAGACTGAAACTGTATTTCTTCCTACTCCAAATGTTTTATTTACCATATTAAAAAAAAAACTAATTCCAGAATTTCTTAATTAAATTTGAATTCAGTTCTAAATGGGGGACAATTGATTCATAATATTTAAAAAACAATATTACTGACACTAATATGTTTTATCTGTTGAATAGCCGTGCCTCATTAGTTGCACTTATGGATCCTCAGTAAACAAGTGATTTCCCCACAGACCCTAGCCAAAGTGCCAAGCACAGGATTAGTTCTTTTTCTGTACTTGTTAAAATGGTTCCTTAATCTGTCAGAAGGCTTTCTTTAGTAGCTATCGTCAGCTTGACCTTATGACACTGTGCCCTGGCTATATATACTGTATATAAGAGGTCTTATCTAAGTCTTTCCACTAACTGATCCCAGATTAGTAGAAATAGGTTATATCACATTGGAAATCAAAGTGTCAGTAATAATATTCTTTTAGCACCTTTCCTATAAGAATGTCAAGCACAGCACTCCTTTCCAGCTTATTTATCCAAATGTTATACTTTTTTAAATGAAGAATATACTTCTTTTTTTTTAAGGAATAGTTCAATCAAACATTTGTGTTGGAATTTACTGACCCTTTTATGTATTTATTTATTCTACTAAGCCAATATGATTTTTTATTTATGAACAAAAAGAAGGCATTTTGAAATATGTTAATGCTGCTCTTTATTATCCAGTGAAAGCATATAGCGACCAGAGGCTCAAAACAGAGTAAAGTGCCATAAAACAGATAATATGATTCATGCAGGCTTGGAATGACATGAAGGTGAATGAATTACGACAGAAATTCTAGAAAAGGCCCATTCGAGAAAAAATAAAAATAAAAAATTCATTCAACATGTAAAAATGAGCAGAGCCCACAACATAACTATAACAATAACGGCATGTAGGAAAAATACTGTTGTTTTAATTTAAATTTTTACCTTTAATTTTTGGTTTTCTAGCTAATACACTATAAAACAGACAGCCAGTCAGAATTCACCCAGAACTCAAGCGTTTAAAGTGACACACGACAGAACTGCAGCTCTTGCTTACGATATGCTACGCTCGAACTACGCAACCCAGTCGCACGGCAGGTCGTGACAATATCACGAAATTAGCACAAAATCTATTTATTCGTGTCAGGGTCACGA
>JAUCMS010000153.1:6013192-6031940 GCA_032357445.1 Enteromius radiatus | reverse complement strand
CCTTCACGTTTGGGGGGGCAGTCACAGCATTTAGGGGGGCATTGCCCCACCTTGCCCATGCCTATGTCCGGGCCTGGCAGGGGTGCCTCCAGGACATATTTGGAATCCACTGTCTTGGCGCTGTCTCTCATGGTTGAGGTTACGGTTGAATGTAGATACATGGCGCCCTCTTGTGTCCAGAACAGAGCACGCATTGTCTAGAGGGAGAGGGGAAACCTTTCACTTTTTACGCGATAATATTTTTTTATTAAGCCGTTTTCTTTTTTTTCTTTTTACAATGCCCATCAGTACATTTAGTTAAATATAAGCAATTATTCAACTTTAGCCTATAGTTAAGCCTATGGGCCTAGTTGTAAACCCCCATGCGTTTGCTTTATAATATACTTTTTAATAAGATAAGTGTATTTTGAGCGCAAATTTGCTATTTTGAGTCTAGACACAAAAGAGAGAGATAGAGAGAGAATGAACAACAAAGAACACCCAGGTGTTAATAGGCTACCTTGAGTACAGAAACACACAAAACAACAAATAAAACAGTTCATGATTTTTACATGAATCATTTAATGTACAGTCACAAACAAAATACATTTTAACTAAATAATCGATTGAGAGAAAACAAGGCAGACTGATGGTCAGTCTTTTCGTGCTTAAGTGGACCGAAAAAAATCTTTAGGGTTTATTAGGGCAAGCGCTTTTAAAATGTAGCCCTATACCCAATATTCAGCCACCGTCCACGATTCAATGTCGACGTTAAATAAATAACGAAATATCAAAGCGCTTTACAAGTGTTAACAATGCTCGGTTACAAAAGTGTAGTAGCGAACATATTTTTGCTTCTTACCATTTGTTCTCATACCATGTAGACATTTCTCCAACATTGCGCTCATTTCTTCACTTCTGCATCGAAGACTTTATGTTATCCAGCTGATTTTAATTATGAATTAACCAGTGAACTAGCAATGGTATTATGTTTTCCATAAGATGGCGCTAAATTGCTTTCTTATCTTAAATTAATCAACATTAAAAATCCACCAAATGTTATTCCCAATTTATCCTTTCAATCGAATAAAGGCGTTTTTATTATTTATTTTTGGGATATGATTGGAATAATAGTCTACTATGTTAAAACAAGTTGCGCTTTGTGTCGGTGCGCACTCCTGTGGCAAATGAAAGAAAAATCAGTTATAGTGATTATTGATATTATTCAGGTTATGTAAACTGTTGATATTGTTAACGCAACTTATATGTGACGCAGACACGGCACCGAAGGGTCCTGGCGGCTGCAGGTTGTGGCTGTGATACAGGGTCGGAGGAGATCCGGGCCAGTATGAGAACCCCGACGGACCAGCACCTGGAGCGACCAGACTGAGTTTGGAAATGCCTGAAAACTGGAGGGGAGCGAAGTTGCTCTGGAATTTGTAAATAGCTTGTTCGGTTGAGGAGGGCTGGCACACTTGCGCCAGGCCATTAAAGTCAAATTTGTACGCGTATCGCTTTCCGTGCACCTTAGTCATGATGTTTTTGTCGTAGTAATAGCGCAGAGCTCTGCTCAGTTTGTCATAGTTCATGTTCGGTTTACTCTTGCGTTCCCCCCACCGTCTGGCCACCTCGTCTGGGTCTATGAGTTTAAACTCTCCATTGGTGCCCTCCCAGGCGATGCAGGTCATGTTGGCGCTGTCAGACAGCAGCTCCAGAAGAAACTGCCATAGCTGGATTTGTCCACTTCCTAAAATGCAAGTAAAGTAGGTTTACAATAATGTAGGGAAAACAAACAGACATTTTGTAATCAAGAGACTAAAGAACAAGAGCTTTCTTCAAAAGCTTAATAAAACATGTTTAATATTACATTATAGGTTCATTTGTGCATTTCTTTATTGGTATTTTTGGTTCCATGAAGAGCCGTTCATTGTAGTGTAAAAAATCCTTAAATTAGAACTTAAATGTTATTTAAAGACATATTCACTGGAACATTCTTTTGGGAACACATAATGGTTCTATGACATCATAAGTGAAAGACTGTTATTTTTAATAAATTATTTTCAAAATAAAAAAGACCAGATTTGGCCTCATTATAAATATAAAGATATAAGCAGTCAGACCACTGAATATAATAATAATACATAATACGACGCCTTTCAGATCAACCAAGGTCACCGCGTACATCAAGAGCAATAAATAAAACAACAATAAATAACAATGTCATTGATTTAGAAAAGGGAGACACAGTTCCAAAAATTTCAACAATACAATAAGAGAAAGAAATGGAAAAAAAAAAAACAATGCACACAATAGGTTTTTTGTTTATTTGTTTTTTGCACGAAAATGAGAACATTTGTCTCTCAACAGTTCATCGCAAAACTCACCTTTTTGAACTCCTGTGTTGATGGGGGTCCAAGAAGAGCTTTTGCTTTCCTTCAAAAGATTTTCCGTAGGGTCTGAAAGAAAGCGTTTAAAAATACGTCTGACATTTAGAGTTGAGCTGTGATTGATATTGTAAGTGCCTTTTGAAATATTGAAATAAGATAAAACGCAACAGATTAAACATATTTCCCCGTCTGTGTATTTGCAATTCGTAATTCTAGACAAAACACGTAATGCCACCTATTAATAAATAACAAATCGCAGCAAAAGAGGTTAAATATTATGAGTATTGTCTTGTTGCTGCTCGATGTATTTGCCCAGACTTCAGCGCTGAGGTCAGGAAACGCGTCCAGGAAAAAGGATATCCGATTTCCGACAAAAGAGGACATGCGTTCCAGATGGAGAAGTCGGAGACACCGGCGATGGTGCGCAGCATTGCACCCGCGGACCCCTAGCATCGCCCTTTCCTTTTTAGTCATTTCAGCAATATTTCTCATTTTACGCACAAAAAGATTGTGTACCTGAGAGATACATGTTAAACATAAGGCTTCCTCCGCAGTTCTGTCGCATTGTGGTGGCGGTGGAGGACGTGAAAGGGTAGGCTTTCATTGGCGCAAAGATTTTTATTAAACTTTATCTCAAAACTGTGATCTGGAATAAATGTGAGACAGATTGAAGTTTCCAGGCAACTGTCACAAGCCCCATCTCTGAGACAATATTCAGACAGCAATTTCCTTCGGTGCATTGGTTTAATTAAAAGAGCAATTTACCTCTGTCATCCCTCCCCGTCTCCACAATAAAAAGGAACCGATAGAAATTCGGCCTTATCAATCCACCATCAAGGTTTAATAAAGTTTCTGCGTTAAGATCAGAGTTTCTATGGAGAATTGAAGTGTTTGACATGGAAACCGGTTCAGATCCTTTTTCTTTTCCGCCTTTTTACCTCTTTGCAAACAGAAAGGCCTGTTCTATGTTGGTTGAGAATATTTACCTTTAACCATGCCTCAGTGCATTATGGTAAACAAGAACATTTTATCCCAAATTTATGCTGCTTTAATGAGCAATAGATGGCAGAGTAAACCCTCTGCCCTGCCTTATGATCGCTTCTCTCGGACTGTTACATAATGCATGTACTGGTTGAAATCATTTTTGTTCATTTTAACAGCCTATAGCGCATAATATTCTACCTTTCTAAATTCGCGTTATATTATATCTTTCTAAACAACAACAATGATCTTTAATCATTATGATGACACGTTTTTATTATACAACTGCTTGAATTATATGAAATATAATTCGTTCCTTTTTCTACAAAACCAAATCTTAACAAATTACGAAACGATGATGAATGTAGATTTACTGTAAATTCTGTTTTGAATCTTAACTGTTAAAATAAAAGCAACAATAACAGAACAGATTGGGTAGATCCTATATTTGACAATAATTCATACGACATTCACTGGTGAACTAAAGTAACAAAACCTCAAAAGGAAGATTTTTTTTTTATTTAATTTTTTTTCTTGTGCCAAGTAAACATGCTGACTGCATGTGCAATAATGTGGATTTATTGTTTAAAACTGACAATAAAATCAGGCCTAAATATTTAGTAATAAAGGGTGTAGAAGTCCTGTAATCGTGAAATAGGTCAGGTAGGTGACTGTCGTGTTGTCTCTGGCGTCCCAGACTTGCTTTAGCTGCCTGAGTCATTAAATAGATCGCAGGCAACTTAAAACAAGCCCCGGATGCAAGGCGATTCTTCAGTTTGTCCAGGACACTGGGTACTTCATGCTGGTGCGCGCTCCTAAATTAGAGAACATTAAAACATAATTAGAGAATCAAGGGAAAATAAACTAAAAATAAAGAATAAAGGAAATAATTGAAATCTGGCATATATCTTAAGATTTGACTGTGTTTTAATATCAAGTAATATCTGTAGCTAAAGAACCTGTAGGATTAGGCTACACACTGTATAAGTGAATTGTTCATTTAAGCGATACCAAAACAGTTTTTTTTTTTACTTTTTTCCTAATAATGTTATTTTTGTTTTTAATTTAAATGTTAAAGCCAAAATAATCTAATAGAGCACTCTTTGTATAGCCTAATTGTTATAAGTTTCAGTTTAGTGTTCGGTAGATGATAGATCTAAAACATAAATCTATGTTTTCCTTTCATATCCATAGCATAAACAACATTGTGTTACAGATATTCAACAAACTGTGTTCCCTACCCCCTGCTCTCCTTCTCATTTTGTATGTAACATTTTAATCAGTTTGATTTAACTGTAATTAATAGGCCTACGATTTTATAAAAGAAAATGTATTTGATTACAATTTATGTTATTTATATAGCATATTTAGAGTTAATTATTAAAACGATTTACTTTAATATGTCATATAGCTGTATAACCTGACTGCTATATCCTCATCAAAACTAACCCACACTATAGCGCCTGTCTGTGTCTTGATTTGCTCCCTCAATAATTTGACTTACCCCGTCCTTTTATGTCAGACCGCAGCCTGTCTCAGATCCAGCTGCCTTCAGCACTCTTGTCTGTCTTATAATCATTGCACTAAGAACGAGTGGCACACTTTTAATCAGCTATGTGTATGATATGTGTATTTGATAAAGGTGTGTACGGTTCAACATTTATTAGGAGATCCTGGACTGGGTGTGGGATCGGGTGTTCAAACAGCAACTGCTCCGTCCACATCTGATCCTGTGAGTGAGTGGGTGTGTGCAGCCAAATACTGCTGGAGTCCTGAACGGTTACACCGCAAACAAATAAGAGGCGGATCACACCCGGATCCCAGGGTTACGAACCATTTGATTGGATGAACAAGAACCCGCACTTCCGTTAGCCCATGATTGCTATACAGATTCGTTCGTTGCATTAGGTCTAGGCAGTTTTTAACAATGAAAAAAATATATATAATAAAGAAAGAATATGTGCGACATGTGTTTAATCCACAAAGGTCAGGACCTCGGACAGCTCCAGACCATCGCCCTCATCGTTCATTTATAGTACATTAATCTTTCCCCCCATTATTTTCAGAACTTATGGGCTGTATCATATTCTCTGTCTATAAATACACATAATATTTACCTTTTTCTCGCTTTATCAACATCAGTCCTGAACGTGGCTCAAGAACAAAGAATAGGAAATATAAAATTGATGTTATTTGTTTTTTAGTCCACGTTTAGTCCACCATTGCTTAAATATAAAAATACATTCAGTGTATATATATATATATATATATATATATATATATAATTAGAAAATAAAATAATTTTAAATTCAATTTCAATTAGGTGCTTGAATATTTAGATTTGTTATTATAATCACTTTCTATATGAAAAATGGATATGTACCTATATATACTTAAAGAAAAATAATATAAATTTCATATGAATTTTTTATGTGAATGAAGCTGAAATCCTCAAAAGCAGGTCCACAAAGAACAAATAATGAGGCATTAACATAAAGGTACTCATGCTCTTGTTTATTATATAACAGTCTCACATCCATCATATAGCTGGTGTAGGACATCATAAGCAAGAGTTTTTGTTGTTCGGCTGGCATAAAACATCCCAATTGTTAAATATAATGAAGTGGCTTATTCCTCCATCAGTCTAGTCTGACTATTTTAGAAAAAGAAAATAAATCTTAAAATGTCTGCAAGATTACATTTATCTAAAGCTCTAATTACATAGAACTATGTAAAAAAAAAAAAAAGCATCAGATCTGCTTGTTTTACATCAAAAATGACCCCCTTAGCAGATTCATGAATTAAAGCAGAGATGTAAGGAAGCAAGGAATTGCCACAAGCACTCTTTTACTATAGTTTAAATAATGTCTTTATTGCCTATAGTATTGACACGGCATGACATGGTGTACACAGTGCTGTTGGGTCTTATTGCTGAATTCTGCGCATAGACTGGATCTGATTGGTGTGTGCCTGGGTGCCGTACTCGTTGTAGCATCTGTACTCTCCTTGGCGTCTGTCCCTCTCAAAGATGTACTGATATCCACGGTAACCGGGAAACTGATAGCCTACCCAGCTGCCAGAGAAAAGGGCAAATCTCATTTACTGCACTGCACACAAATACGACAAATGTGTGCAGGGAGCTGCTGCATTAGTGATACATTATTTGTCACAAAGAAATGGAGATTCAGAAAGTACACAACTCTGCATAATTTGAATGTGAAACACAATTATATATATATATATATATATATATATATATAGTAGCAATGGGCAATTAATCGCATCCAAAATAAAAGTTTACATAACATATGTGTATGTACTGTGTATATTTTCTGTGTATATATATAAATACACACATGTGCATGTATATAATTATTAAATATACATACATCTAAAAAATAATGCATATGCATTTTTGTCTGGCTTTTTTTTTTTCAAAAATACTGAATAATTAAATTAGTATTTTAATGATTAGTTATTCAATATTAAGCTATTTCTCCTAGTTTATTAATGACAATGATGTTAAAAAGCTGAGGTGGCTTACGCTCCAGAGTTGACCTTGATTGAAGGAACTTCCTTGCTGCACCAACCCATGGCTTGAAGGGAGGGATAATCGTCACACATCTCAAATTTACGTCCCATGAAGTCTTCACACTCATAGAGGGTAATCTTACTGTCACTGTGGTTCTGTCAGGGAGAGGGGAGTATGGGAAATGAGATCACAGAGCATATTTGTTATGAAGTAAACCAAATTGCTAAGATGATGAAAGAGGTGGAGTAAGTCTTCACAGATTTGACATAATTTTGCTTACAGCACATTTAATAGGTTTGAAAGAGAGCATGTGCTCTGTTCTGTAACTGCTGTTGCCACTCCAGGCCTGGTAACAGGGATAGTCTCCTTTTTCCAGGATAAACTGCTGGCCCTGGAACTCAGGATACTCGTACCCCACCCAGCTGAGAGAGACAGAATGCCATAGTCAACGCAAACCAGGAAACAACAGCGTTTTACATGGCAGAGATCTCTACTGATCAGGACACAAAAGCAAAGCAAACACAATGGTGTGGACTGAATGGAGCGGCTCTGTGTTCTTTTATCAGCTCATCTATCATCTTTGACAGACGCAACACAGCAGGCAGCTGCCAGCCACACAAACTATCACCGCTATCTTTCTGTTGTTGATCCAGTTTATATAAATATAGCAAAAAACAGCATTGAGTCTATAGTTACTACGAGCTATGAGTTATTGTTTATACATTTTTTATTTTTATTTTTTTTGTGGGGCACTGCTATCAAGTAGATACAAACAGTCACTGTACTTCTAATATAGGCATATTTTAAGCAATAAACAAACAATAATATTGTATTTATATAATAACAATAATCACAACAATACAAATTGTATTATATGCTTATTCATCTTTATTATAAAAAATTAAAATTATATTTAGCCTCTTAGGCTCACCCAGGTCAAAATAGTAAAACATTAATATTCTGACATTATTACATTTTAAAATAACTTTTTACATTATTATTATTTTAATGTATTTTAAAATGTAATTTATTTATGTGAAAGCAAAGCTGAATTTTCAACAGCAATTATTAAAGTTTTCATTTACATGATATTATGATATTCTTAATTTTACAAACATACATATATATATTTTCAAATGTATAAAATATTTCTGCTGCTAATATTTTTTGTGTTTGCTGTTTTATATGAACAAAAAAAGTTCAAAAGAATAGCATTTACTTGAAGATTAGAAATGTCTTTACTGCCAAATGTCTGTTTTGATGTATAGATATTATATCTGTGCACATAAAACATCTAATTTGACAAATATCTCACTGTTTTGATTAATAAAAATATACATGTCTAATACTGAACATGGCAATAATATATCCTCTCTGCTTTATATTTTGCACATGAAAAAATTTCCAGAAGCTACACTTACGGGCAGTTCTCCACCTTAATGGAGCGAATCTTTCTGAAGTCTCTGTCCAGAATATTCTGGCACTCAAATCTGAATTCACAGCTCTTGCCCTGGAAGTTTTCCTCCTCGAACACGGTCATCCTAAACTTCCCCCTCTGCTCCAACTGCTCCTGCGGATTCATGGCTGCTGTCGATCACCGCACTCTCTATCAGGAAAATGAGGAGAGGGGCATTACCAAGACCACAACGTGAATTCATGCACCCATGTGAGAAATTCTTGTGAAAATCGATTCCTGGATCGAGTGTTGACAGTAAGTGTTTCCGGCTGACATGATCTTTTTCATTTGCTCTGGCTGTGCTCTTTCGCATTGTACAGGAATCTGATGTTTCACTTTGAGGGCTAAGACAGTGGCATACTTACGTACTGAGGTGGGACAGATCCAGTATAATCAATGTGGTGGCCAAGCCCTTGTCCAGTGTTTTTATAGGACGGGGCCCCTCATTTAGTGCATAATGCGCATCAGGCCTGCACACTCAGCAGCAGCCAACAGAAAAACCGCATTAGTCTTCGCTATTGTGGAGCCATGTGCAGCCTATTGTGGAGGTCTTAGACCAACTGACTCATCAAAACTCCACTATCTGCCCCCACGCCAGACCCTTAGCTATTTACAATGGCTATGCTTTGACATGAGACTTTGATGGGATAGAGTAAATAATAGCAGAATTGCTGAAGATTAGACTGGGCCCTGCTTAGTCTCTGGTGCCTGCTTGTGGATGCTCTCTCTGGGAAGACCCGGCTGCTGTTGGCCAACAGGAGGATTTCTCTCACCCCTTAATGATTTTAGAATACAATTCGCAAATAATTTTTGATCCAGGTTAGCCACCTTTTTCAGACAATGCAGAACTAAACTACTTTCTTTCAACATGCAAGACTTCTGATTCATTTAGAAGAATACCAAGCAGCATAAAAGGCTGTTTTTATTTGATTGCTTGACTCGCACATTTGAGTTACAAATGGCTACGCTAGCACTAACTTAATAACTTAAAAAATGCCTAAGGTCAAATAGGTCTATAATTCACTTTGCTAAATACACCTCAGATAATGATACACACACACACATATATATACTGTATATTGTTTATCTACATTTTTTAAAATCTAATCGCAGCTGTTCAGAAAAATATAGGCCTATGACATACATCTGTTTTATGTTTTTGTACAATAAAGGCTAAAACAAGTTGTAATAATAGGTAAATCATTAAAAATAATTGAGTTAAATGTTTGAAATTTGATCAGCAAATGCAGATTTATCAAGCACATGTTGTTTCACTTAGAGCATGATCATGTTAATAAAAAGTAGGCCATTTCAATTGATTTGAAACATTAGAACTAGTCCAGTGGTCAGTCTTGTTGATGACATCTGGTGGTGTAATACTTTACTGCATGACCATCATAGCTCGGTTTCAGTACATATAAACATTTTAGGACCTTAACGAACACAGTATTATTTTGTATTATTCATAGAGCTACGCTTACTATAATGTTGTTGTAAACATCACAACCATATAAAAAATATTCTGAAAAGCCAAGGCATGAATATGTGTGCATGCACATGAGATTATTCTCACCTGTTAGGTGTTGTTTGGTTAAGAACAGGTGCTGTAGGGATGCAGGACACACAGCAGGTGTCCTGTTTTCCTGATTTACTGAGAGAAGCAATGTATAATTAACTTTCATCCCTAACCTAATTTCATAAGAGCACAGAGTAATTGCAACATAAAAGTGCATGTAAATTTAGCAATGATGCATCAAATCCAAAAAAATACAAAAGATTCAAGAAAATCAGAAAAATCTGCAAAAAGGAATGATTTCTAAAGGATCATGTGACACTGAAGACTGGAGTAATGACTGCTGAGAGTGTGTGAGAAAGAGAGAGATTGAAAGTTGTGATAATATATTATACAATATTACTGTTTTAATACTTTGCCAAATAAATGCAGCTTTTTTGAGAATAAGATACTTTATTCAAAGACATTAAAAATATTATAAGGATACATCCTGATTATGTCTTTGAATGAAGTCTCTTATGCTAATAAAAGCTGAGTTTATTTGTAAGTGTGTTTCCAAATGTAGAAACACAGTGTAACTGTCAAAGAGATTTGACATGCAAATCAGGCCTTTGCAAATCAGAAATATTTCCGCCTCACTCTGAAAGTAAACTGTATCATTGTATCCTCATAGTTGCAGGATTTGGCATATCTGTCTAAACAAAATAAAAAGGCCTATTTAAAACTTGAGAAACTGAATAAAAATATCCACATTTCAAGATAAACATCTTTAGCATTTATTTATTAATTTATCTTTTAGTTAATTTTTGTTGTTCGTTGTCGCTATCATCAAACCGGGAGTGAATTTTGTTTTTCCTGATAGCCATTCATTTACTTTGCAGGTGTGATGGTGAGGTGAAACTGGACGGTACTCTCTGGGTGACGTTTTATTTTGGGTGCCATGGAAACTAATCCTTCTCAGGGCAAATGTGAACAGCTCCAGACAGCTAGTGCAGGTGACATCTGCTCAGATAATGTCCTTTATGTGTTTGAGCACGCTACTGCAGAAAATGGCCATGGCAGACTGAGACAGGCATTTCTATACTGCCAAAAGGCAAGAAAAAAAAAAAGATCATTTGCATTTTCAACAGCAACTCTTTTAACTGTCACACAGCCAACAGGCAACGCCTGCCCAGCAGGTATACAGCTGTTTGCTAAGCACTTCATGGAATAATGCTGCAAGATATGCTTCATTCAGACACAATATAACTGTCACAACATAAGAACATTTTTTTGAATGTATTGCAAAGGCACCAAATGTTAATAAATAACCACTTAAAAGTATTTGTTTCCACTTCAAAAATGGCCAGTTTCTAACATTTTCTTAAGATTTTGTCTTTTATTAAAATGTATAACACTATAATGTTTCATAACTTTTTTTCTGAATAATGCCCATTGAATAACTTTATAGATTACACATGCTTCTGACTTTAAAGAAACACTCTGAAGGATAGAAACATTTAGAAAGGATATTTATACTTATTTACACATTAAACAATAGTTGGCAACAAAAAAACAATTATCTCACTAGAAAATAGTGCTGTATTTTAGTTTTAATGGCAATGTTTTATCGGCAGTATACTGATTATTACATTTATATTAGTCTTAAAACACAAATAGAATGCCATGGTTATATAAGATGACAATATAATGGTTTAATTCACAAACTGTTGACCTTACAGTATATTACAAGTGGTTAAAAAAAAAAAAAAAAAAAAAAAAAAAGCTTTTAACGTCTACATGCCAAATAAATAAATAACCTAAATTAGACATTAGACATCCTTTGCGTACATATTTCATCGCCTAAGCATTATTTGTAGTTAATCAGCATATTATTGGCGTTGTATTGTAGATTGGTTACGCCTCGGTGAAGAGTGTGACAGTGAAATGTCAGTCGATGTGTCCCGCTGCTGTGCTGTTTTACTGACGCGTGTCTGCATCTGCGTAACGCGAGCCGAACGAACAAAACCTTTTCATCTGCAGGTATTGTGCGTGTGGCTCAACGTAAGACAAGTACAGAAAACATACAAAACATACATCCTCCATTCCATTCATTCATCACGTTTCTGATGATGACTTGTCTTCTCTCCTTGAAGGCACAGCCAGTAAGAACAAAGGATCATGTGAGCAATGAATTTTCCAAGTAGGCTGATAACTTTCCTCAACAATACAAACATCATAATAATTAGTATAGTCCGTGCAAATGACAATATGAATAGGATATACATTCACAAATGTTTAATTATAAGGTTACATTTAGGTACTAACATGTTAACAAAACTTGAGTTAAATAATAATAATAATAATAATAAAATCTTACCGTGTCATTCAGCGCACCAGTAGCGTTATACTAGCATCACAGAGCTGGGGCCTTTGTCTTTATATAGCAGTGTAGGTGTATTTAGTGAGCGCGCGGGTAAATGCATTGATCTGCTCTCCGTCTTCGACGCGCGGAACTCTGTCCTGGACACCTGTCACACGGCACTTTCCTCTCTTCCAATATTGACACAGGGAGTCAAATGGGAGGGCCAGAGTAGACTACTTCTATTATGTCAATCATGTCGCTCTGTGCAAACCGACCTTGCGTTTTTGCCGAGATAAAAAGCGGGGAGACATCTGGAGCGCATGAGGTCAGAGCGTGGGATCACGCAAAGGTGAGCCCCTAAACCTGCGCTCTCCTGCAGGTGAACGATTTAGAAATATTATTGGAGCATTAAATGGTAGCCTATAAAATTACACTTTTGCCAAACTAAATATTTTTAATTTTTGCTTTATGTACGACAATGGGGAAAAATAAGTTCAAACGAGGACACACAAATTATCTTTATAGCCTTAGAAATTATACAAAAATACCAACTTTTTGTTTTAAATGTGGTATATGTGAATTTTCACTGCTTTTAATGACGTTAAACTACATCACATCTGTCAAAGAAAGGCAGGACAGATTGTCTGACAGAAATAATATAAAGCCATATTTTGAATTACCACGAAATGCTTAACATGTAGTGAAATGGTTACTGTGCAGTCGTTTTTATTCACTATTTAAACACTTTATTGGCAGCAGCAATATAATAGTTGACGTGTTTCTGCCCCCTACTGGATTTGACAAAAGATAACAAGTAGAGACTGAACATTTTTTGGCTTTGGCAAAGATTGCAATACCTTAAAAGTTGTCACTTTTCAAACAGTTTATTAATGAACCTGATTTTTTTTTGATCAGATACACTTTTTAAATCTGAAGGACAGATATATATTTTAGACGAGATTTATACCTTTATTTAGCATGTACAATTTCACAAAAGTGAAGTTACAAAAATAATCTAACAAATCAAATAATGCATTTCTTTTCTATTTTCCATCTTGAAAAAAAGTGTCACATTTCCACAAAAAAGTAGCACAATCGCTTTCATCACTGACATGAAATGTTTATTGATTGAAGACGTTTACTAATTATTACTGTTAATGTACCCTAGCTTTGAATGGTAGTGTATACCTTCTTATCTTGTCTTACCAGTTACCAGAAGGTCAGATCCAGCTAGGTGAACAAGATAAAGAAACACAAGCCCCAGTCTTCACGGTTCATTATATTCAACCCGCAATTTTGCAATAAAAAAACACTTTTTTTTTAATAATTAAAGTTTGATTTTGACTGACATGTTTACACAACGTTTTACTAGTGAACAGAAGCGGGGCGGAATGACTAAACTAGACCAGACGTGATTCAACTGGCCCCAATTGTTTGGTTCTCTTTCCTGAGTGGGTTTCATTAGTTGGCCTGTGAGAGTCTTTTCAGATATGCCTGCCAGCCTGCCGTTCTGTATTCTTCTGCTGCTCTCAACCGATCCGAGCTGGCAAGAATACCTCGTCCCACAATGATGATATCAGAGCCTTTAGTGCAGATCACATCTTCTGGACTTGAATACTGCTGTCCAAGCCCATCCCCTGGATAATAAAAGAGGAGTAAATTAAGCACAAGCATCTAATGTGTAAAAAAAGAACAAACACTGTATTTAAACAGTCCAAATACAACATTCAATTATAATGCATTTTCTCTGACAAGACTCCTTATTTTGTCATAGGATACACAGAATGTAAAACATACCTCCCGTCAGCATTTGCACACCTGGAGTCATGTGAACCAGACCAGGGTTTTCACTGATCTTTGACCCACTTATGAATCCAAACACAAAATCTGTATGGTCTTCAGCCATCTTGACCTAAAAAAACATTTCAATCAACTCAAATGGAGTAAATCAAATACATTAGTGTTGTCAAAAGTGAGAACAGTGTAACTAGTTCTTCAGAGATAAGACGTACCACTGCTTTGGTGTAATCTCCTGTTGCTAGGGAACTCTCGGAGCTCATCTGAGCAATGAGCAAACAGCCGTGACCCAGAGGCTTGCCAACCGCACTGAGACCCTGCAGCACACCGGGACCTGGCAATGCGTGGGCATTAATGATGTGCGCCCACGAGGAGATCCGATAGAGACCACCTTAAAGAAAATGTGTAGATTATTTATATTAGGAACACTTGGGAAGAAATGAAAATAACACTTGGATAACTAATAAAACTTAAACTAAACCGTCATAATTTACTCACACACGTTAGGGTTGCACAATTATGACAAAAATCATAATGGTCAATTATTAACTGTAACTGTGATTATTAACTACGATTACAACAATTTACATGGAATGATGTTTACATCATTGTTTAAACCAACTGCATGCCATAAATGTAAATGTGCCATAAATTTAAAACCGTTATTGTTTTTCTATAGTATTTAGCCTCAAATATAAATTATAAATAAATACATTACATACATTGGATTGCTTTATTCTTTAAATAAAAAAAAGCTAAATTATGAATATATTATTGTATTATTACACCGCATTCTGAATCAGGCAAGTTGAAATTCTGGTCATATTTTTTTCCAAGAGCATTTTGCCAATCCCAAACCACATCAATCGTAATAATTTATATTCATTTTGTATGTAATCGTATATATATGTGATTTATAATTGTCTGAGAAGGCTGAAAGTCAAAATCTCCTTATATTCAGGCGTGCCAAATTATTATGCAAGTTTTCTTTTTCCAAATAAAATGAGCCAAAATAGAGATTGAACTGTTGAAATGTTAAGAAACTTCCTTCTGCCAGCTGGTGGCACTATGTCTATAACTGAATATTGTTATGTAGATGTCTTTAGATCAGTACTTTTATCAAACATATCAAGTTTGATGCAGATTGAACATGGTTTGCCTATGATGACAGGTGGCGCTATGATTATATCTGAATATTGGCCTTTAGATGTCTTCAGGCAAAGACTCTTGCTAAATATCTGAAGTTTGATGCAGACTGGACATTGCATGTTGAAGGTAGTGTAAACAAGTTGTTTTTGTTGCCAGTTGGTGGCGCTATGATTAAAATGGAATATTGGCCTTCAGATGGGTTCAGGCCAGGAATCTTTCCAAACATGTGAAGTTTGGGGCAAATCGGACATTGTGTGGTTGAGTTATAACAACTTCCTTTTTCATGGCAAAACACAAGCCCAAGATATTTCATAGGCTTTAAGGACAGATAAATTGTGAGTGACTCTTGAAAGAACAGCATCACATCCTCTTGAACCACTGTTTGAAGAATTGGTCTTCCAGAATCTGGCAGGTTTTAGGAGCTTAAATTAGTCAATCTCTGCAATACAGACATTTCAGGATAGGAGATGAGCTCCTGAAACTTACTGCCAGATTCTGGAAGATCAACCCTTCAAACAGTGGTTCAAGGGGATGTGATGCTGTTCCTTCAAGTCACTCACAATTTTTCTGTCCATAAAGTCTATGAAAAATCAGCCTTAATGGATTTCACAACAATTCTTATTAAGTGAGGGTAATTTTTTTACATTTTGGAAAATGATGGCGCTAGAGACTGAATGGTTCCTGATGGTTTCTGACCTAATACTTGGACATTAATTCTTTTGCCATTAACAGGTGTCTTTTCTTCTCCACCTGTTTTTCTGACTCTGCTAACCCAATGAGCATTTCCCCGCACAAAGGTCATTTCTTAACTTTGCGAACTATTATTGCATTAGTTTTGCATACTTGCAAAAACATGACCAGAATTGCAACTTGCATAATAATTCGGAACGCGGTGTATGTTGTACTAAATGTAAAATGTAAAAATCCTTAAGACCTGAAGAAAGAAATTAAATGTATCTTAAGCAGAATAACACATGTGGACATTGCCACTTTGAACAATTACATAATTGTGGCATCTGTAATTGTGAGAACTTGAAAACTTCATTTTATAATAAATATGTATTTTTCCAGTTTTTCCAAGCTCAAAAATATTACTCTGGGTAGAAACTGAGTAAACTTATTATTATTATTAAATTCATATGCAGTAAATCATAAACTAGAAAACGTATGGCATCTTTAAATATTTTGTGGACAGCAAAATAACTAAAGAACTATTCCAACACTATATATATAAAAAAAATCTCTGCTCTAAGGACATGGGGAGCAGATAAGTAAAACCAACATTTGGAGACTAGTAAGGAGCTCCATCACCCTGTGAAACAAACCTTCATACTGATGCTTGACTGTGTTTCCAATATCTGCAAATTTGCGATCCTCAAAAATCAGAAAGTTGTGCTTCATAGCCAACTCTTTCAGACCGCTGGCGACATCTGCAGTGAAGTCCTGCAGGATGTCCACATGAGTCTTCAACACGCAAATCAGTGGCCCTAATGTATCCGCTATCTCCAGCAGCTCCTCAGAACGAGTCACATCTGCAGACACACACAGATTGGTCTTCTTGTCCTCTGTGATCTTCAGCAGGCGGGCAGTGAGAGGGTGAGTGTCTGTTAATGCAGCCCGAGCCCCATAGCTGAGCTCCTTACAGCTCTTTTTATGAGCCAAGAAGCCATTCTGCTTTGTTGATATGTAGGTGTTGTTTTCTTGAAGGAACCTCTCAACATTCTGAGAAGTGGCTGTGTCTATTCGACAAGCTTTAAGCAACACATCCAGAAGTCTGGAGACAGAAATGACTGAATGTAGAGTGATGCCACGGTCAGCTAGTCTGGCACTGCCTCCTTGCTCTCTGTCCATTAACACGACAGCATCTGTGATCTTCAGACCTTCCTTCTCAAGCACCTCAGCGGTTTCTAGAACACTGCTGCCACTGGTCACGACATCCTCTACGATTAGACATCTGTCACCGGGGTGGATAGTTCCCTCAATGATACGTTTCGTTCCTTGGGGATATCGAAATACAAATCAACAGGTCATTAAGATAGTATTTTAGCATTTATTATTTCTGGAATTTATTTTAATTTTTATAGTTTCATTTGTGTTCAAAGAATGCTTCTATTAGTTTTTACAAATTTTTACTTTAGTTATAGATATTTTTGTAACCAGCTAAATAATATATATATATATATATATATTATAATGATATTATATTACACACATACACACATTTATTAGCAAATAAAATAAGTCTGTACAGTTTTTAGTCATTTTATGTTTCGATATTAGTACACAAGTAAAAAATAAAAACTGTAAATATTCAAGTTTCTTCCACTTTAATGTAATATTTATGGTAATTGTGTGTGTTTCTCTCATTTAATGTCTATATTTTTTTTTTTAAAGTTTCAGTTTAGTTGTTTTAGGACGTCAAGTTAAACCAAGAAACTTTTACAAGTAGCTTAAATAACATACATTCAGGTTTTCAAAATGTATTTGTATTAAAATGTATTTATATTTATTTTTATTTAAAGTAATGAAAACTATGGTTTTAAGTAACTATAATAATACAGACTCACACTGCCAATCACACCAAGAAATATACAAATAATCATTTTATAAATCCAAATGATTAATAAAGACAAATATTTGGAAACTAAGGGCACCGTTTACTCGTATAACATTCCATGTTGTCAATGAGAAAGTGTCGATTTATTGGGGTTGATAATACAAAAAATCGATTGCTGATTAACTGAGCTCAGTGAAAATTGCATTACTTTACCATAGTCCTTTGCCTCCTTCCTTCGAATAAGCATAGGATATTGTTTGGTAGAGCAGATAATGGTGGCCAGAGGAAGAGCTGTGTAAGGGACACCACACACACTTTCAAACTCCACTCCTGCATCCTTAGCACGCTTATGAAGAAGATTTGCCACCTGCTCATAAATACAAATAACATCCAATTAACTAACGAGAATAATGTAAAAGAGAACTTTTCACTTCTTGAGACTTTTTTAGAAAATGGTTCAGTAGGAAAACGCTTAGTATATGATGCACACTTTTGGCATAACAGTACAGAATAAATACTCAAAGTGAGCACGTGTCTACTTTACCTGGTTCATCAGGGCTGGATGGGAAACTATTACTCTAAGATCAAAATATATAGGTGAAATGAGTCCACTTTTAAGCTTAAAAGACCCAAACTTGACTGCTTGAATGTCGTGCAGATTCAGGATTAAACTATCCAGGCCAGCGTTACTGTCATCCATTTCGACTCGACCAGCCATGTTTGACTAACTAAAGTAAACTACGAGAAGTCTGTCTTCTTTCCCTCCCTAGCGCTGCTTCTTCTTCTTCTTCTTCTTCTTTGTTTTTTTATTGGCGATTGGCATCCAACGTTAAGGTGCATTACCGCCACCTACTGTACTGGAGTATGGGTCTGAATCCGCTACCTCCCATTATACAAAAAAAAAAAAAAAAAAAAAAAAAAAAAATTACATACTAATTTATATTCTGTTAATTAAACCAGTTACTCTCAAAAATTGTAATACACTTCTATTATTATGACCATTCAGTATGTCTGCAATATTACTTCCAGCTTGTCCTTGCTCCCTAGTTTCTT
>JAUCMS010000153.1:5992940-6006703 GCA_032357445.1 Enteromius radiatus | reverse complement strand
GATTGGTTGTAGATTCGTCCAGTAGTATACAGAGGCATCTGATGGACGCAGGTTAAGCCCGCCTCCCAGAAGGCGGACAGTAAGGCAGCTTGGCCAGACTAAGCTCGTATGTGCTTTATAGTAGCGGAAGCCAAGCTAATACTTACATACTGCACCTTTAAAACATTTAATAAATATAAGTTAACCACTCCACTCTCTTTCTGACCCCAAAAAATCCAAGAAACATTACATGGATGATTATAGGAACTTACTGATGTTGTGCTGGCTGGGAGCTCAGACTTCAGATTTTTATAGGGCATCTCTATGACACTGAAGGAGGCTGAGGACCGAACATTGTACGATTTGTTTTGACTTTCAGCCTGGAAGGAAAGGAAACCACCGCTGTGTTTTAAATGTATTTGTGCAGTGAAAACAGGATGTTAACGATCTCGTTTGAGGCTTTGCAATGTCAGTCAAATGAATTGTTTTTACCTTGAGAAACGTGCTCACGGCGAGTCTGGAGTAAATAAACAGAATGGCACTCTGGCCTTTCTCCAGCCGGCTGACCCAACACTTAATCTCCTGACACTCCACACTCCCACAATCCTGTGTGGATACACACAAACCATTGTACTTTCATTTACACATAATCGCATAAATAAATGGTTTGATGGTCTAACAATAATAGCTGAATTCAAATTCATTCAATTTGCATACTATAAAATGGCAACTGTTAAAGCTGTGAACATACCAGAATCTCCAGGTTCTCTTCCCCTTGTTTGTCCTCCAGGTCTCTGCGGTGGACGCTGTGTCTGTTCCTCCCCTCAGCTCTGTCTCCACTGGCAGAGGTCTCATTTTGGTCAATAAATTTGGGATTCTAAGTGAAAGTGAAAGCATAGGTTTATCAATGGAATATTATACGTGATCCAAAATGCGACCACTTTGTGAAAAAGCAAAGTGTTTAACCATCCATGTAACTAATTTGTAACTGTTAAAATGCTATTTGTTTGAATCTACAGTATGTCACAGCCCATCAGAACATGATGATGTTTAACAGCTTGCATGGACTAGAGTGGGGTTTTGGGTTCTGTTTACACCTGTCATTAAAAACAATATGTATACTTTCATGATTGGATTGTAGAATACATACAGTGACATTAAGCGGGTTGAGCTCCCTGTTTGAGCTGCAATTCATATTTCCGTCCACTTCTAACTTAGTGATGTACAGCAGAGAGCCGTTGTTGAATCTGTATGGCCACTGCACCTCCAAAATGGCCTTGCTGAAAGTACTGGGTCCGGTGTTCCTTAGCTAGGAACATAAGTGAGCAGAAAGGAACAAAATCAAATGATGAACTGCCAAAGTTTAATAAATGTATAATGCCTTTGATCAATGATCTTTAATGCATTTTCTACCTCATAGATGTGTTGTACAAGCGGTCCAATGTCATCCTCCAGATGAGGATTCTCTTTTGGCTGCCAGTTAGCGATGGGTAAAAACACCTGCTCTGGCGCAGACACCCTACACAAGATAGAGCAGATGAATTCACACTGAAGACTGTGTCTAGTAACAGCCGATTTCAATGCTTTCATCATTCAGGTTTTATTAACATTCAGTCAATCCATGCTGGATCATTTTTACTTTTTTTAATTCACATTCTTGGTCATATTGTGCAAGTCACCCTAAAAAAAGGTGACTTCTAATCTTCTAAATGTCATAGCTTGTTGCAACTTCAAAGTAAAATGTGTTTTAAATAGCATTTCATTCTGACTTTAAATGATCATACCCTCGTAATTTCACTTTGGCCAGCACAGCAAGCTTTGTGACAACAGCGACCTTGTTGCTGGTATTGTTGAACTGATTTGAGCTGGAAGCAGAAGAGAATTATTCATTTCCAACAGGTGGTGCTGTTGTTTTAAAAATTACACACAAAAAACTTGATCAAATATATTATAATATATCCACTACAAATCATTGCTGTAAAGAGGGGCGAAAACATGATGAAGGTGTAAGAAAAGAGTAAGAGACAGGAAGCAAAGCAGGATGTTCTCACAGAGATACGAAAAAGAGAAGTTCCCTGTAATTACCACTCTAAAAAAACTGCCAGCCTGCAGGAAATCATAGCATTAGAAGCAAACGCTGTCTGAAGTGTTATACATAAAAGACAGGAAGTGAAAAAACACTTTTAAAGAGTCAAAAATGGCCCTCCTTGGGCTACCAAACCCATTCGAATTATCATTGCACAAGTAAATCTATCAGCTGTATTATTGTAATAGCAAACATGAATTAATATACCTCTGTATCTGCAAGTCAAACTTGACTTCTGTATCCTGTTCAGAGAGCTGGTGAACGCTGAAGCGCAATCCTGCTATTATCTACACAAACAACACACATTTCACAGAAAAATATGAGATTAAATAGTCACATGTGTTAAAACAAGCAATGTTAAAAAAACGTTTGTTGTTCACCTTAGTTCCTCCTTTCATTGGGTTTCCAAGATCACAAACCACCACTCTGGTCTGATTCTCTTTTTTGAAGGCACAGGACAGTCTAGCCAATGTCTGAGATACAGAAATAACATACAGACCTTGTGACAAATGATGCCACAGAACAGAACAGAAATATTACTGATAAATGAGTATTTTTAACAGTTAAATTAAATTACGCTAAATCGTCTTAACGAAGCAATGCGGTTATGAATTATTGTAAGGTTTTCATGATACAGTAATTATATATTTAAGCACTGAGTCATAATTATTATTTGGTTTGGTTTGGCTTAGCATTGCATGCTACTTGCATGTGATTATGCATAATTTGTTGTTATTATGAGACTAAGTGCATGTAACTTGTAACAAGGACACTGTAGAATAAAGAGTTACCAGCAATGCTTTCCAAAACTTCTGAAAGCAATGTGCAGCTTGTATTTATTTTTTAAGTGTTTATAAATGTTCCTTTAGGCAATCTGACTGCTGTCCGAAGAATCATTTGCTTGCATTTTCAAATGGAGCATCAAGTTACTAGCCAGAAGTCAGATACTGCCCATAGAGTTTAATTGTTATTAAACATGGAGCATCTGTTAAAGGTGCTCTATGCAATCTTGCAAACACTATGGGCACAGTATGTGCACCAAAGCAAAAACAAACTTCGGTCAACCAATCGGCAAGAAGAGGTGGGGTTTAACACGCATTAAACACCACCTCTTCTTTCCGATTGTTTGGCCGAAGTTTTTTTTGTTGTGGTGCCCATAGTGTTTCTTTTGGTATTGCAGCCTCTTGTTGTCTTTCGAGACCGGGTTTTTTCCCAATGTATTCAGAGGGCAGACAGCAGGACGATCAAGGGGTTATGCATACGGTTTGAGACAAAAATGAAATCGAGCTAAAATCCTGCAACATCGCATAGAGCACCTTTAAATGAGCTCTTTTAATACAACATTAATTGCCTCATTACAGGAGGTCACAGCAGGGATGACAGTGCACTTTATGAGGTTGAGGTGGGTCACTGCTTACCTCACTGTTACGCACGACCCCAATGAAATCTGCCTGAGATGGTAGAGTGACCGTAAGGTCGGCCTCATATGCCCCCTCTCCCCCATTCTCTGCTGTGACCTCTAAGGTCAGGGGGTTATCGTCACCTATGTAGATCTCTTTCTGGTCACTAGAGCACAAAACGACATCAAAAGCACCAAGTTAATCTCCAGCTCCACACAACCAGACAATGCAATGGAATTTAGGGCTGAGATGAACCAATGACTCACCTCACAACAGACAGTTTCAAGTCTGGCTTGCAAATATTGTCTTCGCCACAATCCAGGAGTATGTGAGCCTGGAATGTTACAAAAGATTAAAGGAAAATAAAAGAGTTCTTATTTTTAGCCAGAGCTGTCCATGTAAAGCAGCATGTCAGTATTTGTTTAGTAGAAGATTTGACCTTTTGAGCAACTTCTGCACAATGTAATGCCTCGTTCAGGGTTCCCATGCGTTAAGACCAATTAATTCTTGCCCATCCACCCCCATATTTTAAAAATGTTCTGCTATTTTTAGTTTCTCTCAACCACGTCAGCCATGTATGCAGTATAAACCACAGTCATCTATTTCATCATCATCTTTTCCTACAGACGCTGAGATCTTTCTGAAATACATGAAAGATGCAACTCAGCCCATGACCGCCCCACCCAATGAGCAAACAGAGTGCTTATTCACCTCCGCTCAAAAGTCTGTCAGGAACATGTTTCTTTGACAGAAATGTATCCTTACACCTATTAAATTGATGTGATAATTTGCTTAAAAAATATCAGTAAAGACTAGATTTTATGATTTTTTTTTGGATGCAGAAGATTTTTAACTGGAGTAATAATGCTAAGAATTCAGCTTTGCTATTACAGGAATAAATTACATTTCAAAATATATTAAACAATTATTTTGAACTTTTAGAATATTTCACAATATACTGTTATTTCCTGTATTTCTATCACACAAATGCAGCATAGGAGAGGAAACAGCTGTACCTGCTTGGTGACATTTGTAGGTGTAGACTGGTCAAGGATGGGCAACAGACCGGTCTTATCTGCTGCTGCGTTATAATTCAAGCTGTACTCCATAAAAACAGAAATGGGTGTGATCTTATCCCTGAATTCTGAGTCATCCTGTTAAAAGAGAAAGAGAGAGAGAGAGAGAGAGAGAGAGAGAGAGAGAGAGAGTTAGAGAGCCTAAAGTGGATGGAGAGAGAAATGAGGCCTCTAGTTCAATGAGCTCAAGGCTGGGGAATTTCAGTCTAGCTTACAAGCCCTACAACATGCTCTTTTATGTCCAGGAAAGAGTGCTTTGGCTTTCCAGGTCAAATCCTTCTTTAGCTCTGTAATGCATTGTTCCTTTTTGAAAACAAAATAACGGCATATTTTTAGTGCCAAACATCTGGGCTATCTGCCACTACAGCTTTAAGCACAGAGCAAACACATATTTGATGACATAAAGGCATGAGCACTTCTTCAGTTGGCCAAGTAAAACAGAACTACACTAAACTTTTCACAGCCCAGTACTGGCATGATCAGCAGAAGTGAATGAGTCACATGTGTGTTCCTGTTTTCAGCTGGTAGAACCTTACATCAGGAGCACTTAGATCACCGGTTAGATTTCCTATAAAATATATACCTTGCAAAGCACTGCAAATTGCTGTAGATAAAAACATTTGTCAAATGTATAAACGTGAATGGATTGGCTCACTATTAAATAAGCCTGAAGCTCTTCGCAGGCCGGTGCCATGTTGTTGGAGACGGTCATGTTCTTTGAATAATGAGACATCTTGTTATGGAGGAACAACACCCGCTTGATGGCTCCCTTGTGTTTGAGACGGTCCAGGGTCAGATCCACTTGGAAATCTGTGAATGAAAGGCCGCATTTTCATTTCAATTATAAAGGAGAGAAACAAAAGCAGTAATAAAAGCACTAAATTCAGAAGGAAACAGTCTTCTCATAACAAAGGTTTCTTTTTTAAATGAAAGAGGCAATTTAAAGAAAACAAGCAAAAGAAATATAATCTCTAAATGAAACTTGAAGTTTTAAACAGCTTTGAATATTAAAAAAACATGAATATAATTTTGAAAGCTTTAAACAGTTATACCCCTGAATTTCTGTAAGCATTTAGTTGCTTTAAAGCTCTGGATCAGTGTGTCTGGAGTAACCTGGGGTTAACTGTCTTGCTCAGAAGACACAATGGTTATGGCTCTTGGAGTTTCATTATGGACCTTTTAGTTACGAGCACAGATATATAAACACAGCTCTTCTTAAAGGAGGCATGAGAGGACTTGACTTTTAAAATATACTTCAAAAACTTTAAACATTCTCCTTAAAGGAACAGTCCACCCATGTCCTTCCAAACCTGTATGACTTTCTTTCTTTTGAGTAAGACAAACATGATATGAAAGAGACTGAAGTACATCGGAAACCAAGTAATACTGGACCCCATTGACTTACATTGCAGGACAAACAAAACTTATGGTAAAACTATCAACCACACTAACAGTTCTTCAGTATTTAAAAAAATTCTCTGCCTTGTCATCAGTGAGGTTAACAAGTAGGACAGAACTACTGACTACATCTTTTCACCCGACAGCAACCCTACATCCAGCACAAAAAAATAAGTGCTGATATACTTATTTAACATAAAATGAAGAATTTACATAGATATCATAAAGGCAAAGTCACAAAACTATGCGTTTAAAGAAATACTTTTGTGGACAATATTTTCAAATATAAGTCTTTTACGCTCACAGGTTATATTTATTTTGTGAAATATACATTAAAACTGTAATGCAGCAAAATATTATTGCAATTGACCCTTCCCTAAACCATGCCCTGAAAAACACCACAGGCCAATCGTGGCTTAGCAACAACCGTAGCTATGCGCATGAGGTCTGTCAAGGGAAAAATGCCGAAGCACTGTGCGTATGGATAGTGCAAATCTGATACACGTATCCTAAAAGTTTGGACAGCGTGGTGGAATTTTTTCCCTTAACAAACCTAAAACCCAAGGGGAAAAAATGCCAACAACTTTTTAGCCTGACGTGCTAAAAATATAAGCTGGAAAATGTTTTGTGTTTATTCCAAAAGACTATGTCAAAGCTGTTCCTCAATTTGTGTGTTTCCAATTTGAATGGTCAGCATATGAGGTGGCTGTTGCTTGACCTGTGACCTTTAGGCTTTACCTTCAACTTTAATTGTGATTAAATTATTTTCTTATCGGTTGCATATTATCTTGTGGATATACCCACCACCTTTTGTCTTGCTCTCTCAGACATCTCACCTGTTCTCCAAAAATGATAATTATCTCCTTGGTAACGTCTGACACCGGTGCACACATACTGTAAAAACGTGCCAGGCTCGAACGCTTGACAGGCTTAGCAACAGTAACTAAGGAGGTCGGGTCTTAAGGAAGGGTCAATTCTAAATAACATTTTTCCCTACATATTTTGATATATTTTTCTTATGATTCTTGAGGAATCATTCTAACATGCTGACTTGCTACTCAAGAAACATTTCTGATTATTAGCAATAGAACAATGCTATCACTCTAACTCTCAAATTTATTGTTTAATAAAATAACTAACCTGTAAATATAAATAAATAAAAATATAACCCCTAACTTTACAACGGTAGTATATTTATAACATGTCCTACTCAAAACAAAACAACTAAACTTGAAAGAGTTTATTGGTTTCAGCTCTGAGTGGCAGATCCATTTATGACGGGCCTTGCACCATACACACATTTGTTAAGTTGCGGAACTTAAGCTTGCATAACGGTAGCCATTAGCTCAACCAGAGCATAGGAGAACTTCAAAGCGCACAGAGAAATAATGAATTGGCATCATGGTCTGTGGTCTATGAACAGTGGGCTGTGGATCTGGTAGTCATTACACCCCAGACTGTGAGACTTTGTGAGTGCCGGACGCTGGGCTTTTAACGGCTCTGCACCGTACGTCCGGCTCCAAACACACTGATGCCTGACACGTTGAGCTCTAGTTTCCCCCCGCAGCAGTGCTCATAACACACACCGCAACAGCAGGACTCCGTTTACAGCCACCAAGTGCTCCTAGTATGTGCAAAAATAGGTTCCCTGAATATTATACATTTGCATAAATTAAGTACTTACAAAGAGAAGATGGCGCTCCCTTTCCATTTGCCTTTAGACAGTACTTCACAGTAAAGCTAAAGGAAATAATTGAGTAGAATTACCATTCTATTCATGGTATCCTCAAAACATAATATTCAAGACCAGCATCTTAAAAAATATAACTGATGATAAACCATGTGTGCTAATTTCTGCTTAAAGGGGTCATGATATGAGAAACCAAATTTGCCTTGATCTTCTAAGACGTCTCTGTATCATTTAAACATTCTGCAAGTTTTTTTGTCTTAAGAATGTTGCTTGGTAATCAAGGCACAGGGTCATGGAGAGTTCACAAAGAAACATTTGTGTAAAGAAGGAATTGTACTACATCTGTAAGTAGCATTACCAAGCATTTGTGGCTTGTGAGGCGTGTCCTTTAAGGCATGTGAAGCCTTAAAGGACACACCCCTTAAAACAGGTCATTTTAGACCGAGGGTCAGAATAATGGGCTGAAAATAAAACTTTTTCCACACATCTATGTTTTTTGTGCAAACGACTTTTAATATTACAAGTAAACCTAATAAAATAAAAAATAAAATTAATGTCATTACCCCTTTAATCAGTTTTTTTAAATGGATATTTCTAAACAAGAGCATATTCATGTGGACTGATGCTTCTGTTACTGTATTCTTGCACAGACAACTGTGGTTTTAACAGAAGCAGAATGTTACAAGAAAAATTAAATAAAATAGAAAAGTCAAGCTTAGCGATATATTAGGGATCTATTTTATATGATTTTACTGGTGATATAAGAGGCAAATAAACTTCTTAATTGAAAATGACATTTACATCACTGCATGAAACAAATTGCATCATGTTTGTTTGGTAAAAAACACATAAAAAAAAGTTCGACTCACCAGGAAACTTTGGTGGTTGTGCCAGGCAGGACGCAGCTCTTATCTTCAGGATTTAAGATCTGTGGGCTGATATCCAGTGTGGTGTTCACGCTAATGACTGGACGAGCCCTAATAACACAACACAGGCAGGTATCATGATAAGATGGTAGACAATCATAGAAAAATTCTGAAAAATAGTTTTACATGTTTTTACAGTTTTTGACTCATTATCCTCATTGCATGTGCCTAATTTACAGATCTATTAATTAGTACCTAATCAGAACTGTATACTAAAGAAGCATTGGTATTAGTAATATTACTATGTTCATGTTTGAGACAACAATACTGTGTGAGATTTTAAAATCACCTTTTGTTTGAAGCTTAGATTTCATTTAAGGTCTAGATAGATGGACTGGGAAGGGAGTTTCACACTGTGTGACTAAACACTTAGAGCTTATTGTGCAATAATGACGAGCTGACTGTACATTGTGGCTTAAACAGTATGTGTAATACAACGTAAATCTATGCCCGGTGGTCTTTAAAAAAAATTAGATGATAGCAAATATTTCACTGTGATTTTCCTTTAATACAGGCTGTAACTGCTTTCACTACTTGCACATAAAGCAAATTAAATACTGCTGAATTAAATGAGACCACCTTTAATAGCTTATCCGGCCCTGATCATAAAAGTCAATCAAACGCATGTGTGAGTTCAAAGTGAAGCATAAGCATTCTGTACCTGTACAGAACAGCTTTGTCAGCACCAAACACACCAACAATCAGGTCTGTAAGAGGAGAGAGTGTGAGAGAAAAATAATGAGTGTCAGAAGAAGAGTAAGAGAGAGTAACTTTAAAGTTAAGTGACTGTAATCGGTTAATTGCAAAAGATGTGAATGTGTAAGCAAGACTGTTGAAATCTAACCAGGGTATCCATTCTGATCGACATCTGTGCCTCCATTCATGGCGTAGCCAAAGCTAGAAGGCATGGAAGCAGATGCCCATGTTCCTTCCAGAACTTGAGAGGCCACAGGATTGGGCCCTGTGGGACGCCCGTTATGAATGTACACCAGGCCACGCTGGAACTGCCCACCATATGGGGCAGCAATGGCTACATCTGAGAAAAAAAAAACAAAAAAAACAAAGGGACTATTTTAAGTCATGGTTATTGAGTAAATGCTGTGGGCAGCACTGTGCACAAAAAGCTCATGAGTCATTATTACTGTTGCACAATGAAGCATAGCATCAGACCATGACCACAAATGACTATATGTGTACTGTATGTTTGTTAGTGTTGCAAGCTAGGTTGGGTCCTGAAAGAGTAGCACTGCAATACTGGACATTTGTGGAAAAAAATAGTACCATTAAATCCATCCATGTTGAGGTCTCCCAGGCTGCAGATGGAGCTTCCATATCGAGCGTAGATCTCAGAACCAGTGAGTTTGATCACATTGTTGAAAGTGAAGCCACCTTTGCCTAGGTAGACATAGACCTGACCCACCTCCCTCAGCTTACCATCTGAGCCACGGTCCATGAACAGAGGAGCCCCAACCAACAAATCAATCTTCCTGAAGGGGCAAAATAAAGAATTAATTTATTCAAACTGAAAAGATCAGCACATGTTGTGTTTGGGATTTTGCAGTTATGCTTATCAACCAGCATGAAACAGCTGATGATTAGCTGATGAAAACTACCGCATAATAAAAAAAAGGGCCATCCTGAAGAAGTCAACATGTTTAGGCAGAGAGCAACTTGTCGGTAAATGTAGAGAAATTAATCTTCCCTGTTGCACAATGTTCCGCGCATTTAAAAAAAAATGCCAGTAAATGTTCTCAAAACATTGTTGTGCATCTATTTAGGCTAGATTTATTTGGCCCGATGTCATAAAAATGAATTGCTAACATGAATATAATTTAAAGCAGTGGTTCTCAAATGGCTTCTAAAAACATAAAATTAAAATGTCAAAAAAAAAAAAAAACATGGCTTGCGTGAACAAACATACAATTCTTTAATTAATCGTCTTTTCACACCCTTTCATTTGTTGATGATGAAGAAGTCTGTTGGATCAGTGTGGTACCCCTGTCAGATGTTGATTGGAGTTGGTTAGAGTTTGTTTTCATTTAAATTACAACAACCACAGCTTCACCAACAGCCCCTTTTGTTTAATTCACAGTCTTTTCATGTGAATAATGACACACAAATACATTAAAATATGTAGAGTAAAATTTGGGTTCTGAATATAGGATCATCCATTCATAACAATCGAAAACTAATGTGTTCTAAAATCAGCTAAAAATATATAAAACACGTTCATTTCTGAGTCTGTGACCATCATACACTTCTCGATGTCCTGTGGAAACTGTCAGCTGTAATGTGCAGACTGGCTCTGATTTTAATCAACTAGTCTCAACTTGTTCAGACTGTAAAATCAGGGTGGAATTGGGGCAAAAATCATGTAGTGTGTTCTAGGCTTTAGTTGCTGTTGCTGAAATCTTGAAGCTGATCACTCATTCTACAAGCTTTTCAACTCTACAATTTGGTGAGTTTCATCAATTTGTCAAATCTGTAAAGCGTTTCTCAGGCATCTTTATGGAGCAGCGTTGCCCCAGAAGAAGAAGGGCTCTTCCCAAACAGGGGATTCTTGGTGGAGAGCATCTCCTCTATTTAAGAGGCCTGTGAGCTTTCACAGCTGGCGGCTGTAATCAGGTTAGATCACACATCTCTGCCAAAGCTCACAGACCCAACAGACTGGAAGAGTGCTATCTGAAGAATGCCACTGTCCTTCCTGATATCCGTCCAGCAGACTCAGCCTATTTATTGGATCAGTGTCAAGAGTCTCTGTGTCAGCAGGAAGATCCCACCTCCATCCACGACTGCTGTGTGCGGACTGCCAGGTCATCTACCACTCTCAGGAGGCCATGATGTAGACACACTGCGATCAAACAGCATCCCTACAGCCTTAAGCAAGGGCTGAAGATCAAGCAGCACCTGTAGGAAATGCTCCTTTGCCCTTCACTGCTGGAGATAGAGCAGCCAGATGGATGCTTCCTTGTCACTGAGAGCTTCACAAGCAGAAGAAGCGTTGCTCCACGTATCCATGTGAACATCAGTGAAGAGCCTCTGCCTGAGCAACACTGAGTCATCACAGTGTCACATGGATCAGTATCACATGCATCAACCAGTGGGACTTGCACTTGTAAGTTAATGGGTAAGTTTATAGACACAATGTTATTTGTTGTTTTTGTTTTTTCTCAGTGCATTGATTTGCGGTCCTCTGGACTGAAGTGAGGTGGAGCGTGCGTCTGAAATGTCTCCACAATATGATGTGGTAGTAAAGACGTTTTGCGACTGAATAAATGCACTTCTTGTCAAGAGAAAAAGTGACAGAAGCCGCAGTTTTGAGTGGGGTGACCAATCCTAGCCATGTGTTAATTATGTTAAATACTTTCGATGGCAAAAATGTAGTTGTTCAGTAGTTGTCCTCTCCACTGCTCATTTTAATTATTTTTATTTTATTCTTTCTTTTACTTACTTCCTGTCCATCTCGCGAGATGTAGCATCACAAAACCGGGCCACGCCCCACCAGTTGTGAGCCACTGATTTAAAGTATCCATTAGTGCATTAATTCACATTCTTAAAAGAAGAGATTCCACATTGAGAAGAAAAAAAAAACATCCAACAGCACGTGAAAGTTAGGCATTACTTACCTGTCATTATTGATGTCAACAGCTGCTACAGAATGACCAAAGTAAGCAGCCATCTGGTAGACAGAGAAAAAAAAATTAGACATGGCTAGACTGGAGCTTTACACTAAACACTACTTTTCAAGACATACAAAAACAGTATACTGGTCTACATAACAGTTATTGGACATAACATTCAAATTAACTGACATAATATCAATGATACTATTACTACTAAACTACTATTATATCATTATAATCTCTGGTATTGATGGTGGACCCTACAGAATATCCACATAGATTTACATGAGCTTACTGAAATGTCTGTTAAGCTCGTGTTGACTTAAGCTTGATTAAATGTTGATGAATCATCACTGCAGCAATCACAACCAGCTCAAAAACATCTCTTTTCCCTTCCTGTTCTTGTGTGTTGGCCACACTGCTGTCAGTAGTTTCCAGATGTGGGAGTGGATTTAGGACATGAACTGGCTGCTCGTAAACAAATGTTAAACATAACTGTGCCATGACCACAAAGCATGGGCATGTCAGGTGACCTGCAAGACTGCTCATATATGCTACAGTATCATGTCATTTATCACACCTCACAATGTCTAACAAACACTTTCGTAATGCTCACCTGTGTGCCTGTGAAATTATACATAGACTCCATGTTCCTCCCATTAAAAATGTTGACCTAATAACACAAAACCAGACAGAGATTCATGCGAGCTGTTTCAAGCAGGGTTGCATCACTTTAATGGGTTCTCATCAGATTCCTGACCAAAAATAGTATAAAACTCACATAACCAAGAGCCTTCTCCCCTCTAGGAACTCCAGTGACATAATCTAGAGAGGCAGGATAAATTAGAAATGAGTTAGACACAACAATGCTTTTATTTAGCAGAGGGGTTTCTTGATTTACATTTGAATGTAGAGGTAAAACTGATTTAGGCAACTCCTATAATGCACAATATCTAACATCTATTTATCATTTCCAAAATATCAACCATATCAAAATTATTAAATATCTTACCATCATCGCCATCATCGTTAAAATCACCAACGGCCACAGAGTAACCTAACAGCAGATCAAACGATGACATTAATATCTGCCCTGCATTGGCGATTTTTTGATTTGTATATTCTGATCACTGCAATTTAAAACATGTAAACTTTCATTAAGTAAGTAACTCAATATTACAGCAGTCTCTGCTCCTGATTTCCAGTTAACAGTGGACCCCCGCAAAACAAAATTACAACTTTCAAATCAAAACAAAAGACGCAAACAGGCTTACCCAAATAACTGTCATCATACTGAGCTCCGGCTGACTTGGTTGATAACCGGTTACCGTAAGGAGTAAAATAATCATTATTGAATCTGGTGATGACCTCAGTGATGTCATCTGAGATCAGCTGACCTAGAAAGAAAAAAAACCCAAAAGTTAGAAAATCACAAAGGTAAAAGACGCATATGAAATGAAGCGTACAGGTAATAGAGATTTTTTTCAGCCTGCATGTTATGTTCAGCAGACCAGTGTTGTTTTTGACTACCATCTTAGATTTAGTCTTAGTCTTATGGACTAAAATGCTTATTAGTTTTAGTCAA
>JAUCMS010000153.1:5973470-5988499 GCA_032357445.1 Enteromius radiatus | reverse complement strand
AGTATTTAATGGAAATCAATCAATAAATAGCTATAAAATTTATTTACTAAAGCTATTTTGTCATTAACAACTGCACTGTCTAAATTCCATTTGGTTGTATATTTAGCCTAAATAAATATTTTCTCCACAAAATATATGTAATTATATTATTATATACTTCAAATTACTCCACCATGGATGCAAAGTTTCTACACTCACTATACTTCTTATTCCAAGAATTTCTTTAAGGTTGAAAAGAACACAAAAAGGAGTAGTTCAGTTGTTGGTGAGAACTCTAAGTATACTGAGATAATCCAACTGAAGACCTTTTTGTTTGTCTGGTAGTTCCTCTTCTAGCAATCCAGATTGGCTGGCAGGGTAAATCAGGCCAGACTACTATATAACCATCACAGAATGCCAATGAGATCTGGCACAAAAAACTGGTGCCTATATTCAGCAATGTAAGGCTGAACAAAGTCCTGTTAGTGTGAAGACTATGTACATCTGCAAACTAGTTAGTAGGCCAGCATTTGTGAATGGTAAGGCAGGTCATTGACAAGCATGTGAATTGAAAACATCCTGCAAAACAATCTTAAAATCCTAGATGAGCTTTGAAATGATCCCAGACTCCATGGCCTGTAATTTTTCCCCCACCTATTGAAAATATTTAGAGCAAAGCTGATATATGACCCAATAAATCATTAAAAAGCCACAGGCAAAGAAGGTCAAACTCAACCTCTTCCACTAGCATGCAATGTGAATCAACAGACAAACAGCTTTAAATAACAGCAAGAGCATTACCAGAACTGTCAAACTGAATCTGGGTGCATGAGCCACTTTTGTGCCAGGGACAGCTGAAGACAGCGCCCCTCTCAGTCACTGTTGACGGGGTTAGATCAGATGTGTTTGCTCTGGGTGCACCAACCAGTATGTTTAACCTGGAAGCACAGGGTAAAATGTGTTTTAATGCTTCTGTTAAATACTAAGACACGAAGACGCAATAATATTTTATATATATATATATATATATATATATATATATCACCTACAGCTAGAACAAGTAAATCTGTCATTGTAATGAATATTTTATCATACAACACACAGACAATGTATTACTGTTATTAAAACATAAAAGAAATGTATACTGCAATGAAAATTGTTGTGATATAATACATTAAGTTACTTATTTAGGTCATGTATTTTTTTTACTGCATTTTGATTACTTTTAACCATATTCATATAAAACTGAATTTTTAAACTACTTTTAATAACTTAAAAAGAAAATATAAAAATAATTATGATACAAAAAATACTAACTAACTAACACCATGAAAACATGATAACAGAGATATGTTTTGTACATTTTAACGTCATCATTAAACAATATATGGTAAAATTTCTACAAAATTACAATAAAAGCTATTTAAGATTAACATGTATTGAATAAAATACTCAATAACATGTATACATAGCGTTAACATAGCAGTTCTACAAGAAAAAAAAACTTTTTCAACATTGATAAATGTAATAAATGTATCTTACAGAATTCGCATGCATATTTAAATAGAAGCATGATTATTTCTTTAAAAAAATGCTGCAGGCCCCTATGCTTTTCAAACTAGCACACCACAAGCAGCTCAATGGGTATACAATAACTTAAATTACTCACTGTTTGCTATCAGGATTGAAGAAATCCACAGAAAATCCAAAATAACTTCCTGGAGGTCCAGCGAAAACTGTTGGTTTACTAATGTCCAGATTAAAAGAAAGTGCTTGTTCGAAGTAGAAAAGAGCCACAGCAGCCCAGATCCAACAGCAGCAGATGAGATGTTTGGCCATGTTTTGTATCTCAGCGTGGTGTGAGAGTAGATGGAGATCGCGCTGTTTGCGGGTGGACGTCTGGATCAGCAGCACATATGATAGCCACTGATTCCGCACTCCATAACAAAACAACACAATCACTTCAGCACTCACGCTAACTATTGCGCGAAGATGACCCTTACATTATTTCAGCCAGGCCGCGTCAATAAAACGCATCCGTTTCCAGCCTGACCTGTAAAATAGAGGCAAAATACTAAAAGTAGGACACAGGACTGATGTAGAGTCCTGCTTGGATGGAGCCGCGGGATGTCCCACTGTACAGGAAGTGAAGCGAGACTGCCTACCAGAAACGTCAGGGTGACGTCACGAGAAGCTTCCGCAGCGCTTCCTACAGAAGTGACTTAAATGGGCATGAGTGAACTAGTACACATTTTAAACGGCATTAAATCATTGTGATTCCAGACAAGAGGAATTTGTTGTTTTATGAAAGTCTTTTGATTTATGTAGAACTAGTGAAACTATGCCACCTTTTGTTAAGAAAGGCACAAATTTGATCTGAGTTAAGTTCAGGCAACTATAAACAAACGTGGATTTATTTATTTAAACTAAAATTTCAAGTAATTTCATACATGTAATATAAATCCTAATGTATTATTATTATTATTAAAACAAACAAACAAAACAGTTGCCAACAAAAGCTCATTGAACCTTATTACATATACAAAGTCCAGATAGTTCAGAGCTTGAGGAAATGTTATTCATATATGGGCTTGTCAGTGATTCATGACGTTAAACACACTGGTGAAGTACATCTCCAAAAATGCAGCTTGTAAATCCCCTGGGATCCCTCACAAATTCTGTATACAGATATTGGGTGATGATTTTTAAATCCAGTTGGCTTGTATTACTGCTTTTGACCCTTAACATACCATTAATTTGAATATACAGTATACGGAACAACTGGTTTTTTTTTATATACAATGCCCTAGAGTAAAAGGCTTGAAAAGATTGAGTTTCCTGAGGAAATAAAAGGCACCAGTTACAAATTGGAACATAAACGACATTCTCGCTCTCTAGGGAACAAAGTCACTTTTGTTTCAGAGCTGACCAGTCATGTGTGTGGTTAAAGGGGCTTTTGGAACCATGTGATACATGGCAGAGTGGCAGAATAATTATGTTTGCTTGCATGGCATACATCAAGATTAGACCTACTTTACAATCAGCGTACTTCACTTTGAATAATTTTGTCATTTTCCCAGTAAGGTGTTCTGACTTAGGGCTTACTACTAAAATAGGAACATTAGCAAATGTTTTAAAGTTGAACAAAATGCCATATAGGGCAAATGTACAGCCTTCAAACTATTTTCAACAGAAAATTCATGATCTAATTTAACTGAAAGCTCTTGTTTGTATTTTCAGAAGCACACTACCATTAATTTATTTTAATTTATTGAAACATTAGTATATTTTCAATAATTGTTTTCTATTTTAATACATTTGTTTAATACATTATATAAAATGTATCGTTTATTGATTGACGGAAAGTCAATGAAAGTCACATGCTGAACTATTTGATAAACATTTTTAAAACTATTATCAGCAGTCAGTATTTTGTAGTCATTTATTTTAAATAGTAATATTTTGTAACACTTTGAATGTCTTTACTTACACTTACTAACCTTTAGTGTGTCTGTTTTTTCCACTACAGTATTACATAATCCAAGTCCACAGGGTTATTATCATAAAAATATGATGTCTTTATATTGTAATTACTAAAAATATCTATCAGAAAGCCAACTGTTGGTTATTATTTATTTTTATGCAATAGGAGTTTGTATTATTATTATTTTTTTTTTTATCTTTTTGGCCACTGACAACAGAAGGATGTTGGGTTTCAAATGTGTTGACACTGGCTTCGTACCAGTGGAAATGGAGGAGAACTACTTTGCTAAAAACATTGCTGTTACCAGCCAGCAGGTCATTATACGCTCCACTTACAGACCCTAGGGTGGGTTTTGCGATCATGACCAGATAACAGTACATGATTTACACTCACCTAATAAATAAATAATTTGTATGTATATATCTATTTGTGAGAACGAGGCAGGGGTGATCATGCTCTCTCATGCAGATCATAGGAAATTCCAGTGCTCTGACCATATCAGCCATCTCTCAACAGCCCAAGCCAAGCAATTAGTGGAGAAGTGCTATGCTAAGAATGTTTATGATCTGTTGCTAACGTCTGGACAGATTTGTCTGATGCAAATTATATAAATATATGATTTCAGATTAAACAGATGATTGCTTTGAGTTTGCACTGAATTGAGAAAGTTCACATCTTCAAGAACCTCCAAAGAACATATACAATTATTACTTTAATTCTGGAGACTTTTATCCAATACCACTTATATGAACCCACTATCAATTATCAGCTATAATTATATATCTTCACACAAATTTATATATATATATATATATATATATATATATATATATTCTACAATCTCTTACTATGTGTTAAAGGGAGGTGTTAGTTTCACACTTACTCCCTGCTTATTTACACTCATTCAGTGTTTTGGAAAAGGAATCCAGAGTGTCTAGATGAAATGGATAAACGTAAAACAAAAATTGAAAAACTGAGGCACCTCAACATCTTTGTTATGTTGTTATGTGTGGGTAGAGCATCTCCACTATCCCATGTTATCATCATTCTCTTCTTGTCATCGTTAATAAGTTCAGGTATGAACTCAAATACTTTCCTTTCACTGACCTGCAGGACATGGAAGGAAGAGGATCGTTTTTAACACAACAGACCACAACATTAAAGAGCCTTGAAGAACCAGGACACCGCAAAACAGCAGCAAAAACAACCACAGGATCCGAGAGCAGAAGCTTTACTGCCACCCTCTGGTCAAACTAATATCAGTATCCTGATATTTTCACTCCTGTTTATTGTCGTTTTCAGTGCTCCCCAAGTGCTCTGACAGCTTTGAAGTCGGCTTTTATTTTCTCCATGTCCTGATTTTGCTTTAGTGAATTTCTCCTGCATTTTCTTTTTCATTAAGTCCAAGAATTAAATCCAGTAGTCTATTGACGGAATGCAGCAGCATCAAGAAAATACATATTTGCTGATTTACATTTCATCTGAGACCAAAGAAAAATAGCCAAAAGGCATTACTGATGAAGATCGATGTACAGTTTGGGATCAGTAAGAAGTCTCTTTTGCTCATCAAGCTGCATTCCTTTTTATCAAAAATGTAGAAAAAACTGTGAATAAATACTATTACAATTTAAAGTAGGCCTAGACCCTAATGGTTTTCTATTTTAATATACTTTAAAGTAGGGTGAAGTCAGCTAAAATGGGACACGTTTTGGTAAATGACTTAAAACAACATCCAGTACCTTATGCATGAGATGCAATGATATTCTTATTAGCATGGGTCTCTTACACATATTTAGAAATGAACTGATCATGCTGTATAGGTGTGTTTCTATGCACTGGTGTCTTTTGTATGCATGTTTGCTTGTTCCTTTTTAAAGATTTTGTATGCATACATATTTAGGCCTGTAAACCTGTTTTCGTCCTCAATTTCTGTGCGTGTATGCAGCCCATTTTACTGGCATCTTTCTTTCCCTTTCTCTTCTTCTGTCTGTTTCTTTTCTTTGCATGTCCTCCTGCCATACTGTCTGCAATGCAATTTAAGATTTTGTATGGATACATATTTAGGCCTGTACTTCCCTAGCTATAATTGATTTGAATTTGCATAAACTATTAGGCTACTCCAAGTTTCAGTGCCACTTGATCCTTCAGAAATCATTCTAATATTTGGATTTACTATCAATGTTGAAAACATTGCTGCTTCATGTTTTTTTTTTCTTTCTCAGAATTCTTTAATGAACATATACTTCAAATATTTAAATACAAATATGTCCTTCCTTTGATCACAAAAATCAGTTTAACACATACTTGAATAATAATAATAAAAAAAACTAAAATATTTATTTTTTAAATTAGTGACTCTAAGTTTTTTCATAGTACATTCCAATTAATCTCAATTAAAGTGCAAGGAGTTATTTTGATTATGTAAAAAAAAAAAAATAAAATACAGCTAACTAATGCAATAAAACAAAAACATGGAAACAATTATTTAGCACATTTTTAAAACTGAGTTTCCCATTTTGGAAATATACTTTGCATATTGCCATAAAATATATCCATTTTTAATTTCTTAACTAAATTGTAATTTTACTCTTCCTCTAAAAACATTGTCAGTGAATTTATATTTTGCTGTTATTTTTTTTTTAACTCGTGATTTACATCTTCAACATTTTCATCAGCATTTAGAATAATGAAAAAAGCAGATTTCCAGACTGCATGTTTCAGTTTTTTTCAAGTTTAAACCTACTCTCAATCAAAACTTAGAATTAGGCATTTCAACTCAAAGCCAGTATCTGATATCCTTTTATTTACAATTTCTTGTGTTGTGTTGGCGGGAGGGCAATTTAAAACAATTGAATACAAAAGGACAGACATGATACTAGTTCATCGCAAGCTCACCTTACACTTCTTGAAACCACTTCAAATATCAACTCTGACTAGTAACGATGTCATCATCCACATCTCCTTCAGTTAGGCCAAATGCCAAATCTGCATCCGAGAGACTTCACATTCAACTGATTATTGAACACTTGAATGTCAGCATCACATTTTTTCGCCTTTACATTCTGATCCTGATACAGGCATGCAGTTGGTTACAAGTTAAAAACTGAAATGAGACCGATCGACTGAAACTTTTGATTTCATTAAAGCAACATTTCAACAGCAGAGAAGAGGAAACCAGATTCCAATAGTGCTTGAATGTCTTGAAGTGGATTTATGCTGGATCATATCATAGGCATGATCTTACAAAGACTTTAGACTTAATTAAATCTTTCAAAAGAGAATGCAGAAATATGAAATAATCAACAGCCTCATAAATATTTGAAGAATGTTCCTGCTGAAGAACCAAACCCTCACCTGACTGTGCTTTTGGGGTAGACTGCAAAAAAAAAAAAAAAAAAAAAAAAAAAAAAAAAAAAAAATTAATCAGAGAGAGAACAAGAGCCACATCTACTCCAGTCTTTCCTCTAGCGTCCCGGTACATCGAGTGATGAGGGTGCATATTGCAGGCAGAGCGGCTTCTGACATGGCAATTCTGGTGGTAGTTATTTGTGAAAATATTGTCATTCACATCAAGCCATGTGTAGTTCATGAATAATGCAACAGTCTCAGCCTTCACTCGTCCAGGTCCAGTGTGTTGAGCTCCTCTTCTAGTTCGTCTAGATCCTCCCCAGTGAAAAGGTTCTCATCTACAGGCACTGCCTCCGACTCCTCCTCATTGGTTTCTCCATCTTCCAGCGTCTGGTCCTCGCTGTGTTCTCCGTTCTCTACAGCTCCACCTGATGCCTCGCTCAATTTATTGTCTGCAGAGAAAAATAAGATGTCAGTGACGTCCAAATGACATTCCTGACCCTGGACCACAAAACCAAATTTGACTTTTTTTTTTTTTTACATCATCTGAATGATGATAAGATTTACCTGAGATACAACTATCTGAAGGCGCAAAAAAAATGTGAAAAAAAAAAATCACCTTTGAAGTTAGCAATGATTATAACCAATCCAAAAATAAGCTGATGTATTTACAAAATATCTTCATTGAACATGGCATAAAATTAAAAAAAAAATCTGTAATTCCTACCCATACAATGTATCATTGGCGATATCTACAAATATACCTGTGATTTTTAACTGGTTTTGTGATCCAGTGTCACATTCATGGATGACTGTAGCCTGATTGTGAATTATTATGCTCATTTAAAACAAAATAAAGGTAGAAGATTAAGGCACCATAAAACACAGACCACTGTAAAGCAGTGGTTCGGAAACTGGTCTGCAAGTTAAATGGGTGACTTAAAAGGAAAACTGAATAGTTATAGTTTAATAGTAAATAATGTTAAAAGGGTTTTGTTATTTTTGATATGGTTCACCAGTGAAATACATAAACAAGACTGTAATGACACTAACCTCACAAAATAGCATCCAAAATAACACAAAAAGATGATATTCAGAAGAATCTCACCATCTGTTTCATTTGTTGGAGGAGCTCTGGCGGTAAACCTGTCTGCGGATGCCACCGTTATGCCCGCATTATCTACTTCTTTAGGGATAAATCTAGCAATGTCAATGTCCTGAACCTCGTCCATTTCCTCCACCTGAAGAGACAATCACGTTAACAATGCTAAACGACTTGAGATTTGATTTAAGTGAATTGCAATACAGCATTACATGCAACAGACACAAATATTAAACAGGTGACATTAAGTCTTATTTTTATCTTCTCTTTATATAGCTTATGTTAGGTAATGTTGCATTCTGTTAAATAATAAAATAAAATATTTTTATCTCACCTCGTTATAAACCTCAGCGTAAGTGTCATCATCATCATCATCTTCATCATTCAAGTATTTTGTATCATCGGCCTCCTCGTCATCATCATTAACAAGCTCAGGTCTGAACTCAAACACTTCCCTTCCACTGACCTGCAGGAGATGAAAGTCAAAAATCAGGACTTTTAATGCCCGATACTTTTTCAAGACTTAACTTTTTTTTTTTTTTTGAGCTCAGTGTCATTATTATTTTCACTTACTCCAAACGCTCTGCCAGCTTTAAAGTCAGCTTTCTTTTTCTCCATGTCCTGTTCTTCTTTAGCCAGCTTCTCTTGCCTTTTCCTTTTCTTCCAGGCCAAGAATGTTTCCAGAGTAATTCGGGTTACATTTGCACCCAGAGCAGCTCGCTACAAAAAAGAACAGATAATCATAATTCTGGTAGATACTGAATGTCACAATCATCTTCTGAAACACTCAGCTCTTCCTTCTCACCTCAGTCTCTATCAAATCCTCCAGCGAGATCTCCTCATCAGTTGTCTCTTCTTTCTTCTTGTCTTTTTTCAGAACAAAGCCCACAGGAAGAGCGTGGCGGTACATACAGTTGTCACCTCCGCCGGGACAAACCCAAAACCAGCCGTATTTGTTGTTTTCAATAGCATCAAGGAAATACTTGCACACCTTAAAATAAAGAATATTTATTAATTTCTTAGCTTCACTGGTCAAATCACATAATTTAAGTGTAAAATTTAATTTCCTGTTAAAACCTACAATTTGGGTCTTGGCTTTCTTCTTTTCAGCTTCTCCGTGTTTCTTGTTCACCACCTCCTCAAGTTTCTTTTCATCCCAATTTTCCATGGTGTCTGCAATTGTAAAATTCAAAACAATTAGAATAACTACATGAAATCAACCAATATTATTTCTGAGATAAATTTCATCCACCAAAAACAACAATATGAAAACCTTATCAGTACATAAATACATTTTTCAAATGCATAGTAAATAATATTGTGCCAAACATGTAGCCTCATAAAAATACTATTAGACTCACCTTTCTCCAGCTCATCGTCTCTGCCATCCACATACACGCTTCTTTTTTCACATTTCCTCTCCAAAGAGAGGTCATGAGAGAATTTACACTTATCACCTTTGGTACACTGGCCTTGCTTAAAGAAAGCACACAGCACAGACTTGGGATCCACACCTAAAACGAACAACAGAAAAATCATGAAAAGGATCAAAGAATAGAACAGAAGAGTAAAATGCTCAGACAGGCAATAATCATTCCAAAGCAGGGCTTTAATAAACCAAGCTAAGACAAAAGCAAAGTATATAGTTAGCTATGAAATATAGAGGTATGTGCACACAATCCCATAACTAGCAGCACAATATAAATCTGGAGGTGATGGAGTACTAATTTTGGCTAATTAATCAGTTTGGGTTTAAAATTCATGCATGATTTATCACCGATTCCCTCTTTCATCATACTCCATGCCTCCCCTCCTCAAAAACGCTTTTATTTTCATGACAAAATAGAAAAATAATAGATTGTAATAGAAAAGCATGATCGATTTAATCATGTCATACTAACAAGACGCTATGCTTCTAACTACAGTTTGAAAAGCTGTAACTCCTTTGTGATGCTGTTTGCAAACTTTGTTGATTATTTAAATTAGGTGCATGTCTCAGAGAAGTTTTATCCCTTATTCGAAAGACCAGTTACCTTTGCTGACTTTCTGAGCTGCCACCACTGGCTTAAAAAGCTCGTTCAACTCCGACAACTCCTTCTTCTTGTCATCTTTCTTTTTGGTCTTTTCAGCTTCAGCCGCAGCGATCTTTAAACAAAAAACACATTGCAGACTTTTGAGACACTGGCTTCTAACTTAAGATAAAACCACTAAAATGTGACAGTCATTACCTGTCGTGAATTCTGCTGTCCATACTTGACCTGCTGTGTCACAGCTTTGATAAACTTCTGTTGTTTAGCTCCCTTTTTGTTTTTCAGTCCAAAGGTTTTATCCTGCCAGAATGAATTTAAAGTCACAGTAACAATGACATCATTATTTTAAAAACAGGCCACATCAAAACAAATAGGTTACATAATCAGATGATTTAACGTAACAGAGCAGCATGTGATGCTTACAAAATTAGCAACCAAAATTAATAGCCATACTGTTAAGCAAATTCTTCTATTAAAAAATAATGAATATTCCTACATGCCACAAACGAGTAATAACAAATTAAGTACATAAAAAGAACTTCCACATCACTAAGGATGTGGCTCAAAACCTAACGAGCACCCTGACTGGCACTTTCAAATTAAACGTCCACGCCAATGGGTAAAAATGCTGCCTACATGGACAGCTCACTATGTTTTCGGACACAGCCTGAATGTGGCACACTAGCAGTTAGACTTTGACTTATTTCACACCGTCCATTCCTCTTTGTTCACCACTACGTTGACAACATCAGACTGACAGTTTAGTATAAACTAATTAAAAATATATATAACTGCTTATACATGTTACTCCATTCATTTCATGATTGTAATGTCATCAGAATCTCCAGAAATGCGCTGGTGAGTGAATCAGAGCACAAGGCCCGGGGTTGAGCATGCTGCACGAGTGCTAAAACGCCGCAATTCTCACCTCAATGATCTTCTCTTTCTTCTTCTCTTGTGTTTTCTTACTGCCTGTAGCTTGGACTGGCTTTTTCGGAGGCATATCGCTTAAGTCAAACTATAAAACTGAGGAAACCCTGACGCCGTGCGTCTAACGCCGTATGTTCACAGGTAAGCGTAGGCTAACCGTAGCAGCCGCAATGCATTGTGGGAAGTTCGGGCGCGCATGATGTGAGCGCACGTGGTAAAACAGCGCCATCTAGCGCGATGCTGATGAAAATGCTCTTCATGATCATAGTTGACTACTTGCAAAGACGAACTACTACGTTTCATCTAATATGTACTGAAATAAACCCTTGATCAGCCTTCAAGTAGATGTTTTTGTATGTGTGATAGTAATATTGGTTAAGATATTACATTTCAATATAACACATTTAAATTCTTAAAAAGAAATATATATATATATTGACATTATATTATTTTTTGTTACTGTCCTGACAAAATGTGTGGGTTTTTTTTATTATTACTTTAAAATTTCCATTATTATTTTAATGATTGCCATAATGGTAATGACAGAAATATTAATTTGTATGTTTGTTGCAAATTGTTTTTTGTTAAACACTAGCTATTACAGACTGAATTTATGACTATTTCAGCACTCGAAAAAAATATAATACAATACTTTATAATCTACTAAAATTATTTTAAAATATAAGATGTATTATTAAATATAATTATAAATAGAGACACAGTTCACCAAAGTTGGTGTCAAAAGCTATTTTTAACTCAGAAATGACTAAATTTCAATATTTATTACAAGAAAGATCAAATAACACATTGATTAAGGTACATATTTGAAGTAGGAAAACTGAAATATAATATTTTATTGTAAATTATGGTCCAATATCTGTTTTATTTACGACATCATACAATAACAGTAAAATATACCGTTTAATATATAGAGAGTAAACTGTATAAAAAAATCTACACCAACTACAAAATTGTTCACAGTTAGAAGGAAATAACATTTAATTAAGCACATTAAATTAAACATGACATTTTTTAAGTAGAAAAACTATATTTTCTCCAATAACTAAACTGATCAATCCCTAAATGACTTTCTTGTGTGTTTTAGATTGAGATTTAATTTATAAATGCTCAGAAATTGTATTTTTTAACATTTATGCGGACATGCCAATCACTGAGTGGGATGTTTTAATATGTATGATTAAAAGTAATGTCATTTATGGGATGGAGAGAGATTTCTGTGAGATTAACTAGATGATAAGCACGTCTATAAATGAAGAGGAAGGCCCCTCAAGCATTATCATTAGGAGCTGATTTGATTTATCAACATCACACCAAATGTGTTCCCCTTGTCGGAGTGATGAATAGTGTCTAATCACAAATGGACAACCTGCTGTAAGTAGCCATCATTAACTCTGGCTGTTTTTACAAGCAACTGCTCTTTCTCCTCCTGCTGCATATCCGATCTTCCTGTCTAAAGCCTGTCTGAAGCCACATGATCAGTCTTCCTTTAGTCAACATAGCCTTGAAAAATGTCTCAGATATTCGCACAAACTCTAATATCTGAGCTTTAAGGAAATACTGGAGGTGCTTTGAAAGAAAAGGAGCCGTGTATGAATTTTAAAATACTTTTCTATAGAATTTTTCTTTTATGTCTGGCCTGAGCAGTTTTTTTTAGTTTGCTGTCTGACACAGTTTAATCAAAACAGAAGTCTTGTGCTAAGCGTGTCGCACCTTTTGAATTGCATTATTATTCTGCCGATTCAGCAGACGGATGCTATTCTGTTGCAACACTCCTCTTTGTGAGAAATCCAACAGAGAGAGGTGAGATAAACACACACTTGAGTAAAAATGGAAAAAAATAAATCTGCTCATCCATTATATTAAGTGGTGGTTAAATGAATGAATGGATTTTGTTGATGTTGTCTGGAGTGTTGTTAAGTTTGTTTTGTAGTTTTAAAAATGTTATGTTTTATTTATTTATTTTATTTGAGCTATTTCACTACAGAATTTAATTTCACACAGGCAGCATTCTGTAATTACTGCCGTCTCCCATTTATTTGTGTTACATTTCCCTGCCCCCATCATATATTTTGTAAGATTTTCAGATATCAGTTTCTTTATTTGTTTTCAGATTTTTATTAACATTATCCTCTAGAAAGTGTCAGTTTATTATTGGACAATTACAACGCAATGCATGAATAAATATAGCAATGGACTTTATGAAATCTGTTTGTGTGTGTGTGTGGCTTTAGTTAACTGTAGTTTAACAATCCATCTTCATAAAAGTCACAGAAATTGGTATGAAAATACATTTTAAGAAGATGGTAAAACAACGACAATAACATTGCCAAAGCCCCCCACAAAAGGCACCCTATTCGTTTTCTTGCCATTTTGTTTATCATCAAGATAATTTGAAAGCACAGTTGATTTGTATTTACTATTTAAGTTTAGAAATGTAGATAAAACTGTTATTATTGTCCACTAGGGGGCGGTCAGCCTCTTTTATTAATAAATAACTAGCCCTTTTAAAACGAATCTATTAACTTTTTTTGGCATAAAATTGTACTGATTTCACTTTTTTTTTTAATAAACATGTTTCAGCACACTCCAGTTATTTTATTAACTGTAATATATTTCCTGCACTGAATATATTTCAGCAATGCCTTAAATTACTGAGACAAGGTGCTTAGGTGACTACACCAACACTATTAGATATAATGCATATAGTAACTTTACATTCCATTGCATTTCAAAATATAGAAAATATAATGGTCTATGGTCAAAGATGTATCAGTTGAAACATGTTTTACCATAAAATCAACAGTAGCTTGAAAGCAGCAGGCCTGCACTAAAAATTGCTAGGCTACAAATTGGTTGTTAAATCAAACTACAATTTAAAATTTTGATGGTCATAGCCCATTTTACTTTAGCATTGTAAATATCAAACCCTAAATTCAACTAAAGATTGACTGTTTGATAAAAGTATAAAGTGAATAATGTTCCTAATAATATCAGAAACATATAGCATTTTTTTTTCATTAAACATTTTGTTGATGGGAAATACATAAAGACAGTCCAACTTGTAGCACTACTACTAGCCTTTTGTTTTTTAAGGAATTCCTATTAAATGTCCAAGTGTCAGATGTCATTAGCTATCCATCATATGCCATTTGTTCAAACGGCAAATAAATCATAAAGTGAACCAACTTAAAATCAAATAAATAAACAAACTCAACTTAATTTGATTTTCGCACATTAGCATAAAGCTATAAACTGAATGAAATGGTTTGGCAATTCATTGGGTGGGGGTAATAAATACTAGAGAAAATCACTCATGCTGCCTTTATGGCACAGTAAATTATCCAAAGCCTTCTGCAATGTCCTCCTGGCTCAGCGCAGTGCGCAATAACCCACAAAACCCTCTGCAATATTTATCAGCACACACACTGGCGATGTGGCCAAGTAAAGTGCAGAATAGCAGAACACAAAAGAACAATGTCATTCATTGTGTGATTTCGGTTAAACGCCTATTGAATGTTGGTAATTCAAATTTGTCTTCGAGCAGAAAACTAAAATTACCTAGGGACTAAGTATTACAATACATCAAGAAACTAATTACAGCTATTCATAATATGAATAATTTTAGCTTAATGTTCAAAATGTTTCGAGTCACCTGTTGAATTCATTACAGAACACAGTCAAAGAGGGAAAAAAAAGAAAAAAAATGCATTGATGTTGTCTTATCAGTAATATTTTGGCTCTAATTACATTCTTTAGTATGGGAAATGCTTCTATTATTAGATAATCAATGATCTAAAACTCATGCCATTTTGTTGATGTTGCTGTGTCAGGGATGCTTTGTGCTTGCTTATAGCTTCTGGTGTGTATATTAAGCTGAGACAGAAAGTATTTTACCATCAAAAAATTGCACACTTCAGCTTAAAATTCTCTTTCATTAATTTTTTTCATTATTGTTCTGATAGGATTATCAAGCTTGACATATACCTATTCTTTTGAGAAATATGAAATAAGATACTGTGATATGAAAAAGCAAAACAAAACAAAGTCTATATGTGTGCCTTTGGGGCAACATGCAGAGAATTCAATAATTCAATCCTCATAATACACTGCCTACTAGGAATTTTTTCTTAAAAAA
>JAUCMS010000153.1:5934689-5952373 GCA_032357445.1 Enteromius radiatus | reverse complement strand
CAGGTGCGTTAACAAAGAGAGACATGGAAAATATGCAGAGCAGGGGGGCGCGAGGACTGGAATTGAGAACCACTGCTGTACACAAAGCAGTACTGCACTCACAAACACTGCTTTAAAGGCATGATAAAATGAAAATTAGATAATCGGACCAATCACTGCAGATTAGCATCACACAAAGGAGGTTTTTTGAAAAATAGAGGTAAACATAAATGCATAGTATAAGACAATTAAAGTGTTTTTTGGACTCCCAAACCCCTTTTATTATCTATAATAGGGTCACTTTGAGGTAGCAAAATAACATTGAATATATATATATATATCTACACATACACATATGGAATTGCACAAACCTGTAAAAGGAAGACAAATGTGAAATGACAGATTGATAATGATCATTTGTATCACAACTAGATAGGAAGGTTCATGTTGAGAGAAAGTCTGGTCTGTTTATCCTCCATTAGAGGCTAGGCTTTAATATGTGTGTGTGGGCAGAGATTTGAGAGACTGGGGAGAAATGGTTGTTGTTGACCAGTAATCTCTCAGCGCCTGATCAATTTAGGAAACCTCGGCTGATGTCCCCTGACAGCTGTGGCACCAAAGCAGCTTGGAAACTCTCTGAACGCAAAGCCTGTTACAGTGGAGCTGCATATCAGACACTGCAGATGGAGGAAAAGCCTTATCTTTAGAGACGGCTCACGTTTGCACCTTCAACAACACAGCGAGTTTCTCACAGTCTGCAGCTGCTGTTGGAACTAGCCATTGACTCAAACGCACCAAGTCTTGCTATAGTGCAAAGAACTCAATCATCAAACAACATGGCCCACATTAAAAATCAATCATGAATACATCCGCTGAGCCCAGCAATGTTAGAAATAACTGATTTAAATTTAAACTCCCTCCACTTGTGTTAACTGCAAAAGTTTGGTAAAATACAGTGGACACAAGTTTCTTAAAATAGACATGCACTGATAAATGGGAATTGTCCTACAATATGTCCTTGAAACAAATGTGCCTTGACCTGTTTTATCCCCAAGTGTCAGAATTCAAATAAGTATTCCTGGGCTCCGAGACAGTTTTTTGACATCCACACCGGATGCCTGTCACCAGCTACCCTCGCAAACATGTTCACGGAGACAAAAAAAGGAGAATGAGCATGTGTTAAAGCACATTTGTTTTTTCAAAGACAATTCTTTCATTATTCACTCACCCTCATGTTGTTTCTAATGAAGGTTAAAAACACCACAAAAGAACACAAAAGTTTATATGGCTCATGCTTTACATGTCTTTTGTAGCCATACAAGTGCTTTATGTAATAAACGCACAGAAATGTAAGCCGTTATTCATTGAAAATCACAGTGTAAAAAATCTGTGATTAACAACTCATGTCATGATTTTGCAACATGCGATTAATAATCAGATTTGAAGAAGCAGTCGATTTTTTGTTTGGTCATTCATTATTTCCTCTGATTTTAAGGATTACTGATGGGTAAGATTAAGTTTACAGTAGGTGTAGGGATACAGTCAAGACTACATTTTTAGATTAAAATGTCCCAGGATCAAAAAAAAAATTAATTCACAGAAAAAAGTCATACAGGTTTGGAAAAAAAAAAACACACACACACAAATGCGAACTCTCTCTTTAAGAGACAGGCATATGCTTCTGTTGTAGGACAAAATGTGGGGAGACCTATGTGTGGTAAACATTTCAACAGCAATAGTATCCTAGCCATCGCTCTACCACTAGCACAGAGTGGGCGGGGTGCGAACAGCATGTGTCACTTCCTGTGAGACCCATCCCTCTTCACAGCGGACGCTTGTAATCCCTGTGTCGAGTCCAGACGGTCATGCCACGGCACAACACTGCTAGCACAGACTGAGCCAAAACACACAAGCACACTCTACACACTTCCTGCCATTTGGGTGTATATGTTACGTAATTCCATATTCAGAGTGCAAGACTGGATGCATCACAGTCAACAAGAATAATCAGTCTTTAAAGCCATAAACACTCCAGTGTTCGAGTGCCAGTGTTCAATAAATAATAAACTGTATCAATAATTCCTTTGTGACCTGATGAAGGCAACAGCACTTCTACTTATTCTACATGACCTCATTCGACATCCCTAATCCTACCCAATACCTAAACTTAACAATTACCTTACTAACTATTAATAAGCAGCAAATTAAGAATTTATTGAGGGAAAAGTTGTACTTAATAGTTAACAAGTTTTACCTAATCCACGTTAACATAGAATTTAAAGGATGTGTTCATGCATTGTCTATTTTGCACAGAGAGTATGGAGACTATCCACTCCATTTAGAAATCATTAAAATTCTAAGTATGTGTGAGCAAGGGTGTGTGTTACGATAAGTTAAAGCGTTTGCATCTTTGCGTCTGCGCTATAATTTCTAATGACATGCTTGGTGCCGCACACCCCTGTGGCTTACAGCTGGAACGCATGGGACTGCAATGGCGGCCACATTATTCTGCAGCATGACGAAGTGGTTCTGCCACGCTGGCTAATGTGGCTGTGCTTTCCTGTGAAGTGCTGATGACGGGGCAGTTCCTGTTCTTCTGTCCCCAGCCAAAATTCTGCCGGTCAGTCATGCTTTTTCTCTCTCGCTCTTTCTGCTTCTCTTGCATTAATAAGGCATACAGTGAAGGTTTTCAAAGCTTCCACTTCTGCTAGTGAATGCATGATTTTGAAGCTTTTTTCTTTCTTTTTTTTTTGCTACTGGCCTGAGAGGGAAGTTCAGGTCAGTCTTTCAATACTACAGCCCACAGATGCAGAAACAACATGCAGAGCTCGTGATGAGGGCTGCATGCATTTAAGTAATATGACCACAGATATGATATAACTTCAAAGTATATTGAAGTGTGGAGGTGTTAAAGTGGTCCACATGCCAAATCCAAACATAAGGCACAAACAAAATCTCCTTAATTTCTCAACCCTTTCACCTAAACAGCAACTAGATAGAAAAGACTTTTAATATGTCTCCTATAGAGTTTCAGTAAATTTTAATGATGTCTCACACCGTCTTCAGAAAACATCAAAAGTGACTTCTCTGACCGTACACAATATCTGTTATAATTCTGCATATACAGAATGATGAGAAAATCATTTTCATAATCGAATTTGCATCTATAAAGAATTACACACATCTCTCTCAGCTGTAATAGAGAATGTTCTCAGAACTTGGCTTTAAATAACTTATAATAGAAAAACTTATACTTATAAACTTATAATAGAAAGTTATCTGGTCTTGAATTATGTATCATTTTAGCATAATAACATTATTTCTGCATAGTGTGTTGCATTTTTAATTGTTTTTATTTGTTTCAGAAACCATTTAAAAGTTACTTTTATGTATGAATGTTCACGTAACCTTTGTATAACACTGAAACTTTTTAAATTATATAAAAGCATTTTGACATTCAGTGAATATATTACATTTTCAGAACTTAACGGGAAAACTTTTTTTTTGTCACTTGGGAAGTTGATACTTATATGAACTATAAGTGAAAATCTCACTGAGACTCCAGAGCTATGAATGAACATGAGCTTTACCGTAGATGGTATTTTTAATCTCTTTTTCTCCAAATCTGGGACAGTGGGCTTTTCACCATCTGGGACAAAAGAATTGCCATTGTGGCTGTGACTGAATGACCGGTTTATGATTATCATACTGAAGTAATTAACAGCACTCCATGTGGATTATTAAGTGGTACTTAGTGGAGGTTAATTAATTGCACTGTTCTAATTACAATGTAAATTAAAACTGCAAAAAAACAATGAGCATTTCCCTGAGAGTGTAATCAGTCAAAAACCATACAGAGCAAGATAAAAATATTTCCAAATAAGGGACACATGCAGTGTACTGAAAGAACCTTATTCGCCCTGATTTACTGAGATCCCAAATAAATGTTATTATAATTTACTTGCGCAATCTAACAAATTGTGTGTGTGCACTCTGAACGTACTGTGGATAATTAAGTCTAACTGTGCATGCAATATAGCCCAATTAGCAAATAGTTTCGACACACCCAACCTTTAGTTTTATGAACTCGGGATGACAACAATATGTTCAGTAAGGATTTCATGTTTTAGAAGTTTTACATAAATCAACTGCTTAAAGAATGTTCATGAGGAATAATTCTACATTTCTTCTAGTTATATTTGTTAAATCTGACTAAAATAAGTCTCTGTTCTCCACCTGACAGTAGCCATGCTCCACGTGATTCAGATTAATACTTGCCTTTTGGTCATATTAATTTGCACACGTCATTTATGAAATGACTTTCAGGTTTGATAAATCGATTTGCGGCTGCAATTTAATCTTGCATTGACACCTCCCTTTATTTCACACTTTTATAGAAGCACACCCTAAATTACATATTCATTAAGACAAGCCAACAGAATCTGACAAAGGCCTGCTTCTTTGCTCAACTGAAAGGCCAAAATCTTAGATTATCTTGGACAGCTTGGACATTTTTAGTGTTGGTTACTAAATTTGCATATACATTTATTAGGGCTATCAAAACTGAAATGAAAAAAAAAACATGAGAGTGTTCACACACACTTTTAAAAAAAAAATGAAGGTTCTTTATTGGCATCTTTTCATGAAGAACCTTTAACATCCATGGAACCTTTACACTGAACAAAAGGTTCTATTCAACATAAAAAGTCCTTAAATGATTAAAGATGATTAAAATATCCTTCACACTGACAAAAAATTGTTCAAAAACTCTTTAATTAGAGTTTCTTTAGGGAGACCGAAAGAGCATTTAAACCTTTTTATCAACAGCCTGCCATAGTTTTTAAACCTTTTGTGAATAAGGACCATGATGTGAGCCTTCTGAAATGGACATATCTGAGAATCTGTCTGGAGGGCCAGACAGAAACTCAAACTGAATAGAGCGATTTGTATTTCACTCAGAGATTTTCAGGGTCTCAGCTGTCTTTATCTTGTTGCATCATGGGAATTTCACATTTGCACTGTCTGTTGAGAACATTCCTCTCTATCTGTCCCCAGACCTCTGAGTTACAGTCTCGTCCTGTTTACTGCTCCCTTGCGGGCACCTTATGGACTTGCTGGGGCTTTAACCATTTACAACATAAAGGACAGAGCTAGTGATGATGGAGCTCTAAACCTCGTCATTCTCAGTCTCTTTAGATCCTACACTTCAGATGGGTCCATCTATCATCTTGCCAGGCTCTGGCCGTGCCTCCTGAAATCCAGTTTCCGACAGAAGACAAGCAGTATGGAAGAGGTTAATCAGAGCAGTGAAGCCAGGCACCACCTTTGATTCCCATGCAGTACTTCGCTGCACCTGGAAATTTGGGGGCTGTCATCAGCGCTATTCATGAAACCTGGCTTGCCACGGAAAGAGCCTTTTATGCGTTTTTATGAGGGTCTGATCAAGACTTGGCAGAACGAGTGGGTACATATTTAGCCCCCTTCTGCGCCTCTGTCTGTCTGTGTCTCTCTCTTTTTCTCTCGAGTTCGTTGAGGAACATTCGAAGGTCTAACACAGAGGTTAGGCCACATACAGTAAGGGTCAGTTCTGCTCTGGTCTACCCAGACTGATGACCACTGTTGGAATATACTAATAATTACACATGGAAATGGTGCATATATGCAATTCTGTTGATCTGACAAAATGTTACATATTCTTCAAAGAAGTCAAGGCTGCATTTACTCAGTCCATAATATAGTAAAAGCAGAAATATTTTGAAATGTTACTACAATTTTTTAAAATGTTTTTACATTTTAATTATATATATATGTGTGTGTGTGTGTGTGTATATATTTGGTGCTCATGTAACATTTCTTTTTTATAAAAAAAAAAATTCAGGATTATTTGATAAACACAAGGGTCAAAAGAACACCATTTATTTGAAATGGAAATCTTTAACATTATTAAAACTCTTTACTGTCACTTTGGATCAGTTCAGTGTGTCCTTGCTGAATAAAAGTATTAATTTCTTTCAGAACTCACCCTCAAACTTTTTGAACTTTTTGTTTTTCTGCAGAAAAAAAAATAAAATTATATATATATATATATATAGGTTTGTCAGTTATGGGCACAAAAATAATTATGAAATAACAAAACTGTTCAACAAAACTGTAAAAAATTAATAAACATTAACTACATGCACAGAAAAAAGGTTAGTGCAGACTCATTTTCTGTCCTCATCACTGCTTAAAAAAACCTTTGTGTCTTGGACATTATGACTGCTCACATTTAATTACCCAGCATGCTTTCTCTCTCAATGTAGCCCAAGGTGCTCCATTTAAGTTAGGGCATGATCCGAATGAGCATATGATAGACAGGCATCCATCATCATGAATCTGCATAAATTTCCCATTAGCAATAAATGAGCTAGGTTTTATTGACTCATTATGGTCATTTACCAACCTGCTCATTTTCATTTCTAATAAACAAAGACTTACAAACACACCCCAAACACACCCTTTCTAATTTATAATGTCTCTCCCATTATCTACATGGCAGAAAACTATTATTTTTAAAATAATGTCTATATACTGAAAAGGATGATGGATTTAATTGAAACAAGTTTACTCATGCATTGCAAGTGAATTGCATGCACACTCTCAGAAATAGAAGGTACAAAAGCTGTCACTGTGATGGCACTTTTTCAAAGGGTACACTTTTGCACCTAGGCTCAAATATGTACACTAAAGTACTAAAGGTACTTTTAGGTACCAAAATGAACCCTTTAGGTACAAACGTATCTTTCTTAAAAGGTACCGCCCCAGTGACAGCTTTTGTACCTTTATTTCTGCGAGTGCATATTTATAAATAAATAGCAAATAACACATTAAATTAAATGCAAATACTCCAGTGTTCATTTACAACTTCAACAACTTGAAACAAAAAACTGAAAAACTTTCTGTCGTCTCCCAAACGGACCATATTTTGCCTTCCCTTCAGTTGTATTAGGATGCACTAACTCTGAAGTAACACTGCAGGATGATTACGATGCACCTCCAGTCGCACAAATAATCAAGACTCTGACCTGTTCATTTTATTCTAATTTGTTTGGCCCCTAACTCTCTCTCTCACGTCCCCTCCAATCTCCACAGATGTCACACCGTTGACCGCCGCGTCTGACCTCTACGGGATGTTTCAGCAGCCTCTCTCTACCTACCTGTCGCCTCTGCCTTTTGTCTCTGGGCACAGAACCGCGGGACGTGCGTCCACCGGGGCCCGTTGTCAGGAGAGAGCTGTCTTCGTCCGGCAGATCTGCCCACCTGGTGGGACTGTGGCCTCAGCGCTGACACGGCTTTTTAATATTTCACCACACGCAGCGTGCACCATATGTCCCTGCCCCCCCTATCCATCTCAACCCTCATGAATAATGAATCTGTAATGCACTTCTAATATTTGGAGGAGAACAAAATACGCCTATAGCTCTGCTTTTGGACTTTGTATTTTTAGAAACTATGACATTTCTCTTTTTTTCCAGTTCAACCTCAATCACATGGCAATAGCTCTGCAGGGGACAAAAGAGGGCCGGAGAGTGTTTTTCTCTCTCTCTCTCTGTTTTCTGGATCTGACAGGGGATATGAGCGCTTGCCAGCGAACAGCGTGACCAGTTTTTCAGGAACAAGAGACTTCACATATTTTTTACACATCTGACCGATCACCAGACTCAAATGTTACCCTGTGTCACCAGGAGAATAAATACACAAATTTCCCTGAACAGGTTTGCAGTGGCAGCAAAGCATTTCTGCTAGCTGTGTCAGATTTTCTTGTCAGACTGATAGGAAATCCATTTCTCCAGAGCCTTCGGTAATACATCTGTTTTTTCCTCACCCAAAAATACCCGAATGCAGTGGTTTGCTTCATGCATGTCCTATTTGAGGGTTTCTGCTATTGGGGTTGTCAGACGCTTACACTAAAACACAGCCATGAATTTGCTTCTCAGTGCTTTTCTGCTAGTGCCGCCCTCATCTTGTTGAGAATTCTCCCCTAAGCCGCCCTGACGGACTGTGAGATTAGAAGCTCAACCTATTGAATTGCAGTTAATAATTCATGACATAATTTTGCTTTATCGCAGGGACTTGATACATGAGTCAGAGGCTCCCATTTATCAGGCTGCCATAACCTTTTATAAGCATAATGAATTGCATGCAGTTGATTTGTTGACGTTGAAAGGTTGAACTGGGCCACACTGCTTGAGAGAAAAGTGCCTGCGCAAATAATTGCACTTTTCTTTTAGCAGGCAAATTAATATGGGGGCTTTGGGTTAATGTTGGCATTTACTGCTGATTCCTTGAACGCTCAGCATCACCTGTTTCGCCGTGCATGTGTGTGTGCAACATGCTTTCTGTCACTCAAATGGACTTGCTATGCAATGAAGCGGCTCAGATTTGGTCCTGTTTAGAAAACAGCTGAGGATTGTGCCCTTTACCATAGCTGATAGGAGTAGATCAGCGGGCATGTGGTGAACTTCTGAAATGTAAATTCAATTACAAGTGCTGCTACTTGATATTCACATGTTTTCACTATATATAATAGCTACGGGAAAGCAGTACTGTAGCATTTATTTTATAACATTTATATATTTATTTCCTGTTGTGTTCAAGCCATGCCAACATTCTGTTTGGAATGCAGCTGACTCGAAATTGTGCTTTTAAGGAAGTCTTATTAATGGCAAAATTTAAAAATGTGATTATCAACCAATTCAGCACAGATAACTTAGAGTTATGTTTAGATAACTTAGCAAAATATGTACATATATTCTATGTGTATATATTCTAGAACTTAGTATTTTTAAGTATGCTGCTCTGACTCAACTTGTCACATCTGTCACTCCTGCGGATGACCTCTTTAAATGCCCTGGTCTTTAAATGGGAGTGTTGCTTAACTCACCTCTCTACAGAATTCCCCACGGGTTCTCAAGAGTGTTAAGACAGGTGAAATTCTTGTCCAACGAAGGTTTTTCACTTTACATATCATCACTGACATGTTGAAAAATATCAACAAAGCAGGGAAAGAGGAGAGGGTAACATCTTCTGTTTCAACTTTTTTGATTACTTCACACAGTGATGTGTGAATTTATAACAGCATCGATAAAGCACATCTCTCTCACATTTTAACCACTCATACATCCCCATATAAAAAAGCTTTACCACTAAACTTGACTGTGCAAGCCAGGCTCTTCTCAAAGCATTCCATCCTCTATCAACACCATTACATTTAAAAAAAATGCTGTTAGATACGAAATGATTGACTTGGTTTCAAGAGAAAAGGAGTATGAATTCCCAGAGGTCTATATTCTGTAAATACGGGCTTTGGAAAAATGTACATGTTTACCTTACTGTAGCTACAGTAGATAGTTTCTATGAAAAAACAAACAAACAAAAAACACTATTTGCTAAATGAACGTTTCCTGATTATTTCAGTGGCCTTGTCACAAGTTCATTGATTTTGAATTTCTGGATTACTTTTGCTGTATTTTCACACTTAACATCTCTTTTGTGCAAAGAAATAAGTCTCCTGACAGTTCTCTCCCAAGTGGTTCCATTGTTGTCAGCTTTAGTCAGAGAATTTTTCAGTGAGCTATAACACTTTTCATTTTTAAAAAAGTACTTTCTTTAAATGTTTTGGTTCCTGTTGATCAAATATATTTCATACTCTTATCTCACACAGTTGAAATGTAGCTCAGGAGCATTAATTTTGCTTGTAAATGTTACCACACTTTGAGTGAAATTCAGTTGAATGGTTATGATTTGGAAAGGCACACGTCTTAATCAAAGGTCTAACAGCTGAAAATACATGTTAAGAGCAAAGGCCAATCCCTGAGGTCAAAAAACAAAAAACTGCCAAATAGAGTTCAGAGACAGAATTGCATCAAACCACACATCTCAGGATGTGAGTTCGAGGAAAAAAATCTGCTGCATTGAAGATTTACAAAAGCATGTAGCCTCCATTGTCATAAATAGAACACGTTTGGAACAAGCAGGACTATAGAACTGAGCAACTGATGGAGAAGGGGTTTGGTTAGAGTGGTGACCGAGAAGCTGAGGGTCACTCTTGTAAAGCTCCATGATCATTTGTACTTGAAAATGTGCATCTGTCCCCATCCAACCTGTACAGAGCTTGAGAGGTGAAGAGGTGAGGAGAAGAGTGGCAGATAATTGCCAAATGCTGATGTGCGAAGCTTGTCACATCCTACACAAACATACTTGAGGCTGTCAAGGTGCTACAGCTAAGTACTGAGTTAAGGGTTTGAATACTTATGCAATCTACGTATTCCAGTCTTTTGTTATTATTTACAAAGGTGTGACGGTTCTTTTTTTTGCTTTCTCATTATGGTGTATGGCGTGTAAATTGAAGTGAAAGTCATTTAAAGCCGTTTAACATGAGACAGCATCATAACAAAACATTTAAAAAAATGAAGTAGTTTAAATACTTTTGCAAGGTACTGTGATAGATAGATAGTTTTACAATAATAATAATTTAACTCTATGCTACAAAGTAAATGTCACCCAAACTTTGTAGCGCTCCAAGGTGGTGAACCGTATAGGTGTATGCTCATTTACAATAATTTCTATCAGCAAATGTGTTTTTCTTGCTTATTTGAAGGAAAGAGAGGAGGAAAATTGCACATAAGGCAAGAGAAGCTGGTATACTTTTTATTTTAGTAGAAAGTTGGAAAAAACATGGGTTACCTGGAATGCAGCATTATGTCAGACGCCCTGCATCATTAATGTTTCTGAAAAAAAAAAAAAGAATATTGTTATGGAACACAAAAATGTATAATATACTGCTTTTTAAACAAGTACTTTTTAAAAAGTCAAGTACTTTTCAAGTACCTTTTCAAAGACATGGCTACTTTCAAGGGTTTTACAGGACCTAGTACTTTAAGCACTTTAAAGCACCTTGTACAAGTGCTGTAAAAATGCTAAATTTCTTTTAATCTCTCCTGAAGAAGAAACAAACATGTTGCAGCAATCATGAGTCCTTTGAAAATTAAATGTTACAAGTTGTTTTACAAGGGTGTGAATACTTTTCACTGAAGAAAGTTAGAATCTCATAAGTATGGTAATTTTAACAATGTGAATGAATCTGTTATTTGAAACCAAGTAATACCATTTTGTCTTATGTAGTTTGTAGTGTTGTCAAAAGTACCAATCGTGATACCATTTGATACTAAAATCTTCAAAAACGCTTAGTGTCTGTACTGAATGGTATCACGGTCGATACTTTTGATAGCACACTTGTGTTTGGGAATTATTTTGAAATAATTTTCAGTTTTCCAGGATTATTATTAACAGATGCTCAAGATTATCACAAGTGCCATTAATTTACTCATCTAGGTGCTTACAAAAAAAACAAAAAAAAAAAAACAAAACCCCTGTTCATTCTCCGACCATGATTTCAGTCAGTTCAAGTTAACTCTGAACTGGATGAAACCAATGGCCATGCTGTCCAAATGGGTGAGTTGTTTACTTTGTAATTAGTCAGTGTACTTCTATACAACCAGACAGACCCATTCAGGCCAATTTGTGCACCTGCTGTGAACTTGATATCGCATTGACTGAGCAATCACCGTGATGTGGGAGCACTGCTTGTCACCTGCATTTCACCATGAGCCCCCTCACATTCACACCATGATTTAGAGCTCAATGGGAACCTAATGAGCTCAAAAGGCGACGGAAGAGTCACTGCCTAGCTCTGAAACATGGTGTCACTGTTGCACAGTATTACTTCAGAAAAACACTAGTTTTGCACACTATTTGCTTTTACATTCTTAATATTTTTAGTCTTGCAATGAATTTTCAGTGGTGCCCCTGACTAGAGACGGACCCTGGATTAGACGCTTAGTTTTGCGCTAACTGTACGACATGCTCTGTTGCCTAAGGAGTAAATGAAAGCCGGTAGATTGTGTGTCGTGTGGAGCTGTGTCCTGATGCATTCCCTCATCCTGCTGCTTTTGCACTGTGCTGAGAAATGAGCCAAGGCCATGAATGTGTGTGTGTGTGTGTATATGTGTGTTCGTGAACTGGCCTGTTATCTTCCATGATTCAAAGCTTTGTGTTATATTCACAAGTCTGCTTACCAGGAACACAGTGTTGCCTGCTGCGATGCCCTGAGTCTGTCCAGACTATAGATAACACGCAAATACACCGATACACACACACACACACACAAACAAACATGATGAACACAGTCATGTACACCAAGCATTTGGCAGCAGGGCAGCATGACAGCCAGGGAGTGAATGTGTCAAACACAAGCCCTCGTTAATATTTCACCATCTTGAAACCAATCCCTTTGGCAAGCAGTGGCAGGCCACGGCGGTGTGTTTCGTTCCATCTGAATTGTTGATTATGTTATGTTTGAAATCAGTTCAGAGAGTTTTAATGAGGACATCAGAGACGAGAAATTAAGGTTCCAATTAACCATAAGAAAAAAAGGTAATGTTTTGTATGATTGTTGTTTACTTGTCACTTACAAGCAAAAGCTGCTCAATCTGGTATCTGGTTTTTTTATGTTATCTTAAAAAAACACGTCACAATCAAACATTAAATTTTGGCATGAAATCACAAGTTTCCCACAATTTTTCTCATCTACTAACTACACCGGTGACTGTTCGAAGGAGAATAAATTTTCACCCTCATGTCATTCCAAAACTCTGTAACATAATTTTCATGAAACACGAAGAAAGACATTTGAATGTGCTGGCCATTCTTTCTCATGCAGTGAGTTCTGCAAAAACACAGCAAAGGAATTTTTAACATGGGCTGAAGTCATGTGATGAAAAGACTGAAACATAAAAGAATAAAAAAATCACACATTCATAAATCACAAATTAAATTCATTTCTCTTATGAACAGAACAATAGTCAGAGATATAATGACTTAAATATCAGCCTGTTTTTCACAAAAAAGCTATCCTAATGGTTTTAGAATGCTTAAAAATATAACAAACATTTTATTGACTACTATTATGATACTTTAATGGGGCTTTTTGGTCTTTTATGAAGCTTGCATGGAGAATATCATATAACGATTTATTCAAATCCCACAAAAAAAAAAAAAAAAAAATAATCTCCTCACTGCAAAAAGATTTTTTGTCTTATTTCAAGCCAAAATATCTAAAAATGATCAAATCAAAAAGGATTTTCTAGACAAGAAACAATTACTAAAAACAAGCTACAATTAAGTGAGTTTTTACTTGAAACAAGCAAAATAATCTGTCAATGGGGTAAGCAAAATCTTGTTTTTTGTCTGAAATAAGAATATTTTGCTTACCCCATTGGCAGATTATTTTTCTTGTTACGTAATTTTAGCTTGTTTTTTCTAAAAACAAGACAGTATTTTTTTTCTTGTCTAGAAAATTCTTCTTGATTTGAGAATTGTTTTATATTTTGGCTGGAAACAAGACAAAAAAATCTTGTCTTAGAAAGCATTTTTTGCAGTGCTTTTGTAAAAGTCAGCTTTAGGACATCATAAGGTTTAGTAAATAATGACAGAGAGGGTATTTTAGGTTGAACTATTTCTTTAAAGCACTGTAAATGGATATAGTCTGATACAACAGTTCAGTACCCGCTCTAAATCTATTGCTATAGATGTTGTAATACACAGGGACTAGAGAGGACAGTGATGTAAAATGATTTTGAGGCTGACCTGAAGAAAACAAATGTGTGCTGGGTTTCCGAAGGAATAGTCGCAAAGCAGAAATAGCCGGCCTCTCCTAGAAACCCAGAACAAATGTTTGTTTCTTTTTGGCAGAAATAATGATGATGTCTGGAATCACAGAAGCGTTTCTTCTCGGCATTTAATAACCTGCCCAGGGTGCAATTGATTTACTCTACAGATGTATGGGCCCTTTCCAAAATAAATCCAAAAGTTCTAACGGAACTGCTGAAAGTGTTGACTTAGTAAACCACACGTTCATTTTTGAAGCATTACAGTCGAGTTTACTTTGACACCAAACCGGATCAATATCATGTCCTCCAAGAGAACAAAGTGCATGGCCTTGACTTCCACTGAAACCAGAACGTCAGAGCAAGCTGGATAAAGCTGGCTTTGCATTTCCCAGACCTCGCTAGAAATTGCTTTTTGATGAAACCTTAAAGACATGACCTTACATGGGTCAGAAAGGTGAACATGCTTGGTCCATGAAACAGTATTGATTTGATTTTCAAAGTGTTATTTGCATTAACATAACTGTATTAAAATCAGCTGTTTCAGAGAACAATGGACTTAGCATGCTAACTTTGGTTATGAGCTACACATCGTCACTACAAAGAAACGAGGAAGAGCAAGGAAGAGCATCAGTTCATTGACTTCCTTTTGAATATTTCTTTGACAATAGCTAAATATAAGGACTAAAACTACCACACATATGTGAGTTATGTGCTTGACAAATTTTGCAGTCCTTATGTAACCATCTGTTACACTAGCAACAGTGGTTTTGAAATTCCCCTTTAAGGTATGACTGTATTGTACCATATATATTGAAAAAAGAAATCAAAAAAGTCTCTTCAAATAATATCCAAAAAACCAAGGGAGAAATTCATGGTTCATGTAATCTGAACTCTTATTATGACCACTGAGGTCTGTTTTAATACTTTTACTCATAATAGCATATAAACAAAGCTAGATTTTTTATGTTTGAAATCGAATGTAATATTCAAATCTGACCCATATTTTGAAAGCAATGAAATTTAGATAGATATGTGCTATACAGTAGTAATATAACCAGTGGCTGTAAAGATAATGATTTCTCTCATCATTTTTACATTTATAGTATGTATAAGCATTTTAAGCGAATTCATAAATGTTAACCTCCCATCATTCCACATGACCTTCTTTCATGTTAATTACATCTGACAAGAGTAGATATAAAGTGATATAACACTTGATGTATATACACATACAGTGGGTCGTTTAGACAAATTAAACCTGTTTACTTGACAGTTTTTCCTGAATTAGTCTAATTTAGATGGATTGTGGGAGTCTGAAGACAACTCATCCTAAGAGTAATTAATAACTCTTGACGTATTGCTCTCATGTTTTTTTTTTTTTTTTTCTTTTTTCTTTAATGAAGTCCATCAAACTTTCCCCTCATGTTCCACTTTCACTAAGCCTTCAGACAAGCCTGATAAATGACTTCTCAGTGGGTGGAAAAGCTACATTTTACACTTCAGATCAGGCATAATGTCAGGGCACGTTTCCTCACTAACACTTGTTCTGCGTGAGGAAGTTCAGAGCTAATGAAAAGTGACCACGGTCTCACCTCAGAGGGAGCGAAAAGGCAGGAGTGGAACCAACTCCGCCCAAATGTAATCTAAAAACAATTTCCCTATTTCCCTGGTGCTCCCTCTACTCACTAAGTCTGCTTGATGGGAGCAGACAGTGGTTAAGAAAAATATTATTTTGGCCCGAGAGCAGATCTGCTCAGGGAATTTTGTTGATTGCGGTTCTGCAAATATTAGCACTTTTTTTTTTCTTTGTAGTTGCACTACTTTCTCTGCACCTTTGTTTATTCTGAATCATTGAAGTTCTAATTGCAGACACAATATCAAGCTTAATCAAAATTCTGATTGCAAAGTCCAAATTAGACACCGAACCAATTCTAATTCTGCGCAGCAAGGATTCCAAGGGTATAATTTACAATAATCGCAGGCTGCCAAAGTACTGGATCAGTAGCTCTCAAAGACATCTCATCTTCCTGATGACAAGCTCTTTTTGTTTGTTTGTCCTGCATTATGTATGCCATGATTTATTCACATGAGGTACCCATCCATTTTAGCTCGACACACCTGATAGAACAATCCAAATAAAAATGGCAGCTAAATGAATCATGCTACAGCTCGGATAATTAATTAGCCGACTTGAAGTTATTATAGCAATCTGTGAGAAGTGAATTCAACCAAATTTGCACATTATTGTCACGGATATAATCTAGTCAACTTGATTGCACTGAAGCATCGCTGGGGGGAAAGGGGGTGATAAACCCCTGAATAATTAGGTTGATAATTAAACATTAATACAAACGATTATCATTGTGATATTTCGTCTCTTGGGCTTCCTTCTTTTTCATGCATATAAATTAAAAGCTTTGGGAAGGAAGGAGACAAACAGTCACAAAAAACTGCTGTCTTTTAAAAGACTTTCAAAAAAAGTGACAGCAAGCAAGAAATCCATTTCCTCCGAGCACAGGCATCAGGAAACATTCAATTTCATTCACCATTGATGTATTTAAATCCAACAAGCTACAAACTCCGATAAGAGAAACTCTCAGCACTTCTTCTCTTTGCAAGTTCTTCTATTTATTCAGGGTTGCTAATCAAACAGCAGAGCTATAGGAAAAATTATGTACATCGTAAATGGAACATATGGCTATATGAGCGTGTTTGTTTATGCATGCATGTCTTTATTTATTAAATTTATACAACAAATCAATTACGGTCCTTCTGGCTGGCAGTTTAGTAATACACCAATGCCATTTATTCATGGTGTATGTGATCTGTGCTCTTTTGGGCTCAAGCGAACACTTACTTGCTGTATAGGAGGTACAAAGGCTCTGAACCACAAAGGGGGTTTATGGCAGAGGTTATACTCAGCAGGTATGAGTTTCTGCATGGGTCTCAGAGTTGTGAGCGTGACAAAATGAGGGGGTGTGACGAAAGGTTTCTTTTATCATTGGATAGAGGTTCTTGCTGGGACCTTGTGTGGACAAAGAAACTGAGAGTAACAAGAATTTCTACAAAGACGTTGGACATAATAATAATAAAAAAACAAAACAAAACATGTTGGGACATATCTGTCTAACACAGCATTTTTGTTATGTTTCTATAATAATAATAATAACAATAATATACAGGTAGGTGGAAATGGCCAAAATTCACTGGGGGGACTGTATTATGGAGGGAATGATTAGTGTCTCTAACTGGCCTGCTTAGCTAAAAACACTTATTTTACTGGTACAGTATTGCAAGATTTGTAGATTATATTTAGTAGTTTACACTTAGCAAAAAAAACTTTGCAGTTAGTTTTTAATATTACATTCTAAAAACTCAGGACAGCCTTTGTAATGCAATACAATTCATGTAATCTTTTGTGCCAAAAAAAGTCTGATTCATAAACTTAATAAATTCAGTTAAAATAAGTCACTAGTCAAAAAAACCCCCCCAAAACAAACAAAAACAGCACCAACAGTGCATCTTTGCACGGCACAGAAGAGCACAAATGTGGCTATTATATTTACAGAATTGACAGAATATAACTGGCAATGTCTTTGTCACAGAATGGCTGATTCATTTAGCAATGAAGCAATTGACTCTTTATGAATGGCTAATTGAATCATTGTTTCATTAGATTTGTTCAAAAGCAAAGATTCTTTCATAAAAGGAAAAGCACTGTGTGAAAGACTAAATGCGCAGCGGCTCAGCTGGGACTGTTTTTTAATTTTCGTTGACGAAATAGACAACAGTGTTCCCAAAATGTAAGTCACTCAATATTAACTTTTGCATTAAAAAAAAAAATAAAAAAAAATAAAAAAAATAATATATATATATATATATATAAAAAACTTATATAAATTAAATTTCATGTTTGCAAACTGTAAGAAACTATAGTCTGCCTCGACCCAGATTCCACTCCACAATATGTGTTTGATCATGCTCATCCACCAAGAA
>JAUCMS010000153.1:5916643-5934609 GCA_032357445.1 Enteromius radiatus | reverse complement strand
CCACATGTACGTTGTCACTGCTATACTGCAATAAACAACTTCTTCAAGATCTTCAACGTCCATCATTTTTTCTTACAAAACTCTCTTAAAAAGCTGTTACTCCTTAGTTAATCACAATCTCATAAAATTCCATTTTAATGAATGAATGACTTTTTTAACAGTCATGGTCAGGGTCCTTGGCCAAGAGTGGGGTTAAATAATAATCACACACTGCAAAATGTCTCCATACGCATTGCAAAATTAGTTAATACTCAAGCTCCAGTCTGTGTAGTTAGCCAGCTAAAAACATATATTTTTATTTCAATAATTACTAGAGAGTCATATAAAGAAGCTTACATTTTACTTTTTAATGTGAGAGGGAAAATACAACATTTAGCTTCTTTGATAGATTTGATTAATACATAGATTTTACCAAATTTCGCATCAAACAATAACTGCGATACTATTTTAGACCATTAAGAACATGCCTAAATTTGTTTTATTGCACACCCCAGTTTGTCATAAAAAAAAAAAAGCTCTGTCAGCTGGAATTACATTTTGCCACACCCCTTACCTTTCAACCTGCCCACTACGACCTGCAGAGATCCCTGTCCCTGGTTTAGGGAAATGTATGATTCACACAACAGGTCGCTGACGACACCGCAGGAGTCAGGGGGGCTGTTTGGCCCTGATAAGGCATGATTTAGACTGTACAATGGTGACCCTGCTGAAGACAGAGAGAGAATTATTGTGCTTGGGAAAAACGAGCTGCGTTAATCTCTCTGAATTGTATTCCCTTTCCTGCATGCATTCGTGTCTTCACAGTGCCATCCAAAAAGAAACCATTTGTAATAATTTCTCTATTTCTCGTAATTGCACTGCTCCGGGTATCCAGGGAGACTGAAATGAACTGTGAAATGGATTAGTCAGTGTGCTTCAGTTGTTCAAGTCAATTGGATTGAGGGCATTTCTTTCTGTCTGCGTCAGATTACGTTTGAAAGGAATGAGCTTTATTGCCCCCACACAGGAAGTTCCCTTCCGTAAAGACGTTGCATTTATGGCCGGAGGAAAGGCACGGTTTGGCAGTTGTCCATGGACGGAAACATACCTCTTATGTTAAGAACCTGAGAGAGAGAAAGAGAGGCAGCATTGGCAGGGTTTGCTCTGTTAGGCCTCCCCCCTGCATCCATCAATCTCCCTCAGCTCGCAGACGCTCTGCGGGATTAGATTCCTGGGGCAGAAAGGGCCAGCGCTGAAATATGGCCGCAGCCACGCCAGTGATTAACAGCGGCTCTGAATATGGATGCCGTTCATATTGGCTTAGCACTCTGGGGTAGCCCATTAGTGCTCAAGCGTGTACAACGCCCACTCTGACATGGCTCCAAGTGTCAAACTCGCTGCAATGCTAAATGCCGTTTCTCATGCTTGAATGGCATCTCTTGCAGTGCCAAAGTGTGTATTTACTGTTCAAGTTTCTCATTGCTTAAATACTTTCAACTACAGAGGTCAGGGTTAGGAACAGGTCGTGAAGGTCATAGCTGGCTGTTGAATGAGGCTGATATTGATATTGCATGCAAGCATATTTGTCTTAAAACTTTAGATTTAGTCATTAAGTCATTAATGGATAAGACACACAAAAATATAATTTAAATCAAGTATTAATCAAAAATGCAACAGTCAGATTTCTTTGCAATTAAAAAGTTACTTTACTAGTTACTTGAAAAAAATAAGCTTATCTGTTAATGCAATATAGTCGTAGAAGCATGACTTACACAAAATTACTATTTACATTTATACATTTCTTTTTTAAAGGTGCCATAGAATGGAAAACTGAATTTAGCTTGGCATGGTTGAATAATAAGAGTTCAGTACATGGACATAACATACTGTGAGTCTCAAACACCATCGTTTCCTACTTCTTATAGAAATCAAGCGTTTGCAAAAGACGACTGAAAAAAGGTCAAATTCCAACACAACAACAGTCTAAAGGCGCAATAGTTACACTCACCACATTTGCATATACCCACCCATGCTCTAGGTCAGCCGGACCTGCGCAGACGAGACGAGTCATCCGAAGTCTGAAGACAGTGTGGATAAACCTTCCAAATAAGGCAAAAACCGACTGTTTCATTCTAGGGTCAAATTCTAGGGTTGTAATTGGACCTGTAAAACTGTTTCTGGGCATTTATTCCCCTTACCTAAGCTACATACCTTCTATGTACATATCAGACAACAATTTAAATTATTCTCTCAATGCATTCCATGGCACCTTTAATAAAAACGATTTGTCTCATCTTTGTTATTTTTGATGAAATAATCTAACAAACAAAAAAACCTCTCAGAACATTTTGGAGTACAATTTTGCTGCCAAGATTAACACTGGGTTTGTTGTTCCATCACACTGTTTTTTGAGCATCTAACTATGAGCATTTCATTTTTAACAAACTGTGTCATCTACTGATAATGAACTTCAAACAACTCTATTTTTATTTGACATTTGCGTTATCTTCACAAGCTTTCAGGCTTGCAGTTGCCAGATGTCAAGAGTTTAAATCCCCAAATCTTCCCCCATCAGAGATGTTTTTCTCAAATGAAAGTGTAATTCAGACAGCCTGTTTCCTTTCATGCAGCCGTTTGCACGGTTTGCTCAGTGATGAACTGCAGTAAATCTGACCATAAATTTTGTTTGTGATAGTGGTCTGCGAAAATCAATGCCCACAACCCATGTGCCACAATACGCAGTGTTTTAATTGAAAAACATGAACATAATTTGGAAGATATAATTAGGAATTTCACTGGTTTAGCATTTGAAATAAAAATTTACACCACTGTCTATAGGAGCCATTTACATTACAGCGTTTTCAGCCAAAAACAGGAAATTTTTGTATGTGTTGTGCCTGTTCAACAGCATTTTGTGGACTGAAAACACAAAGTTTTTGAATATGCCACCGTTATTGTACCCTACATGGACTGTTCACTAACAAGGTAACAGCGCCAACTACTGGCCTGGCATATGTAATACAGTGTTTTGTCAGTTTTTGCGGATATCAATGCATATCTTTTTAAAAACATTGTAGTGTATATGTTACACTTTTTAAAAAATGCAAGGGTAAAACTTTTCAGTTTTTTACTGCATTGTTGTTGTGTAAACGTAGCCTTACAAAAGACTGCAAGCTTGCATTCAAATCTGCCTCCAACCAATCAGCAACTGATAGACCGAACCAAGTTCCCACTCTGAAAAAAACAGAAAGAAAAGCTATGACTTTAAGACCTAAAAAAATATGTTTTTTCATCAGTGTTTGCATATTCTGCAGTGAAAGTTACCTAAATGCCGCCCCTCTCACGACTTGCGTTGTGTAGTTTTATCAGCTATTGGTTCATGTTTGACGATCTGTGCCTGTGCCCTCCTTTCGCAATGATTAAGAAGCGGCAATGTTTGCAGCCTCTAGGATAACAATTTCATTAACGGAGTCAGCCATGTAAACAATCTTATTGGTGGCCAATCCATTTTCCTAATTGCTAAAGCCTTCATTAGGACGTTTTATCTGGTCCAGTTGCAATTCTGAAAATGTTAATGGACGTTATTATGCTATTATGGTAATGGGCATTACTCTTACACACAAATACACTTTGACATTACAACATTTTCCACATTCAACTCAGCAACAAACAAGGAAGAGACAAATGGTTGCTGGCAACGAATAAGACGCTGGCATTATTCAGCTGCTGAAACTGTGGATAATTAACAGGTAGGTATGATTTGTTGGCGTCATAGCAGGAATGCTCTCATCTGCGAAATCAAGATCTTCACTCTGCGCTCTCTGTGGTTTTGTCGTTAAGTGGGGAGATGTCGTAGTGCTCTCTCTTTCAGTAAACCCCCTCTGCCCTCTTCAAAGGATTGAGCAGTAGCCCTATTGCTGATCCGTGCCCATGGTGCACCATGTCTAACCTGATTATCACTTGAGCTCAATTATCAGGTCACCCGCCGAGTGTGTTACTGCTGGATTATGGTTTAATGAGCTTACCTATAGGAGTTCACACAAAAAGCGTCACCCCAATTACATACAATCTTACATTCTGATGTGCCGTCTCAGTTGGGAGAGATAGGGATGAAAAGACTCAGAACCGCCAATGCTGGAAAGATAACCTACCATGCCCATCACCCATCCCCCCACTGGCCTGCCCATCTCGACGCTCCCCCACTGCCACACACACTCTTTACGCCTAAAGAATAACACTCCATCTTGATTGCATTCTTATGTGAGACAATCAACAGGAATAGACAGCGCCTTTTCACTCTGTTTCTTATCACCTCACCCTGATCACGACAGCTAATGAACAATCTCACCAAGTGACTAACAAGCCGTTTCAGCAGCTGGTCTGAAAAGAGCTTTCACTCAGCCAATGGACAATGGCTCAAAGAAAAGCAGCAAGTGGCAAGCAGCCACTTTACCTCATATCAGCGTTTTTAATAAAGCATTGAACTATAATGGACTTTGCCAAAAACATTGTAACATTCATAGTCGAAGTCATGCTGATAAAGGAGAAAGCCACTCGACTTTATCGTTATAATGCACTGTATTGATACCGAATGGCCCCCTGGGGGTGGGTGATAGAGAGATCTAAGAGAGATGGATGGTGGTGTCTCGTCGCTGACGGGCTTCCAGTAAATATGACATTAGAGCACAGAGCGTGTATTAGTACCAGTAAAAGCTGATACATTAAAGTACTGAAGATGCATTAATTGAGGCAGTCACAGTTAAAACCATCAGACATGAACCGCATTAGGACTGGGAAACGTTAAAGAGCTATAATTTGGAGAGACGCTATGCTTCTCTGAATATATGCGCCACACATCTCCGATATTTATTTCACATTCCATAGAGATGTATCACGACCTCATAAAACTAGAGAAACCAACAGAAAATTTTAATTCTGTATAGCTTCATTTTGGAAGCACTGGGTTTGCCAGTAAATCAGAAGGTTGAATAGAAAGGTACAGAATGTCAAAGAAAGACAAACGTCTTAATAAATGTAACAGTGTGGGCAGTGCACTTGGTGAAGGCCTAATAAATGCCATAATGAGAACAGTGTTATTGCATAACCCAGCTAATGATTTTTGGCTTCAAGAAAGTTTAGTAGAAACTAAATCACTATTTAAGAACGGCAGAAACCTTCCTTATGTTTTTTGAAATAGGCTTGCTTAACCTTTTGTGGTACGTGTTCTAATTTTTTCAAATAAGCTTTTCATAAAATAGCTTTAAGTAGAGATTTCACTAGTTCGCACTTCCTCATTAGTCAAAATTATTTTTTGTGTTTTAGCCTGCTGTCCGGTGACAGGCTGCTGTCGGTGAACTCCGAGCCCTAAGGATTATAACCCTCGGGCAGTGAGAGCTGGTTGTCGCTCGGAGTCTGGCCCGATGGATATTTAAATAACGGGTGGTTTTAAGAAAAAGGAGTTGCAGCTCTTCCTGGAGCGGTCCACGCGGTGGGTGCAATGATCCAGTACGAGTTACCTACTGTTGTGGCAAAACTAGATAAAACGAAATGCTAAATAAACTGAGCTACTGGATAAACGGAAGTAAACTCTATTTAAAGAAAGGACTTTGATTCTGATTGGATGGTCAGGTAATAGGCTGATTTAGGAAACGTGTGTCAGCTGTGATTAGCCGATCGTACATGCTCCTCCTGAAACTTGTTTATCTCTAAACATCATTTCACGAGTTCACGCTTCCTCATAATCATGAAGGTAAATAGTAAGCGAATTTGGTGTGCTGTCCGGGGGGCGAGCCGGGAGGACAGCAGCCTCCGAACCCTAGTGGCTTGAACCCTAGTGAGGGCAAGAGCTCGGCATCCAGCTCGGTCCCTGCTTTTCCCCCGGAGGAAGGTGCGAGAACAGGCTGAATGGGCGGAGAAGGGGCAGAGGAGGAATGCGCAAAAGGCGAGATGCATAAGGAAGGGAAACTGGGTTATTTATAGTAGGTAGGAGGATTTTGATTGGGCAGGTGTAACGAGGAGATTGATTAGGTGATGCAGAGCCAGCTGTGATTAATTCGTCCAGCGCACCTCCCAACACCGGTTATTTGCAAAACGTCACTTAAAAAAAAAAAAAAAAAGATTTCAGGGGTATTCAGGAAAACATTGCCATATGGCAACAATGAAAAATTATTTTTTCTATTAAATTATGATTTTCTTTTCAACACATTTCATGCACATTTCTTTTAAATATTGATGCATAAAAACGTCATTATCATCAACATGTGCTAGTTAGCCAGTTTCACTGCTGATGTTTACAGTCTGCTACCGAGTAAACCTACAGAGATGGATATGTGTGATGTTAACGTTCAAAAGCACCCAGAATATTAATATTGTTTTTAAGTAATAACATTATATTCTTCAAGTAATTGTGTGAAAGTACACTTTATTAATCGAAACTCTCTAAATTTTTGTGAAAATTTATAAAAAAGTCAGTTTTACAGCCTCTAGTGTTAATTTATTTTGGAAACTGCACTGATGTACTTATTGGTACGTATTTCATGACTCACTAAAAAGTGCACCAAAGGTACATTAATGCCATGAGACCAGGTAGATAAAATGGGCATCCGATGCCCCTTTTAAAATATATAGAGAAAGAGAGAGACAAAGAGCTATCATTGATACTTTAATAATTGTGACTTAATTATAAAACTTAATTATGAAGGATAAAAATTATTGAGGTTGCATCAAAATTCCACTTAAAAGTTGTTAAGTTTATTAATGGCTTCTGGTTCTAGAAATTTTTTTTTACAATTTAGTGCTCTTCTCGTCTTATTCTTACAACAGCAACCTAGCAACTCTGAGAAAGTCAGATGTTACACGACCCATGGCACCTGCTCCCATCTGCCATATATTTGCATTGCAAAAAAAAGAGCTTGAGAGTGTTATGAAATGCAAAAATGTTTCCAGTTGTAATTGTTAAAATGGCCCACTTTCATACTAATAAATATGTAAACAAATCAATGCACAATGCTTTAAAACATGTATTTTAGATTCTATATAGTATATATCTAGATGTCAAAAGATATCATACTGACAATAATAGAACCTCAGAAAACCTTGCACCCATTTAAAATGACATTTACCTCTCTTTCAGCTGTTGATGGATGGTTTGTCTTTTGCAAATGAAAAGGTTGCCCAAATCATACCGACAGCTTTCTTCAGTATGCTTTGAGAACAGAGGGAGACAGTGCAGTATTCGTCTCTGTCACTTGTGAACTGTTGACTGACATCCTGTGGTCTGGCTTAAGACTAACAGGTACTAACTGTGACAGGTGAACTGAAGTTGCTCCCTGTAGAAAAGGCACAGAGGACCTGAGGACGCAAGATATAGCTGACAGCTTTCTTTTCAAACATACTTTTCTGAAAATATGTCACTGCTCATATCATTCATTTGTTTCGATATCATTGCAACAACTGCAAACCGTAGATCAATTTGTCTCCCACTGTTAGGTCAAATTGAACTGCTGGCAGCCATTCAAGTGGAAAACTACTTTAAAAGTAAAATTACTTATATATATATATATAAAATTAAGCTCTAAAGAACATTTTATTTCTTAGCTGTAACTACGAAATCCGAGTTTTTGACATTGCCTATATCTATATCCCACCATCAAAATACATAATCTATGCAATTATAAACTCTCACGGCAAGGATGAATATTCACTTATTTTGCACAAGATGGTTCTCAAACATTGCCATGGTTTATGAAGCTAGAAGCCACACAATTAGCAACAGATGGTGGACATAATACTTCTAATTGTCAGTTCTATATTATGTGCAGCGCTCAGAAAATTGTTTTGATGCAGCCAGCATCTTTTCAAGAAGCCGGAATTCTTTTATATTAACAAAATCTGTTTGCCAAAGCAACAAGCAAGGATGTAATTTAGACCTTTGGCTACAAAGTTTTCCAAAACATATTTGCATGTTATTTTTACTGGAAGCACTTCATATTATTAAACGTATTAAATGTAGTAAATGCTGTGGTGGTAATATTGAGTGAAATTCACATACCATTGGTCTTCAGTATGCCTCTTTACCTTATACACTTACACAGCACAGCACACGGACACTTTGCACTGACATACACTCTTATTGTGTGTGTATATATATTTCATATATTTCGTATAGCCATATTCTATTCTATTTCTATTGTCTTTTTTATTTATAGTCATATTCTATTTTATTTTTTTTTTTATAGTATATTTATTTACTGTTCTTACTTTACACTTTTTCTATTTCTATTTGCTGTTCACTTAAGTGTTTTCTTAATGTGTCAATTTGTTGGGCAGTCATGCAATACATTTCACTTCATGTCATACCGTGTATGTATGTGAATGTGACATTCAAAATTTACATTTGAATTTGTTCCTGACTAGAAATTTGTGGTTTTGATTAAAATGTGATTTAAAAACCTGAATACCTAATCACAATATTTTTCTGACCAAATAAACGCTGCCTCAGTGAGCATAAAAGACTTTCGAAAACATAAAACAAATACTACTGACCCCAAATATTTTTTGAAAAGAGTTTATATCACAATATTTGTTGGAGAAAACAATGATTTTCAAATTAGCTTTCAATTGTGTTTCTATTCTACACACGTTGACCACTGGGTGGTTTTCAATGAACAGAAACTATTTGTACCAGAGATGTTCAATAGTTTTTTGTTTGTTTGTTTGTTTTTGCAGCCAAGACTTTAAAAGATGTCTGCCTACATAGAAAATAACTTACACAGAAAATAAACCCACACTGCAAAGTATTCATTGAAATAAAAAGTGTGACAACTAGCCCCGTTCCCCCCATACCAGCTGATGTTTTAGAAAAAAACTCTATCCGAACAGCTACGAAATTAAAGGCACAGAAATAACACTTACCGACCTCATGCTCATTTTATTGTAGCCCTAATGACATCTCCTCTTGGATGGCGAACTTCCCATGAACATTTTAATTAACAGTTGTCTGCGTGTCCGGTTTTCCAACTCATGTGCTGTTTCTGCTCTCATAAAGTGACAACCTGAGAACAAGAAAGAAGCACATATCCTAAAGAAGGTGTTGGATTAAAATGAAAGGATGTGGTGGTTCCTGCCTTGTTAAAAAAAAGAAAATTGATAACACACATACAAATGCGAAAACATAAAACAATATCCTATATAGTAGGTAATGATTTAGTTACATTTATTCATATTCCTATAAGCTCGTCACAGAAAACAAAATGATTTCACATTAATTTCCATTCCTTGAAAAAAAAGAGCAAGAGATTCTTCTTTTCAGAGAGTAATCATTACGCTGCCATCCAGCAGACTTGCAGGGAAACTGTATATTATTTATAGCTCATAATGCATGTGCATAGTGCTGTGTGATTAAGACTGAATGTAGAAATTAAACGACATGCTAAAGTCAAATGTGAATCTAGAAATAATCTTTGGATGTTTAAATGAGGACTGGAGGATATCAGAATGCTAGCTAAAACACATTTATCTATTTTATAAAACTTGCACTATGCATGTTTGTGCTGAAGAAAAAAATACTTAAAAATAGCTTTTTCTTATTATTTCGATGTCAAATATTTCTGACAGTGATGAGCGTTGTAGAGAATCCAACTGCAGTGAACAGTAAAGTTAGCGTCGGATTTCAAGTGATGGAAAAGCAAGCAGGACAAGACTCAAGATGTTTTCCCTCAACATTACCAGCAGTCCTGCCAGCACTCTCCTCCTGTTCCTCATGGGCCATTTGTTTGGCTGGATGAAGCCATGTTTCCAGTTGAGGAGCCAATCAAAGAGCACAGAGGCTCTGGGCCAGTGATGAGTTTTTCTGGCTGGCCCTGTCTGACAGCTGTCCTATCAATCCCACTTTGTGTTTCCTAATTTGAAGTTGGTGCACTGCCCAAAAGCAGATGTGCAGGGAAGACATAACTGGGAATACTATCTCAGCTTTCACCTCAGGACAAGAACAACAATCTTTACATTTGATCATACAGTTACATGGGCACATTTGATAAGATTATATCTGTTTGTCTAATACACTTCCAGGAAAATGGCTGGATATAATCTTTATATTAATTCTAAAGATTGCACATAATGCGTTTTTCAAAGTAACTGTGTTAGGCATCTGCTGCCGAATGACTAGAAATGTGGAAGTCATAAATCTTTTGCATGGACTGAATCAAAATTATTAACCATGCAGTCACCTGATAACTCATTAGATATAATTCCCCCCCCAATCATATTTGCCTCGAGATGCTTGAGCTTCTGTAAACCCCTGGAAATGGAAAATTGTTGTGTTGGACAGAAGTCGTCTTAGTTGGCTAAACTCCTATAGTGGCGAATAGAAACCAAAACAAATAATTTTTGCTTTTACATACCATAAATAAATAAGTAAATATTTTGAAACAAACAAAGTTAATAAATGCTAAGAGATTGATTACATTGGTCAGAAGAGACAATTCGCCATCACTCCCTCAGTATTATTCAGTGTGAAAAGGGACTTGATGCTGCTCAAGGCGTTCTGACGTAGACCAAGATGTACTGCAGCTTGTTTACTAGAAGAGGAAGTACACTGTAAATAAAACAGTCTTCATAAACCTGGTTTAAAAAGGTTTCAACAGAGACGAGTGGAATGAGAATATATAGACGACGAACTGAGATGGATGTTCGACAGAAGAAATGCTGAATCCTGCATCAGCAGCGTCACACGCATTGGCCTGTTGTGACAAAGACTGACACGGAACAGAAGAAATTGTTAAATAAAGTTATTATTCAACAACACATTATGTTCGAGCACTGTTTTTTTCCCTGTGGTTATAGTAACAGTTAGTCTGGCTTCCGCGACTTTAAAGCTCATAGGATCTTAGTCTGGCCAAGCTATCTTACTACCCACCTTCTGGGAGGCAGGCTATACCTGCATCCATCAGATGCCTCTGTATACTACTGGACAAATCTACAACCATCAGACCACTCATTCCGATGACGTATGTGTAGCGACGGAACCTGAAGCCACTGTAAACAATTGTAGTTAGCTTCATTAAAGCCGTAGGAAAATGTTGTCAAGCGATTTCTGCCGGTTTTGCCAGATTAATATGCGAGTAGCTGGTATTTACAGTCATTCAGTGATTATTTTCGAAGAGATTAGCAAACAATTAAGCATCGTCGAAAGCTTACGAAACATCATGTCACGTCATCACATCATCGTGTTACACCCGCCTCAGTCGTGCCGGGGGGTGGGGGGGGAGCTCGTTTCTCATTGGTTCCCACTTTTTTGGGAACTGAAATGCTCAAAAACGGCAGCTTGGCCAGACTAACTTTGCTCGCGAAATGACTGTAGCGTCAAAGGAAGTATGGGTGGGCCCAGTTATTAGCTGTGTCCAAAGCCAGCCTGGAGAAATGGATCGCACTTTGTCAGGCCTCTACCTTCAGACCTGTCCAACTTGGGTGTCCCACTTGAAAACTAAGCTCCTGCTGGTATAGCTCTTAAGGTCACTGAGGCATACAAACCCCCTGACCACAATAAGGTGGCAATCCCTCAAGGGGGAAACTGAAAAATAAAAATGAAATAAAACAAAATAAAATATATATATAAAAAAAATATCCTTAATCCAGATTTTTTTAATCAACAACATAACATTTATCTTAGCTGGACGGTCTAATTCTCAAAAATGTTTAACCTAAAGTTAGACTTAACACACTATAATTAGAATATTTGTCCGTGTGGAGCTCACTGCAAAGCAAACTTTATTTAAAAAATTTTGCGGTTTCCCACTCCACCAGTGCATGAGACTGGAGCCGCTTGGCAGAAGCCCTTCTCATGACGCGAATTCGCGAATTTTTAGAATGATGAAGCGAGTAAACTCAAAATGTTCAAGCGTCCAAATACGCTGGAATAGCGTGATTTATTTGCGCAAGTCGCGTCTGATGTGAACACATAGTTACGTCTTTACTCATTGGCATACAGACGGTGATTGGATTTTTTTTCCAAAGGCTCAGGAAAGGAGTGTGTGTGTGCGTGCGCTGCAGCCTGTGAATGAATACACACAGCGGAGGGATAGAGACATGATGGAAATCTAATACTGTATTGTATAATGTCCCTTTTTCTGTGGATTTTTTCTGCTACAGCAGATAATTTTGTCAACTTGTAATATATTCAGTTTGTGAATACATTAACATTTACATTCTCAACTTTTCAAAATTATTATTTTTTTTTGGAGGGGGGGGGGGGGTGGTGTCCCCTCTTGCCCCTGCGTCCTTGGTTTGGAACGACATGAGTAATGAATGACAAAATAAAAAATTATCCCTTAAATGTATGTAGACTTATAAATATGCATTCGTTTAAAAAAAAAAATATATATATATATATAAAAAGCTTTGCTAGATTTACAATGTTAATAACTGTGAAAACACATCATCACAATCTGTGAAACAGGTCCATGACAGATATTTTTATGGCCAAATCTTTTTTAGCATCTTCTCTTTCGGGATATACACAGAGTCAGGGATGTGCTGGGATTTAGGGACAATTTTTAGGCCTGGAGCAGTGGCAGTTAATCGGAGAGGGACTCATTAGAAGTAGAAAGGTGAGTGTCAGCGTGGAGCTCAGGGGCTGTGCAGGGGAAAAGGGCCACTGAGCACTGGGATGCGGTGGCCGCAGGCGGGGGTATTAATTGAGAGAGATTAAGTTGCTCTCGTCCTCGCCTTGACAACACCATCAATAAGGGCTCTCGAAGTCGTCCCCAGACTGATGTTCTCAGTGTTTCACAAGGAACTGTGCGACAGGGAGAGCAGCTGGCAGAGGACCTGTCCATGGGAACGCGGGGCTGGCTAAATTGAATATGGAACAAGGTCACCTGGGCCGCCCGCATCCTCGAAGCACCGCCGCGATCACATCAGTTTGAAGGAAAGTGGATGCGCTTGATGCTTAGATTACTTTGCGAGGATTTGCGCAGACAAGTGAGGCCAAGAGAATATTGACATGGAAGACAATATTGAGAAATATGGAGTGAAAAAAGGGTATCAAATATCAGGAGAACTGAGACACAGTTATGAGTTTCAGAGATTACTTTTAGACAACGTGTTGCTAAAATGCATTTGTTTAATTGCAAATAATTACAATGACTGTCATGCATATGCTGACAATATTTATGATGTATCTCAGTATGGGACCACTTGAGGCACAAATTTTTAGGCCTGGATAAGCAAATGGAAAAGAACATGAAATGGTGTCTGCTGGCTTAAGTCCCATTTCTTCATTAAAGCACACAATATTGGGATGGACTGATGAAGCTGAGCTGAGTCTTTGGTATATGTTTGTTGTTAACAGTCTGTGTTCTTGGCATCTAGTGAAGCAACTGAACTTGAGCGAAACTTAGTTTTTGGGACTAATGTTTAATGATGTATGCTGGAAAAGTGCCAGATAAGAAAGTCAATAATTCATCTCAGAAGCAGAATAATTTAAGGGGAAAAAAATAAAACTCATGATGGCACACTGCCTCAGGGCTGGAATCCCTCAGTATTTGGCAATATCTTTGATGATAAAGACATTCAAAATAATTAGGACTGACGAAAACAGCATTTACAATTGTTTGACTATTTAAGACGATGATAAAATGATTTCTTATCCGGATAACATGGCTATATTTGAGACAAGCACAGTGGTGTGCTGTGGCCCTTTTCACGTCTATAATTACAGCTCAAATCCATGTAATTGTTTCTTTTGTTTGCATGCCAATTTATCAAAATTGTTACAAATGCAAAGCGCTGAACCAGTAAATGAGTTAGACTGTATCTGAATGATGACTACAGACTAAAAATATCCTCTTTTTAATTACTCTATTCAAAATATCTTCCATATTAACGACACACTCGAGAAAGCATTGTTTATTGTTCATCTCCATTTTTCATGTTTCTTCTTTTTTAAGTTGTCTTTGTCTCTCCGTTGCATAACAGCTGAAGAAACAGCACATACTGCAAAAATGGGGAAGGTTTTCAATTATTGCTCGAGCTGATTTGTAAGTATAACAGCTGTGGTTACCAGATATAGTCATCAAATATTCAATCTGTCATATTGCACAGACTAGTGGGTTGATCTGAATTATTATATATACATTTCCATCCTCATTCATTTGGCAAATAATTAATATTAATAAGCACGAGAGGAGAACATGTCTCTGAAAGAATCCTCAAATACACTGACCTGCACACGAACCTGAATGTGAAATGAATTTATAAGAAATAAACAAATAAATCAATGTTAAGTAAAAAGACAAATGCATCTCATTTCCCATTTATAACAGCCACCTGGCATCTTATTTAAAATGCCATTTGGACAGCTTTATAAGTTCTTGCTCAAATCTTAATTGCCACAATGACTGTATTTTTATTAACTAACTTGTAAATGTAGTGATTTTTCATTCATGTTAATTAATACGCTAACAAACAACACCTTATTGTAAAGCGTTACCAATATTTTAGGATGTCGTCTTGCATATTTCTTGACTATTTTGTTTGTACATAGCCTACTGGCTATTATTAAGAGAAAAAGCAAGCAAAAAAAAAAAAAAAACATCTAACAACAGTATTCAACCTGGGAATGCTGTCACTATGATCTGAAACTACATAAAACTTTTTCTTTTTTTACTCCATACTGTCAAGTCAGTGATCCCCATGATTGCTGTCCTCATTTCTGTATCGTAGATTCTGAAAGTGAAAAGTTCTAAGCAAGCATATATAAAAAATATATTTTTCTTTCAGTGTTCACCCAGAAATGGCCAATCATTGTTTACTCGTCCTCATTTTGTTCTACTAATACTGTTTTTTTTTTATGCCTGTAGAAAACAAAAGAATAACTTTTTATTCATGCAATAATATTGATAAAGGCAAGTGAATGATGGCAATTTATTTCTGTAGTGCAAAGCAGAATGTTCGGCAGCTGTTACCTCAATCTCACAAATGATCCTTCCAAAAACATGCACAAGAACCATTACTTATTATTATCAGTGCTGAAAATAGTTGTGCAGCTTAATATTTTTATGCAAACTGTAAAATACCCTGTTGAAAAATCCAGCATATGCTGCTTAAGCCAGCTCAAACCAGCAACTTCATGCTTCAAAACATACCTAATATAGTATAGTATAGTAATATAATTTTTTCAACATGGTATTTTGTCAGGATTCTTTAAGAGCAGTAATTTCAAAACAATAAGAACAGCATTTGCTTGAGATAGACATTTATTGTCATATGTCTTTTGATCAAATTCAGTGTGCTCTTGCTGCATTCATTTTCTTAAAACAAAAACAAGTTACTAATGGCAGATATTTGGACGGTACATAAAACTGTCTTACAAAAACACAGAATACAAAAATGGTTACAACAATTTAAGTACAGTTAGAACATTTGTTCGGCTCCTACTGAATGAATAAATCCTATTGACTTTCAGCCAGCAGATTCAGAAATAAAGTTGTTGAAGAAGCAATCAAACAAGTAAACAAGCTAACTCAGGTCCGCTCTAAATCAGTCAATTGGTAAAAGTTTGCAAGAGCCTTTCTATTTACATGGAATTTCTATAAAATTTCTCAGCATGATGCAGCATACAGCGATGTTCCACATGACAGCCTTTCCTCTGCCCTCTGTGCCCACCTGACAGCATCTGGGGGCGGGCACTACTTCTGAAGAAGTCTGCTGATTATGTTTGTGATGTGAGCTGTCATTCCAGCGGTTCCCCACCTGTGGAGCCCAGGTGCAGCGCTACATTCATTTATAGCACACTGAGAATTAGTCTAACAGCTCTGGCCAGGATAGGACAGACTCCACAAGCCACCGACAGGGCAGACCAGAGTGAAATAAATTACCATTTTCACACAGAAGAATTGAGACGGAAGAGAAGAGTCAGTCCTCTGCACATGGCGCCTCAAATTAGGTGCCACCTGTAATTCAGTTACCCACAAATCTTGCACCAGAACCGCTGCCTTTGAGGCTGGCATGGTATTAGTTATTAGCCACAGGAGCGCTCTGAGGACAGTGCTGGAGACGGGAAGAGGCATATGTCAACTGCCAGGGGAATGGGTGCTCATCTCTGGGTCTCTGGGACTCGCTGGAGAAGATGCATCTGAGTTATGATGACAGGGATGCAATGCCAGAACTATAGGTCTTCTGTTGACCATGACACGTATGAGATGAGAGTACCGCAGGGCAATGGCGAACCAGAGCTGCAAAGACAGAGATAATAATGTGCTTTACCTAAACTAAAAACAAGCGCAAGATATGGAGGAAAGACTGACGTGAACATGACAGCAAACTGAGCGGCTGATTGGATAGACAAGACAATTAATTCCAAGTCAAAGTCTCAGTTGCTTTACTGTAATTTCTCTGCAGTGTGGTAGGAGACGATATGAAACATGATGTCTCCTGGAGCCATGGTGCAGACATGTAGCTGATATTTACAAGACAACCACTTCCACAAATTACCATAGAGATGTATACAGTTATGGGCAATGCTGCCATAGAGAAGATATTGCAGTGCAATGAACTCCACGTTAAATGTTTCATATTTTATGTTTCATGTAAATCAATTCACTACCAATATATTTTATTTGTAGTTCATTTAACATAATGCTTAATTTAACATTTTGTTTTATAATATTTTAATTTTGTATTTTATTATTCAATTAGTTTTGTATATGTGTAAGACGTTGTCCATTAAAATATGGGCTTGTTACTATAAAAATGTACTGGAAAGGCAAAAAGGTATCACTTCAAAAGGCACACTGAGTCTCAGTCCTGTAAGGGGAGAGACAGAAACAGTGGGAGATACAAGCAGAAACACCAAGTTCTGAGTCTCAGTCCTATAAGAGGAAAAACACTAACAGATACACTCGATCTGAGCCTATGGCCCAGCAAAGGGATAGCAGCAGCAGACACATTCATTCTGAGTCTCAGGCACGTCCAATGAAACACATAACAGATACCAAGTCTCCAGCCTTTGAAGCAGTAACAGATACGACCATGTTCTGAGCCTCTAGTCTGGGGGAAAGAGATACTCTAAGTTCAGAGTCCCCATCCAAGAGTGAAGCAGAATGACCAACTTCTGAGTCTCTAGCCCACAGAGGCGAAAGACATACAGTACAGACATCTGCACAAGGTTAAGCTCCAAACTTTCACCTCAAGGTACTTTGGTCTGCATCTCCAAGGCTAAGGACCTTCTGCACGTACTCCAGGGCCATGTCAATGTTACAGATTTTAGGACACTTTGGTGCTCCAGGAGATCAGCATCCTACATTGCTTTATGTTCAAGCTGTATGTAACCCTTTTCTTAACCCTAGGGGTTATTTTAATTGTTTGTTTAACAAGAATCCTGGATCCTCGGCAGTTAGATGGTGAATTAGGCCGATATTTTCCTTTTTTTTTTTCCCCTTTCTGTTACAAAAGAAAATTTATCACTGAACCCAAATTCATCCACGCAATGAAATACCCAAACACCAATGGTAAAAGGGAAACAAAATAACAAAGATTTTTTTTTTTTCAATAATGTAAGGGTTTTCTAAAAATAAAAAAAAATAAAAAAAAACAATCCCTTATTTAGGTTTTCTCTTTTCTTTTAGTTGGGTTATTCCCAGGAAGACTTAACATTTACATTCCCAGGAAGAATTATAAATTTTCCCTTGTAGTATGCAAATACAATAGCTGAATCAACGTGAAATCAAATGAATCACATCCAAATCAAAAGAATCAAGTTAACAAAAACTATGCAAACACTCCCTTTTTCCTCAGGAACTAAACAATGCAAGAAACATCAAAAACAAACCGTGCAGTTTACACCGTAACAGTGTTTCAGCAATATATATAGACACTAGCTGCAGATTCGAATCAGTTCAAATGTTTTCGAGCCAGTCAAATGGTTCAAATGTTCGATCGATCAGTTCGTTGGGGCCCGTTTGAAAAAGTGCACTTTACACAGATGATAA